>ML664172.1:802864-1431245 GCA_007570785.1 Antilocapra americana | reverse complement strand
GAGAAGACTAAGTGAGAGGACATACATGAAAAGACTGAATGACCTCTGGCACATAATAAATGTTTACTAGACACAGGCAAAAACCAATCCTATCTCTCAGTTCAGTTCAGTTGCTCAGTCGTGTCCAATTCTTTGCAACCCCATGAACCACAGCACACCAGGCCTCCCTATCCATCACCAACTTCCAGAGTCCACCCAAACTCATGTCCATTGAGTTGGTGATAACATTCAACCATCTCATCCTCTGTCGTCCCCTTCTCCTCTTGCCCTCAATCTTTCCCAGCTTCAGGGTCTTTTCAAATGAGTCAGCTCTTCATATCATGTGGCCAAAGTATTGGAGTTTCAGCTTTAACATCAGTCCTTCCAGTGAACACCCAGGACTGATCTCCTTTAGGATGGACTGGTTGGATCTCCTTGCAGTCCAAGGAACTCTCAAGAGTCTTCTCCAACACCACACTTCAAAAGTATCAAATCTTGGTGCTCAGCTTTCTTTATAGTCCAACTCTCACATCCATACATGAGTACTGGAAAAACCAATGCCTTGACTAGACAGACCTTTGTTGGCAAAGTAATGTCTCTGCTTTTTTTAATATCCTATCACTATCCTGCTTCAAAATTTTCAGTTGCTTCAGTCACCCTTACGGAAAAGGATCAAGTCCAACCTGCTTACTCAATCTGGCCTCTGCTACCTCTGGGGTCAGCTGTCCTGCTTGTGGCTCCACTGACCCTATCACTCACCAGCACACCTGCTTCTCCCACCCATTCATCCCTGCCCTGGTCCAGGACTTTCTTCCTCCTGGGACCATCGTCTCTGCTCTTCTTACAAGCCAGGCCAGGTAAGTTTCCCAGAGCAACGGAAAGTTGGAACATCTGAGAACTTGCTCAAGGAAGACTTTTCTGAGCTGGACAGCAAGAAAGCACCCTCTCAGATTTGTACCGCCAAGACCACCTTACTTAGTATTTGACTAGAATGTGAGTATTTGTGGGAATTCCCTGGTAGCTCAGTTGGTAAAGAATCTGCCTGCAGTGTCAGAGACCTGGCTTCAGTCCCTGGGTCGGGAAGATCCCCAGGACAAGGAAATGACAACCCTCTCCAGTATTCTTGCCTGGAAAGCCCCATGGACAGAGGAGCCTGGGGGGCTAAGTCCATGGGGTTGCAAGAGTCGGACACGACTTAACAGCTAAACCCCAGAAGCACATGACCCCAGGCTAAACTCCAGAGAAGTTCTGCGTCTGGGAAGGAGTGGGAAGCAGGCCTGCAACTCAGACCGTGATACCCTGCACAGTGTGGAACTGTTTATACAGAGGAGCGTGTTCCTCAAGGAACAAGCCCTTAGAACTTGGAAAGACCCCACAGTTACCCAGAAATCTACAATGTGCCAAGAGCTACAGATGCAATCTCCCAAGATTCCTCGTTTTGTAATGAAGTATTTTCTTATATTCCTATGTATATCTGCAAGGTTATCCTGTTCACTTTTTTTCTTCCAGGTCCTTCTCGCCCACTCTCTCTATCTCTGCCCACCCCTGCATCACTGCCCATCCTCCCAGGCATCTTTCCTCTTCCTTGATGGTGGTCTTTACATCCTTCAAACCACCCCGCCCCTCCACGGCCCCACTGCGCATGCTCAGATCCTGTTCCCACTCCTCCAGGCTCTGCACCTCAAGCCCTGCTCCCTCCGTTCATCGTCGTGCCAGCAGAGCCTAGACCTTTTCGTAACCCAGACACCTTCACCTTTGTGCTCAGACATCTTCACTGGCTCCCCAGCATCTTCGTTCGGTGTAGATATCTCACGTGAATCTCTGGATCCTACAGCCAGTGCCCAGGAGCCTTTCAGTCCATCTCTCACATGGCCTCCACCTCCCCCCTTTTCCTCTATTTAGAAACACGTCATACATTCCAGAGTGCTGCTAAGAGATGTCCGAATTGATCTTACAGAGACCACACCTGTGAAACCACCATTCAAGGTAAGACTCGAGGGGTATGTCGCTGCCATTGGATGGCCACTCACCTCTCTGCTCCCCGCTCCACCACCCCCAATCACCCATTCCCCTCCTGACTCCACGAGTTGACACTCTCCTGACATCTGCAGAACCATTCCCTTGAATTCTTTACAAGTTTGCCACCTATTCCTATATGCTGTATATATTGTGCAACTTTTGAATGATCTTTTTCTAAAATATAATTCGTATATCATGCAGTTCATCCATTTAAAGTGTATAATTCAATGGTTTTAGTATATTTAAGTTAACCATCATCTCAATCTAATTTTAGGAAACTTTATCATCCCAAAGAGAAGCCCTGCACCCCCAACCCTGGACAGCCCGCAATCAACTTTCTATGTCTATAGATTTGCCTATTTTAGGCCATTTTCATGTAAAAGAAATTATGCTCATTTTCCCTGCCCTTTTTTTTTTTTTTTGGCATGTGGGATCCAGGGATGGAGCCCACGCCCCTGTGGTGAACAGGCAGTCTTATCCCCTGGACCACTAGGGAGGCCCCTCATTTGGCCTTTTGCACACTCTGTGCTCTCACAGAATTGGGCCCCTTTTCTCCCTTTTGCAGAAGGAGTGCTTCCTCATTCTATCTGGAGAGCCTCCCTGCCCATTGCAACCCAGCCAGGACTGTCAGTTTCTGTAGGACCCAACCCCAGACCTGTCTTCCGTGAAGCCATTCCTCTTTTCATCCCATCCTGGGTGGTGCTTCCCTCATCAAATTCTCAAAATACTCTGCGAGTCCGTTTGTCTAGGAGGGCATGGAGTCCAGTATCTCCCCATCAGCCTGTCCGCCCTGGGAAGGCTGAGGGCCTTGCTGGCTCGGCTCTCTGTCGGTCTCCAGAGCCAGCTCCAAGCCTGGCACGTGGCAGGTGTCCACTGGACACCTGTGTCCATGAGTGTCACTCTTAGATCACCATCCTGTGTGTGTGTGCCTGCACGCTCAGCTGTGTCCAACTCTGCACCCTCCATGGACTGCAGCCCGCCAGCCTTCTCCATCCATGGGCTTCTCCAGGCAAGAATACCGGAGAGGGTTGCCATGGCCTCCTTCAGGGGCTCTTCCTGAACCAAGGATCGAACCTGCATCTCTTGCGTCTCCTGGCAGGAGGGTTCTTTATCACCAGGGCAACCCAGATCATCATCAAGCATGCGTATAAACAGTTCTCCAGAGAGATTCACAAGATAAAATCAGGACTGATTTTTCTTTCCCTGACCTGCTCTGTGATTGTCTCTGCTCTGAGTTGGTTCGTCTCCTGCTCCCAGATGAAATCTCAGGTAGTCCTGATGGCTTCCTGTTCGCTCTCCGATGATGAATTCCCAATGTCCACTGCATACAAGAGTCCAATCTCCTTTTCAAAGTTAAAACTCCTGCCTAGCTCAGCTGAGGTCTCCTTCTGGCCGGCAAGTGGTTGGTTTCTTCACTCCTCCCCTCACCTTGCTGGCTGCACTTTGACCTTTCCACGGTCAGAATCAAGAGGAGGCAGGGGTAAACAGCCACTGGCCATGGCCCCTGTGTGACACTAACTCTTTCTCTGAGCCTCTCTCCTGCTCCCCCATCCCCCGGACTGGGAATATTTCCTGCCTGTCATGCCCTCACCTCAGGCAAAAGCATCTCATCTAGCGCTTCACCTAAGAGCCCTTCCTTGGTTCCTGGAAACCTAGCAATACCTCTCGAGTCCCCTGCGGCTCTTAGAAGTCTCCAGTGCAGTCCCACAGGGTTCTCTCTCACGTGGTTCACCCCTGCTCCACAGTGAACTTGCATCTTTGTCTCGTGGTCATTGGAAGTGCAGGCACACAGCCATCTTCTCTGTGACTTGAGCCAGCCCCTTACCTGTGAGAATCCATATGCCCGAATCTGACTCTGGTCCCTAAGTTACCTAAGTTCCCTGGGCAGCAAGCAACCTCTCCAAAAGGCATCACTGAAGCTATCCTCATAGACAGAGGAAAGAAGATAGCACCCCACCTTCCCTCCGTGGAGAGATAAAGCTTATTGCACAAGACCTGTTACTCTTCTAAGAAACCCTCTCTGTAATCTCCAGCCCCTCTCTCAGCCTTGCTGATGTTTTGTATAGGCTTCTGCTTGACTTATAAACAAAGGTCCATACAGTCAAAGCTATGGTTTTCCCAGTAGTCCTGTATGGATGTGAAAGATGGACAATAAAAAAAGTTGAGTGCCGAAGAATAGATACCTTTGAACTATGGTGCTGGAGAAGACTCTTGAGAGACAGGAGGTCAAACCAGGCCATCCTAAAGGAAATCAGTCCTGAATATTCATTGGAAGGACTGATGCTGAAGCTGAAGATACTTTGGCCACCTGATGCAAAGAGTCTACTCATTTGAAAAGACCCTGACACTGGGAAAGAGTGAAAGCTAGAGAAGGGGATGACAAAGAATGAGCTGGTTGAATGGTATCACCAACTTGATGGTCATGAGTTTGAGCAAACTCCAGGAAATAGTGCAGGACAGGGAAGCCTGGTGTGCTGCAGTCCATGGGGTCACAGAGTCAGACATGACTGAGCCACTGAATAATGATAATAGGTATCAGCTGAAGGACTCAAAGCTTGTTTCCAATGACCTCCTTTGCCACCCTGCCCAGAAACCACACACCTCACTTTGGAATGTGATCGTTCTCGCCACGAACTAACTGGGACCTTGGTCAAAATTGAGATTCCTCCCTTTTGTGGGGCGGCTGTGTAGGGTCTTAGTTGCGACATGTAGGATCTTTCATTGTGGCACTCAGCACTTGGGTTTAGTTGCCCAACGGCAGGTGGGATCTTAGTTCCCCAACCAAGGATTGAACCCAAGTCCCCTCAACTGGAAGGTGGGTTCGTAACCACTGGACCACCAGGGAACTCCCCAAGGGTCCCACTGGGTTGTCCCAAGACATC
Source organism: Antilocapra americana (assembly GCA_007570785.1). Taxonomy (NCBI): domain Eukaryota; kingdom Metazoa; phylum Chordata; class Mammalia; order Artiodactyla; family Antilocapridae; genus Antilocapra; species Antilocapra americana. The sequence continues at coordinate 1,426,365 of ML664172.1, read as the reverse complement.
CTATATTTGTCTTACCCTCGAATGAGACTGTACGCTCCTGGCAATTGGCACTCTGCTGTCCTCATCTCCATTGCCTACTCCCCTTACATGGTGCTTGGCAGTGCCACACTCAAGGTGCTGGGAGGTATTGTAGAGAAGAGTTCCCAAGGTGATGAGCCAGCAGCACAATGGAGCGAGGAAGAAGAAAAGGCAGAAGAGTCCAGTGCTGGGGTGAGGACTCAAAGGGAAGGCTGTTTTGTTTTAGAAGTTACTCAGACTTGGAATCTATTTTTCAGTGAAATCAGAGATCTCCCCAGCCCAGCTGCCTCTGGCACTGAGTCAAAAGCAAGTCTGTAGTGTAAGTAATGTCATACAGCATGGCCTTGCAATGCTGAGCATGCACAAAATGGGAACACTGAGGTTTAAGAGGAAACAAAGGAGCACTCTCACTGTATCTAGTTCCCTCCAGTGATTTTTCTAGATAATCTTGTTCCTGAATGTCAGATCTATCACCCAGCGTCTCTTTGGGATATTAGGAAACATATTGGTCCATTTGTTTAGCCCTAGAAATGGTATGTGCTTGGTCTTGGGCACATAAAAAGGCAGAAATTATAAGCAGGAAAAAGAGTTCTGAGATAAGACACAGAAAGTGTCCAGCTCTTAGCCAAGTGTCAGATCCTGGGTGCTATGCCGAGAACTGGGTCTCATTACTCTGCCATCAGCCTCTCTGCTAACATGCTAAACTTAACTGGGTTACACTCATTTTTTTTTTTTAATATTTACTGACACTAGGTAGGAACTCTGAGTTAAGGGCTCCAAAGCTGTCCTTTCCACTAAATTCCCTGCCTGCATTTCAGCCGCCAGCCCTTTCTCAGAAGGTCCACTGTAGAAATGTCCCAGAATGATGACCCACCTCTCCTCCCCTCATTGGAATCTACCATCCAAATACCTTCCCAATCTACCACTGCCTCTCTGTCCCCACCACGGCCCCCAATCAGGTCTTCACCATCATCCAGCGGGTGGACTTGTGCAAAAGAGCTTTACTGGGCTTCCCTAGTGGCACAGTGGATCAGAATCCACCTGCCAGTGCAGGGGACACGGGTGCCATCCCTGGTCCAGGAAGGTTCCACATGCCACAGGGCAGCTATAGCCTGTGCTCCGTGACTACTGAAGCTGGAGCCCTAGAGCCCGTGCTCCACAACAGGAGAAGCCTGCACCCCACAACTGGAGAGTGGACCCCACTCACCACAACTGGGCAAAGCCTGCGAGAAGCAACGAAGAGCCCCTTGTGCTGCAACAAAGACCCAGGGCGGCCAAAAATAAATGAAACAAAAAAGAAGAGATAATGGAGTGCTACTCTCTCTCTCTCATCCTCCCTACCTCTTTCTTTCCCTCTGTTTCCCTCCCCACCCCTTCCTCTCCCTCCTTCCCTTACCCCTATCCTGCCATGTAAGGACACAACAAGAAAGCAGCCTTCTACCAATCAAGAAAAGAACTCTCACCGGCAACCAAATTGGCCAGCACCCTGCCTCCAGAAAAGTTAAAAAAAAACACAAAAGTTCATTTCTGGCGTTTAAGCCGTCTAGTGTATAGTGTTCCGGCATGGCAGTGCAAGCTGACTAAAACACCTGGGTGGCTGATGTTGCAGAGGCCACCTTCCACTGTTTTAACCAAGGACTCCTCCGCAGACCTGGGCGTGGTTTCCTTACGCGACCACTGTCTGACACCCCGGTCTCGGGCGATCCCCATCTATCTCGTGTTCCTGACACTGATGAGCTCTCTTGGGGCCTCAGAGCTTTTCCAGGTGTATAGTGTTGTCTGAGCTGTAGCGCCTTTCGAACCACTTTCTCCCTTAGGAGCTTCGTAATTGCATCTGACTTTTACTCAAAAGTATGCACTTTATTTTTTCCACCCTGGAAATTCCTTGGGCCTCTCTTTTGCCAGGAGCCTGTTTGTGTAAATCAACCTTCCCAGTCCCCTCCCTCCCTTGTCCTAGGTCTTTGCTAGTATCACCGGATTATAGTCAGATTATTCTGTCCTAGGGCTTCTCAGATGGCGCTGGTGGTAAAGAACCCGCTTGGCAATGCAGGTTCCATCCCTGAGTCAGAAAGATCCCTAGGAGGAGGGCATGATCACCCACTCCAATATTCTTTCCTGGGGAATCCCATGGACAGAGGTGACTGTGGGGGGTGGGGGGCCTACAGTCCATGAGGTCACAAAGAGTTGGAAAAAATTGAAGCAACTCAGCATGCATGCATGCAGAGAGATAGTACCTCACACGAAACTTAAACCCAGCCTGACTGCCTTCCTCCATGCAAACCCAGGGCTCTCCAAATTCTTCTCTGGTTATGTAATTGTAATTCCCACAGGCTTTTTCCTAAAATGTATGTAATACTGTACCTTTAAGCACAGATAACTCTTAATAACTTACATTAGTTTAAACATACATGAAACCAGAATAGAAATATAACCCACCTGGGATTCAGGCGCTTCATTTCGGGGCTGGCCGTTGCCTCCCCCTACACGTAAACCGATAAACCTGTTGTGTCAACAGAGAAAACGCTTGGCAAAGAACTGAAATTTTCTCACCAGTATCACTGACATTTCAGTAAGCCTTTCCCAACCCACCTTCCCACTCGCCTCACAAAGGAGTCTGAAAGCCTGGGAGAAATTGCAGGACAATGAACTGAGTCTTTGCTTACCTTCTCTGGTGTCAGGGAGCCTAGAGATGGGTGATCGAGTGAGCCTGGATCACCTAAGGGGGAAAAACTCAATTGAGATTTGGAGGTGTAGCAGGGGAGGAGATACATCCCTGTTCTACAGTGGTGGCATAAGTACCAAAGCCACTAGCCCACTAGCCCACATGCCACTGTTTAAACTGACGTTAATGAAAGTGAACTAAAAGTGAAAATGCCACCTTTTCAGACCCACTAAGCACATCTGAGTGCTTAAGGACCACCTATAGTGGCTACAGTATTGGATGGAGCAGGTATAGACTATTTCCAACATTGTGGAAAGGGCTCTTGGGCAGCCAGAGCATACAATATAAGTAATGGTTATAAGGAAAACCAAAACTCAAAGTTCCTATCGTTACAATGAGTGTTGGGACACTTTCCTGGTAGTTCAGACTCTATGCTCCCACTGCAAGGGGTGCTGGGTTGATCCCAGGTCCAGAAACTAAGATCCCATATGCCTCGCAGGGCAGTCAAAAAAAAAAAAGTGTTGGAAAAACATGAAGTGGACTTGGGTGACTGCATTAAGAGTAAAATATAATTTTTTTAAAAAGGCACTTATAGGTTTTCTGTCCACAATGGTGAAAGATATAACTGTAAATAGAATGAAGCCTTTTTAAAATGCATAAAATATTAGAAGTTTTTAAGAAACAAAAAATGTTAGGGTTTCCCTGGTGGCTCAATGGTTTAAAAAAAAAAAAAAAGGAAAATCCACCTCCCAACGCAAGAGACATGGATTCGATCCCTGACCTGGGACGATCCCAAATGCCACAGAGCAACTAAGCCTGTGCACCACAGCTACTGAGCCCAAGCACCCTGGAGCCCATGCTCCTCAACAAGAGAAGCCACTAAAATGAGAAGCTCCCACCCTCTGTGACTAGGAAGTAGCCCTCACTAGCTACAACTAGAGAAAAGCCCATGCAGCAATGAAGACCCAGCACAGACAATATTAAATGTATTATTTTTTTAAAGAGGTTATTTGTTTTTTAAAAAAAACGTTTTTAAATGATGAAAGAAAGAGATGAAGGGCAGAGAGAAGAAAGGAAGATAGTCAGATGGTTATGAACACTAAGGTATCTCACTGCAGATCAAGAGAACCCATTATCCCCATTGCACAGGCAAACCAGTGACCAGGGGCCAATTTGTCTGAAGCCCCATCTGGAAATGACAAGCACTTCCACATCTGAAGATGCAATTTCAAAGATGTCACTGTGCAGATATTGTCACAGGCCAATCGAGTGTTTCATGTGGCTTTTGAAAAACCTAGTATGAGGGAGGAAGATAATGTCATCTTTAAATAGCTCCCAACCCTTGCTTACACATCACTTCCTTTTCTGTTAGATGCCTCGCCAGTTGTGCAATAACCTAAGTGGGTGCCACCACTGGGGAAAAAGAAATACTCACAGGCAAAGGAACTCGTTGCACTTGTTTAAGATGCCAGGAAAGAAACCCCAAGAACCTGTAATCCCAAGGAGTCTTGGTATTCAGACTCGGGCTCGTGACAGTGAGTGCCCCCTGGATTCCAGGCTCCTCTAACCTCCCAGCCCATCTATCTGGGTTTTTCAGCCTTCGTTCTGTTTAGCAACGCTCCATCCCCTTCTCCACTGTCAAGCAGCTAGTGTCCATTCTACCACCATATTGATTTTTCGAGACTCCTTAACAGCAATCCTCCAAGAGTCCCCTTGTCTTCAGGGCTCTGTAAAGTCTAAAGAAAATCAGCTTTGCTGACTCCTCCCTCTGTTCGCCCTCTCTGGTGGGCTGGCCAAGAATGGAATTATCCGACAAGCTCTGGAACTGGGCAGGCAGGACCGCTCATGTGAGTGTGACCCAGCCGGGGCTGACTTGCCAGTACCTGTGCCTTTTTTATTCACGAAATCCTCGCCAAGTGTGGGGCCTCAGAGAGCAATTCAGTCTACTGCTCAGCAACAATGGCTGGGTGAACCGCTTCTAGTAGTTCCCCAGATTGGCAGGATGTCTTAAGACCGGTTATTGTGAGTGGTGAAACCCGGCTCTAATCCTGTCTGCCTCGCACTTTGACCAGGAGAGAGACACTAACAAGAGGCAAGCCCAGGCATGGAAACCAGCCCCACTCCCAGCCTGGGCTCTGCGCCTGCGTAGCCCTCCTTCCCTCCCCTCTCCCAGCATCTCAGCAAAACAAGGAGCAGGGGAACGTGTCTACACCCACATCCAGGAGCTGGCAAGCTTGTTCACCACCCGAGGTCGAGTATAACCATCAACTCTTGGGGATCTTTCAAGAAGGCTATGTGTACACACACGCATACACACCAGCATACCCACACTCATATATGCACCCATTCCCCAAACACACCCGTACATACATACATGATCATATTTACATGAACACATACATATGTATATAAACACATTCTATACCCACACACATATACAGAACAAACTCGCACACATATATATACACCCCATGCATTTACACATACATGCAACATACACCCTTAAACACATGAAAGCAACATACACCCTAACACATACATACACACAACACGCACGCACAGCTATATACATACATGCTTTTGAGAGTTCAGCCATCACCAGTGCTATTTTGCTTGGCTAACCAAGCTTTAAACTGCCCAGGAATAGGAAGCAGGCTCAGGAAGTGGGACCCTAGCTCACCCTTCCCCTTTAGGAGCAGCTCTGGAAAGGGCAGGGGGGATCTGCGCCTTTCCACTTCTGTCCAATCCCAGAGGCATTAGGAATCAGCTTAGACTCAGGGCAGAGCGTGAGCCATCATGCAGCGTTTTCAGCTGTACTGTGGCATCAACTCCATCTCTCATTATAGGACCTGTGTTATCCACCGATAGAGTGTCATATGGTCTTTGATATTACATGTATATAACAATATATGAAAGATTAAAGGATGTCTGTGAACAGGCCAACCAGAGGAGGAGCTGGGAGGAGAAATTCTCTCTCCAGCAGGAAGTAGACAGCCCACTTAGAAACTGGCCCCGCAGTAAGTCAGACACAGAAAGACAAATCATATGTGATGCCATATGATGTCACTTACATGTAATCTTAAAAAAAAAGGGTACAAATGAACTTGTTTACAAAACAGAAATAAAGTCACAGAGGTAGAAGACAAACTTATGTTTACCAGGGGGTAAGGGAGGGAGGGATAAACTGGGAGACTGGGACTGACATATACACACTACTATATACATAAAAGAGATAACTAATAAGGACCTACTGTATAGCACAGGGAATTCTATTCAACACTCTGGAGTGGCCTATATGGGAGAAGAATCTTCAAAAAGAGTGGATATGTGGATATGTATACCTGATTCACTTTGCTGCACACCTGAAACTAACAAAACATTGTAAATCAATCGTGTGTGTGGTGTGTGTGTGTGTGTGTGTGTGTGTGTGTGTTTGTGTTAGTCACTCAGTCGTGTCCAACTCTTTGCAACCCCATGGACTGGGCTGGATGAAGCACAAGCTGGAATCAGGATTACTGGGAGACAGCAATCCCACTGCTGGGCATACACACCGAGGAAACCAGAATTGAAAGAGACACGTGTACCCCAATGCTCATCACAGCACTGTTTACAATAGCCAAGACATGGAAGCAACCTAGATATCCATCATCAGATGAATGGATAAGAAAGCTGAGGCACCTATATATAATGGAATATTACTCAGCTATTAAAAAGATACATTTTAATCAGTTCTAATGAGGTGGATGAACCTGGAGCCTATTATACAGAGTGAAGTAAGTCAGAAAGAAAAACACCAGTACAGTATATTAACGCATATATATGGAATTTAGAAAGATGGCAACAATGACTCTATATGCAAGGCACCAAAAGAGACACAGATGTAAAGAACAGACTTTTGGACTCTGTGGGAGAAGGTGAGAGTGGGATGATTTTAGAGGGTAGCATTGAAACATGTATATTACCATATGTGAAAGAGATCTCCAGTCCAGGTTCAATGCATGAGACAGGGTGCTCAGGGCTGGTGCACTGGGATAACCTGAGGGATGGGATGGGGAGGGAGGTGGGAAAGGGGTTCAAGATGGGGAACACAAGTATACCCATGGCTGATTCATGTCAATGTATGGCAAAAACCACTACAATATTGTAAAGTAATTAGCCTTCAATTAAAATAATTAATGTTTTAAAAAAGATTGCTGGGAGAAATTTCAATAACCTCAGATACACAGATGACACCACTCTTATGGCAGAAAGTGAAGAACTAAAGAGCCTCTCGATGAAAGTGAAAGAGGATAGTGAAAAAGTTGGCTTAAAACTCAACATTCAAAAACAGAAGATCATGGCATCTGGTCCCTTCATTTCATGGCAGATAGATGAGAAAACAATGGAAACAGTGACAGAGTATTTCCTTGGGCTCCAAAATCACTGAAGATGGTGATTGTAGCCATGAAATTAAAAAACACTTACTCCTTGGAAGAAAAATTATGACCAACCTAGGCAGCATATTAAAAAGCAGAGACATTACTTTGCCAACAAAGGTCCATCTAGTCAAAGCTATGGTTTTTCCAGTAGTCACGTATGGATGAGAGCTGGACTATAAAGAAAGCTGAGCACCGAAGAATTGATGCTTTTGAACTGTGGTGTTGGAGAAGACTCTTGAGAGTTCCTTGGACTGCAAGGAGATCCAACCAGTCTATCCTAAAGGAAATCAGTCCTGAATATTCATTGGAAGGCCTGATACTGAAGCTAAATTTCCAATACTTTGACCACCTGATGCGAAGAACTGACTCATTTGAAAAGACCCTGGTGCTGGAAAAGATTGAAGGCAGGAGGAGAAGGGGATGACAGAGGATGAGATGGTTGGATGGCATCACTGACTCAATAGACATGAGTTTGTGCAAGCTCCAGGAGTTGGTGATGGACAGGAAATACTGGTGTGCTGCAGTTCAAGGGGTCACAAAGAGTCAGACATGACTGAGTGACTGAAGTGACCTGGACTGTAGCCCACTATGCTCCTCCGTCCATGGGATTCTCCAGGCAAGAACACTGGAGTGGGTTGCCATTCCCTTCTCTGGGGGATCTTCCCAACCCAGGGACTAAACCTGGCTCTCCTGCATTGCAGGCAGATTCTTTACTATCTGAGCCACCACAAAAGCCCTAAATCAATCATACTCCAATTTTTAAAAAAAGTTTTAATAATAAAAAAAGAAAAAGGAATTGGCCTGTTGCCCACCAGTGATGCCAGCTAGGCCCTGGGCTGTTTCTATGTAACCCCTTTCACACACAGGTCAGGCCTTGTGGCCTCTTCTCTAGTCCACTGAGCATCTCAAGCTGAAATCTTCTGGAATCCAGCGATTTCAAAGGAGTGGAGAAGAAATAAGGATGGAAGGGCAGAAATGTGAATTTTGAAAGGTGGCGCTCACTGGCTAATGATACCTGGGTTTCGGGCTGTGCTGTGTGCGCTCCGGGCCTTCTGCAAACATGAGCTAATCAGTCTGTTCTTGAGGTGGGTTCGCTTGTGAATTGTTACCACTCAAGCTTGCAGAACCACTTAGCTCTGTCACACTTCTTGTAGCAACAGGCCAAGTAAAAACACCTGGGGTTTAAAATACCTGGATCTGAATTGATAAAGCTGGGGAATCTGTGAAGGTGCTTGTGAATTTGAATTAGAATTCTCCCTCTTCTCTCCTAGCTCTTGGCCACTGTACATCCTTCTAGACTGTAATGCACATCCTTTTAGACTGTGATGCCCACTCAGTTGACTCCCTCCTCCACAAAGCTCCTCCACAAAGCTAGCTCCCAGCTAGGCTTGCCTGAAAATCAAGCATTCTCCATAGTGACCAACTGTCCTGGTTTGCCCAGGACTATCTCAGCCTTAGCATTGCAAATTCCATGTCGCAGGAAACCCCTTCGTCCTGGGCAAACTGGGATGGCTGGTCACCCTGAGACTCTCACTACCCTACAGGATGGGTAACAGGTGATTTTGCTATTAATTACACTGCATGTTGTCTAACTGGGGCTTCCCTGGTGGCTCAGTGGTGAAGAATCCGCCTGTCAATCCAGGAGATGCACGTTCGATCCCTGGGTGGGGAAGATCCCTTGGAGAAGGAAATGGCAATCTACTCCAGTATTCTTCCTGGAGAATTCCGTGGGCAGAGGAGCTTGGAGGACTACAGTTCCTGGGATCATAAAAGAGTCAGACACCACTTAGTGACTAAACAACAACCACAGCAACAACACTGTCTAGTAATACAACCTACTGACTCACAAGCTGAGTTTGTCCCACGTGTTCAAATAAAGTGTCTTTTCTTCCTTTCTTTTTCTGATATTTATTTATTTATTTGGCTGCATCGGGTGATGGAATCTTCCATCGAGGCACATTTTTGGCTGCACTGCATGGCATGTGAGATCTTAGTACTCTGACCAGGGATTGAATTGGAAGCAGGAAGTTTTAACCACTGGATCGCCAGAAAGTCCCCTAATTTGATGTTTTTGTACTTGTTTTCACTCCTTCCCTCCATTAAACAACAGCCTGGCTTGACAGCTACAGGTTTTGCTACAGAAAAGTGATTAGCTATCCTCCTGCTCCCAGATTCAGAGCCTCAACACCTGTCCCCTTGCCTCTATAGGGCCCTCAACACTGACACTACGCTTCCTTGGAGCTTATACATTTCCAGGGCCCTAGAGGTAGCCTCAGATCTTCTGCTGAGACTAGAGGTGTTTGCGGGACACCATCTAATATCAAGTGGCACTAGTGGTAAAGAATCGCCTATCAATGCAAGAGACACAAGAGATGCAGTTTCAATCCCTGGGTCAGGAAGATCCCCTGGAGGAGGAAATGGCAACCAGCTCCAGTATCCTTGCCTAGAGAATTCCATGGAGAGAGGAGCCTGGCAGGCTACAGCCCATGGGGTTTCAAAGAGTCAGCTATGACTGAGTGTGTACACACACATCAAATAATACCACATCAAACATACAGGTCATGACATCTGACCAGGAACCCCAGGACAGCTCAGGCAATCTCAAGCCATTTTCCCCATCTGCTGGAAACACCTACCTATGGATCGCAGCTGAAGTGAGCCGGCTTTTCCTCCCTGATTTGAGTCAAATTTCTCCGGCAGGTATTTTTGAAGCTCTACTGTAAGTCTCAGGGATCTCTTTACCATTTCTCCGAGGATATTTGGAATCTCACACAAATAGGATTTCTGATTACCTCTGGTATCCCAGTGTTTCCAGGTAGACAGGTTAGGCCTACATGATGACTGTCACATGCCATGAGACAAGCTATGCAGTCAGTGGTGAGGCAAACTGTTTTGGTTGGCCGTGGACAGTACCAGTTTCAACACTGACAGTCTTACATCCTAGAAAAGTCCTCAGGCCTGGGAAAACTAGGACTACTGGTCACCCAAGCAATCGGTCAAAGTGAAAAAAAAAAAAAAAGAATGTCTACAAGTTGAGATCAACTGCAAGTTAAGGTACAATGATTCATTGCTCTTAGTGTTGGCACAAGTAGGTTCCCCCCAACCCACCGACTTTGTGTCTACACACAGTGCATTTTCTTAGAGCTGCCAAAATGCTGAAGTAATTAAGTCCCCTCTTTGTCACAGCTTGAAAATATTCATAGGAGTCCTGGAGCCAGCTTTCTTTAAGCCACTTGATTGCTTAGTGAAGCATTCCCTGCTTAGCGGCTTCAATCTTCTCTCTTTTCATCATTTTAGCTGATCTCTTCTGAACCTCTGCCAATGTGTCTGCATCTTCTTGATACCATGGTACTCTGGACTGAACACCAGGTATACGTATATAGACTCTCACCTCCTCATCTCATTAGATGCCTTAGGCAGCAAATACAGCACAACTGTGTAAGCATCTTATTCAATTACTGTAATTCCTTTTAGGACACATACACACAGATGGATATTCTGTTAGTCAAGAGAATTAAGCACCTCCAAAGGTCAAAAACCACATCTCTTTTGGTTAGAAAAGGCAGAGCAATAATCTTGGAACACTGATGAGCATAACAATAGGAAAAGAAAGGGATGGAGTTCTGAGAATCTTGTTATAGGTCCAGCTCTGCTGAGAAACCAGCTGGGAAACCCTGGAGAAGTCACTTCACCAGCCTGACTCTCTGTTTCCTCATGAATGAAAATGAAGGATTTAGAGAGGTCACCACAGAAGTCCTGAAGTGCCATTGGGAAAAGACAGATACAGCTTCAAGATAACATTTCATCCACTGGATCTCAGTGAGGGCAGAGCTGAATCAGTTTTGCTAAAGATACCTGCTTCTCCAACCCACTGCCTGTTTGCCCTCATTTGGAGAAAGGGGAAAGAGGCATTTCCACTTTATGAAAGCTTATCTAGAGAGGATGATGGTGACTATGGTAGGCTAAATCTTGTTACAGCTGCGAGGGGCAACAAACACAAGGACCTCTAGGGCCAAGGTGCAGACGCACACACTCACTCTCACATACAAACATACACTCTCACACACACTCATGTGGTCACACTTACATGCATATTCCCACCAACCCACACTCTCATACACACATTCATGTATACTCTCTCGCACACTCACACACGCTGATGCACACTCACATTTCACACACTCCCATGCACTATTCAGTCACTCACACACTCATGCACATACACCCTCACTCCTCACAAACACACTGCCTCACACATGCTGCCTCACAAACACACACTCATTCACACACATACACACTTGTCCTGAAGAATGAATTCATTCAACTGCCCTGGACTCTCTAGAATAATACCTGTGGACTTTTCAGTGTCCCCAGGAGAAAATTTTAATCTCTTTTAACCATCATGGTCATGTGTTTGTGCTCCATCAGTTAACCATGTCTGACTCTTTTCCATCCCATGGACTAAAGCCTGCCAGGCTCCTCTGTCTATGGGATTTCCAAGGCAAGAATACTGGAGTGGGTTGCTATTTCCTGGCCTAGGGATCGAACCCACATCTCCTGCATTGACAGGTGGATTCTTTACCACTGAACCACCATGGGAGCCATCTTTTAACCATACAATGTGTTAGCCACTCAGGCATGTCCAACTCTTTGCAATCCTGTGGACTGTAGCCCACCAGTCTCCTCTGCTCATGGGATTCTCCAGGCAAGAATGCTGGAGTGGGTTGCCATTCCTTTTTCCAGGGGATCTTCCTGACCCAGGGATCGAACCCAGGTCTCCTGCATTGCAGGCAGATTCTTTACTGCCTAAGTCACCAAGGAAGCCCTTTTAACCATACCAAGAAATAATTTGCAGTGAAACAAGCAAATAGGTGCGTTTACATTCTATGGGAATTTTCTGAGTCCCCCAGAAATCAAAAGTTCCTTCGGGGCATGATTTGAACTTCTATTTATTTTTAATTCAGCCCCAAGGCTAGTAAAATGTGCCACAGCCTGTGAGAGTCCAGTAAATGTGGGTTGATTGACTGCTGGCCTCAAAGGAAGAAAGTATGACTCAATTCAAATACTGCAAATCCTGAACCTTTTAGGAAGGGAAACTGCTCTGTGGGTATGCATTTGGATCTTCTTCACATCACCAGTGACATTTTGGGAATCTGTGTCTAAATGTGTAAAACAACTTTTAGCACACTACAAAATAATTATTAGCATCATTGTAGCATCATTGTAGCTGTAATTATGTTTTTATAACACAAAGTATTTCATGTGTGAAAATTAGACCTCCTAATTTTATTTAGAAGACAAGGGTTATGGGCTAAATCGTGACTCCCTCCTTCATGGATCACAGCTTTATCATGGTGAAGGGGCTGAGCCATGCCATGCAGGGCTATGCAAGATAGAGTTCTGACAAAATGTGGTCCGCTGGAGGAGGAAAAGGCCAACCACTCCAGTATTCTTACCACAAAAACCCCACGGACAGCATGACTTGGAAGGACTGATGCTGAAGCTGAAGCTCCAGTACTTTAGCCGCCTGATGCGAAGACTGACTCATTGGAAAAGACCCTGATGCTGGGAAAAATTGAAGGCAAAAGGAGACAGGGACGACAGCGGATGAGATGGTAGTATCACTGACTCAATGAATGTGAAACTGAAAAAACTCTGGGAGCTAGCAGAGGACAGAGGGATGTAGCGTGTTGCAGTCCATGGGGTCGCAAAGAGTCAGACACAACTTAGTGACTGAACAAATTCATAGGCTGAAGGCCTGATCCCCAGGACCTCACAGTGTGACTGTACTTAGAGATAAGGTCTTTAAAGAGGTAATTAAATTGAAATCAGATCATTAGAGTGGTCTAACTCAATATGTGGAGAAGGAAATGGCAACCCACTCCAGTATTCTTGCCTGGAAAATCCCATGGACGCTGGAACCTGGTAGGCTACAGTCCATGAGTAGAGTCGCAAAGAGTCAGACATGACTGAGCAACTTCACTTACTTAAACTCAATGTGACTCGTGTCTTTACAGGAAGATAAGATTAGGACATAGACACACATGGAAACAGGACCATGTGAAGACACAGGGAGAAGACAGGCTTCTATAAGCCGAGGAGAAAAGACTCAGAAAAAACCAATATTGCTGATACCTTGATCTCAGACTTCCAGCCTCCAGGACAGTGAGAAAATTAATTTCTATTAAGCTGCAAGTCTGTGGGACATTTTTATGACAACCCTAGCAATCAAATATAGCAAGTATGCAGATTAATTTTGTTTATTTTAGATTGTTTGTGGAAAGTATATTCACTTTGAAGTCACATACTTGATACCTGATTGTTGTAAAAAAAAATTTGGAAACAGAAAAGGGAATGGGAATTTGATGAAACTTAAATTTCCCCCTCCCTCTGCACTGGTGCATATCCTTCCAAAGCTTCTTAATAAACAAAAATATATGCATATAAATATATAAAAGTTTTTGAAGTGGATAATACACAGTCCATAATCAACTTTTTCACTAAGTATATGTCACTTTTGCTCTTTTATTTTAATAAATATAAATTTAACTTTAACGCTTATCTAGTTCTCCAATGTATAAAGGTATCATAACTCAAGCAGTCCTCTGTTGTTTAATAGCTAGACTTTTTTCCTGGTTTTTACTCTCATCTGATTAATGATGCATACCTGTTCATCCATCTTTGCATTTTCCTATTGGTTCCCATAGGATAAATAGCTAGGAGATAGTTGTATCAAAAAAGGAATGCAGTTTTCAGACTTTTTTTTTTTTTAGTTTTTGCCTGTTTTAGAATTTTTTAATATTTATTTATTTGGCTGTGACAGGTCCCCCAGTTGTGTCTTGGGGAATCTAGTTCCTTGACCACGGATCAAACCTGAGTCCCCTGCATTGGGCGTTTGGAGCCTTCCCACTGGACCAAAAGTCCCAGTTTGCAGACTTTTGATCCTTTTTTTAAGGAAATCATTTTGTTCTCCACCTTACCCCCCATACCTCAAACAAGGCTCAGCACAAAATACAGGCCAATCAATATCTCTTTAATTAATCAATTTTGCCAAACAAGGTAGACTCACTCTTGACATGCCATTTCTAAATCTATTTCAAGATTCCAGGCGGATTCCTGTCTTTGTCTGGCAAAACCCACCACAATCTTGTAAAGCAATTATCCTCCAATTAAAATAAACTAATTTTTAAAAATAAATACATAAATCTATTTTAAGATTCTATAAAATTAAGTTATTCAAAGACCCAGACTTCATGGTTAGTCAGAGACTGGTAGAAATGAGGGTCCGCTGGTGCGTTCAAACTCATCAGAGAATCTTACCTGGCATCTGAACCAGAGTGACATCTCTCCTAGGTGCTGTCCTTCTCAAAAATCTCTTCTTTTGGTGAGGTATGGACTTGGAAAGAGTGGAAATGAATGGGCTTAAATCAGTTGTCACAATTAGAAAAAACAAAGCAATAAACTACAAACACACACACATGCATACTCACCCCACCCAAGCTGACTTACTAAAAGGCCAGCACATAATGCCTCTGGCTTAGCCTATCCAGGCTGCTATAATGAAATCCCATAGACTGAGTGGCTTATACATGATAGAAATGTGTTTGTCACAGTTCTGGAGGGTGAAACGTCCAAGACCAAAGTGCCAGCTGATGCAGTGTCTGGTGAGAGCCTGCTTTCTAGACAGCTCTCTTTCCACTATAACAGCACATGATTTGAAAAGTGAGAGAGCCCCGTGGGGTCCCGTTTATAGGAACACTAATTCCATCATGGGGGCTCTACCCTTGTGACCTAAACACCTCCCAAAGGATCTGCCTCCTAATGCCATCATATAAGGATTAGGTTTTAACATATGAATTCTTGGGTGGCACATTTAACTCATTGCAACCCCCTCTAAAAGCAACCCTTTGTCTACAGCAGTAAGGTATCTTCATATTAAATATTCCACTCATCTATTTCACTGTCCTGAAACCCACAGATAGCGTAGTCAACCCACATCTTCATAAATGCTCATGCTTGCGTACAATAGAAGACATCAGTAAATCTGATGTAAGGATGCTTGCCTTCTATGTATTAAAACTCCAGGAACAGGACAGTTAATACTGCAGACTAAAATGGGTGTGTTGGGACTTCTCTGGCCATCCAGAGACGACTCTGCACTTCCGCTGCAGGGCGCACAGGTTTGATCCCTGGTCGGGGAACTAAGAACACTGCATGCCATGCTTTGTGGCCAAATAAATAAGTAAATAAAATGGGTGTGTTGCATTGGCAACTTAAATCCCATGAGAGTGTTCCCATCAGTGATGGGATTTTCAGAAATGGTGAGAGTTCTTGGTAATGCTCTCACAAAAGACGATGCAATATTCTTTCAATTTACGTGGTTACCCAAATAGGATTCGTTGCATATCAAATGTGTGTAAAAAAATAATTTGCACGGCATATAATGTGGAATTCAGGTCTATGACTTGATCACTAGCCACAAATTTTTCACCCACGTGAATGATTAACGAGATATTCAAAAATAATGCAGGCTGGGGGCCACTTCTTCATTGTGAGGGAAACCTCACTCTTTGCAGGGTGGCTAGCAATCCAGGCATCTACCCACTAAGTGCCAAGTATGTCCTTAGTCATTGTGACTACAAAGGCCCACAAAGAGATGAAGAACTTGGAACCATGGTGCACTGCTGGTGAGAAAGCACCACGGCAGTTCCTTAGAAAACAAAATAAAACATATAATTACCATGTGAATCAGCAATTGTACTTCTGAATATATATCCAAAATAATTGAAAGTAGAGTCTCCTCCCTTTGGAGAAGACAATGGCAACCCACTCCAGGAGTCTTGCCTGGAGAGTCCCAGGGACAGAGGAGCCTGGTGGGCTGCCGTCTACGGGGTCGCACAGAGTCGGACGCAACTGAAGCGACTTAGCAGCAGCGGCAGCAGAATCTCAGATACTTATATGGCCACATTCATAGCAGCATCATTCACAACAGTCAAAAAGTGGAAATAATCTAAGTGTCTACCTACCGAGGAACAGATAAACAACACGAGGTATATATCTGCAGTGAATATGCATTTACCCTGCTTTTACAAATGAATGAAATTCTGATACGTGCTAGAGCATGGGTAAACCTTGAAAAAATTATGCTAAAGGAAACAAGCCATTCACAAAATTGCAACTACTGTATGATTCCACTTCTCTGTGGTATCTAAAGTAGGCAAAGGCATAGAAACAGAAAATAGAATGGCAATTATAAAGGGACTGTGGGAGTAGACTGAGGGGTTAGAGTTTGATGGATACAGAGTCTCAGTTTGTGAAGATAAAAAGGTTCTGATCGTGGTGACCACTGTACAACACTGAGTGTACTTAGTGCTGCTGAACTGTACACTTAGAAGTGTTTAAGACAGTAAATTTTGTATAATGTATTTTACCACACACAGAAAAATGAAAAACAAAAGACACTGATAACAGAAAAAAAAAAAATAACAGCGGGAAAAAAAAAAAAAGGTCTTGCAGATTTCCAAAACACTCCAAGAGAGGAATTGCCTTGTTAAGCATCATTGCACAAATGTGCTTCTTAAAATAGAGACTCAGACGCTATACTTTGAACAAGCAGTGATAAAAGTGTGAAGAAGAACATTTCAGGGACACCAAATTGGTTTTCTCTCAAGTGTCATTGATTGTTGAAAGTTGACCGAAGTGCTGTGTTGAGAAGGCATCCAACCTGCCTTTGAACTCAGCAAGCAAGAGCACCTCAGTCTATCAACTGTGCCTTCTGAGGGCAAGAGACTGAGACAGGGTGGTCCCAGGTCACACGTGTGCAGGCTTAGAAATGTAAACTCTCTTACTCTGGACATCTGCCTGTGACCAAAGCCTAAATCAAAATAGCTTTTTGGCAGAAAAAAAAGTGCAATTGACATATCAAGCTCCATTTTCCCACATTTTGCAAACCATTTCAGAATTTAGAGCGAAGAGGGAAACATTGGGTGCAAATACGGTAAGTCTCCTACATACAAACCTTCAAGCTGCAACCTTTCAAAGGTGAGATTGTGCCCCTGTGTGCCAGCAGTTGTTGTAGTATTGTTATTTTAGTCCCTAAGTCATTTCAGACTCTATCCATGGACTGTAGCCCACCAGGCCCCTCTGTCCATGGGATTCTCCAGACAAGAATTCTGGAGTGGATTGCCATTTCCTTCTCCAGGGGATCGTCCCAACCCAGGGGTCGAATTTGAGTCTCCTGCATTGGCAGGCAGATTCTTTACCACTGAGCCATCAGGGAAGCCCAATACTATGGTAGGTTTCGAAGTACTGTACTGCAAGATTAAAAATGTTTTCTTGGAACTTCTCTGGAGATCCAGTGGCTAAGACTCTGCACTCCCAATGCAGGTGCCCTGGTTTCAAACCCTGGTCAGGGAGCTAGCTCCCATAGGCAGCAACTAAGAGTTCGCGTGCTACAACTAAAGACCCAGTGCAGCCAAATTAATAAATAAATATGTTTTTAAGGGTTTCTTTATATTTTGTTTGCTTTCTATGTATTATTTGTGCAAAAAGTATTATAAATTTATTATAGTACGTCAAGGCTGTATACTGTCACCCTGCTTATTTAACTTATAGGCAGAGTACATCATGAGAAATGCTGGGCTGGAAGAAGCACAAGCTGGAATCAACACTGCCGGGAGAAATATCAATAACCTCACATATGTAGATGACACCACCCTTATGGTAGAAAGGGAAGAGGAACTAAAAAGCCTCTTGATGAAAGTGAAAGAGGAGAGTAAAATTTGGCTTAAGGCTCAACATTCAGAAAACTAAGATCATGGCATCTGGTCCCATCACTTCATGGCAAATAGATGGGGAAACAGTGGAAACAGTGTCAGATTTCATCTTTTTGGGCTCCAAAATCACTGGAGATGGTGATTGCAGCCATGAAATCAAAAGACACCTACTCTTTGGAAGGAAAGTTATGGCCAACCTGGATAGCATATTGAAAAGCAGAGACATTACTTTGCCAACAAAGGTCTGTCTAGTCAAGGCTATGGTTTTTCCAGTAGTCATGTATGGAAGTGAGAGTTGGACAGTGAAAAAGGCTGAGCGCCGAAGAATTGATGCTTTTGAAATGTGGTGTTGGAGAAGAGAGTCCAACTGTGGTGTTGGGCTCTTGAGAGTCCCTTGGACTACAAGGAGATCCAACCAGTCCATCCTAAAGAAAATCAGTCCTGGGTGTTCATTGGAAGGACTGATGTTGAAGCTGAAACTCCAATACTTTGGCCACCTTAGTGCAGAGTTAACTCATTGGAAAAGACCCTGATGCTGGGAAGGATTGGGGGCAGGAGGAGAAGGGGACGACAGAGGATGAGATGGCTGGATGGCATCACTGACTCAATGGACATGGGTTTGGGAGTTGGTGATGGACAGGGAGGCCTGGCGTGCTGTAGTTCATGGGGTCGCAAAGAGTCGGACACGACTGAGCGACTGAACTGAACTGATTTGTGTGAAAAGTATTATAAATCTATTATAGTATAGTACTATATGGACAATTCTGTTAGTTGAGTAGGTACCTAGGCTAACGTTTCTGGTCTTGGCTTTACGAACGCGCTCTCAAAATGAAACTCATTTGTATGTAGGGGACTTACTGTATTCCAAACCGTATGTATTTAACTCAAGGAGAGAAATTCACTGTGACAAAGAAATAAGAAAAAAAAAATAGAACTGCTGTAGCAGTCTATAAAGCATGGTTTGGGGAGCTGTCTAGAGGCATTTACGCTCAAGTGACTCCAAAATTTTAAAAATCAAGTAAAATTTTTCCCTGCATTAACTTTGATCACATTTTCCTTCCATAGTCTGCCCTCTGGTGACGTTACTAGGCAACAAACTCATCTGAGATTGAACCGACTGAGAGAAAAGGGGAGGGTAAGGAGAAAGGAAATGGCAACCCACTCCAGTATTCTTGCCTGGAAAATCCCATGGAAGGAGCCTGGTAGGCCACAGTCCATGGGGTCACGAAGAGTCGGACACAAATGAGCGAGTTCACGTTCGCTTTCAAGGAGAAATGAGTCAAATTCTGCCAGAGGATCTTCTCATGACAGAGGGAAAATTCCACGGCTGCTCCTGCTGCTAATGCTGGTGATGATGCTGGTGGTGATGAGGCCGGTGATGATAGTGATGGTGGTGATGGCGTTAATACCTAGTGTTTCTATAAAGTGAGAATCTAGTTGCTCAGTCCTGTCCTATTCTTGTAGCCCCACAGACTGTAAGCTGCCAGGCTCCTCTATCCATGGGATTTCCCAGGCAAGAACTCTGGAGTGGGTTGTCATTTCCTATTCCAGGGGATTTTCCCAACCCAGGAATCAAACCCAGTCTCCTGAATTGTAGGCAGATTCTTTACCATCTGAGCCACCAGAACTCGCCCCCAGAGTAAATCCAGTTCTTTGAACTATAGCCTGCCAGTCTCCTCTGTCCATGTAACTTCCCAGGCAAGAACACTGGAGTGGGTAGACATTCCCTTCTCCAGGGGAGCTTCCTGACCCAGGGATCGAACCCAGGTCTCCTGCAGTGCAGGCAGGTCCTTCACCATCTGAGCGACCTTCTGGAGGCTCTAATCTATATATAGCATTTCTCTATGCCTGGTTCTATGGTAAATGCATTACATACATACGTTCATTAGTTTCATCGTCACAATGATCTGATGGGGCAGGTACTTTGTGTTCCCTACTAACATGTGAGGAAACTGAAACACAGAGAGGTTATGTCACTTGGTGAAGTAACACAGCTAATAAGCAGAAAGAAACTTAGAGGCCCCTAACACGCATATGTGCTTAGTCACTCAGTCATGTCCGACTCTTTGTGACCCTATGTAGCCCACCAGACTCCTCTGTCCATAGGATTTTCCAGGCAAGAATACTGGAGTGGATTGCCATTTCCTTCTCCAGGGGATCTTCCCAACCCAGGGATCGAACCCACGTCTCCTGCATCTGTAGGCGGATTCTTTACCACTACAAAGACTACATATTGGTTGAAGTTGTCACTAGAAATTATTACCATGAAGGTTTCAACTGCCTAGTAATTGTAGCAGGCTCCCAAATAACAAATGCACATATTTAGGAACAGGTTTAGAAATGTTTATGTGGGTTTATGTATTCACCTACTATGTTCTTAATAAAAGAGAGAAGGGGGTGGAGTTGGAAGAGTAGAGAATACTATAAAGTTGCCCTTGGGGGAGTTGATTTGTCATGATTTCCTCAGAATTTGGCATAGTGTAGATCTTCAGTGGAGACGTCTCAGGTGGCAGAGTAGTTAAAAACCCTCCTGCCAATGCAAGAGACTCGGGTTCAATTTCTGAGTCAGGAAGATCCCATAGAGTAAGAAGTGGCAACCCACTCCAGTATTCTTGCCTGGGAAATCCCATAGACAGAGGAGTCTGGCAGGCAGTCCATGGGGTTGCAAAAGAGTCAGACACAACTTAGGGGCTAAACAACAACAAGGAGTCCATGAAATATACCAGAGATATTCCTAAAGTTAGAATTCTGAAGGCTACAGATGTTGCAAAGAGTCGGACAGGACAGAGTGACTGAGCATAGCACACATGTGCCGTGAATGCTTGCTAACAATTAATTAAAGGAATGAACACATGAAGGGCTTCCCAGGTGGCTCAGTGGTAAAGGATTTGCCTGCCAATACTGGAGACTTGGATTCGATCCCTGGGTCAGGACCATCTCCTGGAGAAGGAAATGGCAACCCACTCCAGTGTGCTTGCCTAGAAGATCCCATGGACAGAGAAGCCTGGTGGGCTACAGTCCATGGGGTCACTCAAGAGTCAGACACAGCTTAGTGGCTAAACAACCATGAATACATGAAATACACCAGGGATATTTCTAAAGCAAGAAATCTGGTTGTACGTGGATGATGTCACTATCAGCCTCTTTCAGTTTCCATGGATAAAACATTTATAGTCATATTTTGCACAAATTCCTCGCCCCCATTCTGAAATCATTGCATCTCTGAGTGGATTGACAATACTAAGGGTATGTGGATGACATTTTCATTGTGCAATGGGCATGTGACTATTGCTCTGATATGGTTAATGGAATTATATCAATGGGTGGGATTTGAAAGTAGATGCTTTATTAGGGGCACAGTGTGATTTGTAGGTAATATCAGCTGGTGATAGTCATTCACAGAGAGTTCAGGTAGGGTAGAAAAGAGTACCTGGCTCACAGCTTTAGATTGGGAGATCCAAAGGGCTTCCTTGAGCAGATGCCATTTAAGTTGAGAATCGGGTGCATCAAGGAGATGATGAAGATGGTGAGCCGACTTGTGCAATATTTACAGGAAGAAGGTGTGGCCTGGAATATATAAGAAGATAAGTCTGCAAAGGTAGGAGAGGCATCAGGTGAGAACTTCTAAGGATCTTGGCTTTCATCTTAAGTGCTGTGAGAAAGTTTAGGTGGGTGGATTAAGGGAGTGGCATGATGTAATGTTGCTTCCCTGGTGGCTCAGACAGTAAAGAGTCTGCCTGCAATATGGGAGACTTGGATTCAATTCCTGGGTCAGGAAGATCCCCTGGAGAAGGGACTGGCAACCCACTCCAGTATTCTTGCCTGGAGAATCCTATGGACAAAGGGGCCTGGCGGGCTGCAAGCCGTGGGGTCACAAAGAGTCAGACACAACCGAGCAACATCACTTTCACTTTCACAATGTGACTCTTTTTAAAGAACACTGGCTGTGTTTGGAGAACTGGCTGAAAAGCAAGGGAGCAGGGGAACCACGAGGAGGGTTCTTGGCAGAAGTCCAGGCCAGCAATCATGGCGGCTTCTCTAGGCTGGAAGCAGAGATGGTGAAAGATGGAGGGCAGGGTGGGGATGTTCCCCAGGAAAGTGGGCAGGACCTTTTCTGGGATTAGAGGAAGAGGAGACAGAACAGACTCAAGGATTTGATTTTTGACCTAATTAGCTCAGGCCAAATGATAATGACGTTTACGGAAATGGGAAGACCGAGGATGGAATAAAATTGGTTATTTTTCTTTTGGAAGCGGAGAAGGATCAAGAGTTTATTTCAGCCCCATTAATTTTAAAATGCCCATTTGACATCGGGGAGGAATTCCAAGCAGGACTTTGGAGATTCAGGCCCGGAATTCTGGCGAGGAGTCAGGCCCAGAGAAGCAGTGGAGCACTGCGAGGTAGCAAACACACGTCTGCACAACATCTTCCAGCTCTCAGAGCCCCTGTGTGCATTAGCTCATTAACCTCACAGCCATCTCATGTCAAGGTTACTACTTCTGCAACTTTACTGATTAATAATAATAATACCTGGCCTGTGTGTCTCCCTTGAGAGTCTCCTAAACACTTCCCCCAAGGTTGTCCCTGTCACACTTTGCTCCTATTAATCACGCTGGGAAACAGAAGGCCTGGACGATGGTGGCTGTAACGACTGGAGTTATACCTGCTGGAACTTATCCCTGCAGAGGCACACAGATGATGTCGTAGGGTAGGCACGCCTGTGTGGTTTCGTTCAGTGGCTAAGTCCTCTTTGCGACCCCATGAACTGCATGCAGCTCGCCAGGAAGCCTTGCTCAAACTCATGTCCCTTGAGTCGATAATGCCCTCCCACCATCTCATCCTCTGTCACCCTTGTCTCCTTTTGCCTTCAATCTTTCCCAGCATCAGGGTCTTTTCCAGTGAGTGGGCTCTTTGCATCAGGTGGCCAAAGTATTGGAGCTTCAGCTTCATCATCAGTTCTTTCAATGAATATTTAGTATTGACTGATTTGATCTCCTTACTGTCCAAGAGACACCTAAGCGTATCCTCTTTAAAAAAGTTTTTTTGTGATGGACATGAGAGCCCTCTGCTGTTCAGACTGGGCATATCCATTAAACTATTTGGGTTTTTTGGTTTTTTGGTTTTTTTGGTCAGCTGAATGGACTGGAAGTATTGAATCAGAGTTCTCTCTAATTTTTGTAAAATGCTCTTGGGACTAAACACCCCACGTGATGACCATTAACAATGTTTAAAACAATTTAATTTGTCATAGCTAATAATAGCCCTGTGTTATAAAAGCCCATATTTTAATTTTCAAAAAAGCAGTGTTGAGTGAGAGAAACAAGGAGCTTTATATTTGAGACAAATTTTTTTTCTGCTGCCAGTTACCCAAATCCAGATATGGTCCTAGAATAAAAGCAGCAATTTCATGGCTAAAAGAGGAATGAAAAGCACCAGAACCTTTAGAATATCTGCTACATAGGACTGCCATATGAAATCAGTAATTGCATATTTCAAAAAAAGTTGAGAAAGTTGGTCATATTTACCTGTATATTTTATCAATACATAGGTAGAGTGGCATCTAAAGGAGGTAGATGTATTGGGCTGGCCAAAACGTTCATTTGGGTTTTGCCGTAAGATAGTATGGAAAACTTGAATGAACTTTTGGGCCAGCTCAATATGAGGGAAGGGTATGAATCGCTCCGTGATGAGGTTGGAGTTGCAGAAACAAGTGGTGAACAGTATGCTGGACAGAAGATATACCCGTCTTCCGCATCACCCGGGGAGTTGATGGTTGTTCAATCCCTCAGTCGTGTCCTACTCTTTGCAACCCCATAGACTGCAGCATGCCAGGCTTCCCTGACCTTCACTATTTCCATAAGTTGATGGTAGGGACCCCAGAATGCTCAGTGACTGGACAGTGACATTCATGATCAGGTTTGAGCTTTCATGGAGGCTTTGAAAGATGCCTGTAGGGCATTCAGAGGCAGGAAAAGTTAGGATTAAAAATGGCCCTTTAGGCAGCTCTTGAAGCTATCAGGAACTTCCATGGTGATCCAGTGGTTAAGACTCTGAGCTTTCACTGCTGGGGGCACGAGTTCCATCCTTGGTCCAGGAACTGAGATACCTGCATGCTGTGCTTTGGGCCAAGAGAAAAAAAAAATCCATCAAAGGAATCACAAGCTCCTTAGCCAGGGTAGTGATCATGAGAAAAAGGAGACAGAATTAAATTGAGATGAAGGAAAAAGAGCAAAGATGATTGGGAGAATGGAAGAACATTGTATAAACTATTACAAAGAAGATTTAGAAAATAATTTCCATTTTTATCAACAACAAATATTGTGTACTTCTCAGGTCTACCTCTATACACTCCATCTTATGCCCTAGGGCTAACTGGCTTATTTCCCCAGGCTCATAGCTGTCCCTAGTCCTAGGATCCCAAGACCTAGTCTAACCCAAGACCTAGTCTAACCCTACACTGAAGCTATTGAAGTATCAACTGAGAGCATTATCACCCTGTCAGGGAACATTTGCAAATGCATGAGAACATTTTTAATTCGTGAAATGACCTGGGGTGGTTACTGACCTTTAGGAATAGGAGACGTTAAACGTCCTGAAATATTCAAGGAAGGCCTACACAATACAGAGTTGAACCATGTGTAATCCAGTAGTCCCATCGTTGAGAAACACTGCCACACCACTTGCCCCCCCAAACCCCGACAACTGAATCTCAGTGTGATAAACAGGCATTTGCTGTGTTCTCTGTAGCATCTCTCAGTTGATGGGATGTATCCAGAGACCTCTGAACACAAAGCTTTAACACCCAATTCCTGCTGTAAACATTTGATAGTCTCCCAAGATCACTCTAGTCACTACCTGCTTTCTCTGTATTTTGAGAAGTTACCAAGTGCCTAGCACTGTAGTCACAGCTGGTGGCCTAGACAAGCAGAAAGATAACCCACAATAACCCCACTGGCTCAACAGTAAAGAATCTGCCTGCAATGCAGGAGACGCAGGTTCAGTCCCTGGGTCTGGAAGGTCCCCTGGAGAAGGAAATGGCAACCCACTCCAGTATTCTTGCCTGGGAAATTCCATGGATAGAGGAGCCTGGTGGACTTCAGTCTTTGGGGTCGCAGAGAGTTGGACATGACTTATCGACCAAACAATAACAACAACAAGCCCAAAATGTAGTCTCTGCCCACAGGAGTTTAATACTCCACTGAGGAATAAAAGTCTAGCCCACAAGAGAAATTATTAAAGCAAACTGGCTTGATATGTAAGAGAATATAAATCAGAGCTAAGGTTCCTAATACAAACCAGAAGGATTGTAGGGTTTAGAGAAGAAGGGACTAAATAAAAGGTGGAAACGCAGAGGGGTGATTAGTGCTCATCAATATTTCCCAAAGTCGGTTCCTTTGAGCACTGGTCCAATGGAATAGCAAATATTGTTACTGGAAGAAAAAGGTTCTGGGGTTTTAAAAGTTTGGGAGTTGCTAGGCTGAGCAAAGTTAATCAGCCAGGACCCCTTAGATTGCCTAATAACTGATAACCACTGTAATTCCCTGAGAGTGGGCTTTCCTCCTCAAAGTATGCTCCATTTATTTGACCATGGCATTCTCTCTTTTTTTTTTTTTTAACCAAGGATTTCACGGTCCCAGTTCCATTGCATATTCTTGGAAAAGATCAAAGCACCCGACACATGAAGGCATGGGTAGGAAAGGGATCACATATGAA
Source organism: Antilocapra americana (assembly GCA_007570785.1). NCBI lineage: Eukaryota > Metazoa > Chordata > Mammalia > Artiodactyla > Antilocapridae > Antilocapra > Antilocapra americana. The sequence continues at coordinate 1,400,779 of ML664172.1, read as the reverse complement.
ATAGTGAGAAGATGAGCACAAGCAACAAGGAGGGGAAAGCTGGGGGTGGGGTGAGGGGGCTGGAGGTTGAGGGGTGGAATCAGTGACATTTAAACTCTGATGTCAGACTGTAAAGTTCAAGTACTACCTCTGGCATCTCCTAGCCACCTGAACTTCAGCACATTACTTCATCCCTCTGGACCTCAGCTTCCTCACATGGAAACTGTGGTTGATCACAGCATTTGTCTTGTAGAGTGCTTCTCTGGATTAAACATAGTAAAACAATGGAAAGCACTTGGGATTCTCCCTAGCATAATGCAATGGTATTGTACACTAATGTGACAAGGCTGGAGGGATCAGACTGAGCAGGACCTTTAAATTGGACAGAGAAATGTAGGTGCTATGGAAATTATAGTCTCATGCTGCTGCTGCTAAGTCGCATCAGTCATGCCCAACTCTGTGTGACCCCATAGATGGCAGCCCAACAGGCTTTCCCCTCCCTGGGATTCTCCAGGCAAGAACACTGGAGTGGGTTGCCATTTCCTTCTCCAATGCATGAAAGTGAAAAGTGAAAGGGAAGTCGCTCACTTGTGTCCAATTCTTAGCAACCCCATGGACTGCAGCCTACCAGGCTCCTCTGTTCATGGGATTTTCCTGGCAAGAGTACTGGAGTGGGTCGCCAATGCCTTTTCCATAATAGTCTCATCAGTTCAGTTCAGTTCAGTTCAGTTCAGTTCAGTCATTCAGTCGTGTCCAACTCTTTGCGACCCCTAGTCTCATAGAGGTAGTTCATTTGTGTATTTTTCTATTACTATTAATATTTCATACAAAATAAAGAATACATGTTATGTATATGTCACCTGTGTGTGTGTACAGCAGATGCAAGATTTAAAGATTCAAACAGTTAAGAAATTGAACATGACCAAGGTGGTGGAAACCCTCACCAACCTCTCCCCTGTCTGTCTTGTTCCCTCGCCATCAAAACAATCTGATTTGGGCATTTCTCATTCCCTCTTTTATGTTGGAAGTTTAACTACACTGGCATGTTCCTCTCTATATATTGCTTAGTTTACTGATTAGTGAACATTATATCATTGTAACCATGCTGTACTTATTTTTCTGTGACATTCTATTTTCATTCAACTCCATGTCTCGAAGATCCACCCATAATGATACATCAGCTCAACTCAAGCTCATGTATCTTTGCTGCTCTTTCCTGCCATGGTCCACTGAATGAACATAGCCTGCACTTTTCCATCCATTCTCTTCTTAATGAACATTTGGGTTAATACCTTTTTTTTTCCCGAACAAAAATGCTGCCAAGTGCATTCTTACACCTGTTTCCTGTTGGACCTGTGTGAGAGCATCTGGATGGCACTATGCCTCCAACTTTTATAGATGATCTCAAATTGCTTTCTGAAATAATGAAATGGGCTCCCTGCCCCGCCTGCTCCCCCCCCCCCCAACAAGTTGAATATACAAATTCCTTTTCTTCACATCACTGATCCTGAAGACTTTGGGCATAGGTCTGACCACACAAAACTGTGTTAGGAAATTTTTCTGGCAGTGACAAGAGGGGACGGGGGAGAAGCCCTTGGTACAATGAATATTAGAGCAGAGGATGTCAAAGATGCATCATGGACCTAGCAAGAAGCAGGCTTTTGGCAGAGCAGAATGCCTATAGTGTTTGTGTGTGTGTGTGTGTATGTGTGTGAGAGAGAGAGAGAGAGAGAGAGAGAGAGAGAGAGAGTTGGTATCCACCAAATAGCTCATGACCCTTAGAAGGTGCCTAACTGTCTGCATGGCTTGTAGAAAGAGCAAATAATTAAAAACTGGAAATTCTAATTTATTTCCCTGGCTCTTGTGAAAAGCATCTGGCCCCAAGACTTCCCTGGTGGTACAGTGGATGGGAGTTCGATGCAGGGGACACAGGTTCGATCCCTGGTCCAGGAAGATTCCACACGCCATGGAGCAACTAAGCCCATGAGCCACAACTACTGAGCCCTCACGCCACAACTAGTGTAGCCCGAGCACCTAGAACCTGTACTTTGTAACAAGAGAAGACACAGCAGTGAGAAGCCTGCACATCACAACAAAGAGTAGCCCCTACTCGCCGCAACAACAGAAAGCCTACGCACAGCAACAAAGACTCAGTGGTGCCAAAAATAAATAAGTAAATTAATAATTTTCTTAAAAAGCATCTGGCCCCAGGCAAAAAACTTTGCATCTTCAAATCTCATCCTCCTCATCTCTAAACCAGACGTGATTATCTGCCTGGAGAATTGTCATGAGGCATAATAACTAATGAATGGCAAAGAACTCTTGGCACCTATCAACCCAGATGTCAATGAGTTTAGCAGAAACAGGTGATGCATTGACAGTGACATTCATTAGGTTGGAAATGACATTGAATGTGATCGGTCCAAATTGTGCTTCCCAGTGTGAATCTCACTAAATTGTAAACAAGTTAGGTTTGTCTCAACAGAACTTTCCCTAAATCATTAAATCATTAGTTTCCTTGGCCTCCTGCACAACTAAACGGGACAGTCCCGAGAGAAGTAGGCAGGTTTCCTGAGAGGTCACATCTTCCTGGGCAGGTCAGCCACCCCCACCCCCCCCCAACAGGAAAGCCAAGGTCTCTTCCTCATAAGTCATCTAATCTTGCTTAACCCAGAACCCACAAGACCAAAATGTATCCCTCTGGCTGCCTTCTGCATCCTCTGTTGAAAAAAACAGTCCTGACCCTCTGGGCTAGGTGACTGAAAGAATTGTAACAGTAACCCTCTTCTCATCAGAAAATAAAATGTGTTGCAAAGCCATTCTTATAAATTGTGAGGGGTCCAGATGCAGACAACTGAGGCAGGTAGGTGTTCTCACACAGCCAGTTGGGTTGTTTTGGAGCAGCAGTGAACCTTTAATTTGTGAACCACTGCCGAGCAAAAATGAGGACCAAGAGTGTGACCGCATGCTCAAGGAAAGCTGGACCAGGAGGCTTGCTGCAGTGGTGTTTGTATGTTCAACACCACCAGGAACAATATAAACATCAGTACAGAAACAGAAAAATAATATGTGGTATGTCCATAGAACAGAATTCTAGAAAGCAATAGAAAAGACATTAACTAGAGTGATCCTTTTTCTCTCTTTCTCTCTCTCTCTCTCTCTCTCTCTCTCTCTGTGATTGGCTCTCAGAAATGTAGTATTGGGGCTTTCCTTGTGGTTCAATGGTAAAGAATCTGCCTGCCAATGCAGGAGACACGGGTTCTACCCCCGATCCAAGAAGATCCCACATGCCGCAGAGCAACTGAACCTGCGCGGCACAACTACTAAGTCTGTGCCCTAGAGCCTGAGAGCCACACTACTGAACCTAAGCGCCACCAGCACTGGAGCTAGTGTGCCCTGGAGCCCGAGCTCCAAAACAAGAGAAGCCACCACAATGAGAAGTCTGCGCACCAAACTACAGAGGAGCCCCTGCTCACCACAACTAGAGACGCCTCCGCAGCCACAAAGACCCAGCACGGCCAAAGTGAAAGTGAAAGTCACTCAGTCACGTCTGACTCTTTGCCACCCCATGGACTAGACAGTCCATGGAATTCTCCAGGCCAGAATACTGGAGTGGGTAGCCTTTCTCTTCTCCAGGGATCTTCCCAACCCAGGAATCGAACCAGGGTCTCCTGCATTGCAGGTGGATTCCTTACCAACTGAGCTATCATATATAAATAAAATTATATTAAAAAAAATTAGTATTGAGTGAAAGCATGTTTCTAAATGAACATCCAATATAGTATCTTATGTTTTATAAACATAGAAAATAATGTTGTATTTTGTTCATAGAGAACATGTGTAAAAGTATACAATGCATATATTTTTTTTTTTAATCATTGTTTTTGCCATACATTGTCATGATATCACCATGGGTTTACATATGCTTCCCCTCCGGGTCCCCCCTCCCTCCTCCCTCCCCCCCCCCGGCAAATCTCGCTGCACCAGTCCCGAGCATCAATCCTGGGCTGGCGATTGATTAGACATATGACAATTAACATGCTTCAATGCCCTTCTCCCATCTCATCCCACCCTTACCCTCATCCACAAAGTCCACAAGTCTATTCTATACATCTGCGTTCCTTTTGTTGTCTCCCATGTTGGGTTCTCATTACTGTCTTTCTAAATTCCATATATATGTGTTAATATACTGTAATGTTGTTTTTGCTTCTGGCTTACTTCACTCTGGATAATGGGCTCCAGTTTCGTCCATCTGAGTAGAATTGCTTCAAATGAATTTTTTTTTAATGCTGAGTAATATTCCATTGTGTATATATACCACAGCTTTCTTATCCATTCGTCAGTTGATGGGCATCTAGGTTGCTTCCATGTCCTGGCTATTGTAAACAATGCAGCTAATTAAAATTAAAAGCTTTTGCACAACAAAGGAAACTATAAGCAAGGTGAAAAGACAGCCTTCAGAATGGGAGAAAATAATAGCCAATGAAGCAACAGACAAACAATTAATCTCAAAAATTTACAAACAACTCCTGCAGCTCCATTCTAGAAAAATAAACAACCCAATTAAAAAGTGGGCCAAAGAACTTAACAGACATTTCTCCAAGGAAGATATAAAAATGGCTAACAAACACATGAAAAGATGCTCAACATCACTCATTATCAGAGAAATGCAAATCAAAACTACAATGAGGTACCACTTTACACCAGTCAGAATGGCTGCCATCCAAAAGTCTACAAGCAATAAATGCTGGAGAGGATGTGGAGAAAAGGGAACCCTCTTACACTGTTGGTGGGAATGCAAACTAGTACAGCCACTATGGAAAACAGTGTGGAGGTTCCTTAAAAAGCTGCAAATAGACCTGCCATATGACCCGGCAATCCCACTGCTGGGCATATACACCGAGGAAACCAGAATTGAAAGAGCCACGTGCACCCCAATGTTCACCGCTGCATTGTTTACAATGCATATTTTTAATGGGCCAGAGGATACTTGGCAAATTTATAGCACTGTTTATCTTAGGAGGAGAGGATGCAGGGACCAGGGAAGGATCAATGAGACTCCTGTTCAACCTGCAAAATTTTGTTTCTTATATATATATGTGTGTGTGTGTGCGTGTTAAGTTGTCATGTCTGACTCTCTGTGACCCTGTGGACTGTAGCCCACCAAGCTCTTCTGTCCATGGGCTTCTCCAAGAAAGAATACCGGAGTGGGTTGTCTGCCCTCCTCCAGGGTATCTTCTGGACCCAGGGATCAAATCCACAGTTCTGAGGACTTCTGCATTGGCAAGTGGGTTCTTTATCTCTAGCACCACCGGAGAAGCCCCATATATGCGTACATGCATGCTAAGTGACTTCAGTTGTGTGTTCAACTCTTTGCAACCCTATGGACTGTAGTCCTCCAGGCTCCTCTGTCCATGGAAAGCACCACAGTCAAAGTGAAGTCACTCAGTCATGTCCAACTCTCTGTGACCCCATGGACTGTAGCCTACCAGGTTCCTCCACCCATGGAATTTTCCAGGCAAGAGTACTGGAGTGGGTTGCCATTTCCTTCTCTAGGGGATCTTCCCAACTCAGGGACCGAATCTGGGTCTCCCACATTGCAGGCAGATGCTTTACCATCTGAGCCACCAGGGAAGCCCTGGAAAGCTCCATATATATGTATGTATATAAAACCAGGCTCCTCTGTCCATGGGAGGTGCCATATATATGTGTATATATATATATATATATATAAAACCAAGCAAAAAAGTTATGATTAACCATTGTTCCTCTGATGGTGAGAGAAGAGGGGCAAGAGAAGGAGAGACAGGAATAAGGAGTCACCACTTTCATTTGATAAACAAACCACAAGGAGCCCCTTCCCATCCTCCCTGCTGCCCTGTGAAGGGAGAGGAACCTGCACCCTCTACCCCATGGTCTCCCTGCCTCACACCCATGCTCAACGCAGCTCGCAGCTTCCACTCCATTTCTGTACAGGCTGAAATCCTAGCTTCTACCATCTCCCTCCTCAAAGCCACAGACGACAGCCAGTCTTGGAGCAGGGACACCTGTGATGTCAGCCAGGGGAGCAACTCCGCAGGACAGAGAGAAGTGTCTTCAAGGCCAGTGCCGCGCCCCTTCTGGGGAGCACGCAGGATAAGAAAAGCTGACATTGTACCAAGAGAAAAGAAAAGCGACAAACCTGGGTTATCAGACCCAGGGCAAATTATAGATCTTCATCACATATGAGGGTCAGGTGCGTGGCTGTGTCCACTAACCCGGCTCGTGTGGGGCCTCTCTATTTTCCTTTTCTCTCCAACTCTCTAACCCACCCTCTAGCGCTCCAGGGAGGGAGTCAGGAAGCCGGGCGAGCCCTCGGTCTCGGACAGAAGGACCCTCCGAAGTTATCTTCCGAGGATGGGAGCCTCTGGAAGATCGGCCCCTAGGAGGGGGTGAGCAGACCGCCCACCCCACAGCCTCCCTCACCCGGAGAGAGACACTCAGATGCCACGGGGGTTCTGTCAAAGCAGTTCGGTTTTACTGAGCTGAAGGGCGAGCTTATATAGGCAAACAGCGCATGAAGGCAAACAGGGGGGGGGTTTCAAACGGGGCTTTCCGGGAGCTTGGCCAATCACTGTAAAGGTCACGTATCCAGATGGCAGCGCACCAATGTATACTGGTCACGTCCTGACATTAAGAGGAAGTTAGCCATGGCCAATCGCATCTTTTTTATAAATAGCCTCAGTCCCGCCCTCTTGATTTCCGCCAAGCACCATCTTGTCATGAGCACGTGTAAGGTGCCCTACATATCCCCCTTTTTTGTTTTATTTTAGGGGAGCCATCAGGGGGCCGCCCTCATGGCCTCGTTGGGACCTGGTGGTTGTGCCTGTCTTAGGTTGTCTCCCTCTGGAGATCTTACCGGTCATTGGCAATCCAACCAAGCATAGTCAACAACGGTTATTATGTATTAGCACTTGGGGGATTAGGGCCTGGGAGGTCTATATGATTTGATATTGGCCAGCTTGACTTTTGGTAGATTAGGTGCGCCGTGTCTATAGGTTTGGGCCAAGAGAACGTTTTTGACTTGATCTCTGGTAATGGTCTTGATCTGATCTTGGAGGAACCTATGCAGGTCAGGCTGGTGGTCACAAAGGTGTATGCTGCCACTAGTATGGCACTACAGCCAAGATAACTCAGTGCTAAAAGGACACGTGGCATTATGGCCCACTCCCTGGGAGCAGCTGATGCCAGGCCAATGGTGAAGAGCAAGGCCAGAAGTATAATCACGGCTATTTCTGAAGGGTCGTATAAGATGATCATCGGCTTGGGTAGCTTGGAGGATTTTTCAACAGACAGGCAGTAGCTTTTTCGGTGGGAAATCTGTAGGAAGACAAAAAGGAAAAAGTCACCTCATGAACTTTTTATCGTTCTTGGGCTGAATGTTATTTTGTAGGGTGATCAAGATATTTGAGGTTTCTAGTGGGCACCCAGATTGGACTGGGTTCTCCTATGGGGTAAATGCACCCAAACCCTCTCCCTGTAGTAAGCAGTGGATCAGGCCCCCTCCATTGTCCTGTGAGGGGGTCTTTCCATCTGACAATCATTTCTGGTCTTAGTTCTTGACCAGTCCAATGCTTTTGGAAGGCTGTGAGTGGTTCATTTTTGGAAAAATTTAAAATATTTAAGGTGAAGAGGGCCATTCCAAGTTGTTGGTGGGGGCTTGTTCCCTCTTTTTGTTTTTGTAATTGAGATTTTAATGTTTTATTGTGTCATTCTATAATTGCTTGTCCTTGGGGATTGTAAGGAATGCCAGTGGTGTGTTTGATGTTCCATTGTTCAAAGAATTTTTGTAATTGTTGGCTGACAAAACATGGTCCATTATCAGTTTTCATTTGAGCAGGCAATCCTAGGGTGGCAAAACACTGAAGGAAGTGGCTCTTAGCGTGTTGTGCCTTTTCTCCAGTGTGGGCCATGGCCCAGCATGCATGGGAATAAGTATCGACTGAGACGAAGATGTACTTAAGTTTGCCAAAGGGAGAGTAATGTGTGACATCTGTTTGCCATAGGGCATTAGGCTTTATTCCTCTGGGGTTTGTCCCCACTGATTGTAGGGGGGGAACCTGGAGAAAGGGAATGCATGACTGACAAGTATGTAGGATTCTTTTTAAATCTTTTATGGGGATTTGAGGGAATCTCTGGTGAAGCCCTCTCCAGTTAACATGGGTTAGGTCATGGAATTTTTGGGCTTGTTGGACAGTATATACATTGGTGGAGGCCATCTGATAGGCCAGGGAATTTCCTAAAGAGAGTATTCCAGGTAGGGCCTGGTGGCCTCGGAGGTGATGTAGATAAAGGGGTTGGTCTCTGGCCTGGAGAAGGGAGTGAGCCTGTATCATGAGTGGGGTAATGGGATTGTCATCGAGCCGGATATGAGAATTAATAAGCCCTGGGAGGAGATTTTTTTTATAAAGGCTGTCAGTAAATAGATTCATAGCTTCGGGGATTTTAGAAAGTGCAAGGACTAGAATAATTCTTTGTATTGGGCTGACCCCTGGCAAAGGGAGTAATGTCTGTGAGGGGTTGTTTCTGAGTTTTTAAAAACAATCACTGCTGCCCCTCGTACTCCCCTGTCAGTGAATACATTAGCAGCAGTGGGAATGGGCTTAAAGGGGAATAACTGGGGGGCTTTCCATGGTAGCTGGGAAAAGGCGGGAACCCATTTGTGGGGCCCATAGTGACAATTGATTTTTCCTCGGAAGCCCTCTAGGGCTAGTGCAATTCTCTCATTGTTCTTTTGAACCCAGTGGAAGTCTGTCCATTGATAAGGGACCACAACCTTATCAGGTTCTCGGGCGAAGCCCCTAAGGGCTATGTCTCTGCCTTTCTGGATCAAGTCTGCCATTTGATCTAAATGAGTGTAAACCCGAGAGGCCCCCCCCAAGGAGATATGTATCCACTGGAGGGGCCTGTCTTTTTGTATTAGGGCGGCCAGGAGGGTCTCGGGGGAAGACATTATCCATAGTTGAAGTTCTTGGGTTGGGGTCTAATCGGGAGAGCTGGGAGGCATCAAGGGCTTGTTGGAACTTTTGGAGAATCTTTTTATGGGTAGGTGTAAGGGTTATTACAGCGTGGGGGAGTTTGTCTTTTAAGAGGTTAAAAAGAGGGGCTAATTCTCCAGTGGACAGGGAAAGCCATGGTCGTAGCCAATTAATTTCTCCCAGGAGACTTTGGAGTTCAGTGAGTAAATAGAACTCCTTGATAGCTATTTGAGGTTTTAACCGGGAAGCAGCTTCAAGGGTAAGGCGAGTTCCTAAAACCTTGAAAGGGGGCACATGTTGAATTTTATCAGGAGAGACTGAATTGTCCCCTAGTGAGGCACTCAAATAGTAGTCCGGCTGCCTGTGAGAGTTGGAGAGCACTGGGCATGCCGAGGATAATGTCATCCATGTATAGATATAACAGGACCTCTGGTAGTTGTCTGACGGGTTGGACAAGGCATGACACAAATTGTTGGCAAAAGGAGGGGCTGTTAGCCATGCCCTGAGGTAAGACAACCCACTCATACCTTTCGTCAGGCCTCTCAAAGTTGACTGAGGGCACAGAGAAAGCAAACTTTTCACAATCTTGAGGGTTTAGGGGTATAGAGAAGAAGCAGTCTTTGATATCTATAACTAGAAGGTGTAGGTTAGTAGGGATGGCAGGGACCCAGGGCATCCCTCTTAGGGGAGTCCCTTGTACTTTCATTCTCTTGTTGATTTTTCTGAGGTCTGGTAGTAGCCTCCATTTCCCTGAGGCCTTTTTAATCACAAAAACAGGCGTGTTCCAGGGGCAATTAGAGGGCCTGATATGTCCAAGTTGGAGCTGTTCTTCACTAAGGATTTTAGGGCTTGAAGTTTGGTTAAAGGAAGTGGCCACTGCTCTACCCATATAGGGGACCCTGGCGTCCATGTAATGGGGGGCGCCAAGGGAGCAGTGGCCTCTAGGATTGGGGGTGAATCCTCCATCTTGTTAATGATTCTCTCTTTCTTATCTTTTCAAATTCTGGGTCTCCACGATAATTGGGGATTCCCGGGGGCATAAACTGTTGTTGATATTCTTCTTCTTCTAATATATCTTCGTAAAAGCCCCTATGGTCTGTAGTTATGTAAGCATCAGCCTGCCCCAAGATATCTTGGCCCAACAGATTGTCATTGATCCCCGAGGAAATAAGGGGCTTGACGAGACCTTTAGTCCCGTCTGGATCCTCCCATTCCAGCCATTTGAGGGACTCTTTGGAATGGATGTCGCCCCCAATGCCTGACAATTGAGGGCCATCCGTCGTGGGCCAAGTGGGGGGTACCTCTTCTTCTCTCAATATGGTCCTGTCGGCACCCGTGTCTACTAGGCATTTGAACCTCTTTCCTCCCACGATCCATGTCCATTTTTGGTCTAACTCCCAGTACTATGGGGACTTCCCAGTTGATTTTAGGCCTTATGTGTTTGACATTATTGTCATCGATCTGTTGATAAGGAGCCCCTTTTGGAGCCGTTTTTTTAGGGTGCTCAGGGGTAGAAGATTTCTGGGCCCTGGGCGAGAGCTGATGACTTTCCCCTTGGGATGACGGGGCTGGGGAATGCCCCTCACTTAGTTTAAAGGCTTTCCATCTTTAGTAAATTTGGATTTGCAATCTGCTTTCCAATGATATCCTTTTTTGCACCGCAGACAAGGGGTCGGGGTGGCCCTCGACTTTCGGCTTGTCCAGATCTTGAGGGGCAATTTTTTTTGAAATGTCCCTCTTGTCCACATTGGTAGCAGCGTCTATCTCTAGACCCCTTTTGGTTTTCCTCTAAGTTAGAGCTCTGTGTGACAGTTATCTTACTGAGGGCTGAGGATAACGCGTCAGCCAGGGCCTGGGTTTGAGCCTCCATAGCTGCCACCACACGGGCCATTTTATGGTCTGCATTCATTCCCTCCCATACCAGCATCTTAACAAATTGATCTCTCTCAGAGGGCCCAGGGGGAATTTTCTTATCATGCTCTTCTCTATCTATAAAAGTGAATAAGTCCTCATTGTTTTTCTGAGTAATTCCCGATATAACAGGCTGGCTGGGGCCTTCAAGCTTTTTCCATGCGGCTAGGCAAATGGCTCGCACCTGATCTGTATAAGGGGGTGGTATAGCGGCCTGCTGTATTCCTGTGCTCCATTGATCAGCTGTCCCAGATTGCATCCCAAAGGTTATAGGGATGGGGGGGTTGGCGGCTTGGTTTCTTTCCGCTTGGGTGTGGCATTCTTCCTTAAAGAAGGCGCACCATTTAATGTATTGAATGCTAGGGAGGACTGCTTGGCATAGCATTTTCCAATCTTGGGTTGTACAGGGTTGATGAGCTAGGCCTTGGAGGATGGTCTCGGCCCATGGAGAATTGGGGCCATCCTCGGTCACTGCCTTTTTAAGTTCTTTCAAATCGTTTGGCTCCCAGGGATACCAAGCTTCCGGTCGATTGCCCCCAGGGTTTACATTTCGATTGCCCCCAGGGTTTACATTAACAGGAAAAGCTCGTATGGGACCTGAGGTGAGTGGCAATCTCCCCCAAGGGTCTTCGGGGTAAGTCCTCTCTCTCCATGGAAACCTCTCTACCAAGTGGGGATGAGTCTCATTAATTTCCTTCTTATGAGTAGATGCTTGTTCAAGTTCAGGCACGCTAGGCAAAGCCTCACCCTTATTGGGTTCATTTTTGTCCCATCTGGGGGGCCACAGGTTATTATTCATGGTAGTGTCATCATTTTTTCTCTCTCCTTGGTCTAGGGTGGAGCGTTCTTCCTCAAATTGTTCCCACTGTCTATCAGCATCAGGCGTAGGAGCCTCTTCTTCATTAGGGGGTTGGGGCTTGGTAGAGAAGCAACTCTTGAGAGCCGTAATAGTGGGATAGAATCCCAGGGGTGGGTCTTCCCCGTCTTGTATTTCTCTTTTCCTCGCTAATATGTGTACCCTATCCCAAGTATCCCAGGAAAACAGGTTGGCTGAGTCTATCCATGGAGCTACCCGGGTAATGGTTCCCCAAACCTTAATGGCCTGGGCATCAGAGACTTCTAACCCTCTACTTTTAAGCATGTAACACAGGGCCTTGAGGGCTGGCTCATCTGACTTACTAATAGAGTTTCCCATATTTTGATAGAGATCCCGGATAGTTGGAAAGACTGCCGAGAGTATCCACCATGAAAAACTCCTAGTGGGGGGGCGGGGGGTGGAGGCCTAGACGGTGGGGTTGTGGTGTGTTTTACTAGAGTGCCTGAGCCGTTGCCCGGAAGTTTGCTTGAGGGAGGCGGGCGCCCTAGTGGCTCTAGCCGGTTCAGTGACCTCCTTATCCCATCACAGGAGTCTTCAAGTGGCGGGCGCCCCAACGGCTCTTAAGTGCCCGACCGGTGCCCACGAAAGGGGATTGGCCTTTTTCTCGGCAGCGTGAAAGATAAAGAAAGAGTTCACCCAGCTGGGATCCCGCTACTAGACCATCAGTTTGGGGGGCTTTCAGTTATCCGCCAGGGAGTGCCCTGGACAGGAAATGTCAGTTGCCCCACCGAATGATAGTTGCTCGCTGAACTCTTTAGAAAAAGAAGAATGGGGGAAGGTTAGTAGGAAACGAAAGGCAAAGGAAGGAAGTTACCGCATGTACTCACCCCCGGGGATTCGTCTCTCAAATGCTTACCTTGGGGTTGTGATCCTCGGCGGGATCGCTGCGCTGAAGCCAGGAGGCTGTCTCGTCATCTCTCTTTCAAGATCGCGCAGTGGGGACGTCTTCCTCCGAGAGAACCCGAGTCATGGCACTAGATGTGGGGCCTCTCTGTTTTCCTTTTCTCTCCGACTCTCTAACCCGCCCTGTAGCACTCCAGGGAGGGAGTCAGGAAGCCGGGTGAGCCCTCGGTCTCGGACAGAAGGACCCTCCGAAGTTATCTTCCGAGGATGGGAGCCTCTGGAAGATCGGCCCCAGGAGGGGGTGAGCGGACCTCCCGCCCCACAGCCTCCCTCGCCCAGAGAGACACTCAGAGGCAGCAGGGGTTCTGTCAAAGCAGATCCATTTTACTGAGCTGAAGGGCGAGCTTATATAGGCAAACAGCGCGGGAAGGCAAACAGGGCGGGGGTTTCAAACGGGGCTTTCTGGGAGCTTGGCCAATCACTGTAAAGGTCACGTATCCAGATGGCAGCGCACCAATGTATACTGGTCACGTCCTGACATTGCTAAGAGGAAGTTAGCCATGGCCAATCGCATCTTTTTTGTAAATAGCCTCAGTCCTGCCCTCTTGATTTCCGCCAAGCGCCATCTTGTCATGAGCACGTGTAAGGTGCCCTACAGGCTCGGAGGGAAATTCCCTCAATTGAGCTCAACCTTGGTCAGGAGAGAGTGGTCTCTTCCCATTCCACCCATCTCTTGTCATTAAAAGAGCCCGAGTCTCAAGTGTTTGTCCGGCATTGTTGGGACTGTGGGAGGCTAAAAAGGTGGGTCTTTCCTGCTCCCTACCACCCACGCTCTGGTCCAGGGACTCTGCTTCCCCCACACCTTGCCCTCACATCCCTCAAGATCTTTAGCATCCAGATCATTCTTTCACTGGTGTCAGCGGTATCCCTTTCTGCTTCTATGCATCCTGGGAGCAACCGCAGCAGAGAGGAAGGAAAATACACAGAAAACTGTTTTCTCTGTTCTGATGGAGATCTCTGCTCTCTGTGCATTCACTGGGTTGATCCTCCCACACTTCCGGGAGGTAGATTTTGCTATTATTTCTAAGTGAGGAAACTGGACTTCATGCCTATGGTCCCTAAGGAAAAGTTCCATCTCTTTCCAATCTCTTTCCTCCAAGGCAACCCTTCTGAGCTAGAGAATTGGGGAAGGGAGAAGGAACACAGGAGGTGTGCACGGGAGGGACCAGGGGAGTATTTTAGGTGGGGTGTTCTTGAAAATTACACCTGTGTTGTTTACTTGTAGTAAACAGGAGAGGAAGGGGGGATTTTGAGAGCTACGGTGATCATGGGTTTCCTGGAGTTCAAGAAACAGAGGAAACAAAATTGAGTTGTGTTGATATGGTTTTGGGTTACTTAGACTATCTTACTACTTGGTGGATTCCCCAGTGGCTCAGAGAGTAAACCATCTGCCTGCAATGCAGGAGACCTGGGTTTGATCTCTGCGTCAGGAAAATCCCCTGGAGAAGGAAATGGCAACCCACTCTGGAACTCTTGCCTAGAAAATGCCATGCACGGAAGAGCCTGGTAGGCTACAGCCCATGGGGTCACAAAGAGTCGGACACGACTGAGCGACTTCACTTCACTTCTTCACTTCAGACTGTCTTATTTTGGAGACAACAACATACCATAAACGGTCTATAAGAGTCATACCTTTATAAGCTTCGTAGTAATTAAATGAGGGTCAGGATATGACCAGAGGCCTCCCTCCACTGACCCTGGGTGCCTATCCTGGTATTCTCATGGCTCCAACTCAGACCCGGGGCAGCTGGACTAAAGAGCCAACCAGTAATGCTTTGCCTCTGATATGGTGAGGCCTCTAGTGACTTGGCCTTAGCTACAGCATCCTCTCTGCTGGACCCTGAACCTCTGCCTGCACCTGAACTGCTCCACTTTCTCCTCACGGCCACCACCTGACCAGGGAGGAGCCATGGAATCAGGATGGGGTAAGGAAATTTCTCATGGAGACTATGGGTAAGCAAAAAAAAAAAAAAAAAACTTGAAAAAGTAGAACTCAGAAATATAAGGAAAATGAACAAATTAAGGTCATTTATAGAGATGTGGATGGACCCAGACTTTGTCATACAGAGTAAAATAAATCAGAAAGAAAAAAATAAATGTCATATTTTAATGCATATATGAAGAATCAAGAAAAATGGTAAAGATGAACCTATTTCCAAGGCAAAAAGAGAGACATAGATGTAGAGAATGGACATGTAGACATTGGAGTCAGGGGGAGATGGAGGGAAGGGTGGGATGAATTAGGTGAGAAATTAGGATTGACATATTAATATATATACTACTATGCATAAAATCGATAGCTAGTGAGAACCTGCTATAAAGCACAGGAACCTCAGCTTGGTGCTCTGTGACGACCTAGACGGGTGAAATGGGGGTGGGGGGTGTAGGAGGGAGGTACAAGAGGGAGGGGATATATGTATACATATAGCTGATTCACTTCATCATACAGCAGAAATGAACACAACACTGTACAGCAATTATATTCCAATTAAAAAAAGAAACACGTGGAAATATGAGGCCAAAGATTAAGATGACAGAGGGGAATCTGAGGAACCAGAAGCGGGTCCCAAAGCTTCAGTCGGTTCAGTTCAGTTCAGTCACTCAGTTGTGTCCAACTTGTTGTGACCCCATGGAATGCAGCACGCCAGGCTTCCCTGTCCATCACCAACTCCCGGAGTTTACACAAACTCATGTCCATTGAGTCAGTGATGCCATCCAACCATCTCATCCTCTGTCGTCCCCTTCTGCTCCTGCCCTCAATCTTTCCCAGCATCAGGGTCTTCTCAAATGAGTCAGTTCTTCGCATCAGGTGGCCAAAATATTGGAGTTTCAGCTACAGCATCAGTTCTACTATTGAATATTCAGGACTGATCTCCTTTAGGATGGACTGGTTGGATCTCCTTGTATGTAGTCCAAGGGACTCTTAAGAGCCTTCTCCAACATCACAGTTCAAAAGCATCAATTCTTCGGTGCTCAGCTTTTTTTATAGTCCAGCTCTCACATCCATACATGACTACTGGAAAAACCATAACTTTGACTAGATGGACCTTCTGATAAGCCTAGCATCTCTTCATTCATTCATTTGCTCATTCATTTATTCACTCTACATATGTGTCAGGCACTGAACTATGTCCCAAGGGCACCACGGAGAACCTCACAAAGCTCCTACTCCTTGAGATGCTCACAGGCCAGTGGAGAAGACAGACGTCAAACAGCCCCATTTATAGTACAAGGTCAAGCGGTGGTAAGAGCAACAAAGCAAAATAAATTTGAGCAGGGGGACAAAGAAAGCTGGGAGTGAGACTGGCTCTTTCAGTTTGGGTGGTCAGGAAATGTCTCTAAGAAGGTGACATGGTCACTTGGATAAAGGGAGAGCATGTTCCAGGAAGAGGAAACAGCATGAGCAAAGGCCCTGGGGCAGCACCCTGCTAAGAAACCCTGAGAAACCAGCATTGTTGGCTCACAGGAAGCAAAGAAAAGACTGGCAGAAAACAACAAGAAGAAACAGCAAAGCTTAGACCAGGAAGCCTTTGTCAGACAATACAAGGACAGTTTCTTTTATTTTTAAGTGAGACAGTAATCCACTGAAGAGTTTTATGCAGGGGAGTGTCATGATCTGATTTTTCTTTTAAAATACAGTCCTAACTTGGCCAAACTCAAGTCAGCAGTGCTGTCTTTGAGTCCCAGAGCCAGAGATCTCTGAAACTAACCCATTTCCCAGCCCTCTTTCAAGATTCAAATCTTCTTTCCTCCTTGTCCAGCTATTTGCCCCACTTTTCTTGTGTGGTGATTCACACGTCTTACCCCCATAACCTGCCAGCTCCAATATGTACCTCTACAACAGTTCTATCTATCTATTTGTCAATTTCCGGTGGGAGCCCCAGCAAAAACTGCAAGAAGCATATTTGCATCTCACCTGTATCAATAGGGCAAAAAGGCGGCACAGCTGTAGTAAAAAATAGTTGGAGGTAGGAAGCTCTAAAGCTACCAAAGAACGGAGGGGAGGGGAATGATCCCATTGCAACTAAATATAGATTTCACTGCAGACCATGTTGCTGAGATGCAAACTTTTACAGATGATGTGCAGTTTTGCTTAAGACCCTTTGCAGTCACTCTTAAGCTGTACAGCAAGGTGCCCTTAGAGAAAGAGCCCCACCCATTGCTTACAGATGGGGAGTTTGCAGTAGCTTCTGACCATCATCACAAGGTTGCTGAGTGTCAAGGCTCAGCTCCAGGCTGGGCTCGTGACAACCAACCAAGGCCTCTTTCAACAACGCTATGAAAGATTTATGAAAGGCTGGACAACAGTAAAATGAGCTTATGCAACACTTCCCCCAGTGCAAATTAAGAAACTGATTTGAGGAACAGAAACTTGGTTAAGGCTTGCCTACCTGCAAACAGCACCGCAGAGAAAGTTGAATACTTAAAATAGAAGAAAATGGTCTCTCGGGGGACTGGGAGCATTATTTCTGCTCTAAATAACTGAGAAGTTGCATATGAAAGAGCTTCTACCCAAATTGAGAAATTTCAAAATCTGACGTTGTTTCTCCAGTGTTGTTGTCGTCGTTGTTTAGTCACTAAGTCATGTTCAACTCTTAGCGACCCATGGTTTAGCCCTCTAATCTCCTCTGTCCTTGGGATTTCCTAGGCAAAATACTGGAGTGGATTGCCATTTCCTTCTCTAGGGGATCTTCCTGACCCAGGGATCGTGTCTCCTGCATTGGCAGGCAGGTTCTTTACTGCTGAGCCACCAGGGAAGTTAAAGTTTCTCCCATAGATCACAAAATAACCAATATTTGTAGAGCTTAGTAGTTTGCAAAACACTGTCATCCTAAACATCCCCTCATTTAGTCTTTGCAATGGTGAAAATCAGGATCATCGTTATTTCTATTCTACAATTGAGGAGACTGAGGCTCAGAGAAATTAAGTGACTTCCTAAAACCAAGCAGCTGAGCCTTGAATAGCAGGCCATTGAATTTTTTTCATAAGCGATAGAAGTCTCAGTTGCATACATGCCTATCAAGTTGCTTCAGTCATGTCTGACCCTGCAACCCTATGGACTCATCTGTAAAACAGGGAGAAATTATACCTACATGGTAGCTATTGTGAGAATTAAATGAATAACTGTAAAAAAAAGCACAGCTCAGAGCCTGACACAACACAGATCTTTGCTATTATTTACAGCTTCTTTCCATTAGTCTCAATTTACAGCTTCCTAGTCACTGTTTGGATAACACATGATTAAAGACACAAGGGTTGTTTCAGTTGCTCAGTCATGTCCAACTCTTCGCAACCCCATGGACTCCAGCTTCCCAGGCTTCCCTGTCCATCACCATCTCCTGAAGATTGCTCAAATTCATGTCCGTTGAGCTGATGATGTCATCCAACCACCTCATCTTCTGACCCTCCCTTCTCCTCCTGCCTTCAATCTTTCTCAGCATCAGGGTCTTTTCCAATGAGTCAGTTCTTCGCATCAGGTGGCCAAGTATTGAGGATTCAGCTTCAGCATCAGTCTTTCCAACGAATATTCAGGATTGATTGCCTTTAGGATTGACTGGTCTGATCTCCTTGCTGTCCAAGGGACTCTGAAGAGTCATCTCCAGCACCACAGTTTGAAAGCATCCATTCTTTGGCACTCAGCCTTCTTTATGGTCCAACTCTCACATCCATACATGAATACTGGAAAAACCATAGCTTTGACTATATGGAAATCTGTCAGCAAACTGATGCCTCTGCTTTGTAATATGCTAAGTTTGCCATTGCTTTTCTTCCAAGGACCAAGCATCTTTTAATTTCATGGCTGCAGTCATTGTCCACGGTGATTTTGGAGCCCAAGAAAATAAAGTCAGCCACTGTTTCCACTGTTTGACCATCCATTTGCCACGAAGTGATGGGACCAGATGCCATGATCTTCGTTTTTTTAATGTTGAGTTTTAAGCCAACTGTTTCACTCTCCTCTTTCACCATCAAGAAACTCTTTAGTTCCTCTTCACTTACTGCCATAAGGATGGTGTCATCTGCATATCTGAAGTTACTGATATTTCTCCTAGCAATCTTGATTCCACCTTGAGCTTCATCCAGTCCCACATTCTGCATGATATACTCTGCAAAGAAGTTAAATAATCAGGGTGACAGTATACAGCTTTGACGTAATCCTTTCCCAATTTTGAACCAGTTTGTTGTTCTGTGTCCAGTTCTAACTGTTGCTTTTGGCCTGCATACAGATTTCTCAGGAGGCAGGTAAGGTGGTCTGGTATTCCCATCACTCTAAGAATTTTCCACAGTCTGTTGTGACCCACACAATCAAAGGCTCTAGTGTAGCCAATGAAGCAGATATTTTTCTGGAATTCTCTTGCTTTTTCTATAATCCAACAGATGTTGGCAGTTTAATCTTTGGTTCCTCTGCCTTTTTAAAATCCAGCCTGTACACCTGAAAGTTCTTCATTCATTTATTGTTGAAAGCTAGCTTGAAGGATTTTGAGCATTACCTAGCTAGCATGTGAAATGAGCACAACTGTGTGGTGGTTTGAACATTCTTTGGCATCCTTTTCTTTGGAATGCAATGAAAATTGACTTTTCCAGTCCTGTGGCCACTGCTGAGTTTTCCAAATTTGCTGGCATATAAAGTGTAGCTCTTTAAGAGCATCATCTTTTAGGATTTTATTTTATTTTATTTTTAAATTTTCTTTACTTTATTGTGTTGGTTTTGCCATACATTGACATGAATCTGCCATGGGTATACATATGCTCCCCCTCCAGAACCCCCCTCCCTCCTCCCTCCCAATTCCCTCCCCCTGGGACATCTCGGTGCACCAGCCCTGAGCATCAACCCTGGGCTGGCGATTGATTTCACATATGATAATTAACATGTTTCAATGCCATTCTCCCATATCATCCCACCCTTGCCCTCTTCCACAGAGTCCACAAGTCTGTTCTATACATCTGCGTTCCTTTTGCTGTCTTGCATGCAGGGTTCTCGTTACCATCTTTCTAAATTCCATATATATGTGTTAGTATACTGTATTGTTGTTTTTCCTTCTGGCTTACTTCACTCTGGATAATAGGCTCCAGTTCCGTCCACCTGAGTAGAACTGATTCAAATGAACTTTTTTTTAATGCTGAGTAATATTCCATTGTGTATATGTACCACAGCTTTCTTATCCATTCGTCAGTTGATGGGCATCTAGGTTGCTTCCATGTCCTGGCTATTGTAAACAATGCGGTGATGAACATTGGGGTACACGTGTCTCTTTCAATTCTGGTTTCCTCGGTGTATATGCCCAGCAGTGGGATTGCTGGGTCATATGGCAGGTCTGCTTGCAGTTTTTTAAGGAATCTCCACACTGTTTTCCATAGTGGCTGTACTAGTTTGCATTCCCACCAACAGTGTAAGAGGGTTCCCTTTTCTCCACATCCTCTGCAGCATTTATTGCTTGTAGATTTTTGGACCATACACAAAAATAAACTCAAAATGGATCAAAGATCTAACCATAAGACCAGAAACTATAAAACTCCCAGAGGATAACATAGGCAAAACACTCTCCGACATAAACCAAAGTGGGATCCTCTATGACCCACCTCCCAGAATATCGGAAATAAAAGCACCAATAAACAAATGGGACCTAATTAAAATTAAAAGCTTCTGCACAACAAAGGAAACTATAAGCAAGGTGAAAAGACAGCCTTCAGAATGGGAGAACATAATAGCCAATGAAGCAACGGACAAACAATTAATCTCAAAAATATACAAGCAACTCCTGCAGCTCCATTCTAGAAAAATAAACGACCCAATCAAAAAGTGGACCTAAGAACTTAACAGACATTTCTCCAAAGAAGACATAAAAAAGGCTAACAAACACATGAAAAGATGCTCAACATCACTCATTATCAGAGAAATGCAAATCAAAACCACAGTGAGGTACCACTTTACACCAGTCAGAATGGCTGCCATCCAAAAATCTTTTAGGGTTTTAAATAGCTCAGCTAGAATTCCCTCACCTCCACCAGCTTTGTTCATAGTGATGCTTCTCAAGATCCTGACTTTACACTCGTAGATGTCCAGCTTTCAGTGAGTGACCACACCATCATGGTTCCTGGGGTCATTCAGACCTTTTTTATACAGACACAAGGGGTAGGCTTCTCTTTTTATGGTCTTTTTCCCTCATTTATTGGCTTGGTTTCTTATTGAGAAATATGTTGGCATGGTATAAGCAGCAACCACTTATCAAAAGAACCAGATGGGGTCACCAAAAAGTAAATATAAAGAAGACAGCCAGCACTTCATTCATTCATCTAATAAATATTAATGAAGTGTCTAGCATAAGCTGAGCTCCAGGGAGACCATGTGAACCACATAGGGAAGCCACGGGGCTCAGGAAACTTACAGAGAAGATGAACATCAAGCAAGTCATCTGCATCACCAACAAGACTAGCTTAGTCCATTCAAGATGCTATAACAAAATGCCATAGGCTGAGGCTTTTTAAACAACAGAAATTTATTTCTCATACTTTGAGCAGCTGGAAGGTCCAAGATCAAGGTGATGGCAAATTCTACATCTGGTAAGAACCTACTTCCTGGCTCAGAGATGGCTGTTTTCTCACTGCGTCCTTACAAAGCGGAAAGGCTGAGGCATCTCCCTCGAGTCTCTTTTATAAAGGCTCTAATTCCATGACCTGAAGAAGAACCCCACTACAGTATTCTTGCCTGGAATATCCCAAGGACAGAGGATGCTGCAGTTCATGGGGTCACAAAGAGTCAGACACGACTTAGCAACTGAACAACAATTCCATCATTTTTCAAACAATTAATCAGTTTTCAAACACCCTACCTCTTAATGCCACTTTCTTGAGAGTTAGGATTTCAACATATAAATTTTAAGGAGATACAACCATTCAGACCAAACCAATGACTTAGACACCTCTGGTCCCCTGGCTCTTTGAGGGTTCAGAATTAATACACAAACAGACCTCCTTCCTCCCCATCTGTTCCCTCCACTTATCTGCAAAATCAACTCCAGTTATGGGCATCAAATCTAAGCTGAGAAATAATTTAAGTCCTCAGTGATTCCCATCACTGCCACTCACATGTCACTGCTAAGAACTAATCATGTGACTCTATCAGGTTGTAGCCCTTTACCGGGCAGTCACCTTCCACAATGGGGAGGGGGGAGCATGTGGTCAACTGGTCACCTCTGTTGCTCCCAGAAAGAAAGGCAAATATATCAGTTATTATAACACCTAATGAAAACAACCCAGGAAAGTCAAATCTAAAGCTATGGGAAAAAAGAAAAGACATGCCAGGTACACATTCATAATCATTTTGTGCAGAAAGAAATTCAGAATGAAAAGCACTGAAAGGAATGTATCATAGTTAGAAAAATACCACCTACCAAATATCTCATAAACCTTTCTGAACCTAAAAATCTTAGCCTCAAAATAAATAAAGTAAACCCTGATAGAAATGTGTGGAGACACTGAGAAGTTCTTATAATGGGTGGCTTTAAACACATCTTTCAGAAATTGGCTGGCCAATTATTACAAAAACTAATAAGGCTTGAGAAGTTCTGACTAATACAATTAACAATGATCCTTTAATAGATATCTGGAGCGGAATAGTTTTTTGCCCAATAGAGATTACACAGTTTTTCAAAATCTCATGAGACATTCTCAAAGTACATCAGGTCACAAAAGAACTCATAACAAAACCCCAAAAGGCAAACTTTGACAGTCCCTATTTATGAACTATAAGGAAACAAATTAGAAAATAATAACAGAAAGGAAACCAACAAAAATTCATCCTATTGGATATTTTACAATACTCTGCTAACTAAGCCCTGGAAAAAAAACTGGAAATTTAGAATCACAAGAACACTACATACATATCAAAGCCCAAGGCTTTGATATGGCAGCATTCTGAGGGAAAATATGTAACCTTAAATACGTATAATAGAAAATCAGAAAGGTTGAAAATGAATGAATCAATCAAGTTTTCAACTCAAGAAGCTGGGGGAAGAGGTGAGGAGAAGAGAGATAGAAAATAAATCTGAATAAAGTTGAAGAAAAAAACCGGGGAAGATAAAAGTAGACAGTAATAAACACACACAAAAAAACAAAAGGCAATAGAATTAACTTGTTCTTTGGAAGAATTAATGGAAAGACAAACTTTTTACATACTTGTCAAAAGACAGAAAAAAAGACAAAGTATTAAGTCAAAAACTGTAAAAATGTTACCCTCATGGCAAACATTCCAAAAAATCTGTAGATGAAATGATTAAATTCCTATGGAAATAACATTATAAAAGTTCATCCAGAGAAAGGTAGGAAACTTGAATAGAATGTCAACCATAAAAGAAAGTGAAGAGCTATTCAGAGATCTACCTAAAATAGGCATCTATTCAGAGGTAGACCTTTAGAGAAAATTCTATAAAAACTGTTTCCAGGGCCTAGGAAAAGATGAGAAGCTATGTAATCATTTTGTATGTTCAGTATAACACTGATACCTCTATTTCTCTCTCCACATGTATATATGGTATACATGTGGTATACACACACACACATACATAACATACATATACATAACTTTTTTAAAAGATAAAAAATTCCACATCCAGCAGTGTATTAAAGGAATAATAAAAAAAAGAATCATTCTAGGAATGAAAAGGTGTTTCAATATTAAGAATCTAAGGATTTCTCTGGGGGTCAAGTGGCTAAGACTCTATGCTCCTAAAGCAGAAGGCCTAGGATCCATAAGACCTTCCCTGGTGGCTCAGATGGTAAAACATTTTGCCTGCAATGCAGGAGACCCAGGTTTGATCCCTGGGTCAGGAAGAAGATTCCCTGGAGAAGGAAATGGCAACCCACTCCAATATTCTTGCCTGGAAAATCCCATGGACAGAGGAGCCTGGCAGGCTTCAGTCTGTTGGGTTGCAAAGAGTCAGATACAACTAAGCTACTTCACTTTCTTTCAGGATCCATCCTTGGTCAGGAAGCTTGAGTCCACATGCCACAGCTAAAGATTCCTTATGCCACAATGAATATTGAAGATCCCCTATGTAGCAGCTAAGACCTGGTACAGCCAAATAAATAAATAAACATAAACATCTTTTAAAAAGAACCTGTCAAAGAGATTAAAGTAGAGGAACCACATGATTGCATTAACAAATGTTTCAGGGGCCTTTGTTAAAATTCAGCACTCATTCTTGACAGCAAACCAGGAGAAGAAGGGTCTTAATCCTGACAAAGTGTGTTAGTACCCTAAGTAAGTCCTATTTTGTCGGTCAAATATCACAGATCCCACCCATAATAAGTCAGAGATAAGACAAGTTTCCTCTTCAGCATTGTGCTGCAGGTACTAAATAATACATCAAGACCAGGAAACATGAATACCATTCACTGGCAAGTCTTTCCTTTGGATCAATGGAAACAATCCTCAGTATCTGTTCGCATTTTACAGTTTATAAAAGAGTTCCATAGGCACTATCTCCTGTGACCCTGACAAGGCCCAGGGGAGATGAGGACAAGGATTGGCATCCCAGCTTTGAGGATCACCCCAGGATGAGGATCCCGAGAGTCATGGCATTTTGAGATTTCCCTAAAGATACGGGCCAGGTGGCGCTAGTGGTAAAGAACCTGCTTGCCAATGCAGGAGGCATAAAAGATTCGAGTTCGATCCTTGGGCCGGGAAGATCCCCTGGAGAAAGGCATGGCAACCCACTCCAGTATTCTTGCCTGGAGAATCCCATGAACAGAGGAGTCTGGCAAGCTACAGTCCGTGGGGTCGCACAGAGTCAGACACGACTGAGTGACCAAGCACAGCACAGTACAAGCAGTGGTGAAGCAACAGACCCCAAATTTTCTGATTCTTTATCAAGTTCTTCCTCGATGGTGGGGAGACTCAGTTAAAATATAACTGATCTCATTGCTATCAGTGACTGACACTGGCCAGGCCTCTGTCCTCTGAACAAGCTGGAGTCCCAGGAGCAAACTGGGGTGAAGACTGGGGGACACTGCATGGAGACTAAGTTGGAAGCAAGAGAGAGGGTACTGAGGACAACCATTCTTGGTCCATGGTGTGTAACCCTAGATGCTGTTTGACAGGTGATGCTGGCCAGTGCTTCCAAGTACCTATCTGTGTCTATCATTGACTCCTCAGAACTCTCTTGAGGTTGGCATTATTAATATTACTCCCATTTTACAGATGACAATGCTGAGTCATCTGTTACTACTCACCTACTCACCCTAGCTGATAGATAGCTAGGGTAGTGCCAGGGTTTGAACTCAGCTGGCTCCAGTCTCTGCTCAAAATCACTACAATACAGTGTTATCAAGCTGATACCCTGGTTTCAGGAATAAGACCAGAAACCAACCTGCCATGTGCATGTGCTAGATATATAACTAGTATCATCAAAGTATCAATTTTCTCATTCCATTTTTCTGATATTGCTGAGGCCAGAAGGGAAAATGTTTTAACGTACAATCTGCTAAAAACATCTTATTTTATTAAGTATCTGTTTTGTTGCCTCCTAAAATTAGAGCTAGTCCAGAGAAAGGAAACAATGTACCCCTCAGTTTGCTCCCTTCAGACTACAACCTGCACGCTGAGTCTTACTCAATAAGAACCATGAAAGAAAACCAGAAAAAAAAAATACGATTTCCCTGTTAGGACCCTATAAAGTGTTGTTTTAAAGAATTACCCCCCCCAGAAAAAATGAAAGAAAAGAATAAAAGAGTGGGTGTGGGGGATTGGGGGAAAAGAAAGAATTATCTATGTAATTATAATTCATTGCTCTAAGTTTCTTTTTTTTATTCTTTAAAAAAATTGAAGTACAATTGATTTACAATCTTGTGTTAGCTTCTGGTGTACAGCAAAGTGATTCAGTTATATATACACATATATATGTATAAATATATGTATATATACTTTTCAGATTCTTTTCCATTATAGGTTATTACAAGATATTGAATATAGTTCCCAACTCAAAACTTATTTTATTTGCAGCTATATTCACTTCTTATGTCAAAGTTACTTGATGTCTTTCACATACCTCTAACTTGGGCTTCCCTAGTGGCTCAGCTGGTTAAGAATCCTCCCACAATGCGGGAGACCTGGATTCAATCCCTGGGTTGGGGAGATCCCCTGGAGAAGGGAACAGCTACCCACTCTAGTATTTCTGGCCTGGAGAACTCCATGGACAGTATAGTCCATGGGGTTGCAAAGAATCAGACACACCTGGGTGACTTTCACTTCACTTCAACCTGTCTCCAAACCTTGTTGCATCTCCCAGAGAGAGCCTGTTAACACTTAGGTTTAGTCTAGTTTTTCCCTTAGCACATATATTTATAAGCAGAATTACTTTACTTTACACAACCTGTTCCTTCATCTTGGAAGAACTTTCTCAACCAAGCAACATACTGTGCTTCCTTTAAAAACTTAGTTCACCTCTTCCAGGAAGTCCTCCCTGAAGACACCATTGCATGGGCTCCAGTAAAGCTCACACAACCCACCGCAACAGTAGCTCCCTTAGCACTTTCCACATTGTAATACTTTTTGTTAACTTGTCAGACTCTCACCTGAAACTGTAAACCCTGTTTGCAAAGATACTGTTCAGATCTATTTCTATTCAGATCTGTATCTCCATTGACTTTGGATTAAGAAATAAATTAGTATTTCAGATATATCAATTTGTCATGAAAATTGAAGATCATTGCTTTCAAAGATATTAAATATGTATTATAATTTAATAAATAGATATTTATTATAATATTTTTAATAAATATACTTTAATGTTTTAAATTTTTATATTTATTAAACTTTAGAGGTAACTTAGAAACAATTTATAATGTCTCCAATAAGGACATTATCAAGAATGTTTATAAGGAAATAATAAAAACAATGGTCCTTTGTCATTAGCAATGTATTTGGACACTTCCTTAGGAGTTTTGCATAAAAAGCCCATAATCTATCTCAACAGATGAGAATTCAGACAGAGACTGGGACAGCTACTGTCCTTTAGGTAATAATATTTCTTTACCAAAGTAATAAGCAAAGAAAAATATACAAAGATACATAGGATAAAAAGAAAACTTTTTAAATTTATACTTTACATAGGGGGAGGGGAAAGAAAGAGAGACTTATGAGTGATTTTGATAAATGGATGAAGGGAAGATAAGGTATTAAGTTTTATCCAGACTGGGATGGAAATAATGTCACTTTGCAAAGAAATCAGTGAAAATGTCATGGATAATAAGTACAAAATCTGTCAATCTGAATAGTAACATACATTAAAGATTTAGGAAGTGATGTCCTTGAATTATAGAATGACAGGTGTTATGTCTAGGGAAGATAGATTTTTAGAGTGGCAGGTATTATAGGAGAACACGGGGATAATTTTAAGACGCTTCAAGATAAATTGCCAAAAATGATCTGTGAAAAGCAATTCCACTGAAAGACCCAGATATGAGATAACTCTCACGCAGTCACTGTCTAATAGATCACTTTAAGCTGTGAAAAACATCAAGATATCCAGCCACGTAAACTGGATCTGTTAATGCAGGAGACATATGTCATGGGCCCGAAACTATTTTTCCAAGGGAGAAATCATAATGAATTTGATCTGATTCATTCAAATTCTTCTCCCTAAATCTCTTGTGGGAACAGATACAGAAGACGAATATCTGAGATTAGGAGGATGACAGGCCATCGTGAATGAGGACTGCTCTGCTTCAGGGAGTGTATGTGAGGTGGGCGGAGGGGCGGGGCAGCCGAAGACCTAGGCCCCCACTCTGCTTTCATCTGATCTCAGGGGGAGACGAATCACTCCTTTGACTGAAAGGGGAACCTCAGATTATAAGACATGTTTGAAGAAGGAAATGAATCTCCTCAAATACAGAAAAGCAAAATCCACAACTTCTTGGCAGCTTACGGTAGGCAAAGACAATCTGCACTTGATGTAACATAAAAATAATATTAATACCTGCCTTTTATTTGTGACATAAGAAAAGTGGGTGAACAGTTTTATAGGGATCATTTCTATTTGTAAACCAAAAGAAATAAGAAGGAAATAGTTATCTTTTCTGAATATAAAAAGTGTGAGATTTACTCTCTCTTAAAGATCTTAAAACTCCAAGTATATCTCTAAAGAAGATGCATCTAAAATAGAAGTCAACAAACATTTTTTGTAAAGGGTCAGATAATAAATATTTTAGGCTTTGTGGGCTATAAATTCTCTGTTATAAATTCAAAACTCTGCCATTATAGTATGAAGCAGCCATAGGTGATATGCAAATGAATGGGTGAGGCTATGTTTCAATAAAACTTTATTTGTGAAAACAAGCAGTGGGCCAGATTTGGTCCACAGTATGCCTACACCAATCTAAAACATTGTTCAAGAAGTAACAAATAACACACTTTCACATAAAACATTTTATCATGTGGTTAATATCAAGACTACAAATAAAAGTATCTAAAAAACTAAAAAATAAAATAATAGTATTTGAGGAGAAATACTCAAAAATAACAATTAATGGTGATGCTGAAGGTAGTAAGAAAGCAAGAAAAAAGCATGTCTATTTATTATTCAACAACTGATTATACAGTGCTTCCTAAGTTTCAGGCTCTAGCCCAAATGCTTTATAAATATTAGCTCATTTAATTCCAAAAACACCCCTATTATCGCCATTATTTTCTCCATCTTACAGATAAGGAAACTAAGACATAAAAGGCTATCACTTGCTCACCAGCAAAAAGCTAGTAATCATGGGAAGACAAGAAAGTCAAATTGAAAAGATTCTTAAAGGAATATTATCAGAAGACTGAATTAAAATTCTCCTTCCACAGTTAACTAGCTTGACCACATAACTAGCTGGTATGCACTCCTCTCTAAGTACCTTGGAAAGCTGTGGCCATAATTTTGCCCTCCATTTTGACTGTACAGAGTTCTTGCATCTCTCAAATACATTGGAAAGGGGTTCATTGCTTCTTTTTGTTTCCACAAAATGTTAGTATCAAGACTCAGTTACCTAACAAATATATGTATATGTTTACATATATATGTATATAACCAGTTATGAAGCACTAGAAGATACAATTTATTATTTTTTCAGATCTGAAAATCAACAACCAAAATAGGACATCTAGTATTTACACTAGAACTAAAATTCATGAATGACCAGTGGAACTATTCTCAACCTTGCAGAATTCAGACAAGCATAAAACCCGTCTCTTCACTGTCCAGGGCTCTATAATGATTTTTCACATATATGCATAGATCTGATACTAACAACATTGTTTTGCAGACATCTAATATTTAGAGAATTAAATTCACCTGTATAAGTTCACATTAAAAACCAGTTCCTTGGATTATTTCCAAGGCTTCATAATAATAAAGTAGTTCAGGGACTTCCCTGGTGGTCCAATGGTTAAGAATCCATCTTATAATGCAGGGGACACAGGTTCAATCCCTGATCTGGGAAGATCCCACATGCTGTGAAGCAACTAAGCCTGTGCCGCAACTAGAGAGTCAGTGTACAAGAGAGATCCCACATGACATAATGAAGGTCCTGTGTGCCACAACTAAGACCTGACACAGCCAAATAAATAAATATTAAAAAAAAAAAAGTAGTTCAATGTGAGGGAAATAGCACAGTGAGGCCTAAGTAGGGTTTATTGTTTTACTTGTGTAAGTATTTTCTTAAATGCTTAATAGTTCATTCTGGAGGATGCCATTCAGTTCAGTCATTCAGTCGTGTCCGACTCTTTGTGACCTCATGAACCATAGCATGCCAGGCCTCCCTGTCCATCACCAACTCCCAGAGTCCACCCAAACCCATGGCCATCAAGTTGCTGATGGCATCCAGCCATCTCATCCTCTGTTGTCCCCTTCTCCTCCTGCCGTCAATCTTTCCAGGCATCAAGGTCTTTTCCAATGAGTCAGCTCTTCACATCAGGTGGCCAAAGTGTTGGAGTTTCAGCTTCAACATCTTAAATATCAGTCCTTCCAATGAACACCCAGGACTAATCTCCTTTAGGATGGACTGGTTGGATCTCCTTGCAATCCAAGGCACTCTCAAGAGTCTTCTCCAACACCACAGTTCAAAAGCATCAATTTTGAACTTCTGTGCTCAGCTTTCTTCATAGTCCAACTCTCACATCCATACATGACCACTGGAAAACCCATAGCCTTGACTATA
The DNA here is from genome assembly GCA_007570785.1 of Antilocapra americana. Lineage (NCBI taxonomy): Eukaryota > Metazoa > Chordata > Mammalia > Artiodactyla > Antilocapridae > Antilocapra > Antilocapra americana. Next base: position 1,370,905 of record ML664172.1, on the reverse strand, counting down.
CGGACCTTTGTTGGCAAAGTAATGTCTCTGCTTTTTAATATGCTATCTAGGTTGTTCATAACTTTCCTTCCAAGGAGTAAGCGTTTTTTACTTACTCCTTGCCATTAGGAGCTATAAACACAGATTGTATATTGACTCAATTAGGATATTTTCAACCACAAATAACAGAAAACCCAACACAAACTGGCTTCTATAATAAGGAAATATATTGGTTTTCATAATTCCAAGTCCAGAAGTAGATTCAGGGTTGGTTTAATCCAGCATCCTGTTCAGTTTTCCTGGGATTCTCTTGGTTCTGCTCCTCAGCCTATGGCAGCTTCATTCTGAGGCTGGTATCAAGATGGTCGTATACAGACTAAATACAGAAGATGCTACTGTCTTTCTTTCTGTCACTTTCTGGATCATGAGAAACTTTCCCCTAGAATCACCTAGAACATGTCATCTTGCATCTTTTTAGATTAAAATCCATCAGATGCCTATTCCTCAGCAAACCTTTGAGGTCAGAGGAACAGCCTGTGCTAACTGGTTTTGCTGTTGTTCAGTTGGTCAGTCATGTCTGACTCTTTGTGACTGCATGGACTGCAGCACTCTAGACTTCCCTGTCCTTCACCATCTCCAAGAGTTGGCTCAAACTCATATCCATGAGTCGGTGATACCATCCAACCATCTCATCCTCTGTTGCCCCCTTCTCCTCTATTTCTGAACAAATCACTAGCAAGGGGGATTGCATTGTTAAACTTGTCTTGGATAAAGCACAGGTTGCCTTTGGAGTTGAGGTTAGTCTTCTAAATTTCATAGTTGTTAAACAACAGAGGGATGAAATGGATCAGGAAACGCATTTGTTGCTGTTTTTGGCTGAGCAGCTCTGAACCTCCTTCTTATGTTGGGGATAAGGATCTGGATTTATTTCTCCAGTTTATAAATCCTAGTGGAAAGCAGATTCTAATTCCCATCATTAAAAGTGCAAAATAGATTTTGTCACTCCTCAGATGCTTTTGTAGCTAGGATGTGGGCAAATGACCTAGGTTTAACCATCTGGACACTTTCCCTTCCCTCAGCCATCCCGAGAGAGCAAATCAGGAGCAAGCAACCCAAGGAAGCAGGGCCAGAATAGAATCTGAATGGTCTGGCTAGCAGGGCTCTTTCATCATGGCTAACTGACCATGGGATTTCTAAGGTCCAAAATCATAAGGAGCCCACTTCTGTCTGACAAATCAGAGGAATAGTCTGAGACACTTCAATAAAGATTCTTAAATCCTAGACCTGAAGTAGTTTATAGACCCAGAGCCTCTTGAATGAAGGAACTACTGATGAAGAACTACAATTTCGTTATTGTCGTTTTAGTCGCTAAGTCGTGTCCAATTCTTTTGTGACCCCATGGACTGTAGCCCCTCCAGCTCCTTTGTCCATGGGATTTCCCAAGCAAGAATACTAGAGTGGGTTGTCATTTCCTTCTCCAGGGGGTCTTCCCAACCCAGGGATTGAACCTTAGTATCCTGCATTGACCAACAGATTCTTTACCACTGTTACCACCTGGGAAGCCCAGATCTACAATAAGATCATAAAAATGTATTGAAAATCCTTATCCTGACCTTCCTCTAAAATAGTTACCATCATTAGTCAGGGTAAATGTGTACTAAAGAAGGGGAAGTACCTAGATTTTCAGAGGATTATTACAAACTGGCCCATTACTAACGCTGATCCCTATGGAAACAGAATGCCACTGTTGTCTACCAGTCAGAGAGAAGATTTATGGGCAATAAGGTAATAAATTGACTTTTTTGTCTTCATTAGGCTCAGTGAACCCCCAAATCTGTGTTCATTTCCTCAACTTATGAAGTTATAACTGGAACTGATACACACAACAAAGAGCAATTCTTCACATTGGCTCTCTAGTCCATGAAGTGAGGAATATTATGATAGGAATGGTCAAGTGCAAACTCCAAATATAAAATTGCACGTCATAAGTGATATCACACCCCTAGAAGAATTTCAGAGATTAAAAGGTCTGAAAGACCAAAGATGATGATTGCTATCACATTCCGATTTAACTTTCTAGATTGGTCAGTGAAGAAAACCAGGTGGGTCTTAGAGAGTGACAACAGATTATTATCATCTTATTTAATTACATCTACCATCTCAGCAGGCTTAATTTGACAAACGCAAATATACAGAGACCCTGGCACTTGGTATGCACCTATGGATTTGCCAAAGAGTGTTTTCTCTATCCCAGCACACAAAGAAAACCAGAAGCAAGTGTTTGATTGCTTGTTTTACCTGGCAAGGACAACATTACATTTTTATTATCTCACCTCATTAAGTTACTTCTCTGGTTTTGTGTCACAGTTGGGTCTGCAGGGACCTCAACTGTCCAAAGGACATCAAGTTGAAAGAATCTAGGAAGCTGAAGCAGCAGACCTAACCCAGGATGATTGGATTAGACAATTCACATCAAAGGGTGAGACATAAGTCTCAAAAAAACTACACTGGATTTATGGCAGTGGATTTGAGGAAGAGGTGGGAGAAAGGGTCTAATAATGGAGGACATATAGGGCTCTGTCTCCAAAATGAAGAGTAAGTTGTTATACCTTGCAACCCCTATCACTAGGAATCAGCTGCCATGTTTGTGGACTTCAGACTTGTACGATACACTGCCATCTGACTCTATGGGTGACTCAACCCTCCATTTGGAGAATGAGATGGTCCAGAGCCAGTCCAGGCTATAGCACCAGCTACTCTGCCATTTAGCAATTGTGATCCAGCTGATCCAATGAGGCCTGACATGTCTCTGGCCAAATGGGATGCAAGAGTCTAGAACAAGATGGATGGCATCACTGACTGAATGGACATGAGTTTGAGCAAACTCCAGGAGACAGTGAAAGACAAGGAAGCCTGGTGTGCTGCAGTCCAAGGGGTTGCAAAGAGTTGGACACAACTTAGGGACCGAACAACAACATCAGAATCTGTGGCTGGCTCTGACAGAAGAACCAAAACAGACAACCGTATGGATCTAGGAAAAGCCAAGAACGCTGAGCAAATAATAAACCTTTAGAGAGCCAGCTCTAGGGTTACTATGCTGCAAGGCAGCATGACACAGTGAGTGAGTGAAAGCTTGCCTGGCTCCAGGGTGCCTGAGCTTGAATCTCATCTCTGACACTTACTAGCTGTGAGGCTGTGGACCACAGCCTATCTTCCTTTTGTCTCAGTTCCCCACCCATAAAGCTAGCTTAACAGTGGGGACTTGTTGACAGGATTAAATATGCTCACACATGAGAAGTGCCTGGCGTGGTATCTGGCACATGTGAGTGTTCCGTAAATATTAGTTATCACATCCAGTATGTTGAACAAGCATGAATCGTGCCACAAACAAAACCTTAGCTGTGTGTTTCCCTTCAATCCTTCAAGCTCTTCTCAGTGGAATTTATCTTCTCATCAAAAGAGCCTAGATGAAATTCTTGGAAATCCCATAGCTTTTCTACTCATTTCTAGGTAATATATGAGTTATGTTAAGTCACAGTTTCAATTTACTAGTTAGGATGTCAGGAAACTCAACTTGACAGTGTTAAGCCTTTACCCTCCCTTGACTTTTTGGCTGGAAGCTTCTGCTCCTCCTCTTCCCCTGTTCACATCCTCCCCAGATTGCCAGTTGTTGCTGGGGTGCCTTTGGGGCAAAGCAGGGGTGGGCAAGGAGGAAACAAGGGTTCTAGACCAACTCTCATTTGGCTGGCATCTTCATGCGGAGTCTCAGGGTTGACAGATGGTTAGTGCTGGCTCTCTCTCATGGGTTCATTTGTGGACTCTTTAAAGGTTTTCTTTTGGACCCTTTTCTCCCCTTCTTCCTTTGACCATGAGGGATGTACCTATTCTGTGTGGTCTCTTGTAACATCTTCTTTAACCTCTGGGCAAGCAACACCTGGTCAACTCAGCCTAGGTCTCCAGATGGCCTATCCAGTAAGACCCCAAATGAACCTCATCACCACTTTCTGTCTCCCATTCAGTCCTGACTGGTCCTCAGGAAACACTCAGAGTCAATTCCCCTGCCCATCCCGGATCCAGGCATCACAGCATTACTTGTGCCATCAGAAAAGGACTCACCCTCTAGACTTCTTAGGAGTCAGATCCCAGCCCCGAGTTACCTTCGTTGCCTTAGACATGACTTATACCTGTCTCCAACCTCCACAGAATTCATTTCAATACTCTCCCACTCACCCCTGAAGTCTTCCTCATGAGGCATGAGATTAGAACAGAGGTCAGCAAACTTTTCCTGAAGAGCTGGGTAGTATATTTTAGACTTTGTAGCCTCCAGCTCTGTGTCTTAACTACTCAATTCTGCATTGTAGCTTGAAACACAATATACTGACAATACATAACCCAACCAGCATGACTGCGTCCCAGTGAAACTTTATTTATGAAAAGGTGACACTGAGGCCACCTGATGCAAAGAGCTGACTCACTGGAAAAGACCCTGATGCTGGGAAAGATTGAAGGCAGGAGGAGAAGGGGGAAACAGAGGATGAGGTGGTTGGATGGCATCACCGACTTAATGGACATGAGCTTGCACAAACTCTGGGAGATAGTGAAGGACAGGGAAGCCTGGCATGCTGCAGTCCATATGATTGCAAAGAGTTGAATATGACTTAGCAACTGAACAACAACGATGACAACCAGGTTTGGCCTGCAGACAAAAGCTTGCCAATCCCTGGGTTAGAGGTAGCACTCTTCCATCTTTCATTTCACTTCCCAAATAGATGGGGTGGAAGCCCAAGAAAGACAGTCACTTTTAAAAAAATATTTATTTGGCCATGCCAGGTCTTAGTTGCGGCAGACTAGATCTGGCTGAACTCTGGCACCCTGCACTGGGAGCATAGAGTATTAGCCACTGGACCACCAGGGAAGTCCCAAGAGCCACTTTCCTATTTCTAGCCCTTATACCAAATCCTCTTTGTACCCTGACCACTTTTATCCCCTCAAAGTGGGGAAGGGTGTTTAAGAAACACTTTCTCAGACATTTCCTTTGAAAATGTTCATACATAGACTTACTTCACAATCACTTTGGTAACTGATATCCAAACTGGCACCTTAATTGAAAATGAGGCAGGAAATGTTTCAGATGCATTGAGCTGGAAGTGCCTGCAGACTCCAGCTGGCATGTCCAGCAGACAGCTGAAGGTTGTGCCTTGAAAGTCACAGAATGAACTGGGCAGAGTTCCTTTCTCAAGAAAGTCATAGCTATTCTAACATATGCAGTCTTGCTTTCTAAAAGAATGTGGCACACACCCTCAATTTCCTTGTTAACTGGGGTCTGACATCATAGCAACTTTGTTGTGACTGTGAAAAGGATGCCAGCAGGGGGTAGGGAGGGTGGTTATGGAAGTGCCTAGAACCAGTTTCTTTTAAAATGAATAGCCCTGACAGTTCTGTCTTGATGAGTTCTTGTGTCTGCTTTCTACAGATTTTTCTGTCTCCTTCCTCACTATGAGCCCTGTCAGCAGCCGCTTGGTGTTGCTTTGTTTACCATTCTCCAGCAGCCTCCTTCCCTATTTCACTGTTTTTAACGTGCTTGGACTTAAAAGACTCAAGGTATTATAATTGTTGGATAATCATAGTAAGAGTGAAGGCTGAGTGATTGTCCAGTCAGTGGCAGGTATGATCTTTATATGTGGACAATAAGACATCTATTTTGGCTGTTTGAAGACTTGCATTTGTTTAGCTCGAACATCTATTGTGGCTGCTTCCAGACATTACTCATTCACTCATCCTTCATTTACTTATCTTTTGGTTGAATGCAGGTGCTCAGCCATGTTGCTGATATTTTGCCATTCCACCCCTCAATTGACCTTTGTTTTGGATGGGGTTGGAGCCGCTTTTTTAATCTTCCAATTGATTTATGTACATCTGTGAGTACTCACAGATGTACATACTTTCATGTAAATGCACATAAATACAAACATTCATTTATATCAATATTCCATGCATTTTTAGAACGTGTGTGTGTGTGTGTGCTTTCTTCCTTTCCTGCTTCATCCATATAGGGCCCCTTTCCCAACTGTGATGGAGCATGTGCCAACAACAGGATATATATCCTTCCATATTTTCTGCATGTGTATACATCATACAGCACATGCTCACACACCAAGTGTCTTTAGATGGCAGTCAATCTTTGTTCATTCAACAGCCATACCTTAGGGCTTTTCCTCATCCTTTTTAAAAAAAATTTTTTTTTTTAACGTGGACCATTGTTAAGATCCTTAATGAATCTGTTACAATATTGCTTGTGTTTCATGTTTTGTTTTTTTGGCTGCAAGGCATGTGGGATCTTAGCTCCCAACCAGGGATTGAACCCATGTTCCCTGCATTGGAAGGTGATTTTTTAACCACTCGACCACCAGGCAAGTCTCTGCACCTTCTTCTTCTTTTCTAAAAACTATTATTTTTTTATTTTTGGTTGTGCTGGGTCTTCATTGCTGTATGTGAACTCTTCCTTCTTCCACTTTACTTTTCTCATAGCTCATTCCACTATTTTGGCACCAACCACATAAAGAGCTCGGAGATAGAGGCTGACACAAAAAGGAACCAGGTGGGTCCCTTGGGGACAGAGGAGGATGTCCACGTGGAATTTTCTAATGGATAGCTGGAAATGCAGTTGCCAACCAGGGGAGATTTCAGATCTGTAAGTGGGGAGGGACAGCAATCACTGAGATGTTAGGTGAAATCTCAGGAAGAGGAGGAGGCTGGCCAGAGAAGGAAAGCAGACCAAGAAGATAGGAAGAGTCTTGTACAGTATCATTAGTTTATACTTGCTCCAAATGCATACAGGCTAAAGCATCAAAAACTATGCTGTTTCCTCTTGAACTCTTCATCTATGAATGTTTTTCTGGGCTCTTCAGGAGTGAGCTGCTTTCTATTTTCCACCCCTGCAGACTGTAGCCAGCATTCAAGAGAATGTGTTGACATGTGAAGGGCACAGAATTAACCAGAATATTGTTTTCTGAATGCCATCTTTTCTTTCCTCTGAATTGATTTCATCTACTCTTTTTAAAAACAAGTTTGTTTGGAATGACTTTTAGGAACTATTTCCACACCCACATTAACACATGAATCTAAGTCAACGTTCTTTGAGTGAAGGAAAGTCTGCAGGTGGATAAAATGTCTTGCTGACTTCTGTCGCATGCATTTACAATTAGCTGGCCATCTTTTTAATAGGCCGCATTCCTACTGCTTCAAGGCCTGCTCACAAAGGACGGTCTTTGTGAGTTTCTGTCATTTGCCCAAAATTTCCTATTGGAGGATTTGACTTGTGTGCCTGGAAAGACAGAGATGGAAGTCTGTCAGTAGCTCTTCAAATGGTTGCCAGGCTTCCCTGGTGGCTGAGATAGTAAAGAATCTGCCTGCCACGCAGGAGACCCAGGTTTGATCCCAGGGTTGGGAAGACTCCCTGGAGAAGGGCATGGCAACCCACTCCAGTATTCTTGCCTGGAGAATTCCATGGACTGAGAAGCCTGCCAGGCTACAGTCCATGGTGTCGCAGAGTTGGACACAACTGAGCAACTAACACTTTCACTTCCTATTGGAGGGTTTGATTTGTATGCCTGGAGAGACAGAGATGGAAGTCCAGCAGTAGCTCTGCAAATGGTTGCCAGATGTTCCGAAGCAAACAGAGGTGCTGCCATCTTCTGAACCGAAAATTTGTAGTAAATGCTGCCAAGGCACCGAAAGCCTGATAACACATATTCCCTAAACAACTTGTCTAAAAGACCTCCCAACCACTATCAACATATAAACCAAACAACACTATTTAGAATAGCACCTCATACATCAAAATTATCTACTTCAAACAGAAGGATATGTACTCCATCTCATCCGATTCTTTGCAACCCCAAGGGCTGTACCCTGCCAGGCTCCTTGGTCCATGGAATTCTCCAGGCAAGAATATTAGAGTGGGTTGCCATTTCCTTCTTCAAAAAACCCAGGGACCGAATCACATGTCCTGCTGTCTGTGTCACTTAAAAAGCCTTCAAACTTAAGAATGGTGCTGGGTGCTCAGTTGTATCCGACTCTTTGCAACTCCATGGACTGTAGCCCACCAGGCTCCTCCACGGGATTTACCAGGCAAGAATACTGGAGTGGGTGGCCACTCCTCCCGCCTGGGGATCTTCCCAATCCAGGGATCGGACTCCTGTCTCTTGTGTCTCCTGCATTGGCAGGTGGATTCTTTACCACCTGGCATAGCTAGTAGGACGTTGTTGTAAAACATAAGGATATCAGATGTCAAATCTGGTTCCTTGTACATTCAAATCTCAATAGAATGGAAAATAGAAAATGTTTTCCTCTGGGCCATCATTCCCTTAGTTCTCATGTAGACTTCCCTGGCGGTCCAGTGGCTAAGACTCTGGACTCCCAATACAGGACACCCTGGTTTGATCCCTGGTCAGGTAACTAGATCCCATATGCTGCATCTAAGACCTAGCACAGTCAAATAAAAAAAATATTTAAAAAAAATAGCACTGAGTCCCAAATGCAAAATATCTGAAGCTGAAGTCACCACGTTCCCCGCCAGCTCAAGACGTCAAACTTCCTTGGCCAAATCCACTTCCCTGAATCACAGGGGGAAAGAAGACTGCAGGTATGAATTGAGGGAGAAGGAGCTCCATTAGACTTTGTAGATCCCTTTTTAAATTCTGCTGCTGTTCACAGAAAGAGGAAGAGGAAGGGCAAAGGCACAACAGACCTTTTTTTTTTCCTTTTCAGATAATAGCAATATAAGGTAAGACGTGCTTGGGTCATGGAAGCATATGGTGGGAGATGCTGAGTCTGGCTGGGAGGAGAAGAGGGAAGCTGTTCAGCACAATGCCTGACACAAAGTAGGTACTGGAGAAGTGATTAATAATTGAAAGGAATTATCATCTGAACAGGATTCCCTGGTGGTTCACATAGTAGAGAATCCGCCTGCCAGTGCAGGAGACCAGGGTTCGATCCCTGGGTTGGGAAGATCCCCCTAAAGGGAATGGCAACCCATTTCAGTATTCTTGCCTGGAAAATTCCATGGACAGAGGAGCCTGGCAGGCTACAGTTCATGGGGTTGTGAAGAGTCAGACATGACTGAGTAAGTAACACACACATACACAATGTCTGGACATCGATCAGATGCTAAATTGGCCTGCCTACACGAGAAGCAGGGAGGGATTTTACATAAGCGCAAAGGTGTATCCAGGGCACTATCCAGGGCAGTGTCCAGGGAATGGCCAAACTCAGGAGGGCCCCTGGCCTTAGGCTGGAAACACGGCGTAGGAGTCTTGGACAGGCTTTGGCAGACAATGGATAGCCAGAAAAGCCAAGAGGAAGACCTTCTAAGAACTGTATTTTCTAATGCAATGGCCCTATGGATAACTACTCTTACAGAAGCCAAATGGGTTAAAAAAAACATAATGGTAGTTCAACTGAGAGAAAAAAAAGGGAGTGAAATGAAGCAGAGGCCAGATGGGCCCTGAAAGAATATTCTGCTTGTCCCTTCAACAAAATTAAAGAGTGCACTTCTCATATCCTAAAAGAAACAAGCACAGTCTGCCTTCATTCTGCAGCTCTTCCCTGGGGCCCTTACAAACTTGCCTTCATAGTCAAGGCTGTAAAATACCTCCTGCTGCCTTCCACTGAGCGCACACCAGTTTGGCTTCGGCTCTCCCCACTCCCGCCCACATTCCTGCTGAGGTCCCCACTGCTCTCAGGTACTTTCCAATCTTTACCTTGCTGACTTCTAACTCCGGCACCAGAGGAGGCTGACCTCTCCTGCAGTATTCTTTCTCAGCTTTCTCTCACTCCAACTTTTCTCCTCTCACACAGCTCAGTTCTCAGCCTCCTTTCCGCTTGTCTGTTTGGGTGTGCTGTCAGTTTCAGCTCCTCCCATCACTTTGCACACTAGTGACTCCCAGATCTCCACCTCCTCTCAGCATCTCTCCTGACTCCACTGTTTACCCAACTGCCTCTTAGACATCTTCACTTATTTGCCCCAAGGGGCAGCTCAAACTCCACAGGCCCGGAAAGGAAATCATCGGGCCTTGGGCGCGGTAGTTAACTGGGCCTCACTGCCTCAACTCTAAAACAGGGTAATTACCTATAGTCACATCATACAGAAGCCCAAGAAGCAGATTAAATAAATAACACAGACTAGCATGTCAGATAGGGCTTCCCAGGTAGTGTTAGAGGTAAAAAACCCACTTGCCAATGCAGGAGACTTAAGTGACGTGGGTTCAATCCTTGGGTCAGGAAGATCCCTTGAAACAGGAAATGGCAACACACGCCAGTATTCTTGCCTGGAGAATCCCATGGACCAGAGGACCCTGGCGGGCTACAGTCCAGAGGGTCACAAAGAGTTGGACACAACTGAAGTGACTTAGTACACACACTCCTTCTATCACAATACCTGGGATGGGAAGATCCCCTGGATGAGGGCATGAAAACTCACTCCAGTGTTCTTGCCTGGAGAATCCCATGGACAGAGGAGCCTGGAGGACTATGGTCCATAGGGTCGCAAAGAGTGGGACAGGACTGAATCGACTTACCATGCAGGCATACACACTTGGCAAAAGAATCCACCTTCCAACGCAGGGGACACAGGTTCCATCCCTGGTTGGGAACTGTGGTCCCACATGCTGCAGCACAACTAAGTCTGCATGCAGGAAGGAAGATCCCACATGCCAATAAATAAATTAATATACATATATATAATAAATTAAAAAATAAACCCATGCGCTTCGAGCCAGAACCTAGAGCATCCTCCTTGATGTCTCCCTCTTCCTTAACATCAGTTTTCTGTCCCAGTGCATCCATTCCCCCTTCATAAGGTATCTGACCTGTCTCTCCTCTACTCCATTGCCTTAAATCCTCAGCATCCCCTGGGACTAGGGCTATTCTTTCCCAGACCCCACTCTCCTACTCTACACATTAGCTCTGAAAGAGCACAATGGGCACCATCCTCCTTTTAAAAACCTTTCAATGGCTCCCGACTGTCTTGGGGACAAAACCCAGACTCCTTGGAAGGGCACAGACTGTTCAGGGCCTGGTCGCAGTCCTCCGCACTCCCTAAACTCCAGCTGGTTCTCCTTGAGTTAATGCCACGGTGCTCAGCAAGCTCAGTCAGGCCAGAGTGCCTTCTTCAACCACTCTGGCCGCTTCTTCCAGATAGAGGAAGATGCCACTTCATCCATGAAGCCTTCCTGGACTTCTAGTCAGACGAGTATCTTTGTTCCCCAGGGTCCCTGCCCTAACACTTACCATGCCTTCGTTATTACCTGTTCATTTGCCTGTCCTCTCCCACTAAAACGAGCTGTCTGCGGAAAGAGAAATTAATCCTTTAATTTCCATATTCCCAGAACCCAGCACAACGCCCGGCTGACAGTAACGTTGCGAGGGAAGTGAGTCAGAACAGTGTGGCCACCGAAAAGGAAACAACGCGGTTGTAAGCGAATCCACTCCTCCCACGGCCGGCGGTACAGGGCTCCCTTTAGGCCTGCGTGGACGTCCAGGGCCTGCATGTCCTTCTCTCGGGGCTTCAGCTTGAGCAGATTTAACCCGCACCATCAAGGCAAGACAAGGGACGCCCAGCGGGCTGAGGTTAAAAAACAAAAATCCTGAGCCCTTTGTTCCAGGCGGCGGAGGGTAGGCAGCTCCGAGCCCCGCGACGGGTGCGGGGCCCGCCTGGGCAGGATGACACACAAAAACGCACCGGGCAGCGCCGCGTCCGGCAGGGGCGCGCGTGTCCGCGGGCCTTCTCCCGGCCAGCTTCCCGGCTCTGAGTTCCTCGCACTCTCCAGCGCCTCTCGCGGGGACCCGGGGTAGGTGCCGGGCGGTCTCCCCGGCCTGAGGCGGCAGCGGGCGGGAAAGGGCTCGGCGTCCCGGCGTCACGCGCCAGCGGCTGGGCGGGCGGCGCGCGCACGCGCGCGGGGGCGTGGCCAGCGTGGGCGGGGCGGGGCGGGGCGGGGCGGGAGCCGGGCACAGGAAGCGCTGGGAGGCCCGAGCCGTCCCAGGGTGCCCTGCGCGGCGTGGACTCGGGTCGCTGCCGCCATCCCGCTGGCGAGAGGCAGAGGAGAGGCCCGCCCGCTTGCCGGCCGGGCCAGTGTGGGCCAGTGCGTGAGGGCGCGGGGGGCCGTGTCAGCGAGACGCAGAGCGCAGCCGCCGCCACCGAACGGACATGTTGGAGCCCAGCGCCACCGCCGCCGCCTCTTTTTCCTCATCTTCCGAACGGGACTGAGAGGGGGCCCGCCACCCCTCTGCCTCCTCCGCCTCAGCCGCCTGCCCAGCCGCCTCGGCCGCAGCTTCTTCCTGCCCGGCCTCCGGCTCCGCCGCTCGTCGCCTTCGCCGGCCCCTCAAGGCCCGGCCGGGTCCCCGGCTCCTCTCCGCCCCGGCGCGAGGTCTTATGTGACCGGCGGGCCCGGAGCAGCCGCCGCAGCGCGAACATGGACGCCGTCAACGCCTTCAACCAAGAGGTGAGGGGTGCTCGGGACAAGGGGGTGCCGGGGGAGTCGGGCCGTCGTTTCTCCCGCCGCCCAAGGTTTAAAGCTGAGGTCGGGGTGGGGACGCTTCCTGCCCCGGCTCCGGGGCGGCGGGCCTGCGCGCAGCGGGCCTGTGTGGCCTGGGGAGGTCGCGGCGGCCCGGGCGCCGACCCCACACCCCTCCCCCACCGCCCACCCCCGGGCGGCGACCTCGGGCTGCCCCCTCTCGCCCCCTTCCGGCCTCGTCCGGCTCCGCGACGGCCGCCGGTACCTTTAACTTCGCCCCCCCCCACCTCCTCCCCACCCTTTTCAGGTCCGGGCGCTCTCGTCCTCTACTCCCGTTAATGGCTTCGCGGTGCCGGGAGCCCTCAAGGGGCTAAGAAAGAAGCGCGGGCGGGCCTGGGTGGGGAGGCGGGGGAGCCGGGAGCATCTGCCGGTCGCGGGGCCGGCAGAGCGGTGGCCTGGGCTTCTCCTGTTGCTCGGGCCGCGCGGCACGCCGGCGGCTGGACTCTGATCTCGGTTCGGGGAGGAGTTGGAGAGGGTGTTCATCCCCCCTCCCTTCGGGATTCCTGCACTTGGGAAATGGAGTTAATAGACGGGGCTCTTTACCGTCCCGAGTCGTGAACTCAACCCTGTTATGGGCTCCGTGGCCCCAGCGTGACACCTAAAAAGTTGAATGGGAGAGGACAGCATTTGCTCCGCCTTAGACCGCTAGAAAGCCGGCTTTGCCCTCCAGTTCCCCCACCCGCTCACCCTCCCCGCAGTTAGTTAATCCTTGGCTCCCTTCTTTGAGAACATTTACATGTGAAAAACCTTCCAAAACTGGGAACAAAGCTGCCTGCTGCCCTAAAGCTCTCTGGTTTTATCTCAAAACCTTCCAGGTGCTGTTTTGAAGCGTCGAGTCCACAGCGTCTATTTTTTCGGAATCCATTTCAGGGGGAGGGCTCTTGACCATTGATTTCAATCGTACCTACAAAATGGAAACAATTGGCATATGTTGAGTTGGATTATCTTCCTTTTCCAAATACCGCGGATCAACCCAACACTGAAAAAAACAGATGTAGCAGTGCTGGGTGTCTTGGGACCACGTTGATGACTTGGTGCACCCTGCACAACATGATATTGTAGTTTCACTTGTAACAATTAGGGTGCAGTAACTTTCGCTTTGTAGTGCCTCCAGTAACTGCAGTTAGGACCGTTCATTGCCTTGTCAGTTATCCTAGAAATGATTTGTCCTTAACTGATGGATACAGAAAGCTGGGCAGTGCCTTTTAAAAAGTTCAGTATTGACTATTTTCAAAATGATGAGATAGTATTTCCTGATTTTTTTTGATGGCTAGGGAGTTTGTGATAATGTCCCAAAGATTTCAGGATTGGAAGTTGACTTTGCTTCCTGAAGGCAAAATGTACTGGAATGTTGGCTTCCTAAGGGCGGAGAGTTTCTGTTCTTTGCTTCCTCATAGCACATGCTTGGAAAAAACTTGTAGAATGAATGAGAACTTATACAAGTGACACAATTTTTTAAAAGATAGGTACATTTCTTTCTCAAGATGAAAACTTTCTGAATGTTTTCAATAAACAAAGAGGAGGGGTTTTAGCATATTCTTAAGACCAGAAGTATTTAATTCTGATTGAGGCATTGTGGACATTAAGCACGTTATTAAGTAAAGTGTCATGTTAATTCTGGGAAAATGTGATCAGTAGTTTTTACTTTGAAAACCAAGATTAGGAATGCTAGTGTCTTCTTGAAAAAGGAAAATGGCATTTTAACCTTTTAGAATGTACAAAGTGAGAATTTTCCTATCATTGATCATTTTCCTCTTTAAATAATTTTAAATTTTCATTCCTAGTCTTTATTAACTGCATTATGTTAGGTGTATGTTACCAATTCCAGCTCTTTTCTGTCAGACTTTCTTCCCCAAAAACTTTCTTCTGGAGAAATTAGTCTGACTTCAAAATTCATCACCTTGTCCCTGCTTGATGTAGTGCTTCTCAGTTAATTCTCTCCATTCATAATATGTTAGTGATTAGTGCCTTGTAACCTTAAATCTCCCAAATGTTCATTTTACAAATATTTGAGAGCCTGCCTAGCTGTAAAGCTGTATCCTGATTAAGATGGCCCTGCTACTGAGGATCTCTGCCCCCTAGGAGTCTAAACTAATAGAGGACACAAAACTTGAACAAGTAACTTTAATGTATGCTGGAACAGTTTCCTTTGGGGTCCTTTTAAAATACAATGGGGTGGCTGTGGGGCATTAGACTTGGGAGAAGAGAGTGTCAGTCTCAGAATTTCTGAAGGTGTAGGAAAAGTAATTCAAAGGCAACATTGGTGAGAAATAAGAAACAGTAGTTTGACTCCTGAGGCTACTGAAAGGGTGGTTAAGGTAGTTTGGGGCCTGACAAGTTTCAAGTCTGTCTAATGTGTTTGAATTCCTTTTTTTTTTTTCCCCAGTCTATGGATAAATTGAAGGTTTTAGGTAGTGGAGTAGTAGAGTCAAAATACTCCTTGATTTATAGTATGTACTGTAGCAGGCAGAGGTTTGGGGAAACATGGCGGGTTGAGGACTGAGGTGGGAGAAGAAAGTAGAATCTGAACTTGGCATGTCTATAAAGGGAATAGAGAGGAGGGTAAGGATGTGGACCCGAAGAATCCGTGGATTTGACATCTGGTAGATTTATAAGCACATTTTGCCCCAGACATCTAAGCTCTAGGAGAGGGGTGACGCATCAAGCAGTCATCAAAAGTATATTTAGTGGAGGGGGAAATATGTTTTATTTTGAACAGTTTATGTTTGAGTGAAACAGTCATGTGGAAATTTTTGGCCAGCAGTTGATCATACTAGACTCAAACTTGGAAGCAACCAGGAGTTGGAGGAAGACATCAGAGAGTCACTCTCAGATTGCCTGGAGAAAATTGAGAGGGGGAGACAAAATGAATTAATAATAAGCATCTATAGCATGTGAGGTGGTTTATATATACATCTCAAAGTTAATACTCCTTCAATCTTGCATAGACATCCATTTATAGATGAGGAAGCTGATTTTTTATTTCAAAGAAATCGAATAGTAATTCACCCAGGGGCAAACTACTAGTTCATGGCAGAGCTGAGGTTTGAATACAGATGGTCCCATCTTAATTACTGCCTGAAGATAATATTTTATATAATACCAAGGTAATGATCATAGGTTAAGACAAAGGCCACAAAATTTTTTGAGCATATGGAAGACTGAATGGTGATAGAAGAGATATGGATGAGAGGTAGCCAATATAAAGTAGTTGGTTGTTTGGGGATTTATTGTTGTTTTACAAGTTTGGTTGTAAGGTGTTCCCGGGAAAAGTCACTTCAAGGATGAAGGAAAGAAAGAGCAATTGACAGTGTAGTTGACACTGGTGCTAGCCCTTTGATATGTTTATATATATAGTGTATATATAAGGTGTTAACCTAAGTAAGTGGTGTTCAAGCCCTGGTCTTTATTAGATGGGCATAGATGCTGTAGTATGTTGAGGGAGGGGATGTGCAAAAAAGCATAGTTCAAGTGACTAGAGGGGTTAGTTAACTTAGAACAAAATTGTAGATGAAAAGAAGGGGACAGATCGGGAGCACAGGTAAAAGTATGTGTCTGTGATACAGAAAAAGAGGAAGATAAAGATAAGGTTTAAGAACTTTCATGGCAAGACACTGTTAAGTGTTGTAAAGGATGGAAAGATGAGTTTAAAAATCAGTAATCACTTAATTGTGTTCTACTGTATATACTCCTTATTGTGAAGGTTCTTTACATGGATAAAGATTATAGATTGGAATTTTTAAATCCATTGATTGTGTTTTTAGCCTTTAATCAGTCTTCTCTAAATCCAAAAGAATAACTTCCCTCAGCCTCACTTTTTTTTTTGCAGCATCTGTGATTTTAAGATCATCAATTAAAGTACAAAAAAAGTGCAGCGGCTATAACAAAAATTGGCAATTGTTATTAGGTGTTTTTAATTTAAAAATAAAATATGAAGTCTTCCTTTCCTCCCTTTTCTACCCCTCTACCCTCCACCCACCCCCCAGTCAGAAGCAATCAGGTAATGAATTTAGTATTGATCTCTATGGTCCCTAAACTCTGTGTGTGTGTGTGTGTGTGTGTGTGTGTGTGTGTGTAAAATCTGTTTTGGTATATATTCCCCAATGTTTTGTGTGTAAAAGTTATTAATGTTGTATATATTAAGAACTGTATAGTTCGTTCTGACTATTGTGTAGTATTCTATCATTTGAATAAATCAAATTTTATCTGGTTCCCCTTCGATGAACATTTTTTTCTCATTTGTTTATTGACAGACACTGCAATCAATGAACTTTCTCAGCCACGTCTCTGTGTTAGAGTTTCTCTAGGACAGCTGTCCTCAGACTTTGGATTTTTGACTCCTTCAAGCTCTAGAAGTTAAGGACCAGAGAGACTTTTTGTGTCTATGGGTTATATCTTGATATTTACTGTATGAGAAATTAAACCAAGAAACAGATTTATTAAAAATAATAAACCTGTTACATGTTGTCATAAATAACATTACTAATGAAAAATAATATTTCCAAGACAAAAGAAAAAGTGAGAAGAATGACATGATTTTACCTGTTTGCAGATCTCATTTAAACTTAGGTTTAATAAAACTTGAATTGTTGTATATACTTCATTCAGTTTCCAGCCATTAACACAAGTCAGGTAGCCTTTGGAAAACTCCATTGTATACTTGTGAGATTTAAGGATAAGGAATGTCTTAGCATTAATATGAAAACAGTTTTTACCTCACAGACCACTGAAAGGAACTCAGACACCTCTGCCCATCCCCCACCATCCTAGAGTTACTTTTTAAGAACTACAACATAGAGATAATATGCATATACTGATCCTTTAAAGTGCAGGAAGAAAACAGTACTTTTATATTTGTGTTTATCTTTTTTTTTTTTTTCAATATTTATTTGGCTGCTCCTGGTGTTAGTGACATTTGGGGTCTTTTAGTTTCAGCATGCGAATTCTTAGTTGCATTATGTGAGGTCTGGTTCCCTGCCAAGGGATTGAAACTGGGCCCCCTGCAGTGAGAGCACGGAATCTTAGCCACTGGACCACTAAGGAAGTCCCT
This sequence comes from Antilocapra americana, assembly GCA_007570785.1. Classification (NCBI taxonomy): domain Eukaryota; kingdom Metazoa; phylum Chordata; class Mammalia; order Artiodactyla; family Antilocapridae; genus Antilocapra; species Antilocapra americana. Next base: position 1,353,304 of record ML664172.1, on the reverse strand, counting down.
TTTGTTTATCTTTAAAATCAGGCAAATTAAACTTTATGAGTACTTTTAAAATGAGTTGACATTACTGCCCTTATCTACTTAGGTTGTCAGTCTTGAACCATGTTACTCTGAAGAACTGAGTTCCACATCTCATTAGGAGCTTGCCACCCTTCCTAGTCCCAGTGGAAATTGTTCTATATAAACTTCTGTATTTTACCTCTTGATGATTGGCATGGTTGTCTTCTGGACTTTAGATCATATGATGACAGTACCTTGTTAACTGTTTTTTTTAGCCTGTAATGTTAATCTGGTTGTTTTTGATCATTCCTTTGTTCTCGATCTAGAGGTCGATCTAGAGAAGTGGACAAAGATTTGAAACAAGGTTCTTAACTGTATGGAAGAGACATATCGGCCCAGGACAACAGAAGTAAATTTTGAGGTTTCTCATGACTCATCTGACTGTGTTATGCTATTTATAACAGGGGTTGGGATATTCAAAGTTAGTTGTAATTTTGTTTCTCTGTTCTTCTTGACTGGCAGAGAATTGCTTATCTGACAACAGTAGTAGTCTGGCCTTATGATGATTGGAATGGCTCTTCAGAGCTTTCTGTAGCAGAATTTATCACTGATGTTCTTGTTGAAAACATCCCACTCCCTAGTCTGTCATTTTGTTTATAATTTTGTTTCAGGAAAAAAAAATACATGGACGTATGATAAGGAACTGATTCAGAGAATAATTGGAATAATGGGAAAGTTGGCTTGTAAATCTTGTGGAACAGAACTTGGGGGGTGGGGGAAGTACCTGATAAAAAGTTGATAAGATGGCTTTTGTATGTCTGTTTCTGTATGTCTGTGTTTTTGTGGGAGTGTTTTTGTTTTTTATGTGCTCAGTCACTCCATCGTGTCCAACTCTTCGACCCCAAGGACTGTAACCCGCCAGGCTCCTCTGTCCATGGGGATTCTCCAGGCAAGAATAGTGGAGTGTGTTGCCATACTCTGCTCCAGATTTTCCCACCCCCAGGGACTGAACCCACGTCTCCTGCATTGTGGGCAAATTCTTTACCATCTGAGCCACCAGGAAAGTTGAAGAATACTGGAGTGGTTAGCCTACCCTTTCTCCAGGGGAACTTCTTGACCCAGGAGTCGAACTGGGGTCTCCTGCATTGCAGGCAGATTCTCTACCAGCAAGCTACCAAGTTTTAGGCTGGCCACCTCTGATTTTTCTTTGGAAGTATAGTTGATTAATAATTTTGTGTTAATTTCAGGTGTACAACATAGTGATTCAGGCTTTTCTCTTTCAAATTCTATTCCATTATTATTATGTTATTACAGCGATACCTGATATCTTGTAGTATCAATTGCCCCTTCCCCTCTCCAGCTCCTTTTCTGTTAACCATAAGTTTCTTTTCTGTGTGAGTCTTTCTATTTTGTATATAGATTCCTTTGTATTATATTTTAGATTACATATGTGTGATATCAGTACTTTTCTATTATTTCACTAAGCACTCTCTAGATTCATCCACATTGCTGTCAATGATAATATTTCATTATTCATCATTATTATTATTTCATTATTCATCATTATTATTCATCCACATTGCTGTCAATGATAATATTTCCATTACAGAAAGAGTCAGACACAACTGGGTGACTGAACAACAGCAGCAAAGATCCATTGTGTAAACCAGTCATCTGTCGGTGGGCACTTAGTGCTTCTGTGGAACATTGGGGTGCGTGTATCTTTTCAAATTAGAGGGATTTTTTTTTTTCCTAGATATACCCAGGAATAGAATTGCTGAATCATGTGGTAGTTCTATTTTAGTATTTTCAGGAACCTCCATACTGTTTTCCATAGTGCCTTCACCAATTTACATTCACACCAACAGTGTAAGAGGGTTACCTTTTCTGAAAACCTTTTCCAGTATTTATTTGTAGACTCTGATGATGGCCATTCTAACTGATACGAGGTGATACCTCATTTTAATAGTTTTTATTTGCATTTCTCTGATCATTAGCCATGTTAAGTATCTTTCCATGTGCCAGTTAGCCATCTGTTTATCTTCTTTGGAAAAACATCTATTTAAGTCTTTTGCCCATTTTTTGATTGGGGTGTTTTGTTTTGTTTTTATTTAGTTGTATGACGGGTAATTTTTCTGTAGATATCTGCATATATTTAAGATTCATTTCAAATATGCTTTGATAACATAGGGAAAACATTGTTACATAAGTGATCAACCTTTAGAAGGTTTTGATAACGTTTGAGATAATATGCAGAATCTCTCTTCAGAGCAACACCATACAACTTTTTGACAATAAGCTAAAAACAAGCTGTATTATGTTATCAGGTAGTGTATAGGATAAGCAGCTATTAACAGTTGAAGTTTTGATAGAGTTGGTAATAGTTAAATTTGGTTAGGTTTTACCAAGTTCCGTTGTGAGCTTAGTCTAGAAGAGACGTATCAACATTTCTGTGTTAATATTAAGTGTAATTAACAATGTACTGTTCATGGTTTTTTGTTTTTTGATTTTTTTTTTGAGAACTAGAAGATTGCTGAAACGGTATTATAATTTATTATGCTTCAGTCCCCTTCATCTTTTTCAATATTTGCATGGTTTATCAATTAACATTTTGTTGTGTTATAGTTAGGACTCTGTTGGTGCTTGTGAAGCCATAGGTATTTATAGAAACTTTGATAATATTGAGGAAGCATTGTATAGGTTAGTAGTAAATTCAGCAAGAAATCCAGTGAAACTCAGAAGTGGATTTAAGAATTAGAAGCCAGGGTTCAGATGGGATGGGGGAAATAGCAGGGCTCTTGAAAAGTGAAGGGCCATACAGATACCCCTTAAAAGTTGTAATTAGTGTTTGGATAATTTATGATTTTTGGTATAAATCCAGGTGGGTCATGTGGAGGAGATTGTAGACAGTAGCATACTGTCTACAATATTTGACATCCTGAGAATTTATTTCTTTTTCTTTTGGCTTAATTCCTCTTTTACAACAAAATTATTTTAAAATATAATCATGAAATTGGCCAGGAAAGAAATTTGAACTTCATGTCAGTTACAAGTAAATATTACAACAAAGAAATAATTGATTACTGTTTTAAAACTTCATTAATACTTCTTTCCTTTATATATAGAAAATCTTACATACTGCTCTATCACAGTAATGAATAATAATATTCAGTTTCTTTTAAGTCTTAACTTACGCATATTTGTCAAATGATTTTGTTGATCTTCACAGTATTTGAGTTCAGTAGACAATTATAGTCAGATTTAGCAGTGTTAGCTCCACCCATAAGTGGTTGAAGAATACTTGTCATTAATTCTGTTTACTCAAGGTTGTATGTGTAGCAGCAGATACACAATAGTTGGCAAATCTTAAACATAAAGTTACTTTTGGCAGAAATTTAGGAAAAGCTCACTTCACAATAAATTCTGGAAGTCAAAATGCTACCCATATCTTTTTTGACATCAATTCTAGTGACTTTCCCTGGTGACTCAACGGTAATGAATCCTCCTGCCAGTGCAGGAGACGTGTGTTTGATCCCTGGGTCAGGATGATCCCCTGGGGAAGGAAATGGTAACTCCAGTATCTTGCCTGGAAGTCCCATGGACAGAGGACCCTAGCAGGCTTTAGTCCATGGGGTTGGAAAGAGTCGGATATGACTTCCCTACTAAACAACAACTAGTGACTTCCAAATGTACTGTCAGTCAAAAAAATTTCCCTGAAATATTTTCACCCACAGTTTCTTTGTAGGTCTCTATTGTAATTGATGAACCTCTTTAAAATTATGTGTAATGGCATTCTCCATAATTTTTATTCATGGGTCATCAAGCTTTGTGTTTTAAGACTCACTCTGCTGTTTATAAATATTTATACCACAATAATAAGATATATCAGGAATGAAGAATTGCAAGCAGCTATCATACTTTAAATGTACTGTTTAGGCATTTGAATAGATACACTTAGGAACTGCAGAATTGGAGATGTAAACTGAGCCTGAGGAGAATACAGGCTATCTTGAAAAAAATGAATCTTAGTCAACCAAATATTGTAGGGAAAGGGATATTTTATCCCTGATATCATTTAGAATTGCTAGTATTTGGTGATGATAAAACAGTTTTCAAACACTTTGATTATTTTGTAAGTCTGTAAAGATAATTCACCCACTTTTTGCCTGCCCCTGGGTGGACTTCTCCCATTGTTCCACTCTAGGTGTTACTACTCTGGAGAGCAGTAACCGTCTAATATAATAGCCTATAATAATCGTCTGCAGTATCCCCTGTATATCTTTATGCCCTTTATCATGAATACTCCACTTTAATCCTTCTTTTGTCAGAGTTTAGTTTTAGCTGATATAGAAATAGAATACTCTATAGGAAGCCTATAATGAGGAAATTTATGCTAATACACTTATAAGTTTTCAGAAAACATAAACTATTCTTTAAATTAATAGTCACATATGACCTGGTCCACTGTAATTACAAGTTGATGAATGATAAATCACTTTATCAAGGACAGCCAAGTTTGGGGTTCAGTTGGAAATATGTTCACATCTTTATAAAGACCTTAAACATTGTTGACCAATGTAAGAGCATATTTTATAAAGTTGGAGGTTTTGTTTTAATATATGAAGTAATCCAAAATGGGCAAATCTATAGAGAGAGATAGTAGGTTATTCATGAGGGGATGGAGAAGGAATGAGGATGACTGCTAATGGGTATGGGATTTCTTTGAGGTATAATGAAAATAATTCCAAAATTACATAGTGTTGATGGTTGTAACTCTGAATACAGCAAAAACCACTGAGATACACACTTTAAAGATGTGAGTTTTATGGTACATGAATTATATCTCAGAGCTCTTTTTAAAATAACACAGAAAAGTTATGTTTTAAACACCATTTTCATTATTTTATTGCTTGATTTGATTTTCTGTCAGATTGGAAACAATATCTATTAGCTGCTGAGTGGCTCTGCAAGTTATTCTGTTGATCTGAATCATAAGTTTGTTGAAAGGATATCTTTAGTTTTTACATGCTATTTTAAGATGTAATCCAGCAGAGACAGTTCAAGGGAAGAACAGTAAATGAATCTTGCATTTGCTTATTCCCAACTAGATACTAGCATATGGGTTAGATGTCTTATATATGCCTTTACTTTCTTTGTATTTTAGAGGTAAGGAAACTGGAAAGAATGATGTGATTTAACCAAGAACTGTTAAGAGGCTGCCTGAGTCCAATCCACAGCCCCACAGTACTGCGCTGAAGTTTTTTGAACAGCTCATCTTTGTCTGTTGTATTGTTTATGAAGGGAGGGGGCTCCCCAAGCAACTTTTGTATATTTGAAGCAAAGTAGCAAGAGCACTGTAATGTATGTTTGTGGAAGGATTTGCCAGAGTTTAAGAATGATGAAGTTTGGGGTTTTAAAATTATCTCATCTACAGTAATGCAATAGATGCCGTCAGTGTTTTAAACTTAAGATATGGATCTAGATGTTAAATTTCATTTGCTAATTTATATTCACAATTAAAATTTTAAATTGATTGGGGATTTTATAAAAGTTAACCTTTTCAGTTTTAATCCCATGCCTGTGTATAGATCTATTCATTACAACTTTGTGGGAGAAAAGTAGATATGGATAAAACATACAATGTATAGGATAATGTTTTTCTACTAATCAAATGATTTTATATCCTGGAACCAGTTTCTATTTGTTCAGTTACTCTGGAAGGAACTGTTTAATTCATTAAAATGTTTGATAGGTAGCTTTGGGTAGATAAAAAGTTTACTTAGTGAGGCACAATAAAAGCAATTTTGAAGCCTGGCAGCTATGCTAGCAAAGTGGGGAGTAATGGCATGGATAGAATATTTGGCATTTGCAAAGATCAAATCCTGGCCTATTTTGTGAGCAAGTGAAGACAAAGGAGTTAAGGATTGATTGCAGTTCAGTGAATCAAAATGGAGGTAAGGAATAAAAAATGACCTAGTGAGTGGAACTGAGGGGGTTAAAAGGCCTGACAGTGGGGGTGCAGCAGCCTTGGTTCTAAAGTAAAAAGTTTAATTGAAGGATAGACCCTTGGAAATGGTAAGGGAGTTAGTCTTACATGAAGAATAAATTAGGGCATACTTTGTGGAGTGAGTCATCAGAAATTAACTACTTAGAAAATGAGTTCTGGCAGCAGTAAATGGTAACAATTAGAGATTGGTGACATAATTAAATAGGAAGTTTAAACTACTGTTTGCTATATTACTATATTCTATTTTCATAATACACATAGAAACACAAGTTAACTTGAAAGTGGTTTCATATATAATTTAACAGTATATATTTACATTTATACGTGTGTATTTTGTAAAGCATTTCTCTTGGTTCTGGAACCAGGAGAAATATTGGTGAGTTTGTGGGTAAGTGTAGTAAGGTAAAGAAGTGTAGAAAGGAGTAAGTATGAAAAATTTTAAGACCCTTTAAACTTGAGAAGAATATATGCAGCTTTGCTGTTTGTAAAAATACCTGGTTTGTAACCTTATGGAGAAATAAGTAGAACTGGTTTGTAGTGTTTAAGTAAAGACCCTGCTCCATAGCAGCAGAGGAACTGCGCAGTTTCTTTTTTTCCCCATCTGAAGAGTCTTGTAAATTTGTCCTGTTATTAGACGTACTATATATTATTGCCAGACCTGTCTTGTCTCCATACATTCCTTTAACCAGGTGGAAAATTGGTTAAATATTTGGGTTTCAAAGGATTTGACTCTCTGGAAAGTAAATATAACTTACATAGAAGTAAATCCCTGGGTTGGGAAGATCCTCTGGAGAAGGAAATGGCAACCCATTCCAGTATTCTTGCCTTGGAAATCCCATGGGCAGAAGAGCCTGGAGGGCTACAGTACATGGGGTCATAAGAGTCAGACACAGGTTAATGACTAAAACAAAACAACAAAAATCATATATCAATAATTAAAAGAAAGGATGCATTCTTTAATGCACAGATATCAAAAAAATATACTTAAGTGATTTTTTTTCAGTTTTGGGTTTTATGCACAAAGGCTTCAGTTACAAAGATTTTAAATGGCAGATTTTATGTTTTAAAAAATTTTGTTTTAGCAGTTTTGAAAAGTTATATTAAAGATATACAAGGCACTAATTTAAACATATGTGTTAACTTCAAAGATATGGTTTACTCCATAGATAAGTTGTACCTGGTAATGATGCTCCTATATATTTATAATCAAGTTGGAAAAATGCATTTCTATGTCTCAGACACAAATGTATAGTTTTCCATTTTTAACCCATGAATTTTAATTTATTTATTTTTGAACTAATGCAAACTAGGAAAATTTAAGTAAGAAAATATCCCACCAAATATCTAACATTTTAGAGTATGTCAGTCTTTTTTTCCCCTTCCACTTGTGTTTGGATATGGTTAACAGATCTTTTTAATAACGTGAATTACTTTCTGATTTTAAAAGCCATCTTGGGAATTTTGGGAACATCTGATTTAGATAAATTTCTAAAAGTGGAATTGTTGGTTTAAAAGATATGGACTTTTTGAGTTCTTGATATATATAGCTTTAGATTTCTCTCTGAAATTGAAAGTCGCCCGTTAGTTCTCATCAGCAGAGTGCTTTCTTTGCTTTTTGCTAATCTACATTCATGCCCATTAGATACATAAGTGAACTGTATCTCATTGTCTTAATTTGTACTTTTTTGACTATTGGTAAGACTAAACATTTTTTTTCCATGTTAATTAGTTTCTGGCTCTATTTAGTATTCTTTGTACAGTTTGCAGTTTTATTATATCTCTCAGTATTTGTTATTGATTAACTCATACAATATTCTGCTTTAGGGTAGGGTGGTATAATGGTACTTGTCTAACATGCTTGTCTTGCCACTCTTCTTTCCTTCCCTGCACACCTGCACCCCCCACTCTCTCTCTCTCTGTCTCACGCACATACACACGGTCACATTAAGTGCCCAGTATTAAAGAATTAGCTCAGACAAAGCTTTGGTAAAGGCATAAAATGAAATGCCAGGTAAGAAAAGACTAAACTATCTCTTACCTAATTGTTCTAGCAGTAAGTATTTTATAGAGCTGTCTTCAAGCTATAATTAGAGGGACGAAGCATCTTTGTGGAGATGATTTTAAGATTTCCCCCCCCCATGTTTTCTTTTGTTAAGTTTAATGTGTGCTTTTTTAAAGTATATTTTGCCAGTAAACATTTAAGTTGGCTTTAACTCTTGATTTGGTTGAAGCCAATGTGTCAGGTTTGATGAGACAAATGAACAAAAGAGGGAGGGGAATTGTAGACTTGAACACTTTGATAACTTCATCTGTCAGAAGGAAGATTTGAGTTACCAGCCTGTTACTGTGAGTATGTGTATGTATTTTTGGAAGCGTCCAAATTTTTTCTTGAAACTTTGTAATTAATTGTTAATAATAGGAACTTAAGGCAGAATTTGTCATCACGGAGATGGTAATAGCAAAGGAAGGAATACTAGATATCTTCAGTATAATTTACTATAGTATGTTTAAGAGGGTAAGATGGGGTAAGTATCCCATTGAAAGAGATTCTGCCTAGAGATTTCTAGTCACTTGGAGCCAGAACAGATTCTCACAGACCAAATTAAACATTTTTATTTTATAAAGTGTGTTTCATCTAGTGAGGCCTCCAAATATTTCAGATATTTGTCATGATTTCATCTTGAATAAATTAGAAAAAATATTGATAAGTTGAGAGTATTGTTAGGTGAATTTTCGCTAACTGGCAGGGTCCACGGAATATCAGATAGTCTTCCTACAAATTGCAAGTATAGGTCCTGGTCTTTCTAATTTTTAAAAAACTGTGGTGTTGGAAGAAGCCATGTATATAGCAGATTGATGAAAGTTACAAACCAATTGGAATAGCTGCTACATTGAAAACAAAGTGATTTCTAGACTACCTAAGTAGATTGAAGGACTGTCAGAAACCAACATAAAATCAACATGAAGTTCTAGGTCTGATAAAGATTGCAGTGAAACAGTCTGAGGGTTTTAGTTGGTTATAAATATGAGTTAATAATGAATTGACCACTATATATTTAAACTGCGCTGGGACTTCATTGCTTCATTGGCTTTCCCTAGTTGTGGCGAGGGAGAGCTACTGTTTATTGTGGAATGTGGGCCTCTCATTGCAATGGCTTCTCTTGTTGTGGAGTACAGGCTTATGGGGTCTTTCAAGACCTGGGATTGAACCCATGACCCCTCCATTGGTAGGGAGACTCCTATCCACTGGGCCACCAGGGAAGCCCCTACTAAGCAGTATTTTAAAAAATGATAATAAATGATCTCCCCTACCCCAGAGTGACCATGTTCTGAATCCTAGAACCTGTGAATGTGTTACCTTACTTGGCAGAAGAGACTTTGCAGATGTGACTAAGGGTTTGAGTTAATTTTCCCTTGTTATCTTAAATGAGAGAGACATGAAAGTCAGCGAAAGGGATGTACAGTGAAAGCAAAGGCTAAGGAAGGACAGAAGATACTATGCTGCCAGCTTTGAAGATGGAAGAGGCAAGGGAATTTAGGCACCCTTTGGCTAGAAAATGAAATAAATAGATTTTGACCTAGAGTGCCCAGAAGGAAGGCAGCCCTACCAGCGCCTTGATTTCAGACTAGTGAGGTTGTGAATTGCAAGTGTTGTTTTAGCTACTGAGTTTGTGGTAATGTGTTCCTGCAGGAAGAGGAAACTGATGCAAAAGACAACCCACTAGATTTCCAGGGTTATATCCAGACCCTCTTTATTTTGTTTTATCATACTTTTAAAAGAAATTAGCCAGTATAGTCAGATCTTGACATCATAGCATTTGGCTAATAGTTGAAGCAGATAAACAAACATGCTTAGTTATGTTTATTTTCTCAAATGAGAAAGATCACTATTGTTCTGTGCTCCAGAGGCAGAACTAGAGCAGGAAAGGAAGGGAAGGTTATCAAAAGGGAGATTTGGGGTCAGTACAAAGACGACAGCTGTAACCGTTGGAGCCGATTAGTTATGAGTTAGTAAGCCTGTGGACCAACATGGGACCTGCCAGATATATTGTGAAAGCAGTTCTGAATTTAGTATGAATACTAGGTTAAATACCAAGGTGCTATACAGCTGTAAAACTCTTTGATACTGCTATGTTTTCAGTATAGAGAAAATTTCTCCAAATGTAGCACTTGAATAGTAGATGTAATACAATAAAGTTTTTGTGCCAAGCCATAATAAAAAATTGGGCACCCCTGGTGGCTCACATGGTAAAGAATCCACCTGCAAATGCAGGAGACCTAGGTTCAATCCTTGGGTCGGAAATATCCCCTGAAGGGAATGGCTACCCACTCCAGTATTCTTGCCTAAAGAATTCCATGGAGAGAAGCCTGGCAGGCAACATACGTTCATGGGTCGGTCACAAAGAGTTGGACACAGCTGAACCACTAGCACCTTCAGTTTCATGACAAAAAATTAAACTTGAGATCTATGTTAAGATTCCCAGGGCATTATGTACTTCATTTTACCAAGCCATTTATATGTCAGATCTAGGCCAAGAGATTTATTTACATACATTATCTCATTTAATCCTAACAGTTTTATGAAGTGAAGTATTACTAATCTTCTCTTTGAATTTCTCTTTGAATTTCTGTCATTGAAATTCAGAAAAGTTTAACTAAACTTGTCAAAGTTTATACTGTCAAGAAATAGCAGAGTATCATGTTATTTTGACTAACCCTCAAACCCTGTGAATTCTACAGGTGTCATGGGCCAAATTTGAAATAGTCCTTTATTGATATTAGGAATCATTTTTTTATCATTATCTTTTTAAAATTTTTTTATTATTTTTATCATTATCATTTTTTTCCGTAAGTTTTAGGATACTTTGTATATCAGGCGCCCAGCAGAACAGTGTTCATGTTTAGATTTTCTAATAGTCATTCAGCTGATGACAACAAAAAAAACAAACTCGTGTCTGTTGCTGGCAAGTATCTTACTAAGGCTTTTTAAGGAGGTTTTGTACCTTTTGGGGCCTACCACTGATATTATCCTGTATAAGAGAATTGCATCATTTTCTGTGACTGCTTTGACACTTTGTTTTGTTTCTTTTTTGACGGATCACATTAATTCTGAATGCAAATATGTAGTAGCAAAGAGAATGCTGCACCCAATGATGTTTACTGAGCATTTGCCCAGTTGCAGATGATAATACTAGTCATTCAGTTCAGTCGCTCAGTCATGTCTCTTTGCAACCCCATGGACTGCTGCACGCCAGGCTTCCCTGTCTATCACCAGCTCCTGGCGCTTGCTCAAAATCATGTCCATTGAGTCAGTGAGTGATGCCATCCAACCATCTAATCCTCTGTCATCCCTTTCTCATGCCCTCAATCTTTCTGAGCATCAGAGTCTTTTCCAGTAAGTCAGGTCTTCACATCAGATGGCCAGAGTATTGGAGTTTGAGCTTCAGCATCAGTCCTTGAAGTGACTGATCTCCTTTAGAATTGACTGGTTGGATCTCCTTGCTGTCCAGGGGACTCTCAAGAGTCTTCTCCAACACCACAGTTCAAAAGCATCAGTTCTTCAGCATTCAGCTTTCTTTGTAAGTTCAACTCTCACATCCATACATGACTACTGGAAAAACCATAGCTTTGGCTACATGGACCTTTATTGGCAAAGGTTTTTAATATGCTATCTAGGTTGGTCATAACTTTTCTTCCAAGGAGCAAGCATCTTTCAATTTCATGGCTGCAGTCACCATCTTCAGTGATTTCGGAACCCAAGAAAAGAAAGTCTGTCACTGTTTCCATTATTTCTCCATCTATTTGTCATGAATTGATGGGATCGGATGCCATGATCTTAGGTTTTTCCATGTTAAGTTTCAAGCCAGCTGTTTCACTCTTCCTCTTTCACTTTTGGAATTCCCTTTTGGCTCAGCTGGTAAAGAATCTGCCAACAGTGTGGGAGACCTGGGTTTGATCCCTGGGTTGAAAGATCCCCTGGAGGAGAGAAAGGCTACCCATTCCAGTATTCTGGCCTGGAGAATTCCATGGACTGTAGTTCATGGGGTCCCAAAGAGTTGGATACAACTGAGAGACTTTCACTTTCATCAAGAGGCTCTTCAGGTCCTCTTCGCTCTCTGCCATAAGGGTGGTATCATCTGCATATCTGAGATTATTGATATTTCTCCCGGTAATCTTGATTGCAGTTTGTGCTTCATCCAGCCTGTCATTTCACATGATGTAATACTAGTCAAGCCATACGAAAAAAACTGTAGCATTAAATTAATTTCTGGCGTTTGTCCTGGTGTTCCTTTGTGTTGCCCCCTTTTCTGTGCCACGTTGAAATATTTGGTATACTGTAGTTAGTTGTATCTTTGTTCCCTTCTTACTCATCTTCATGGCTTTGATTCTGTAACCTCAATTTCTAGCAGGGCCTCTGCTTTTTCAAGATCCATATTCCAGTCTGCTGAAATCTGCCTGGATTTTCAATAGGTATCCCAAGTTGAATTCAGTATGTCTCATCGTTATCCCTGAATCAATACTATATATTTATAGAGAGATGCCTACTTGATATTTTGTCTGCATTCTCCATCATAGTTAATGGTCTTTGCGTGTATTTACAACAAACAACATTGTATAAGGAGATGACTATATGGCTTTTCTAGTAGTCATGTATAGATGTGAGAGTTGAACTATAAAGAAAGCTGAGTGCCAAAGAATTGATGCATTTGAACTGTGGTGTTGGAGAAGACTCTTGAGAGTCCCTTGGACTGCCAGGAGATCCAAACAGTCCATCCTAAAGGAAATCAGTCCTGACTGATCATGGAAAGGACTGATGCAGAAGCTGAAACTCAAATATTTTGGCCACCTGATGAAAAGAACCGACTCACTGGAAAATATCCTAATGCTAGGAAAAATTGAAGGCAGGAGGAGAAGAGGACGACAGAGGATGAGATGGTTGGATGGCCTCACTGACTTGATGGACATGAGTTTGAGTAAACTCCGGGAGTTGGTGATGGACAGGGAGGCCTGGCGTGCTGCAGTCATGGGGTCGCAGAGTTGGACACGACTGAGCGACTGAACTGAACTGATCCTCTTAAGGATTGTGAGCTTTACAATCAACGAATTCTAGTCCAGACACTTTCCCTGGGAAGCATTTGAAAGCAGATATAATCCTTTTGGGTATCAGCTCAAAACAGCCCTGCCAATCCATGTTAATCATTAATATGATTAAATAAGATGATGTACCACCTTATACTGAGGCACTTGGTGTTTGTTCCTTCCTCTTTTCTTGAGTTGTGCTTTCTTTAGTGGAATAAACTACCCTTCCTCTGTCTGTCTCTTAAATGGTAGCACTTGAATGCTCTCTTGCTGGTTTATTGCCTGAGTGATAGTTATACTGCTTTATGGTATAGTCCGTACTTTAATTTTTTAAGAAAAATGATTTAAATATAAACTGTTGATCATTTCATCAGAAGATAACACTAATCTGTCTTGTCTCCTCAGTTGGCTGGGGTTTTTTGTGGGGTTTTTTTTTAATATGAGGAATTCCTTACTATAGAAATAATCAAGAATGTGGGACTTTAAATGAATATTAGTGCTGGCTTAGGCTTCAGAGAAATATGATTCTCTAAGCTTTTAATGGCCAGAAAAGTTGTTCTGGCTGTTGTTCATTCTTAAGATACAAGCTTTTTCGTATCCTATTTCTCTGCTTTAAGATCCAGAAAAGGAAACAGAACCGTAGTAATAAATAACTGTCTTAATAATTTTTATAGCTTAGAAATGAGTAGAACATGCTCTTTCATACAATGTGTGCTGCATATATTTTTCAGTTTGTATTGAAGTACTTTAAATCCTTCTTAGTTTCTCATTGGTTTATATAGTTTTAAAGATTATTGTCTCTAGTTGTTTTTCAATTAGTGAGCATTTTCACAGAGAATTTTTATTGTGTTGGAAATAAAGAATCATGACCTTATTAGAGAATGCCTTTTAAAAAAATCAGTCTCTGTGTTAGTATCTTTGTTTTTCCCAGTCTCTGTATTTTAATATTGTTGTTCTTGTTCAGTCCTAAGTCACATCCAACTTTTTGTGACCCCATGAGTTGCAGCATGTCAGGCTTCCCTGTCCTTGACTATCTCCCAGAGTTTACTCAAATTCATCTTAGTATTATTCTACCTTTTTCTGCTTAAACAGAGTACGTTTTTGGTTCTTATATTGATATCTTGCATTGCATACTTTTTCAAAAAATTACTGTTACCAGTATCTATAGTCCCATTGTATCTGTAGTTTTGAAAAGCTGCAAAAATTCTGTTGCCAGAGTATTTTGTTGACAGGTAGGGCTATTTATTCTGGAAAAGGAGATTTTTGTTCTTTAGCATAGCTTCTTAGTAGCTGTCCAGTAAAGATGGTCTATGTCTTGCAGGTTCCATATTTGAAATTCTAGCATTAATTGGAGAGAAATGGAAATATGATTCATGTAAGATTGATAATGCTTAGAAAGCCCTGAAATTTATTTCAAAATATATTTTTAGAAGAATATGTATGCCTATGGTTAAAACAAAAACAAGATTTTAAGAAACTAGATATAAGCTGCTTCTTAATGTTCGAATTTTATCTTTATGACTCTTTATGGACTTTCATTGTATCTTGGTTGGGTTTAAACTTTAGGGGAAAGGACTGTGCATTACATCTGTGTGGTTACATCTCCTGGGACTCCCTGATTGTTGGATTTACTGTAGTGAGATTTATTAAATATGGTGTCATTTTTATTCCTGGCTAATCAAGAAATTGTAAATTCAAGTTTTATAGTGACATGTTAAATTTCTTACCTAATGTAATACATGTGTATCTCCAAATGAACATCAGAATTATTTGAAGTCCTCCAAAATCTCAGTGAGGTTTGGATATCAGATATTAAATATTGAGTCACAGTATTGCCATTTTCAGTATAGGAACATGGTGTGTTAGTTCCCATTCACATCAGTTTTGAGCTCTTCAATAGGGTTTTATAAATTCTTTGTTACAGATTTTGTCAATTTTTTTACCTTTTCCCCCTTTTTTCCTGATTTTAGCATAATCTTTTCCCATTCTGTTTTCAGAGTGGTGATGCTAATATGTAGGAAAGGTCTTGTTTTTCCTTTACCAGACAAATTATTAAACCTAGTTTCAGAAATTTTATTATTCTTTTAGTTACAAATACATTTGTTGAAATGAAGGGTAAACCTTTAGTTTTACTTTTAATTAAAACTTTTTTACTTTTCCTTTTTTTTTTTAAGCTCTTTTCACTTATGGATATGAAACCTCCCATCTCACGAGCCAAGATGATTCTCATCACAAAAGCTGCTATTAAAGCTATAAAGGTAAGAATAAAAGAAATATATTAAGTTGGAAAGTGTTTTTAAAATGTTGAAAATATTGTTAAATTTGAGGTTTCATATTTTGAAGTAGTTCAGGCCTAAGTCAAAGAGCACTAACCAGGTTTTGCTGAAAGTACATAGTAATAACTGATGCGTCTACATTATAACATATTTCAAAACCTGTTTTGTTGTATTTCCTCTTTATATTTTTTTAACTTTATTGAGGTATAGTTGACAGATTTAGTAGTATGTAACAGAATTTACACAATTTGATCCATGTACATTGTGAAATGATTACCTTATACTAATTGACACATCCGTCACCTCACATAATTACCTTGTTTATGTGTGGTGCTAAAAAAAAGTTGAACTCATTGAAGTAAGGAATGGGATGACAGAGGGGTTTTGTTGTTTGTTTTATTCTTATCATAATAGATCAGGGGAGTATTAGCTACATTTTTATTTAAAAATTTCAGACTTCATGAAATCGAATATCTTAGCCAAGATCACACTTTAAAGAAGTAAGTCTCTTTAAAACTGCATTATTTAGTTCTAATTCACTTGTTCTTCTCTCTCCCATAAAGTCGCTTGATAAACTGTTTTATGAAGATTTATTGATTAAAAATTTAAGAAAAGAACCTTTTGGTGGATTTTTGTAGTTTCTTTTTTTTTGTTTGTTTCTGATTTGTTAAGAATCTTTTTAGTTGTTGACTATGGATTATTTACCAGGGTTCTTTCAGTATAACCTTGAGAATTATTCAAATTGTACAGATTTTGAGGTTTTAGGTATTTTCTAATTATAGGAAATATATTACAGAAAAGTATGTTAGCTGGATAATGATATTCTTTTCATTCTTTTCAGCTTTATAAGCATGTGGTTCAAATAGTAGAAAAGTTCATCAAAAAGGTAACTATCCATTTTATTATGACCTCATTTTAGTTATGATCAGTATTTGTAATTTACTTTGTGAGTTGTAATTTGAATGCTGCTGCTGCTTAAGTTGCTTCAGTCGTGTCCGACTCTGTGCGATCCCATAGACGGCAGCCTACCAGGCTCCTCCATCCATGAGATTTTCCAGGCAAGAGTACTGGAGTGGGTTGCCATTGCCTTCTCCAGTAATTTGAATAATTGCTTCTAAAGTCACTCTACAGAAAAGTTGTCACTAGAAGTCTTCTTTTTTTGTTTCATAACAAAACAAAAATGTATAGCAGTACTGTTAATTGAGTACTTACTATGAGTCAGGATTCGAAATAATTTTTTGTCTGCTTGAACCTTCTCTCCCCATTGCCCTGGCTACTCTGTTGATATTTAACTCATCTTAGAATACTTCAAATTAAATTACTCTGGTGTTTTCAACTTCCCTTTCTCCCATCATAATTAAATCACTTTTCACTTCTACAGTTATATGTTGTTTTATAACATATGTAACACTAGTACATGTCTATGTCAGTAAAGGACTGAGAAAGGAGACTTAGACATCTTTGTCTTCTCCCCCAACCTAGAGCTATACTTTTTTTTTTTTTTTTAACTTTTTTGGCCATGCCATGCAGCTTGTGGAATCTTTGTTCCCTGACCAGGGATCAAACCGTGCCCCTGCATTGGAAATATGAAGTCTGTTTTCCTTAGTATAAATTTCTAGAAATAGGGTTGTTGGATCAAACAAGGCTTTGTGTTTATTGCTGAATTGTTTCTCATAAAGTTGAAGCACCGGAAACGTATGCAGGTATCTGTTCGCTTTACCTTGTCAGCTGTAAGGCCAGGAATAGTCTCGCCTTTCGGGTTTTGTTTCTCTGATGCTGTACTTCAGTAGAATTGAAAATAATATTTCGGTTAAAACTGGCTTTTTGATAATTTTTAAAGTTTAAAGTTATTTTTTTTGAGCAGGATGAATGAGAGTAGATTTTTCCATAATAAGTAGATCTGTATGGAGGTGGCTTAGGAATTGGTAAAGGAACGCTAATTCTAGGACGTTGGACAGGGGAGGACAGAGGGATCAGAAAAAAGTAAAATATTGGGAGTCTGAAACATCAAGAGAATGGTAGTTCTCTACAGACCTGGGGGAAGCTTGACAGGCTGGCCAGTAAGACTTAAACATTTAAGTAGTTATTTAATTACTTTAATAACATAAGTATTTATTTACATAGAAATAACATTGAATATATAGTTCCCTAAGAGTGAGATTAATGGGTGTCAAATTGTGACTTACTTTTCTTGTATTGACTTTACATCTTTGATCTTTGTAGTGTAAACCAGAATACAAGGTTCCAGGATTATATGTAATTGACTCAATTGTGCGACAGTCTCGTCATCAGTTTGGAACTGATAAAGATGTTTTTGGGCCAAGATTCTCTAAAAACATAACTGCCACATTCCAATATCTGTATCTTTGTCCATCTGAAGATAAGGTATAGTTTATAATTTTTAAATTAAACTTGTATTCTTACTCTATTCTTAAATGTATATTAGGTATTTAAAGCCTATACCGTATTATTAGAAAGGTAATCATATAGTGATCTCTGTGAACTTGAAACAAAGCCCAGTTTTTTTTCTGTAGTAGTCATATCTATTTTCTTGTGAAGTCCTTCAAAAATGTTGTATTATTGAAATACAAAAGGAGCATCATCTTGCTTTAAAGAAAACACTATTAGAAAGATTTCTTGTGACTGGAATGGTAAAGAAATTCTGCATTAGAGGAGGACAGTGCTTATCTCAAATTGTTTTTTATTCCAGAAGGGAGGGACCAATCATTGACTTTCCCCATCATATAGAGATGTTGAAGTATAAATGATATTCATTAGCAATCAGACTCCTGTATTTAATTCCTCACATTTACAGCTGGTTTTACTCTGTCCTATAAAAAGATAGAAAAACATAGACAAAAAACTAGACTCTAATAGAAGAAATACACTGGTAAACTCAGAATAATGAAGACTAGAGCCTATATAATAAATGACATATAAATTTGCATGTTATGGATTCTCTATATTCTTGGAGAAATTCTCTTTTGGGAAAGATGTACAAGAGAAAAGATCATTCCTTGAGTAGGAGATAAGAGTTGTAACCGTGAACAACACATTTTCTCTAAAGCTTCTTCAAATTTGGTAGCCCACGAAACAACTTACCTAGCAATTAGAGGTCAGTTAATTGTGTTAAATATTTTAACTATTAAAATCATCCTGGAAAGTTCTTCATTTTACTCTTCTTAGATAACTGAATTTTTTGGTTTCTTTGTATCATAAATATGAAAATTTCAAGTATATTTTTATTATTATAATGCATTTCTTTGATTCTCTAGGTTAATTTTTTGTGTTTTTCCCTCTCCCTGTTTCTTACCCTGGATGACACTACTGAAGGAAGGCCAGTTAGAGTAGTTTAATGAGGTTGTAATTCTGATGATAGGTTGTTTTCTATTTACGAAACAGATAGAGCATGGAAATGTTAGCCTGTGGTGTTTTGTTCTCTCTTTTCGTAAGAGATATAATAAATTATTTATGCTGATACTTATTGTATATTCATGTTTTTTCACATAACAGAGTAAAATAGTTCGTGTATTGAACCTTTGGCAAAAAAATGGAGTATTCAAAATTGAAATTATTCAGCCTCTTTTGGACATGGCAGCAGGAACCACTAATGCTGCTCCAGTAACAGAAAATGTTACTAATAATGAAGGTAAGGTCAAGTGTGTCTGTGGGCTTAGAGAATTGTATCATTTTTTGCACATGAAATATTTGGAATCTGTTTATAGTGATGGAATTTTTTATAAGAAGGAAACTTGAGTTTACATCTTGGAAGATA
Source organism: Antilocapra americana (assembly GCA_007570785.1). Lineage (NCBI taxonomy): Eukaryota > Metazoa > Chordata > Mammalia > Artiodactyla > Antilocapridae > Antilocapra > Antilocapra americana. The sequence continues at coordinate 1,334,169 of ML664172.1, read as the reverse complement.
AAAGTTTTCTTCCTATCATTATTATTTCTAATTAAAGTATTTAGTGCTTGTTGCAGTACAGACTGTAATGCCATAATCTATACTTTTTACTGTATGTTAAACTGAATGGAGTATTGTTTTAGCAAAGAAGCTTACTGGAGTTTAAAGGAAATATTTATGAGTTAAAAGTTTTCTGAGGCCTTAATGATCTTTTCTTTTTCAGGTTCACCTCCACCTCCAGTTAAAGTTTCTTCTGAACCCCCACAAGCCACTGCAAACTCTGTACCATCTGTACCACAGTTGCCCAGCTCTGACGCTTTTGCTGCTGTGGCCCAGCTGTTTCAGACAACTCAAGGTCAACAGGTAAACTGTCTATCCAAAGATTAAATAGTTTGCAGTTAGGTACTATTGTCAGTTCTTATTTTATATTCCTGGTTAATGAGCACATTGTGAGGAGGGAATATTTACTGGAAAAGCCTTTGCAAGGGAAGTAAATTCATAAGGATAATAGGAGAAATGTGGGAAAGGTAAGCAGCAAGGGAGTAGCTCGCTGAGGAACGGTGTACCCCTTTGGAGAGAACTGCAGAGCTCTGAGGGTGGTGTTGCTCACAGTGCTAGTTACAAAATTATATGGATTGATGGAGATGATTTTTTTTTTACACTTTTTTAGAAAACATATATTTCACGATTCAGTGTATTTTCTCTTCTCTCTGACCATCATTGTCTACCATTGGAGTCATCAGCATATACTTTTAACCTTAAGTGACACACATTATATCCCTGATACATTCATTCACAATAAACTTAACCATTACTAAAAGGTTGGTCCTTTTTCCAAGTTCTTCCGTGCCTATGCTATTTTGATTGACCGTTAAAATTTTTTTTTTTTTTAGTGAATTAACTTTTGATACTGTGATTATCCTTTGTTGTGTGGTTTATCAGTTTTCCCATTCTTTAAGCTTCAGCAGATCCTTCAGACTTTTCAGCAGCCTCCAAAACCACAGTCTCCCGCCATTGACAATGCTGTGATGGCTCAGGTTCAGGCTATCACAGCTCAGTTAAAGACAGCTCCTACACAACCACCTGAACAAAAAGCTGCTTTCCCCCCACCTGAACAAAAAACTGCATTTGACAAGGTATGCTTCTCTCACATAACCCATCCCATTATTTATATCACTCTGTAAAAGTTAACCCTTTTCTGACTTATCTGGGTTGTTCATTTAGTTATTTGAGGGATTTTCCCCCTTGACATCAAAACATTGATTCTTATTCTTGGTTATGAATGTAATATATACTCTGCAAAATTTTCAATATAAGAGAAAAGTAAACAGTATAAAGGTAACAGAGCATTCACCATTAACCCCCTTACTCAAGGATAACTACTGTAACATTCTACTGTATATCTTTTCAGAATTGATTGCCTGTGGAAAATAGTCTTCATTTTTGATCATTATGTATCTGTGTGTTTATGTGTATGTGTATGTATATACATATATAAAAGTAGGTATTTTTAATCTATATACATAAATATATATACACATTGTTTGTAACTGGCTTCCTTTTCATCTTAATCCTCTCACGTCTCTGGGTTGTTGTTAAGGTTAATAGGTGTAAATCTACATATGTACTGAGTACTCACTAGGATTATTCCATTACAAGGACACATCAGTTTAACCATTTCCCCTGTTGAGAGACATCTAAGTTGCTTTCTGTTTTCTGTTGTTGAAAACATTAGTTACCTTATCTATAATATGAGAGTTTGGGTTGATTTAGTGTCTTCAGACTTCTCTTTTGGGCCTTAGTTATGTTTAAGGAGCTCCCACTAAGGGTATAGATGTGTTGAAAATGCACAGCTCAGAGCTTCCTGTTGAAATGTTAGCCTAAACAACTCCACTCTTACCTGTTTGTGTCTTGTCTTTTTGTATGACTATATAAAGTTTAATTTCATTTTATGAGTTACAGTACAAAAAAACACGAAAGTTTGATAATCCTAGAATGAACTATCTTTTAATTTGATTATCTCTAAAATATGTTTCTTTCTAGCATTCTAAGATATAGTAACTATTGCTAGGAGTTAATATTAAGATCCATATGGATTTATGAGTGACTACTGATTAAAAGAAGATTGGATTAAAATTTTTGAGTACAAAAGAAGTACATTCTTTTAGGGGGAAAAGTGCAGATAATATAGAAAGTTCTGACACGTAAAAAAGGAAATCAGTTCCACTGATTTGTGTGTGTTTTTTCAGACCTGTTTCTTCTGCATATGTGAACACAAATTGTTAAATGCTGTGGTTTTGTTTTTTAGTCTTCTGTTTTGTGATGAGGAAAGTTCTCCCCACTTGTATTAAAAATTCTCTTATTTCTTCTAGTAGTTTTATATTTATGTTTTTCATGTTTGTCTCAGTGTATCAAGAACTTACATTAGCATATAGTTCAAGATAGTTAAACCTTTATATTTTTGGAACTAGCCAATTCTCCCTCACAGTTTTTGTCATATCTATGTCTGTCTCTAGATGCCATTTTGTCCCACTAGTATCTGTGTTTATTTTGGCATCATAGCAGTTTAAACACTTGTAACTTGCAGTTCATTTCTAGATGTGTTTTCTGCCTTTATTCTTTTTCAGAGATTCTTTGCCTGTTCTTGGGCATGTGAATTGGGATCCTCCAGAGAAACAGAACCAATTATAGGCACAGACGCACAAAGGGGAGAAGGGAGGGATTTTTTTTTTTTTAAGGGATTGGTTCATGTAGTTGTCAAGTGTAGGTTAGAGTGTCAGGCTGGAAATCCAGGTAAGAGTTAATGCTGCAATCTTGAGTCTAAATTCTGCAAGGCAAAAGGATTTCTTGTTGCTGTTTTGAGAATGCCGTCTTTGGGAAACCCTGCTATAAGGCCTTTGACTGATTGGTTGAGGCACACCCATATTATGGAAAGTGTTTCTTTATTCATAGTCCACTAATTTAAATGTTAGTCACTTTTCTTTTTCTTTGCTGTTCCACGCAGCTTAAAAGATCTTAGCTCCCTAACCAGGGATTGAACCCCAGGCTCACAGTGGTGAAAGTGCAGAGTACTAACCACTGGATCACCAGGGAGTTCCCTGTTAATCACATTTTTAAAATACCATCAGAGCAACATCTAGGTTAATATTTGACCAGACAACTGGACATCATAACCTAGCCAAGTTGGCACATACAGTTGACTGACCATCACAGCATCCTTTTCCAGATGAGCTGAGTATTAGCATAAATTTTATGAATTTACAAGTTAATTTAAGAAGTACTGATAATTTCTTATATAGAATCTCAATTTACTAGGTTTCTAATGTTGATTTTTTTTTTAATATTTCTTGTTTCATTTATTCTTAGATAATTGACTAACTTTTCATGTGTAGTGTTTCATAACACTCTTTGCAACCCTATGGACTGTAGCCCACTAGGCTCCTCTGTCCATGGGATTCTCCAGGCAAGAATATTGGAGTGGGTTGCCATTTCCTTCTCCAGGGGATCTTCCCAGCCTAGGGATCAAACCGTCATCTCCTGTGGCCCCTACATTCCAGGTGGATTCTTTACTGCTGAGCCGCCCAGGAAGCCCAATTGATGCTGTAGGGGGAAACTATTGAATTTTTATGTTATCTTGTAAATTATCTTGACTTTTCTCTCAGATTTTGTAGGCCACTAAATGGGACTTTTCCCGTCCAACATCTAGACCTGTTTCTTTTTTTACTGTCTGGTGGCTAGGACTTCCAGGAGAAAAACTGTTGAATAATAGCACTGGTAGCAGTGGCATTCATATTTTGTTGTTTATTTGAATTGCAACTAATTCCTCTAGTGTTTTATCTTAAGTGGATTGATCAGTGTTTGTTAGTTACATTAAGTTTAGAAAAAGGAATTTTGTGCTTTGCTTTTGACTGAAAAGGTCTATTTTAAGCTAGTCAAACAGCTGACTGGGAACAGCTTGTCTGTTTCAGCTGCTTCATAGATCTTCAGTTTCCTTAAAAGCAACAGAAATATCTTTTTAGATAGTAGGGCTTAGTTAAATTTTTTCATTGCTTCAGATGTTTTCCCAAAGCAATAGGTGTGAATTGTATAACTTTTAAGGAACATGTCTATATGTGATAAACTGCAGAGAGTTCTTTTGTTTGTTTGTTTTTGTAGATAGTTTAAACCTGAGCTTTTTGTTTTGTTTTTAAATTTTATTTACTTTTGGGTGTGCCGAGTCTTCATTGCTGTGCAGGCTTTTTCTAGTTGCAGCAGGTGGGGGCTACTCTCCAGTTGTGTGCAGTCTCCTCGTGTTGGCTTTTCTTGTGGTGGCGCCCAGGCTCTAGGACACGCAGGCTGCCGTAGCTGCAGCTCTCAGCCTCTCGAGTACAGGCTCGGGGGTTGTGGCACACAGGGTTAGTTGCTCCACAGCATATGCAGTCTTCCCAGACCAGGGATCAAACCTGTGACTCTTGCACTGGCAGGCTGATTCTTCACCTCGAGCCATCAGGGAAGCCCAAGACCTGAGTTTTAATTTTGGCTCCTGTCATTGACTCTATTGATGTTGAATTACTTAAATATTCACTGTATACCTCTGTAAAAGAGCAGTGGTAGTACCTTTTATTAGGTTGTTGTTTTTTTTTTTTTTGCTGCCTTGGGGGTTAAGTAACCTCTTGTGCATAAAGCAGCAAGGTGCCTGGGCCATGTTAGATTTCTCTATTATAATCAGAACTTTTAATCATGTGGCCCAGAGTTATGAGGAAAGAAGCAATTTAAAAATCCGTTGTCCAGTAAAGTAGAACCAGAACTTCCAGGCAGAACTATCAAAGAACAACACAAATTTAGGAGTTTGAGATTGGAAATCCATGAATGGGAAGGTCATACCCTGAGAGAAAAGACTGCCTTTTATTGAATGCCAGGGCCTGAGGTTAAAAAAAGGCCATTGTCCACATCTAGACTCTACTATATATAACTGCACAGTCTAGGTTATGTTTCTTAATTACCTGACCTTAGTCTCCTTGTCTGTAGGAAGAGGAAACTATATCTACATTGCATGCTTCTTGTGATGAAGTATTGTGTATAATCTACCAAAACACAGCAGTGGTTGTGTAACATTATAAGGAAAAACCCAAACAAGCTTTTGGGCTAGCCCAGTACTTTGATTCTTTATTCTGAATAAATGTAATCTTATTTCAAATGACTCTTCTAGACATGTGATCCTGTGTAGTACACTGATTGGGTTTTGTTTTCTGTTTTTGTTTTAATGGGAGTTTCTGGTGAAAGGTGAGCTGTGAAGTTTTAAGAAAGAAGCAAGGGCACAGATAGATTTTACAGCCTTGTCTGTGTCGTTCTCTCTTTTTTTCATATTCTTGAGTGAGCAGAATTTATAAGATTGGATAAGATGGTCTTTCTTTTGGTACATTTTACAAAGCCAACCAAAAATGTATACCCGTTTTCATATGTACAAAGTTTTTAGTCTAGGAAAATGTTTTTGTAAAATCTCTCTACTGCTGAATTAGTTATAGTATAGAAAATAGGAGGGGAAAAAAAGGAAACACTGTGTTTAGAATTGGAAGAAAAACCATTTTTAAAAGGGGCTTTTCAGAATGGCATTTGTGTAAAAATTGTCAATGCACCAAAGTCACTAAGAGGCATGTGGGAAGATGAAATTGTACATCATAGCATAGCAGGATTATAGATGATGGTGAATGTCTGTTTTTATAAAGTTTTTTTGTGCAGTGAATCACAACCTGAATTTTAAAATGGAATATTGTCATACCTCTTGCAGAAGCTACTTGATAGATTTGATTATGATGATGAGCCAGAAGCTGTGGAAGAATCCAAGAAAGAAGATGCTGTTGCCGCCTCGGCCACCACAACACCTGCTCCTGCCACTGTTGTGCCCACTGCGCCTGCTGCCGCCGCCGCGCCTTCTGTGGCTGCACCCACTGCCTCTCCTCCACAGGCACCCTTGTACGTCTCTTTCTTTTGATTCCTCCGCAGATAGAACTTTGGTGGTCATTACAAGGCATAATGCAAGTAACACTTAATAACAGTCATTTTTCATATAGCGTCTTCTAAAATTCTTTTTTTAAATTGTGGTATTTGGGGCTTTCTTCTGAATGGGGAGGAGATCCTGTCAGATTTACAATAAAAAATGACTTTTATGTTGGGAATAATGCTGAGTTTTTAAGTTAATATAGGCAAATAAACAAATGATTCCTTAAATGTTGATTGTAACAACTCCTAAACAGCATTCTGTAAGTTTCTGTACTGTAAATGTGACCAAGAATGATGTGTTTTTGTGGGTAAAAAGAAGACTGCTCATCTCTTTTAGTGGGTTTCCTGGAGATGGGATACCGCAACCAGCGTATACCCAACATCAGAACATGGATCAGTTTCCACCTCGAATGATGGCAGTGCAGCAGGATCCAGTGCACCATCAGGTAGAGGCATTTCTAACTACTGAAGATGTGTTCGTTAGCACATCTGGGTTGCACTTCCCAGAGTAGTAGTATTTAGCTGTGTGGGTGGCTAAACAGTACTTAACCTGTACTAAAAGCTGTTGAGCGTATAACTGATTTGAGTTGCTTTTTTGCTTTAATTTAAACAAAGATGCTAAATATTCATGTTAACAACTTAATAGGGTTTTTTATTTAAATAGTTTAGAGAGATTGTTGGTTCTATTTTAAGGAACTGACCTATATACTTATACAGCTTTTCCCCTTCTGAGAAGCCTTTTTTCCCCCCCTCTTTTCCCTTTTGTTTATTTATTTATTTATTTCTGTGGTACACTCCGTCATGCAGGATCTTAGTTCCCCAGCCATGGGTTGAATCTGTACTGCCTGCATTGGGAGCACAGTGTCTTAACCACTGGACTGCCAGGGAAGTCTCCCTTTTTTCTTTATTAATGTTATGTGACCTGTTGCTTTAGAGGGCTTTCAGCTCTTCAGCATTCAGGAATATAGTTTGAAATCTGCAGTATAAGAGAGGACATCATACTGGAGAATTTCAGGAAGTTAGACTAAGTTTGTTCATTGGATTTTAATAAAGCCTCCAATTCAGAGTTTTCTAAACTTAACTGTACATCTCAATTGGAGGAACATACTAAAAAATACATCTCCTAGACGTCTGGTGCTATAGTCAATCTTAGAGAATCTTTATTTATTTTAGTTAATTATGTGATGATTCTGTTGTACAGCCATGTACAGCCAGCCTTTGGGAAATGCTCCTTTATAGACTTAATATAAAAAGTGTTCTAAGAAACTTTTTAGAATATATTCATTTTCTTATCTGTATCATGTTCAAACCATTATATATAAAGCCATACCTTGTTTTTTTGTTTCACAGATCCTGCACTTTTTTTTCTTTAACAGATTGAAGGTTTACGCAAACCATGGGTTGTCAAATGATTATTGGCATTTTTTTAAGCAAGATAGTATTTTTTAGTTAAAGCATATACAGTGTTTTATTGGGATATATTGCACACTTACTGAACTGCAGTAAGTGTGAGTATAAGTTTTATATGCTTTGGAAAACCAAAATATTCATTTGACTCACTTTATTGCAGTATTCACTTTACTACAGTGGTCTGGAATGGAATCCATCATATCTTGAGATAAGCCTGTATTTGGTCATATGACATTGACATTGTGATTTAGTGACTTGTTGATAAGTTCAGTTCAGCTGCTCAGTCATGTCCAACTCTTTGCAACCCCATGGACTGCAGCACGCCAGGCCTCCCTGTCCATCACCAACTCCCAGAGTTTACCCAAACTCATCTCCATTCAGTCCGTGATGCCATCTAACCATCTCATCCTTTGTCGTCCCCTTCTCCTCCTGCCTTCAATCTTTCCCAGCATCAGGGTCTTTTCAAATGAGTCAGTTGTTCACATCAGGTGGCCAAAGTATTGGAGTTTCAGCTTCAACATCAATCCTTCCAATGGACACCCAGGACTGATCTCCTTTAGGATGGACTGGTTGGATCTCCTTACAGTCCAAGGGACTCTCAAGAGTCTTCTCCAACACCACAGTTCAAAAGCATCAATTCTTTGGCACTCAGCTTTCTTCACAGTCCAGCTCTCACATCCACCCATGACTACTGGAAAAACCATAGCCTTGACTATGGACCTTTGTTGGCAAAGTAATGTCTCTGCTTTTTAATATGCTGTCTAGGTTGGTCATAACTTTCCTTCGAAGGAGTAAGCATCTTTCAGTTTCATGGCTGCAGTTACAATCTGCAGTGATTTTGGAACCCAAAAAAATTAAGTCAGCCACTGTTTTCCCATCTATTTGCCATAAAGTGATGAGACCAGATGCCATGATATTGGTTTTCTGAGTGTTGAGCTTTAAGCCAACTTTTTCACTCTCCTCTTTCACTTTCATCAAGAGGCTCTTTAGTTCCTCTTCACTTTCTGCCATAAGGGTGGTGTAATCTGCCTATCTGAAGTTATTGATAATTCTCCCAGCAATTTTGATTCCAGCTTGTTCTTCATTCAGCTCACTGTCTCTCATGATGTACTCTGCATATAAGTTAAATAAGCAGGGTGACAATATACAGCCTTAACGTACTCCTTTTTCTATTTGGAACCAGTCTGTGTTGCATGTCCAGTTCTAACTGTTGCTTCCTGACCTGAGTACAGATTTCTCAAGAGGCAGATCAGGTGGTCTGCTATTTCCATCTCTTGAAGAATTTTCCAGTTTATTATGATCCACACAGTCAAAGGCTTTGGCATAGTCAAAAAAGCAGAAATAGGTGTTTTTCTGGAACTCTCTGTTTCAATGATCCAGCGGATGTTGGCAATTTGATCTCTGGTTCCTCTGCCTTTTCTAAAGCCAGCTTGAACATCTGGAAGTTCACGGTTCACGTACTGCTGAAGCCTGGCTTGGAGAAGTTTGAGCATTACTTTGCTAGCGTGTGAGATGACTGCAATTGTGTGGTAGTTTGAGCATTCTTTGGCATTTCCTTTCTTTGGGATGGGAATGAAAACGGATCTTTTCCAGTCCTATGGCCACTGCTGAGTTTTCCAAATTTGCTGACATGTTGAGTGTAGCACTTCCACATTATCATCTTTTAGGATTTGAAATAGTTCAGCTGGAATTCCATCACCTCTTAATTTTCTTGAAGAGATCTCTATTCTTTCCCATTCTGTTGTTTTCCTCTGTTTCTTTGCACTGATCACTGAGGAAGGCTTTCTTATCTCTCCTTGCTATTCTTTGGAATTCTGCATTCAGATGGGAGTATCTTTCCTTTTCTCCTTTGCTTTTCGATTCTCTTCTTTTCACAGCTGTTTGTAAGACCTCCTCAGACAGCCATTTTGCTTCTTTGCATTTCTTTTCCATGGGGATGGTCTTAATCCCTGTCTCCTGTACAGTGTCACAAACCTCCGTCCATAGTTCATCAGGCACTCTATCAGATCTAGTCCCTTAAATCTATTTCTCACTTCCACTTTATAATCATTAAGGATTGATGTAGGTCATACCTAAATGGTCTACTGGTTTTCTCTACTTTGTTCAATTTGTCTGAATTTGGCAATAGAGGAGTTCATGATCTGAGCCACAGTCAGCTCCTGGTCTTGTTTTTGCTGACTGTATAGAGCTTTTCCATCATTTGGCTGCAAAGAATATAATTAGTCTGCTTTCAGTGTTGCCCATTTGGTGATGTCCATGTGTAGAGTTTTGTTGGAAGAGGGTGTTTGCTATGACCAGTGCGTTCTCTTGGCAAAACTCTATGACTTGTTGATAGATGAAATTTTAAAAATATTTTATCAGCCTGTTTAAAATACAGATGAAACCTATGAACTTAATTCCAAATGTTTAACAATTATTGATTATTAATAATTTAGAAAGACTGCTTTTTTATATAATAGTGACATTACAATTATACTTTGTATTGTATTGGCATTAGAATGTTACGTGTATAAAATTGTTAAATTGTTTCATAATGCTCTCATTAGTATGATATTTCAAACCTTAAGTATATTCAGCCGTAGGCATGTTGGCTGAAACTCCTCTTGGAGTAAAATTTTTCAAACAAACTTAGAAGTTAGTGCTTCTAAACACTTTTCCTCCCCTAAAGCTTAATTGCCTTTAAAGTTGAAGAGAGAAAATTTGCATTAGAGTACCTCTTGAGTTTAAGTTTAGTCCATCACATTGCTTCCTCATATAAATGTAGGTATGTTTTTAAATTATAAAACCTGACGTGTGTGCTAATTTTAAAATGAGTTGTAGGATTTTTAAGCTGTCTTCTTGGATATAAGCAATTTTTTCTGGATAAAAATTGTATATGTAGAAATTGTCGGTCATGGTTGAATGTCATGATCAAAATTTATTGAAGATGTTTTAGTTTTATATAAAATTAACTAAAATTTTTTTAAAATTATTTTTGGTAGCAGTTATATAAAATCTACTCACACAATTTTTTATTGATTTATTTTTAACAAATAAGGTTCCACTTCCTCCTAATGGACAGATGCCAGGCTTTGGTCTTCTTCCTACACCCCCGTTTCCTCCTATGGCTCAGCCTGTGATTCCTCCAACTCCACCTGTGCAGCAGCCTTTCCAAACTTCCTTTCAGGCACAAAATGAGCCACTTACACAGAAGGCACATCAGGTAAAGCTTCATTATCCGGTTGCTGATTATTTTTTGGTTCCCTTGGTTTATAAGCAGATTCCTGCCTGTTTGTTTTGAATATCAAGAAAGACCGTTAACTTTGGGCACATATTCACCTTTTCTGTGACCTAACTTTTTCATTTGGGAAGTGGGCATAATAATACTATAAATTTTCATAGGGTTCATGAGGATTGAGATAGAGTATGGAATGCTTAAACAGTAGTAAACCTAATTCACTACTTTAGGTGATGGTTTGTTAACACATTATGTTAACTTTCACAAAATAATTTCCAGAAGTAGATAAGCATTTTTCTAAGTTTGTGAACCATATGAAAAACTTTTTCCACTCATGCCCAGTCATCATTAAGCTAGTAATTAGATCTCAAGTAATCAAAAGCGAACTTTCTGGGCAAGAGATTTTAATATAGCGTTTTGTAAGTTTTTGGCCTCTTTTTTTCTATTTATAATTTCCATTTTCTCCTTTAATGATGGGTTTTGTATTTCGTTTTTCTTTTTAAAGGAAATGGAAGTAGAGCAACCTTGTATTCAAGAGGCTAAGCGGCACATATCTGATCACAGAAAGTCAAGATCTAGATCAGCATCCAGGTAGCTTATAGAAAATGTTAGTCCAGATGTGCATGTTTTAAGAGACTTAGTATTTAAATCAAGTTGGATTGTTTTCAGATTATGGGGTTAATAAAATAACACTTGGTATGTCTGTATGTATGAGTGGAATGGGGGCTGGAGACATACTAGTTTTTAAAAACTAAGTCATCTTAACTAATATTTTTTCCTTCTTGAGTTTCTCTAATGCTTGTTTACAGATATGCATGGAATTGTAAGATTTATGTATTCAATGCTCCTTTATCAATTTATCAAGCAAAAAGTGGAAAGAAATTAAGGAATACTATAATCAGGTCACATATTTTCAATTGCTACAGAAAAAAAGACATTTCTGAGAAGATAGAGAATAGCAGTCACAGAGAATAGTATATCTCTGTGATGACATTAGCTTTTTCATTACAAAGGTGTCATTTAAAATAATACTAGAGGTGTCAAAGATGAGAGATACTTTTATAAGTTAGCAGACTTACCTTGTTTATAATATATATTTGCTTTCTAACTTTGAGCATATTAAAAATCCTTAAAATAAATTCCCTACTGTCAAATTCTTACATATCTTGCATTAAATTACCTAGTTGTATTTTTCCTTCTTCCGATTAACACATGCTGAATTTTTGTTTATTTCCATATATTAATCCATTCTCCCTTGTCCTGCAAATATTAGATCACCGAAAAGGAGACGATCTCGATCTGGTTCTAGATCTCGAAGGTCTCGTCATCGACGGTCTCGATCTCGGTCCCGAGACAGACGCCGACATTCTCCTCGGTCTCGATCCCAAGAAAGACGGGATCGAGAAAAGGAAAGAGAGCGCCGACAAAAAGGCCTTCCTCAGATCAAAGCAGAAACTGCGAGCGGTAAGTGAACATTTATATTCACATTCCCTGCATTTTTTTTTTTTTATGTCATGAGTTTTAAATGCTTTGTAACCAGTTAGCAAAATACTTCTTTATTGTGTCTTATCTGTTTGTGCTTTGGCATATACCTTTAGATTTGCTTTTGTACCTGTAGCTGGCTGTAAAGTAGCAATGAAGAGTAACCCTAACTAACAGTGATGAGTAATAGTGTGTCTTGAGTCAAATGTATGAAATATAGTTGTTAACTAGTTCTACACACTGAGGAAAGGTGGGGGTTCCCCTCCAGAACAATTAATACCCTCTTACTTTTATAAAGATACACAATTTATAGGATGTGTTAGCTTGCATTATCCCTGAATTTCATGATGTGTTTAGAATATGTTTAATAAGATATAGTAGATATTCTTGATATAACTCTATAGCTATTAATGAAATTGTATTTGATAATATGACTTGGGCACATATGAAACTTCTGACTCTGCAGGGTCTATTATCTAGGACACAGCATGAAACAGAAATCATGACACTTGACAGTTGAAAAGGGACAGCTAGCTACTTAGAGTGAACAAAAGCACTGAATTGGTTGGTGATCAAGGCTTTTGGGATCAAGCGGTTAACTCCTTTGTTCACTTGCCAAGGGCGATCTTGGGCAAAATGCTGCTTCTCTGACTTTAATCTATATAGATGAAGTCTTCAGATGTGTCTTCAAAAGACCAGTTTTTTCCCATCTCATCAGTTTACCTTTCACTCTCCTGGTTCCATTTCTGGAAGTACTACCATAATTTTCTAGAATTTTTAAAACTTAAATGGAGTTTTGGGCTTTCCAGGTGGCTCAGTGGTGAAGAATCTGCCTTTAGTTTCAGGAGATGCAAGAGACCTGGGTCACGAAGATCCCCTGGAGGAGGAAATGGCAACCCACTCCAGTATTCTTGCCTGGGAAATTCCATGGACAGGGGAGCCTGGCGGGCTACAGTCCGTGGGCTTGAAAAGAGTCGTACAGGACTGAGCGATTGAGCCGTAACACATATGGTGCTTTATATTTGAACTTGTGGATATCATAATGTAGCTCATGGATGTTTTCTGTAATGATTTTTTTCATGTCAAGTACAGAGCTGCTCAGTATGGAACGTGTATATTTTTATGATTATAATTTTATTTTAAGTTTGTAGTACTACACTCTGGGTGGGACAGCTGGACAAAAGAACTACTCAGCAGGATGTTGCCAGTCTTTTAGAAGAGTTTGGTCCAATTGAATCAATTAATGTGAGTATTTATTAAACTTCTTAATGACAGTAGATAAATGTGGTTAATGTTATTTTGTGAAAGAAAGGACTTGAGACCTAAGTTAACATTGACCTAGGTTTGTAGAGGATGTGGCTGGAGTTGAGGTGCTCTAAGTTTTTGTTTAGCATTTAACTACATTTTTTGGATAACCAAATTTAATCTAAAATCTTTTTCTAAAAATGACTTTATATAACAAAGCTTGGGGGCTATAGATTTGATGATTGGCAGTTGAGACTAAACTGGAACCGCCAATTTTCAAATTCTTTTAGTCTCCAGTTATAGAACACAGGCTCTGGAGGGTGCAGGGGGTTGGAGTTGGGTTTGGTGGAACTGATTGCTTAATATTATATCTTGTTACTTTTTAGTTTTGTTACCATATTTTATAATATTAAAATCTTTTGGAACAGATGATTCCTCCCAGAGGTTGTGCCTATATTGTTATGGTTCATAGGCAAGATGCTTATCGTGCCCTGCAGAAACTGAGCCGAGGAAACTACAAAGTGAACCAGAAATCCATAAAGGTACTGTTTTGTCATTTATAATTCATTTTTTAAAAAACATAATGTATATTATGAGACTTTTAAAAACTGTAGTTTTGGACACTGAGGTATTATTACATGTGCATCTTTTTTTAAAGAGGTTATCTCCTAAGAGTTAACATAAAATTTCTAACATAGGTATATGGTAGAACTTTTTTTTTTCTTTTAAGGGCAGGTAGGTTCATGAGCGTATTTAATTGGTGTTTAAAATGTGATGTCATTTTGTAAAATATTTTATCTTGTTATTCAGAAAATGTTGTATTTTTCAACAGTTTAAAGTTTGCCATCTGAGAACTAAATATGAAAAATAATCACTGTAGTTTGAGGGAAAGATATAGGTGCATGGATGTTCTTCTGAGGGGCCAGAGTCACTGTTTCCTTAAAGTCTCAATACCCTGTTCTACCCTTGGATTTCACCACAAAAGGATTTTGTTTAATGTTGAGTAATTCTGATGTACTCAAGACTTTTAAAAGTGTTCCCTACTTTCTTATGCCCAGTCAGCCTGTCCTTGATGAACTTTTGCCTTTTCTCTTAGTTTTATGCTGTCTGGGTTAGGGAATGGGGGTGATTGGAAGAGTAAGAAGATCATTGACAGTCAGGTTTCCTTCTGGGACAAACAAGAGTAGGATGGAAGGGTAACCAGATTCCTAGCGCCAAAGATACTTTTGAGTGAGACCCACGGGTAACCAGGCCAGATTGTTCCCTTGCTCACCAGATCTAAGTGATTGGAATCATGGGAAACAGCTCTCAGTTTATGACATTCTTCTCCCTTCCTTTTTATATTTTAACAAATATTGAACTAGATTGCCTGGGCCTTGAACAAAGGAATAAAGGCAGATTATAAGCAGTATTGGGATGTAGAACTTGGTGTTACTTATATTCCGTGGGACAAAGTCAAGCCTGAAGAACTGGAGAGTTTCTGTGAAGGAGGAATGTTGGACAGTGATACACTTAATCCAGGTAAAGTAGTATTTAATTTTTTTTAATATATTTATTTCCTTGGTAGTACTATGACAACTGTTTATTCTTTGCCTTAGGAACTGTTCTTAGAGATTTTTCAAATACCCACTATGTGGGTGCTAGTCTCTCCATTATAAACTAAGGGAACAATGGTGAATAAGACAAATGTGGCCTTTGCCCTTAAGCACCTTATATTTAGTGGGAGAAATGCAGACACAAATAATTACTGATTGTGGGGTTAATTATTCATTATAATATTAAGTGGATCTTAAATAGACTTTTTCAGTGTAAAAACCTAACAGATCAGTCAGTTCAATTGCTTAGTCGTGTCCAACTCTTTGCGACCCCATGAACTGCAGCATGCCAGGCCTTCCTGTCTGTCCATCACCAACTCCCAGAGTCCACCCAAACCCGTGTGCATCGAGTCGGTGATGCCATCCAGCTATCTCATCCTTTGTCGTCCCCTTCTCTTCCTGACCCCAATCCTTCCCAGCATCACAGTCTTTTCCAATGAGTCAGCTCTTCACATGAGGTGGCCAGAGTATTGGAGTTTCAGCTTCAACATCAGTCCTTCCAGTGAACACCCAGGACTGATCTCCTTTAGGATGGACTGGTTGAATCTCCTTGCAGTCCAAGGCACTCTCAAGAGTCTTCTCCAACACCACAGTTCAAAAGCATCAATTCTTCAGCGCTCAGCTTTCTTCACTGTCTAACTCTCACATCCATACATGACTACTGGAAAAACCATAGCCTTGACTATGGACCTTTGTTGACAAAGTAATATCTCTGCTTTTCAATATGCTGTCTAGGTTGGTCATAACTTTCCTTCCAAGGAGTAAGCGTCTTTTAAATTCATGGCTGCAGTTACCATCTGCAGTGATTTTGGAGCCCCCAAAAATAAAGTTTGACACTGTTTCCACTGTTTCCCCATCTATTTGCCATGAAATGATGGGACCAGATGCCATGATCTTAGTTTTCTGAATGTTGAGTCAAATGAATTTTTTTTTAATGCTGAGTAATATTCCATTGTGTATATGTACCACAGCTTTCTTATCCATTCATCAGTTGATGGGCATCTAGGTTGCTTCCATGTCCTGGCTATTGTAAACAATGCAGCGATGAACATTGGGGTACAGGTGGCTCTTTTAATTTTGGTTTCCTCGGTGTATATGCCCAGCAGTGGGATTGCTGGGTCATATGGCAGGACTATTTGCAGCTTTTTAAGGAACCTCCACACTGTTTTCCATAGTGGCTGTACTAGTTTACATTCCCACCAACAGTGTAGGAGAGTTCCCTTTTCTCCACATCCTCTCCAGCATTTATTGCTTGTAGACTTTTGGGTTACAGCCATTCTGACTGGTGTAAAGTGATACCTCATTGTGGTTTTGATTTGCATTTCTCTGATAATGAGTGATGTTGAACATCTTTTCATGTGTTTGTTAGCCATTCTTATGTCTTCTTTGGAGAAATGTCTATTAAGTTCTTTGGCCCACTTTTTGATTGGGTCGTTTATTTTTCTAGAATGGAGCTGCAGGAGTTGTTTGTATATTTTTGAGATTAATTGTTTGTCCGTTGCTTCATTGGCTATTATTTTCTCCCATTCTGAAGGCTGTCTTTTCACCTTGCTTTTAGTTTCCTTTGTTGTGCAGAAGCTTTTAATTTTAATTAGGTCCAATTTGTTTATTCGTGTGAATGTTGAGCTTTAAGCCAACTTTTTCATTCTCCTCTTTCACTTTCATCAAGAGGCTTTTTAGTTGCTCTTCTTTTTCTGCATAAGGGTGGTGTAGTCTGCATATCTGAGGTTATTGATATTTCTCCTGGCAATCTTGATTCCAGCTTGCGCTTCCTCCAGCCCAGCGTTTCTCATGATCTGATAACAGATCAGATGAGTCTTAAACTGAGCATAATTAGTAAGATCCACTGCTTCATAATAATTTCTTTGAAAATGTTTAAATTTCCAGAGAAGCCATCAAAAGTAAACATGTAAGATGAGGAGATACAGTTGTTTGTAACCTGTAATGCCAGACTGATAGTGGAATTTTCTTTGGGGAAAACGCCAGCTTGTGGGGACATGACCTGAAGAATGATAGATAGCAGGACAAAGAGGAGCACAGGATGACAGGGCAAAATAGAGTAAATATTTCAGACATTAAAGAACTTCAATCAGGAGTGATAAGCTGGACTTTCCCCATACACCACCTTCCCTGCACGTGCACAGTGCCTTCATTTAAGAAAAGAGCTAGGCTTCTGTTCAGGAAGACAGGTGTTGAAGGTCTCTTGTGCTCCAGGTGTTATGGGAATCTCTGGTCCAGGATAAAAAGAACTCTGCCCCTCCCTCCCAGGGTCTTTGATCCAAAGACCTCCTCCTCCACCATTGTGGTTGAGAACAGAGACCTAAGAGCCAAATGTATCTTGGTTGAATCCCATCTCTGCCTCTGCCAAGTGTGTGTGACTTTTTCCTCTCTCATAAAATGGGAATAATAAAAAATAGAACTATTATGTGTGTATATATATGAATGTATGTAACAAAAGCTTACATTTGCAGTTTATAATTTTAAACCCAGAAATAAATTTTTTTAGTGTTGATGATATTAAAATCAGAAAGCTTTCTAATTACATTTTGTTAACTCTTCACAGATTGGAAGGGAATTCCCAAGAAGCATGAAAATGAAGTTGCTCAAAACGGAGGAGCCGAAACCTCACACACAGAACCAGTGTCACCCGTACCTAAACCTCTACCTGTGCCTGTCCCTCCTATCCCTGTTCCCGCACCTATAACAGTACCACCTCCACAGGTAACAGTATTTGGGGTATTGTTGAAGCTTTTAAGTGTCTAAAAGATACCTTTCTAAATCTTACTATTGATGTATGTCTAAATTCATAGTCAAAAGATGTGAGTACATAGATGTGCATATTAATTTCTTAGATAGTGGTATGTCAGACCTAATACTTACAAATGCTTTCAAAAACCAGAGTAAATTTCATATTGCCTTGCCCAGATTGTTCAGTATCTTATTACCTCATAAACTTTTTGACTCGAAATGTGATTTTCCTGCTACATGTTAAGAGCTAACAAACTAATGTATTGGTGAAAATTAGAAGTACTTGATCCATACTTTCATGTGTGATCCTGTAGATTTTTCTTTTCTTTCAGTACCTTCTTTCCTCAGTTTCTCACATTAAAACTGAATCAAATAAATCTGAACTATCTCTCAGGGCTGGGTTGCCTACCTTCTTGATTTTTCTCAATGTGAGGAGAAAAGTACATGCTTTGGTACATTCTTAGCTGTGATATTTTACAAATGGAGTCCCCAAATTGGGACTCTTTATGTGACCTTTTGGATATGACCTTCCAGTGCAGGTTTCAATGTATGTCAGCACTCACTTAAAGAAACTTGACTATTCTATTAAGATTGATACTTTTTTTTTTTTAAGCAGTAGCTAAGGTGTTGGGTATGTATTAAATGCCAGGCATTAGCACTCAACGTTTATTTATTCTCTAGTCTCCATAATTAAGTGAGATTGGCACTTTTCCATCTTAAAGATGAGTAAACTGAGGTCTAGGAGTGTAATGGAAGTCTCTTTCTCAGGGTCACAAAATGACTTAAAAGCGGGGGGACAGACAGTTTGACCCCAGGAACTGTTACCTTAATCACAGTTAGAGTGCAGAACACCAATAGAGGTGATGGTGAATCACAGTGCGGTATTTGCTTTGATAAAGTAGAGGGTAAACTGTGATTTCTGGAAATTCCTTGGTGGTCAGTGGTTAGAACTCCATGCTCCCACAGCAGAGTTGCAGCTTCAATCCCTGGTGGGGGAACTCAGATCCTGCAAGCCACATGGAGCAAGCAGCCCAGAATTTTTGGAAAGGGGGGAAAATAAGTAGTTTCCATTGTTTTGGAGTAGATACAGATTACCACATGTTATCTAATAAGTGTATTCACATAATAAGCACAATTTAGAGATACTGGTTTTTTCCAGCAAGGTATTTTCTTTGTCTCTACCCACTATATGAGTGAGAGGGTGGCTAGATATGTGGCTTCATTTTCCTTCCTTTCTTTCTAGGTCCCACCACATCAGCCAGGACCTCCTGTAGTTGGTGCTCTCCAGCCACCTGCTTTCACGCCTCCTTTGGGAATTCCACCTCCAGGCTTTGGTCCTGGTGTCCCTCCTCCTCCACCTCCACCATTTTTGCGCCCAGGCTTCAACCCAATGCATTTGCCTCCAGGTACACTTAAGTTATTTGAGAAGATGCTCTTTTTTAAGAGCCTGAAATAAAGTGACACGCCTTAAGTTGGCATTGTTTTTCTTATTCTAGGTTTTCTTCCTCCTGGACCCCCACCTCCTATAACTCCACCAGTATCCATTCCTCCTCCTCACACTCCACCAATAAGCATCCCAAACTGTAAGCATGTTTTTCCTTTGTGTTCACTTGTCCTCTTGGAGTTGGGAGTAGGAGGGAGAATGGACCAGTAATAGGATCTGTAGTGTGGCAAAAGAATGTTAACCGGGGTGATAATTAATTATTCAGCTTCACATGTTGATGTAATTATATTCCTTAGCTACTATCGCTGGTATAAATGAAGACACTACAAAAGACTTATCTATTGGAAATCCCATTCCAACAGTGGTGTCTGGGGCTAGAGGAAACGCCGAGTCTGGTGACAGTGTGAAAATGTATGGCTCTGCTGTGCCACCTGCTGCACCCACGAATCTGCCTACCCCTCCTGTAACCCAGCCTGTTTCACTTCTTGGTAAGTTCATTTTTTTTATCATTAGTTTTCTTTCCCCTGCCCAAGTTAGGCTTTTTAGAAACAGTGTTCATTTTGGTAAATTATTCTCTGAGGCTGTTTTCCTTGGAGGAAGATCTTTCTTTTAAATATGTGCACATGATCTTCACCAAGCCTACCAGACAGCCTCAAAAATGAAATCATGTTTGTTTCTCTGTCTTGAATAAAAGTTTGGATTTGTACATCTTTATTTGGTATAGAAAAGTGATCAGACTAATCTCTATGAATAGGAATTGGTACATAGTCCATGATTAACAAAACCCCAGACATCCTGGCATACCATAGGTTTTTTTTTTCCTGTCTGGGATTAATTTTTATATATTTAAAATTCCTGGGCTTTGATAGCATTCTCTGTAGGCTGGCAGAGACTATCTTTGATACATTGCAATAAAATGGCTTTGTTGCTTGAGTGACAGCTGCACAGCCTGAGGCAGTGCTTTTCCACTGACCCCTCAGTTTCTCTTACAAGAGTTAACCTGTTGTGTTTCTTACCCACAACTCAACTTCTAAGATCCAGGGAGGTGTGGTTTAGATTGTTTATGTCTTCAAGAGGCCTTACCCTTGCTTACTTGAATGAAATGAATATGCCATATACTTGTTACAGTGATCATCCTATAACAAATTACTATATTTGAAGTGGTCTTGCTAACTATAATTAACACTTGATTCTGATAATGGGTAGTTAATTTATCCTTACTATTGTAATGTTTCAATCCTGTGAACCCATTGTATTTTTTAAAGGTGTGTGTTTGTGCAAAAATATTTGTTTTCCTCATCTTAGATTTTTTAAGGAAAGAGCCCTATACTACTGGGATATGGGGCTGTGGGACATTGGTTTGTGATGTAGGACTTTTACTTTTCACCTGCAGTTTTCAGGACTGTTGGAAATTTTACTTTGTTGCGTGTACTACATTTATAATAAAAATTAATTTGTTTTTGAATGGCATGCTGTCTTCTGCCCTCTCCAAGACTGAGGTTAGGCTAATAATAAACTTGATTTTTATTTCTTTTAGTACACAGACTGAGTAATAGTAAAAGAGGATTTACGGTTAAAATTTATCATAAGTAATGTAGCAGTAGTCATTGTAATGATGCAAAATGCTTTGTTTGCTGGGGAAGTTGCTTAAGAGGTCTGTGCCCTGATGGAAGTCATAGTAGAAGGAATAGTAGTAGACTGGGAGGCAGGAAACCCCAGTATCTTTGGATCTCAGTTTTGTTACAACACCCCCCCCCCAATATTTGTAATAAGATGACTATACAAGAATCACAGTGAATCTAAGTTGGGTAGAATTTTGTGATCACCCTCTTTCCTTCACCCCACACCCATGCCCCTGGTTACAAATTCTCTTTGAAATGAAATTTTCTACTCTGGTGTCCATGGATATTAGGCCGCCTGAGACTGTTTGCTTGCATTTGTGCTTTTTTTTCTGGATTTAGTAAACTGATTAAATCAGTGAAAAGATTTCATCATCTCTAAGACTTTGATGACCACTAGTTTTGAACAACCTTCAAGAGTAAATAACCCAGGGAGTTCCCTGGTGGCCTAATGGTTAGGATTCCAGGCTTTCACTGCTGTGGCTTAAGTTCAATCCCTGGACTGGGAACCAAGATCCTGCAAGCCACATGGCACAGCCAAACACAAACAAGAATAAACAATGTGCCTTTTATTTAACATTTAGGCCTTGGAAACTCTGCCCTTTATTTCTCATCACTGCTGAAATGTGTAATTTAAACTCTCAGCCAATGTGTAAAACAAATCAAAGCTAGTCAGTGCTAGAAAAATAATCAAATTTCTTAGCATTTTTTGTTATGTAACATACCCGCTTAGATATCCATCTCCTCCCACCCACCAGACTCCATGAGAGAGGAACATTTATTATGTAACTGGATGGATGGATGCTTTTCAATGTAGGGCTGTTTATACTTCACATCTGATGATCTTTGTCCTTAACTTTTAAAACAAAAAATCTAGGAAATGAAGGTTGTTCCAGATCTGAAAAGGTTAAAATCTGATATAACATAAAAATAAGGAGTTTTGTTAAACTAAGCACTTGTAAGTAAAATGCAGTAGGTTTGTTTGAATCATGAAAAAGATAAACTTCTGTTTCCCTTCACTTAGAAATCTTGAGTATCCCATGAATTTTGACCTTTTATAGAAATGAGACTTTTTAATGTATATGCAAATAAAGGAGGATTTATCCAAAAGACTGATCACAATTCCATCATTTTGATAAAGGAATATAGTAATCACATGCAGCATTGTAGTACTAAAGGATCAGTAAGTAGGTTGGATATTGTTGATGTCAGCCAAGAAAGAAGACTAGAAATAAGATGCTTTCATGTTTTCTCTTGGTGCTCTAATGTTTTCTCTTATAATAAAAAGCAACATTACACTATACAGAAAATTTTAAGCCTAGGAGGTGATACTAAACTTCAGCTTCTTCATCTGTGAGAAAAGAAATAAAAATGTTAAACCAGGGTGTTGGGATGATTCAGTTGGACTAACATAAACATATATAAACAGCTGATATGGGGCCTGTCACAAAGTAGGCACTCAGTGAATGGTGGGTGCTTATTACAGGTAAGAAATATCATAGACAGTATTTAGAATAAAGAGTATTTATACTTGGAAATTCTAAAATTATATTACTTTAGCTATAATTTATTTTAAGTTGTTCTAATTGTCAGCAGTAGAAGTAGCTTTTTTAGGAAAGTATGTATCTTGGCATGGTTGCCTCAGATATTTTTACAGTATATTAAACCAGGCGATAAGTTCACATATGTGGAAGTTCCATCATGGCTTAGTGAGAAAACGTGTATTAGTTATATACTTGTGGCATTTCATTTAAATAGCACAATATCTGTATTTTTCCAGTTAGTGATACTCAAATTATTTTCTTACAATGAAAGGTAAATACATCCTTGAGACTTAACTGAGTTCTTGGACCTTAATTTCTGAAGTGTGGCAGTGATATTTTTAAAAACTAGAGGGGCCAGTAAAATGTTCAACAGATATTCCAAAATTCCGTTGTGGGTCTTGGTTATGAAGGAGGCACTGGGGTGCTTTAAGGATGCTTTTAAAGAGTTTTCTGAATGATCAGACTTAAGTGTAGGTGTTAGTTTGGAAGTGATGACTCTGTTTCTGGAGGTAGCCCACACCACCAGATTTGTAGAGAACCACTTCCATCTTTTAGAGATTTTTATTGTTTTAATAACCAATAATCTGAAAACATAAAAACTATTTGATTGATGCACAATAATAACTCATTACTTAATTTTAAAAGAATCTGTGCTTAATACCTCACACTCCCAAACAGCTAGCCAGAACAGTGGTCATTTCATCAAAGTTACTAGTTTACGGTTGTTGACCATTTAGAAGAGAGAGTGTTAAAGACGACAGCAATTCAGTACCTTCTCTTTACTGTATGAGTGTATGTATTTATTACTTTTCCAAACTTCTGTATAACATGTATCTCTAATACAATGTACAACATTCTTATTTAAAATTTCATTGTAATGTGAAATTTGGGTTACTTTGGTGTTCCAAACAATAAAAAAATACACAAAAAAATGTTTGTTTGTGTTACATATCTATTGTGTTACCAGCATATCCAAAATACCTTTTCAAGGAAGAAATTGAGCTAAGTCAGACTCATTCCTCTTTTGGAAAATTAAAGTCTCTTCTCTTGTCAGGTACATACATTCATTAATTATTATTATACAGAGATTCTCCCCAGTTTTGTCACATTGCTATAAATGATGGTAAACTTTATAAGTAAGAATTGGGTATGTCTAAGATTGCTTCTTATTGATAATATTTGTTACCAAAGATTTAAAGCATAAGTCACAGATCAGTAGCCTGCAAGCTGAATTGCTAGACAGTAGTATGATGTATTTTGTGCTTGATTTTCACACTCCCTTGCCTGGCATTCGATTTTCCAAAATTTGAACACGTCAACAATTATGTAGACCAAATTGGTTTGTAAATTAAACAGGTATATTTGCTTTTATGCAGTAGCTGTGACCTTAATACTGTCTTGAAGATGAACAATTTTATTGTCAAGTCCTGTAATTCCACTTGATTCTTGAACAGTGCTGGGATTAGGGGCTTCAACTCCGTGCAATTTTAATTTTATAATTGGCCCTCAGTAATCGAGGTCCACATCTGTAGATTCAGCCAACTACATACCCTGTAGTACGAATTTCCTGGGAGAGCAGTCAGTGTATAAGTGGGTCCGTACCAGTTCAAATCTGTGTTTTTCAAGGGTCAACTGTACTTTAAAATTGATATTTTGAGTTTTGAGTTGTGATTTCACTTAGCTTTAGAGTTTTCTCCCCAGAATTTTGATTTTTTTTATCATTTTTAATATTTTAAATTAGAACATTAGAGCACCAATCTTAATAGTGTGAATAACATTTAAAGGAATGCTGAAGAAAATTCTCAATATTTTTTTTAATGGTGATGTCTAATTTTAAAAACACTTTTTGCATTTTAATTTTTTTCTTATTGTAGACTTGATAATGATGTTGGTTATATTAAATTATAACCTAGAGGGGTCTACCAAATGTTCCTTTTCCTATAAAAGTGTTCTTTGAAAGCTTTAAAATATTTAAATTGGAACTATTGCGTTTTATTGTTCCACTAGTGTTTTATACTTAGAAATGCTTCCAAAATATTCATCACAGTGCTTCTTTCAACTTTGTATAAAAAACATTGTTAAATGAATGATTAATAGTGATCAATCCACAACAAATACTTACTTTGGGTATGAGTTTATACATGAATATACTGTTTTCTCAGAAGGTGAAGCACTTCAAACAGAACCCTGGGAAAGTCTTGCACAGAATTGTGGCAGGTGCTGGTCACCTTGTCTCCATCTCTCTCTGCACCTTCCAGACCGCAGAACTCCAGCCTAGAGAGTCTCTCTTTAATTTAAACTGACAGCTTTGGGGCCTAAGGAAGGTGGGAGGGACAGAAACCCTGGGCTCTAGATTGATTTTTGGTAGACAAGGATAATGCTATGAAGAATTGCAGGTAAGATTTTTTTCCAGATAACACTGAGAATTATGGATGAACTCATTCAGTAATGGATTACCAGTATATCCCAGACTTCTTGACTCCAGTAGTACAACTCTTAACTCTTAAAGTCACACCTATTATGCTTTGCCTATTACACTAAGATAGCAATTCATATACAAACTGAAATTCTAAAAACAACTATAAAAGATCTATAGGAAAATTGACCAAACCTTATTGTAGGTTATTTTGCACAAAAAAAACCACAAAAAGTCATTTTTAAGAGAGAATGGTTTCTGGTTTTTCATTTAAAATTAAGGTTTTCATGTCCTGTGCCATGCTAAAAATAGATACACTTCTTAGTGTACTTACACTATATATATTGAAACTCAAATTTAAGACTTTGCTACCATACCATTTTTTTTTCTTGGTGTAGTAATGTATAATGCAATCTAACATGTGCTTTCTCTCTCATTCTTTGAAAACTAGCTCATTTTTTTCATTTTCCCCAGCTCCCAACACAGTACCTGCTGGAAGAATCACCTAGGAGTCTCTTCAGAAAAATTATGCCCTGTTATTAATTGGTGAATCTAGGCAAAGGAGATACATGTTTGGGTTGTACTATTATTTGAATTTCCTAAAGGTCTGTAGTTTAAAACAAAAAAAGACAGCTTTCAGTGGTTCAACACACATATATATATCTGTATGCCTAGAGGCTGTCAGGGCATTGATGGGAGAGATGAGAGTGGCTGGTGTATCTTTTTCCTAGTGTGAACAGATTTTGAATTAGGTTCATGCACAGTGGCATTCTTTTGGAATCAAAAAAGGTGGAACTGCGACTGAGAGCAGAAAAGGAGGTTGTGAAAGAACATTTGCAGCTTTCCTCAAATTTCAGGTCTTCATAGGTAAGGAAAGAGACCGCCCTGGGGAGAGACCTGGACCTTGTAGCCACTGCTTTTGCCCCCTGAGAGGTATCTTGTCTATGAGTTTAGTTGTCAGTTTATGCCACCGCCATACATCCATATGTTCAACATGTTTACTCCCAATACCTCCTGTGGACCAGGCACCCCTCTGGGTACTAGAGATACCTGAGTGACAAGAGAAGGCCTGTCTTCTAGAGCTTACATTCTAGCAGGGACTTAGATAATAAGTAAACTAATAATTTCACATGAAGATACTCCTGTGAGGAGAGAAAAGCAGAGAACAGGATTGAAGGAATGTCGTGTAAAGTTTTAAATAAAATGGCTGGAGAAGGCTTCTAAGAGGTAATATAGAGAGAAATAATAGAGGAAAGAGCCATAGAGGTACAGAGGAAACACATTTGGAGACGACAGAAGGGGAGCTCAGACTGAGAACAAACTACAGAGGACTGTAGGGCTGGAGCAAGGCGAACATAAGAGCAACTGACAAGTTCAGAGCTGATTATCAGGGTCAGTCAAGAGGGCAGCAGGAGGTGTAGGTTTTGAACACTGTTGTGATCTAGTTTCCGTTTTTCAAAGAATTATATATGGCAATTCTGGAGAAGGCAGACTACAAGAGTTTGTAAAAGTGGAATGAGGGGACTATTTGGTATGAACATCGAACCTTCAAAATGGCTCTATTACTTATCTACGAGAGAGAAGAGCCAACAATGACTACATTGGGTTTTTTTCTACCTGAGCGTTTGGTAGTATAATTTCCATTCCTGAAATGGGAAAATCTAAAAGAGGAGTGGGTTTAGGGTGAGGATGTCAAGTTAAATATGTTGGATGTTTTGACTTTTCGATGCAGATGTCAGCTAAAAACTGGTAAAGTCTAAAGATAAGTTCTGGTGCTGTCAGCAAATAAAAATGGTATTTACAGCCTCCAGTCGTGAAATTACCTAGGGAGGGGATGTAGTGAGAGGTATGAACCCAGGAATACGCCAGAATTTAGCAGTTGAGAATACTGAATGGAGAACTAAACAGTTTGTATCATTTATTTAAGCCTTACAGTTCTTTGAAGTCAACAGTTATCCCCATTTTGTAGGTGGGGCATCAGAAGCATAGAGAGATGAAGTAACCTGCCCAAGGTCACAGCTCCATGTGGCAATGCCAAGAATCAAGGTGCCCTCATTCCAACACCCGTGCTTTACCCTCTGTCCTGTACTGCTCCATCCAGCAAAGGCACAGCCAGAGAGCTAGGAAACCATAGAGGGAGGTACTCTGGAGGCTGAGTAAAGAAAGTTCCTAGGAAGGAGGGAGGAAGCAACCATCAGAGGCCATTGTTGGGTCGAAGAGGAGTGCTGAGACTTGCGAACTGGGTGACTTGGGAAATGTGGTCTTATTGTGGTAATGGGTTCAAAAGCCTGTATAAGTATATATATAGGAGAAAATGAGAGATGAGGAAATGGATACAGTGATTTTGGACATCTTACTCTGAGGAGAGGTGCTGTCTGGGGGAACATTAAAATGGGGATGAGAGCTGAAGGGAGATCCACAGTGAGGGAGTTTTTTTAATTTCTAAAAGCGGAACAAAACTGCAGCATGTTTATTACTGGAAAACGCGGGAGAGGAGAAATTCTTGATGCAACGAAGAGGTATTTGCTAGGTTGGTATTCTTAGGTAGATGGGGGGGGCCTGGATTTGGGGTTTGAGTGTGGGCCTTCATTTAGCCTTTGGAACACATGTTCCAAACATGTTCACAGACTGAAGGAGCAATACGGCTACAGGTGCAGGTAAATAGTAGGTTTGGTGGTAGGTGGGTGGATGAGAAAGTCTTTCTAAAGGCCTTTTTTTTTTTAATGCTATACCAACTAGGATAAATAAAACATTTCCATTTAACATTACTTGGTAATGAAATGAAGTACATTCTATAACATGGATGGGCCTTGAAAAGATATGCTAAGTGAAAGAATCCAGTCACAAAGGATCATGTATTGTATGGTTCCACTTACATGAAATGTCCAGAATAGCCAAGTCCATAGAGAAAGGAAACAATGTATGGTTGCCTGGAGGTTGGGGGGAAATGGGGAATGGTGGTTAATGAATACAGTTTCTTTTTGAGATGATAAAAATTGTTCTAAAATTTATTTTGATGGTTGCCCAACTCTGAATATATTAAAAAACATTGAGCTACACCCTTTACATGGGTGAATTGTAGGCTGTGTGAATTTTACCTCCCAGAAGCTATATAAAACCAACCAGGTAAGAGCAGACAATTAAGGAAAAACAGGAACATGTGAAACATACCTAGAAACATAAGAATGTGAATTGATTCAGGAAGTTAGAATTGCTGGCCAGGATTAAGGGAGCATTTGTGGTTGTAGGTACAGATGAAATGAGGCCAATCAGCATGTTGGGGATGGTGCCCAGCCATATTCAGGTGCAGATTAGGTAGAAGAGTTGCATTTAAAACCAGTTTCCAAGCAGCGTGGTGAGGGAGAACTGTGGACTCCCAAGACAGGTAAGGAGGAAAGGAAAGCCCTGATGGCCATTGGGGACATGATCCTAGTGGGATTGACGGTTGTTTGGGGTACTTGAAAATGAGAATTCAGAAGTAACGAAGTTGCTTCTGACGAAAAGTCCCGGACTTCCCAGAGGCATTGGCTGTGGTAGAATGAAAGACAAGATGATTGGTGGAGAAGAGGCAGAAGAACCGTCCTTTCTATTGATTGACCTTTTCAGATGTTCCCTCTGCCCTTCCTCCCCTTGCTCTCCTCCCTTTGCTGCTTCACATAGCAAATCCTTGCTTAAAAAAAAAAAAATCCAACTTTAATTTACACCATCTGTGAAAGAGTACAACTAACACACTCAGCTGGTCTCTGCCACAGTAAATAAGTCAAGCCTTATTCTAAGATTTCAAGGTCCACACTGGTCTCCCACCATATCAGCCATCCCTCCCACACCACCTGTTTAGCCTTTTAACATACTTGTTTCTTATTTCCCATGATTACCAACATCTTTGCTATAGACAGCAGTGGCATTTCTCCTTCAATCTTGATACTTGTTTTTTATGGGACAGTTGAAGGTTTTTTGACTCATAGGAAATAGCCTTGGCTATTTAAACTCCAGTGAGTTTCTTCCCTAGTGGCTTGGACGGTAAAGAATCCACCTGCAATGCAGGAGATCCCCTGGAGGAGAGTATGGCTACCCACTTCAGTATTCTTGCCTGGAGAATTCCATGGACAGGGGGGCCTGGCGGGCTACAGTTCGTGGGGTTGCAGAGTCTGACAGACTGAGCAAACACAAATTTCTTCTTGAATTTAAATAATTTGTCTGCCTTAAAAGCTTGCTATATTAGAAAATTTGGAGTTTTCTATCTACGGTGTTGTTTCCCCAGGTCTGAATCCCTCTCTTGTTTCATCCATATTCTGGATAAGTTATTACTATGACTCTTAAATCTTCTGAGCTCTGTACATTTAATCAATATCTTGACACATTTTCATCAGGTGTTAGCCCAGGCCTCTCCAACCCCGTGTTACCACGTGAAGTTTGTCATCTGTCTCCAAAATTGCTTCTGTTATTAAATTTCTGCATTGCACAGATGCCTCCATCTCATTCAAAGCAGAGAGCTGTGTTGCTCCAGCTCTTTAATTCTGCCAGTCTTGCTACTGAGAAGCTTAAATGTTCTCCTCGCTAGCACCTCTCTCAGCTGTCTCTCACCTCTGTCCCCTGGATTTTGAAATAAGAGCCTAACTACTCTCTAGTATCCTCCCTCCTCCCGCTTCTTGCTTTCCTGAAAGAGAGAGCTTTCAGAAATGAACATAGGGCCATCCCTGCTAAAAATCCATGTGTGGTTTTCCCACCACTCTAAATCAGTCCAAGTTACTTACCATGCATGGAAGATCTGGATTGCCCCAGCCTACCTGTTTGGGCCTCACACACCTCATCTTTTTTTTTTTTTCCTGATTTTTAATTGATAGCGATTTATATTTGTACAGATTCTAGCTGCTTCAGTAATAAACCTCACCTCCTTTCCTCGGTTTTCATTCAAAAGACATTCTGCTACAGTAACGCACACTTGACCGCTTCAGCTTGCTAACAGGCCTTTTCGGGAGCGGCCATCCTCTTGATACCCTTCCTTCCCATGTTGGCCTGAATGTCTTTCCTTTCTCTTGACACCTAATTCAGACATCTCATGGGACTCCTGCTTATTTTCACACACACTGACTTTTATCAGTTTCACTTTTGTCTCCATACTATTGTGTGCCATCTCCTATAGCAGTTAACATTTGTTTCTACTAGACTATATTCTGTTTGAAGGAAAAGATTATTATTTTTAGTCTTTCTATCCCAGCACAGGCTTCCCTGGTGGTCCAGTGGTAAAGAATCCCCCTGCCAATGCAGGTTTGATCCCTGATTCAGAAAGTTCCCCTAGAGAACTGAATAGCAACCCACTCCAGTTTTCTTGCCTGGGAAATCCCATGAACAGAGGAGCCTGGCAGGCAACAGTCCACAGGGTCACAGAAGAGTTGGGACACAACTTAGCCACTAAAGAACAATACCGCCAGCACAGTAAATGTATTAACAATGTAAAAAAGCTTAGATGTTCAACATACAAATGGGTGAATTGTGGGTTTTTTTGAAGTTTGTAACTCTGGAAAACTTATCAGTGGTATATTGCACATCAAACTGAAATAAAATGAATAATTGCTTTGTCCATTTAGACCTGGGTAACTCACTATGTATTCCACTGGTATATGTATAACATCAGCTTTCTTAATAAAAATGAAATTCAGCTGTTATCCCTACCAGGGGCTTATACCACCTGATATGTTTTTTTAATTAAATGTAATGTTAATTAAAAGCAGAACTTTTTTGTTCACTGCAAAACAACAGATGAGCAAAAAAATCTGTAATTCTGCCACTTGTGTATTTTGAAGGTCAACATTTGGAATTATGGGAATACTGTCAGGGGAGTCTGTACTTTGTTGGCCCATAAAGGGTTAAAGGGAAATCAGCTTATTTATGAAAGAGAAAAATGAGTGTAAAATATTTTAAGTAAATCCCAAATACAAATATCCACATATGTTGAATAGATAAATTAGGCAATTTTTTTTTTCTTTATAAAAATATGCTTGGGGGAATTCCCTGGTGTCCAGTTAGGACTCTCTGTGCATTCACTGCCATGGACTCTGGCTTAATCCCTTGTTGGGGAACTAAGATCCCAAAAGCCTCACACCGTGGCCAAAAATTAAATTAAAAATGTGTTTGTAGGATGTTTCATTATATGGGACTTCCCTGGTGGTCCAGTGGCTAAGACTTCACTCTCCCAATGCAAGGGCTTGGGGTTCAGTCCCTGGTCAGGGTACTAGATCCCACATGCCACAACTAAAGATCTGGTGGGACAAAATAAATATTAAAACATATATATGCGTGTACTGTTAACCCTGTTAAGTCGATCTGCATGCACCTTCAGCTGCATGTTACAAAGAACTTTGAAATGCATTCCTACAGATGGGTTTATGTTTTACAAAGAATCATTGCCCATTTGATCTCTGTGCAAAGAATGAGGTTGGCCTTTGGCAGCTGTCAAATTGGTAGTTGAGTAAGCCATCAGTATTCCCATTGTCCTCCAAAGGTTTGTTTCCTGTTAAAAGATTCATCTGAACTTAATTCTTTTGTTATAATAAGATGCTTTTAATCCCTTCCCCCATCTCTCTAGTGTAATTTAAAACTTGCTGTTGGTCCCTTGAGCTTATAGTTAGGTACGAGAAGGTGCCACACCAAGTCTTTGAACAGAGTAAACATTTATTGTTTTCATCCTTGAGCTAAAGCTGGTGGGAAAGGGAAGTTTTATTTAGGTGCTTCTCTCTATGATAAACTGTTGAAAGAGGCTGTACATGGGTACTACATTTTACATTGCTTGTTTTGAGTTTAAGTCCACAAGTGTTGGTACTGTATGATTTCTTTAAAAAGTGGGAGCAAGGAAATATCTTAGATGCCGGGTTGTCTCACTATATGGTACAGTCTCAGTAAATGTACAGTAAATGATATGAAGAAAGTTTGCCATGAATTTCATATTATTCTGAGGTAGA
This sequence comes from Antilocapra americana, assembly GCA_007570785.1. Classification (NCBI taxonomy): domain Eukaryota; kingdom Metazoa; phylum Chordata; class Mammalia; order Artiodactyla; family Antilocapridae; genus Antilocapra; species Antilocapra americana. Next base: position 1,302,532 of record ML664172.1, on the reverse strand, counting down.
GTATAAGTTCTGTATTATGCTCATTGTCTGGAATTTTCTTAAGAGTGTGAAGAGTCTATGAAGGGCTGAGGTCTTTGCCTCATTTCATCCAGTTCATCATTTGTGGCTTTTCACTATGGTAATTAACGTTTTCTTAGGCCTGATATATGGAAGCTTAATTTGTTTCAGTTACCAAACTGCTTGACTCTAAACTGTGGTGGGATACTGGGGGACCAGGAGAGGCTAATAAGATCTTAATGATCAGAAATACAAAACGTAGTGTTTTTGCAAAGTGAAATATTTAGTATTAGGATATTTACCATCTGTCAAAATAGATGTGTAGAAAAATTTCAGCACTTAACGATGTGCCAAGCTCTGAGCTCATGCTTCTGTTTTATCCCATTCAATCTCAACAAATTTCTGAGGCATGTGTCCATGTCTCCTGTGTGACATTTTTTCACCAAATATGTTTCTCTTCAAGCATTGAAAAGAAGGTAATCTTACTGAAATAAAACGATAAGAGTTATAACTTCATGTTAAGAGTTATAACTGATACACGTACATTTTCAGTCCACTCTGTTCCTAAGTCTGACAGAATAGTATTGGACCATATGTTCTGAGGAGCAAAAACTGAAGTAGAAATTCTTGTCTTCCATATTAATAATAATTATGTATACAGAAAATCTGTTGTTAGGATTTAGTAGGACTTCCTTAAATGTTTGCTAAAGTGAATGGAAGGAAGTGATTGAAACTGTAAACATAAAATAACATGATGTTGGGGGTGGGAGAAAGATGAGAAAGTATGGGGTTTGCTTTCAGGTTATTTTTCTGTCAGTGTTGCACAAGCATTTCTCTCACCATTGCCACTTGATAGTCATAACCTACAACTTGCCAAAGACACATCTGCAGTACATGATTAGCTGGCAGCTTCTGATAATACCTGAACATTTTCCTTTTTAGAGTAAGTCTTGTTGTAATGTTAATATTTACAGAGAACTAAATTGAGAGAGGTGATGATGCCTGTTACTTAAGTTGTGAAACAAATCCTTTCTCCTTTTCTGTATCATACATGATGGGTTGAATTTGACTCTTACACTAAAGCGTAAGCAAAATGCCTCCTGTAAATGGGCAATGAGACCAGTAAGTCATTGTCACTTTCAGCAGCACTAACTTTTACCAGTCTTGCCTTCTTGCTCATCTTTGGGCTGAGCACTCAGCATGGTTCAGCAGTCATTTTGGCCTAGCAGCTTACATGTTATGCTGTGCTTTAAAAAGAGACTTGTGAAAACAAACTCTACATTCTTGTATTGGTCTTTATTTTACAAGTGTTAGTGTTTTCGATCCATGGGTTGGGAAGATCCCCTGGAGGAGGAAAATGGCAGCCCACTGCAGTTGATAAAGAGTCTGCCTGCGGTGCACGAGACCTGGGTTCAATTCCTGGGTCCAGAAGCTCCCCTGGAGAAGGAAATGGCAACCCACTCCAGTATTCTTGACTGGAAAATCCCATGGACAGAGGAGCCTGGCGGGCTGTATAGTTCACGGAGTGACAAGAATTGGATACGACTTACCGACTAAACCACCACCAGTATTCTTGCCTGAAAAATTCTGTGGATGAGAGGAGCCTGGCGGGCTATAGTCCATGGAGTCACAAAGAGTCAAGAGACAGCTGAGCAACTGAGCGCATGACTGCATGTTAACTCCGTAAAGCATTTTGATATAGACTCAAAGAAACCTCCCTCTTCACTGGATTTCCTGGGTCATTGACCCCATTTTTTCCCTAGTAGAAAGTCAAATTAAAAGACTTACAGTAAAAAGTTTTCTTCTAAGAGTACACCTGAAATAACTTTCAGTTGGCTCAGCTAGTTCATCTCTTTATCTCATTAGGACATAACGCATTGTGTTTCTCAAGTATTTTGAGTGGTAAAACAGCTGCTAATCAAGGCTGTACAGAAGGACATTTTGATATACTTCTTCCAAAATGTGGTGTATTATTACAGTTTGCTTGTGTGACATATTTTGACCTCCACCTGTATTAGGTTGGTGTGTATACGTAACTGTATAAATATATCTTTAGGCCTGCTTGCCCTGGATTGTTGCTGGGACTTCACATTGAGTTTCTCCTGGGTAGACTGGCAAACAGTATGAAATTGGAAGATTTTGAATTTCATTTTGCTTCAAGCACCACAGGAAGCATTTGAAAATAGAATATGCCGTCTTCTCTGTTGCTTTATTTACAGTCTCATTTTTGTTGCCTTGTCAGGTACTCAAGGAGTTGCACCAGGTCCTGTCATTGGGCTCCAGGCCCCATCCACTGGTCTCCTTGGTGCCCGACCTGGCCTGATCCCACTCCAGCGCCCACCAGGAATGCCTCCTCCTCACTTACAGCGATTTCCCTTGATGCCACCTCGGCCCATGCCTCCACATATGATGCACCGAGGTCCACCACCAGGCCCAGGGGGCTTTGGAATGCCTCCACCTCATGGAATGAAAGGCCCCTTCCCACCCCACGGCCCCTTCGTCAGGCCTGGTGGGATGCCAGGGCTCGGGGGCCCAGGGCCGGGCCCGGGGGCTCCCGAGGACCGAGACGGAAGGCAGCCACCGCCGCAGCAGCAGCAGCAGCAGCAGCAGCCACCTCCACAGCCACCGCCGCAGCAGCCGCCACCAGCCCAGCAACCACCGCCGGCTCAGCAGCAACCACCGCCGTTCAGAAATGACAACAGGCAGCAGCAGTTCAATTCAGGTAGAGACCAAGAAAGGTTTGGAAGAAGATCTTTTGGAAATAGGGTGGAGAATGACCGGGAACGGTACGGGAACCGTAATGATGATCGAGATAATAGTAACCGTGAGAGGAGAGAGTGGGGAAGGAGGAGCCCCGACCGGGACAGGCACAGAGACTTGGAAGACAGAAATAGACGCTCCAGCGGGCATCGAGACAGAGAGAGAGATTCTAGAGATAGAGAGTCTCGTAGAGAGAAGGAAGAAAACCGAGGCAAGGAGAAGCCCGAGGTGACAGACAGGGCAGGCAGTAACAAGACCGTGGAACCTCCCATTAGCCAAGCGGGAAACGTAGACACTGTTTCAGAACTTCCTAAGGGGGAGCCTGGGCCTACAGTCGTAAAGCCTTCCGAAGAGTTACCTGCTGAGGCTACCTCATCCGTCGACCCCGAGAAGGACCCCGGCTCGGCAGCAGAGGCTCCTCGTTGAGAGAGACTGGGATCTGTCGGATATGACAGCAATGCAGGAGGGTAGGGCTTGGGGTGTACAGATGCTGTATTATACCTGCTCCCGCTATGTCACAGCCCCGCAGTAGTTGGTGGGAGTTGTAAGCAATTTGATTGCTTCCCTTCTATTTAAAAATAGCCACAAAATAACAAAAAAAAAATACTGAAAATATGAATAAATATTACCCTTTTTGCTGTAACTTTTTAAAAGTTTTGACTTTAAAAAGTTTACAAATCGTAATTAGAAGTGCTCTCTATTTTTTTTTTTTTTTAATTTAAGACAAGGTAACGGTGAAAGCTCCTCAGAAAACAATAGGGATGTTTTTAATAAACTCTATTTTCGTAACAAACTAATGTGTGCTTTTCTTCCTACACTGCATTAAGGTGGAAAAGGACTGTTCACTGTCGAGTTTGAGCTGTTAATGCTCTACCGGAGTCTAAACTAGATGTGTTGACATCTTTATGTAGTTATTTTCTAACACTTCATCTGTAATGTTTTTTTGTTTTTAGCATTTCAATCATAAGACAAAGGTTAGTGGTTTTAATGTTAACTGAAAAGCTTGTGGGTTTGGGGATTCAATCAAGGTGTTCTCCCCTCCTCGCCCCCCACGCGTTGGCTTTTTGGTAAATGTTGCCCTAAATGGTAAAAAATCTTTTGCTAAGCAAACATTGGACCCCAGCATTACCCATTGTATTATAAATTATTGTCTAGGTATTACTTATTTAGAAGGCTGGTGGTTTTCCTTACCATCCCATTATATTTTTCAAAAGGGTGAAAGAAAATCAAGGTTACTATCCGCAGCCTAAAAGCTTTTTGTCTCATCTGTTTAAGAACTTAAATGCAGCCCCCACTGTTTCTATAAGCCTTGCCTGTTGCCTCTTTTCCCCTGCTGAGCAGAGGTAAACTGAGCTTTTTACCCCCTTAAAAGTACTCTTAAAATAATTGGGTTAACTAGGAAAAACAGGGGTAAGTTACCCAAGAACTGTTAGATGAAGACATCCAAAGGCAAACCAAACCTGTACCTGAAGTAGTACAGAGAAGCGGTTACATAAACCTGCTGAGCTAGTGCCAAGGAAAAGACCAACCATTGATACAACCTAAGTATTTATGGCCTTGAAGCTCTTTTCTCCTTAAATTATGTATCTCATCTGTCCTAGTTTGTATGCTGAACAGGTTCTTTACCCTCATCCCCAGGTGAAACTGCTTTTTTTGGTTTTGAGTTTTCTGCAGCAAGATCTTGAATGCGGGGGTGGGGGGAAATGTACCTAGGGCAATGTACTGGTGTCCCGCCTTTGGAAAATAAGCAGAAAATCCCATTTCAAGTATGTAGACGAGTTATAAGCTTACTCTGTTGTACGTTGGGCCACTGAGTTTAAAAGTCCTAGCTGAAACTGCTTCTGGAAAGTATTCAGGTTTCAAGGAAGCAATCCAGTATTTCCAATCCAAAGTATTAAGGTCACCCTATTTGCGACAAAACCCCAGAAGTACTAACTGGTAGTAATTACATGTGAGGCTTTAAAGAACACAAGCAAGGCCGTGTATGTAACAAACTGTATGTTATGGAACCTGTTAGTGTTGGTTTTTAAATTCCCTACCTGATGGTCATCGTAACTGTTAGTTTGTGAGCCTACTGTTATCACCAACTTAAAACTTAACACAAGTTATTTTTGTAAATTAGCTTTTCCTATCCTAGTGATGTTCATTTGCCAAAGTCCAACCAAAACAGTTGCTTATTTCTGGCTTCTCTATCAATCAAATATTCTACAATTTTCAATCAATAAACTATAACACACAGTCAAACCTGCGTTAAGATCAACACTTCATTTTAAAACATTCTCTTACAGGCATATGTATTTAGAGAAACAGACTTGAATTACTAATTGGGTATATAAATTCTTGTATTTAAACAGGCAGAACTCACAATCAAGTTATTTCTTTGCTTCCACCTTACAGTGGGTATAATGTATTTCTTCAAAGGGCATATCTAAAAGCAGATTGTGCCAAACTCTACTGTTATTAAAAATAAAATGAAGTGTCATAGGTCTATAAAAATGGAGTATGTGCCATTTTGACAGGTAGGTAAATTAATCTTACTCTTCATAAGATTGTAACTTGCCATTTACAGTTTCACTAAGTTATCAAACGGCTCTCTTAGATCGTTTTAACAGCTACTTTTTAAAGTTAAGTTACCACCATAATTTCCCGAAAGCTAAAAAAGGATGGCCTATTTGAGATTAAAGTTCAGCTTAGTCTTAGCTATATTTACCAGTCGCTAAAGTTTTAACATTTTGATGATCTCATTTAAAAACCCTTTCAAAAAAGAGAGTTCTATAAGATAGTTTATACCTGTCAACATATTACTAAATCTGTTCCATTCACACTATATGTATGAATACCAAGAGTTAATTTAGAATTTCAATTTAAACTTCAACAGGCTCAAAATAACAGTGCCACAGAGTGTTTATTGCAGGCTTGAGAGAATTGAAGAAATTAAGACAAATAATATACATGTGATTAAGTCTGGCAAAATACAGAGATCAAGGAAACACATTTTAATTGCATATGAGTTATAAAATTATACAAATCTTTCAAGTGATCATATGTCAGTTCTCATTACAAGTACTTAAAGCAATTTAAAAAAAGTCACACAAATTACACTTTTAAGTTTACAGTGTTAAATGCTTATCAAGTTAAATTTCTACAACTAGCAAGATAACAGATGAGTTACTAGGACTCTGACCATGTCCCAGGGAATGATTACTGGGCAATTCCAATTACACCACAGGCCAAACGACTTCCAGCGTTTCCCGTCTTTGTACTTTCTTCATTTCCACCTCTGCCCAAGTCATCTGGTTTTTCATGGACCTTTAAAAGATTTTAAGAACAAATTAACTCAGGCTATCAAGCAATTACTATCTCCTTAATACCTAAAAGACTTTAAAGAACCACTGAGTATTATTAAATAACATGTTAAAATAATCCTACTAGTAGGAACATACCTAAATATTCAATCTAGTAGTAAAAAGTAGAAACTACTATACAAAGCTTTTTCTTGATGATGCAAAGACAGTAAACACTAGGTTAGCAGTACTATCTCAAAAACCCCACGGAATTAAGTTACAAAGCGTCCTTATGCTAAATCTACCGTGAGAAATTTTAGTTAATATCAAAGTAGGCATTCTTTCATAGTATATACTGGTTTCGGGGGGAAAGGTGAACTGAAAAAAAAAAACTTATAAAAACTGTGCCTAATTAGCTACAGACCTATAAATAAGAGGTAATCCTAAAAATATCTTGAATATTCAAATCAGAATACTGGAGTGGGTTGCCATGCCCTTCTCCAAAGGATCTTCCCAACCCAGGAATCAAAGCCGGTTCTCCTGCATTGCAAGCAGATTCTTTACCAACTGAGCTATGAGGGAAGCCCTAAAACTATCTTTAATATTCAAGCAGTAGCCTTTTAAATTTTGGTCATCAAACGCTAAGCCACCACTTAGTGGCTCAGATGGTAAAGAATCTGCCTGCAATGCAGGAGACCTGGGTTCAATCCCTGGTTTGGAAAGATCCCCTGGAGGAGGGCATGGCAACCCACCCAAGTATTCTTGCCTGGAGAATCCAATGACAGAGGAGCCTGGCAGGCTACAAGTCCAAGGGTTACAAAGAGTCAGAAACGACTGAGCGACTAAGCATAGCACATCAAATATTTGATAAGTGATTTTTGGCTTCATGACTACAGAAGGAAATTCTAAGGATAAAAGGGTGAACTGACAGGAAGTGTCTACTGAAAGTGAACTGTCCTCTGGGGGCAGGCAATAGGAAACCTTCAGGTGGCGTTCTGTAGGAACCAGATGCAGTGCTACGTAACCAGGGGCAACAGCCTCCCACATGTTAAACAAGTGACAACAACTTGCAGACATGAATGAATACTGGTACTGAGGTCACCCCAGGTTTTAGATTTCAAATGCTCTGGTTAACTGCAAGGGGGAACCTGTAGTGACAGAAAGTCTGGCCATTTAAAGACCAAGTAAAGCAACTTCTGTTTCCATAACACAGATCTAATCAACATGATCAAAGGCATGCATTTATTACTGCATCTTAGCAAAACTGGTCTTAACTGACCTTGGTCATTAATTCACCTTCACTGTAACTGCCCAACAAAATAACTGCTTTTCCTAATCTGAACGGAAAGTACAATTAATACGGAAGCTCAGAAGCCAGAATTAACAATCGTGAAGTCATTAAGACATACACAATCATGTGTTAGAGCAATTTCATGCATGTCCTTGTTTATGAAAACTTACCACCATTGTGCGGCCAATGACGGAATATTCTCCTGAGAGTGAGATCAGAGAATCTACAATATGCACGTTGGCAACACCATTTTTGTCAGCCGTCACATTGCCCAGGTCTCCAACGTGCCTAACATTGAAAAAGCAGAGGGATTAGGACTGATTTCTATCTAACTTTAGTTCATAAACTAAATTAAAAATGGATGAGTCAGATATATGAGGGTGGCTTGAGATCGATACTGTATAAAAAATAGAATCTACTTTTCCATACTGACAAAACTTTGAAAACATACAAACTTAACAAGTAACTAGATGCCCTAGACACATAGGTCTTCAAGCAAGGCTTCAAGTCTATAAAGCAATGCTCTAGAAAGACTTGTAGCATAGGGGTGCACCCCTAACTTCAGAGATAAAGTAAACTTAGAGGGTAGACTCTTAAGTTACTGAGTTATATCTAATTAATACTTGGCATGGCTAAGAGAGCTATGCCCCTGGGCCTTTGATATAAACATAAATTAATCCTTGTCTTTAAAATTTAGTATTTTCCTGAGAGGCGTTCAGAAAATGAACACATACAAGCGGAGTCTCACTGAATTTTCAACATCAAATTTTTATCTACGAAGCTTCCAGTGTTTCACCATGATGGTTTATTTTGCTAGTAGCTGATAGTACTGTTATTCATGACATTTCCTGTATTAGTTCCCTTTGACAGTTGTATTAGTTCTGTGTTCAATAAATGCTACAAAACCCAGATTGTTTTCACTGTCCCCATCTGTCCAATTCCTTAGCCCAGAGAGTAAAGCCATTCCAGTACTCGGGGGCAAGGGGTTACGTGGAGCAACAAATTCAAGAGCAGGGGTGCAACGATCTTAGCACACGATCTGCAAGTAGTAAACCATACTGACCACCCACGCCCAAAGCCAGCGCTATTATTTCAAGAAAGAATTAAGGTCGCTCACCTCTCTTCATCTTTTGGCCCACCGTGTTTTTTGGACAGAGGATTAAAGTGAGGACCTGCACTGGTACAGCCTATTTACCAAAAAAAAAAGAAAGGTAGCTAAATTACCAATCAAAATTCCAATAAATTCTAAAAAAGAAACTGGTCATTGCGAAAAGCCTCAACTGGAGAAAAGTACTGACCCACAACGTGACTTCTTGGCTAGTAACGACAGCAACAAAGGGCAGGGAGACAAATTCTAACTACTGTGTGACACTGGTCAAGTTAACACCCTTCTCTGGGCTTGGGTTCTTCGGCCCCGTAAAATGAGAAGGCCAAGACTTGAGCTTCAGTGGTCCTTCTATTAAAACTCCCATGATTACGATCCTACTTCCTAAGATGACAGGATACCTCAACTACAAAAAACTTGCCTCCCCAGCAACACACCGCCAGACAGCTGCTGTCTGGGTTCTTGGTACTTGTGGAACATAAAGCAGCACCTTAATCCAAGGGCTGCCGCCCTGTATGACTCTGGGGCCTTCAGGTCTGTAAAAATGGCACTCCTGAGCCCCAGGGAACAGCATTCACACAGAACCAACTACGGAGGAGGCTCTCTCGGGACATGGTTCTGCACTCGATGGCTATCAGGTGGGGTGGGGGATGGACCGAAGCTGTAAACAGAGGTTTCACCCATTCTCCCCCGACCCTGACCCTCCCCACTCAGGGAGACGACAAGCAGGTTACAGGACGTGGCAGGGGAGGTCAGAGCCAGAGAGCCATCGCCGCCCACGGCAGCAGCAGGGCTTTTTCTTCGGCTGTGCCAGGTCTCCGTTGCTGTACACGCGCGCTTTAGCTGAGGCACGCAGGATGCTTAAGCTGTAGCACGCGGACTCGCGGCTGCGGCCTGCACCCGGGATCTCCTTTCCCTGACCAGGCATCCAACCCAGGCCCCCTGCATTGGCAACGTGGGGGAGTCTCACCCACTGGACCACCTCTTAGTCCCAGGAATTTTTATAACTGTTGAAGTGGATCACATCTGACTCTTAAATCACTATTTAAAGGAACCAAACTATGGAACATTAAAAACATGTTCCAGCAAAATGAATTAACTGCTCATCATAGAAAGTTGAAACACTAGGTTTACTCAAATACAGCCACTTAACCCATAAATTTTGTTAACTTGCTTCTGATCCCAAACTGAGAAAATAAAACTCAATCCACAACACCAACAGTTCACAGGCTATCCTCAGTTTGTATCTTACTTCCAAACCCCACCCACAACCCCACCGTGTCTGAGCTAAGGCTCTAGTTTTGGGAGCTGTGGAGCTATTCTTCCAGGGTAATGATAAATGAACCCCTGCCTGCAACATCCACCCTCAACCCCCAGCTCACAAGGACCAAAGGCCAAGGTGGTCAGAAAGCAGCAGTGTTGTTTCCTACTGTTAAAAACACCTGACTTTTCTCCAGTTGATTATGGGTAATCAACCCATAATAAGATAAAAACATCAATTCCCCCTTCCATTCCATGAGTCAGTCACTTTCATCCCTAAGGCGACTTGAGTAATCCTATTGACTTTTTAAAAAATTTGTTGGCAAGTTTTTAATGTGTGAGGGTGGCTTCCTGGATGGCGCAGCAGGTAGACAATCCGCCTGCAAAGCAGGAGACACAGAAGACGCTGGGTTCGATCCCTGGGTCTTGAAGATTCCTGGAGAAGGAAATGGCAACCACTCTAGTGCTCTTGCCTGAAAAATATCATGGACAGAGGAGCCTGGAGAGCTACAGTGGAGTCAGACATGACTGAGCGACTAAGCGCGCGCACACACACACACACACACACACACACACACATACACACACTACTATGTGTATCTTACTAGGTGAAATGACTGTGAATCACTAGCCACCAGCACAGCACCCACCTTGGGTATTATCTCCAAACTGATGGACGTGGAATCCATGATCACCTTCAGTCAATCCTGTAATGGATCCAGTTACCACGACTGTATTTCCCTTTAATCAAAGAAAAGTGTGAGAAGTTTGAGAGAGCAAACACTTCTGAGCAAAGAAAACAACTGAATTACCTTTACCACTCACAGGAAAAGTGAAAAGAACATCAACTCAGGAATTGAAAAACCTGTGTCCCAGATTTTTGACTAGAAAGGCCCACCACTTCCTAGCAGTGAACCTCTAGGTAGCTGCTTAGCCATTCATGTGGAATATGAGTAAGTTCTTGCTTATTATGTAAATACTTCAAACAGGTTGTGCTTGTGTGTGGCTAAGCATATGTGCACATATCAAACTTGTGAACCCAACTGCTTGCACGTCATACACTTTTCAGCATCTTCCTTTCTTCATGCAGACACTGCTGTATTATCAAACACAGAGATTTGTCTTAAAAAGATAAAAAAGGTTCCCTGGAAATACTCAACTTGCTACCGCATGACCCCTCTTCTCCACTCCCCAAGAGAGGGACATTTATCAGTTTCCCACATGGCTATTTCTGATTTATAGCCAGAAAACATCCTCCTCACTGCCACTGGAAAGCTGATCCTAGTCTAACCAGAACTACTGCTTTCTCGAGGCCTTTTAGGCACTGAAACCTAGATAACCTTTCCACTCCTGAGAGCAAAAAGAAGGTAATAAAACACCGAAGCAGGTGAAGAAAAAAACACTGCAATCCGGGCAAAGGTGATGGGTAATGCGACTGCACGCTACACAGACAAATCAAAGAAGTTGCTTCCACAGCTACAAAGAGATCTTAGGAACTAAAATAAAACATAACACAGCAACCAAACCATATAGGAATATGAGATGGTGTTTCTGTGTCTTTTTTTAAAAGCCAGAGGTGTTTGGCCTTGAAGATCTGATTTCCCACTGGCTAGGTATCACTGCTCCTGGGGAGTAGCGCGGCAACTGCTGCCACTTGAATTTCTTTTTGAGGGCAGACACACTACAATTCCACTAGGTAAAGAGAAACCCAAAATTTAATGGAAAATTCTGGAAAAAGCCAAATGTGAATGTTATACCCCCAAACACGCCATGTTATCAAGAGCACAGAGAGACAAACACGGCAGGTTCTTCCAAACCTCCACTTAACTAGTAATGCATAGAACGTATGTTCAAGGGTAAGCTGCCTGGTACACCCTGCAGGGATCGGGCTGTTATCTCAAATGAGTGAAACAGGTCAGGGGAGCAGGAGGAAGGGAAACGGCCCATAGTGTCACCCTTGGCTAATGAGAGGGCTCAGTAGGGGCCTTATCCAGACGATTTTCAAGATGAGCTAGGACTTTGGACTTAACTGAAAATTTCCGATTTTTGAAAACCGGAAACTAATCCAAAAATTTTAAACACTCAATAAGCCAAGAAATACAGTTGATAGTTTATTGACAGTGTAACACATCTGCACACCCAAGGGTCTTTGATCAGGTGCAAAGAGCACCACCAAAATGGAGGTTCAGAACCCAGAAGAGGGAGCCATACAAGCGCTCTGGGAAGGTGTAAAAACTGAGGGGACCCGAGTCATCTCAGGCTTCAGTTTGGCGTCTGAATCTAAACACCAGGAGCTGTTTCCTCAGAGGTTTCTTAGGTTCTCTAGTAGAGAGGAAAGAAGAGACACAAAACCGAGTCTGGCAAATGAAAAGGCAAAATTTAGTCTAATGTCAAGCCTTTTCAGAAAATTTGGAAAACACCAAAAGGAAAATAATTAAGCTCAAATATTTAAGTTCTCCTCGTATAGATCTCACATAGGACGCTTACTTGATTACTGTGCATATCCTCTCGTGTTTCCATAAACCACTGTAAATCTCACTGGTACCTTAAATATTCCCTCAAGATTAACAAACCAACATAAACAATTTTCCACCCACTGGCAAACCTAAGATCTGGGACAATCTTTTCACAAGCATACTCCTCAAAACATCTGTGCTTCACAGTATTATCACTGTTTCTGTACACTTTATTTTACATGATTTGTGCAGAGGTTTGTCCGATACCCTCTCAGTAACAGGCCTACCGGTAAAGAGGTAAAGAAATTTCAAAGTCACATGACTGAAAATTTGTTTACAGGAATGCTCCAAGCAAGAAGTGACAATTCCGTGCAAGGGAAATACTCTCCTCTCGTTGGACTCCCAATCCTCATTCACTGCCCTCTACAACAGGAATTCTCAATCCTCCATCCATTGTTAAGAACCATTTTAAAGGCTTTAAAAACAGCAAATCTCAGACTGCACTGTGCCAGGTTCTGATGTAATTGATCCGGAGATGAGCCCTAGAATCTGTATTTTAAAAAACTCAGTGACTCTGGGGCTTCCCTGACGGCTCAGCGGGTAAAGAATCTGCCTGCAATGCAGGAGAGCTGGGTTCGATCCCTGGAATAGGAAGATCCCCTGGAGGAGGAAATGGCAACCCACTCCAATTATTCTTGCCTGGAGAATCTCATGGACAGAGGAGCCTGGCGGGCTACAGTCCATATGGTCACAAAGACTCGGACACGCGTGAAGCGACTCAGCACGCACGCGGCGAGTCTGCCGTGCACCCAGAGTCAATAAACCCCCCAAACAAGGGAGTCTGTTAGATCTCCGGGTTTTTTTTGGAGCTCTGACCAGGGCCGTCTTCTCTGCCCTCACAGAGCCTGACCATGACCTCGAGCAGCGTGTCAGCAAACTTTTCTGTAAAGGGTCACTGTTGCATACTCGTGTTTTCCTTTAAACACAAACATAAAAAAAAAAAAAAAAAGAACAGACCTGAACAGATAAAACCACTCAGCTCGAAGGCTGTACAAACACCCACCCCGGGACAGACTGTGCGCGTGGTTTGCAGATCCCTGAGCTGGAGCGTTCGAGCTGCAAAGGAAGCCCCAAAGGCATAACGGATGCCACGAAAATCCCGAGGCCCCGGCCGCACCCCGCCACCCCCGGGATCTCAAGGATGGGCCAGGCCTCGGGACTGCGCAACTCAAGAATCCGCAGGATGTCAGGACCCCAGAGGCTGACCCCGCCGAGAAGCGGGGAGAGTGGCCCCACGGCCTCCTCAAAGCGGGGCAGGGCTCCGTCGGGGCCTGGGGGCGCCGCGGCCGCCGGTTCTCCTCCTCCCTCGTCCTCTCTCCGCCCTCCCCGGCCCGCGGCTCGGTCTCCCCGCCCCTCCCACACACAAAGGGGCCGGCCGGATGCTCCCTTCCTGCACCCCCGCCCAAGCCTCGCCACGCACCGCCGCCGGGCTCGCCCGGTGACTCAGCGCTCTGCGGCCGCGCGCGCGCGCGGGGGTGGAGGGGGACTGCGGACCCGCCGGCCCGCGCGCCGGGGCCGGGGAGGCGTGGCGGGGCCGGCCGGAGGCCCGGCCTCCCGCCGCAGGGCACGGGCGGGCGCGCGCGGCCTCGCCGCCGGTCTCCCCCCGCGGCCCCGCCAGCCCTTGCCTTTGCCTCGAAGTGGATGGTGCCTTGCACCGGGCCGTCGCCCTTCAGCACGCAGACGGCCTTCGTCGCCATGGCTCGGCGGAAAGGCGCTCCGGCCCGGACCGCTAGGGACGCCCCCACGAAGCTGAGCGGGAGACCGCGCCGCAGCACACACGCCGACGCAAAAGCGGGGCACGCGCGCCGCCGCACCTTTATAGGGCCGGGCCGCCGCGCCCCGCCCACCCTGGCCCTCCACCAATCGCCGCCTGCGCTCTCCGCGCGCCCCCCCAAACGCGGGCGCGAGGGGCCCTGACGGACAGGGGAGGGGGCGGAGCCAAGGGGCGGCGTGTGGAGCTCGTCACTCAAGCGCCCCCGGCCCCCTCTGCCCCGTGGCTGCGTAAAAACGCGCAGTAAAACCTAGGCCCGTGGAATAAAACAGCAACAACCCAGTCTTTCCCCTCGGGAGGGTGATAGCAAGCACACGAAACTGGGACAGGGAGGTATATACGTGGCACGCCTTGAAGACCTGAAGTCCCTTTGTCCGCAAATGTTAATGAGTGATAACTGACTTTGGCCCTGACGTGTGTCGCGTTTGTGCTTCACAAGTTGAGACTCTCGTGCTGGGTGCTTTTGATAGTTTCCTTTCTTTTTTAATTGCGTTGTGGGTTTCTGTTAAGACGGTGGATCTCAGTCCCGGGTCTCACCTTTTCTTCTCTGCAATTTTCTTCGTCCTAAACACATGAGTTACGTATTTGGTTGTCAGAATTACATCTTCTCGAATATTTCCTGTGTGGCAAGGCCACATACCTGAAAATACCATAAAAAAAAAAAAAAAAAAGGAAAGTCAACGGATTGATTGCTACATCCCTCTGTGTTTTGTCTGCTGCCCCAGCAGTCAAGGAGAGGGGGAGAATAGGCTAATGATACCTCCATACCCCAGGGTATTTCTTAACCTTCAAGGAAGACGTTTCATGAAACTAGCTAACAGCACAAACCACTTCTGTGGGGTTTTATTTAAAAATATAAGCATGTTTACTTGTGTGCTCAGAAATCTCTAGAAAGATGTACAGGAGACTGGAAGGGTACCTTTGGGAAATGCAAATTTAACTTACTAATGTTCTCTCAAAGTATTGTTTTGTTTTTTTTTTTTTTACAATGACTATGCATTTCCTTCTCTCCTGGCTCAGATAATAAAAAATCTGCCTGCAATGCAGGAGACCTGAGTTCACTGCCTGGGTGAGAAGTATCCCCTGGAGAAGGGAAAGGCTACCCACTCCAGTATTCTTGTCTGGAGAATTCCGTAGAGAGAGGAGCCTGGCCAACGGCAGTCCACTGGGGTCTGCAAAGAGTGGGACAGGACTGAGTGACTAACACTTTCACTTTTACACTTTTCACTGCATTTCTCTACAACAGTTTGGCTCAGAAGGAGAATTCCCACCACCACCACCATCTGGCCCCACCCCCACAAACATGCTTTTCTTGGCAAAATAGTTTGATAACCAAGGGGTTGCCAGGGGGCATCAAGAGAAGAATCTTCCCCTTCCCTCCCCAGTGGGCTGCCTGAGTAACAAAGATGAGTGAACTGTTTTCAGAGATGAGGGTAATTTAATCTGGAAGCATGCTTTCAACTCATCTAGAAGGCTAGTTAAACTGCAGATCGCTGTGTTTCTGACTCAGTGGGTCTGTGGTGGGAACCTGGAATCTACCTTCCTCCCTTGTTCTGAGGGAGCTCTGATGTTGGCAGTTTGAGAAATTTTGACCTGCAGGTGTTTTTGATGCCCAGTGAAGTAGGCAAGTTGAGGACAACAGCTAGACCTACTTGAATCAAAAGAGAAGATGGGAAGAGTATCCTGAAAAGAAATTGGGAGTCAAGGAGACAGGGGCCAACGAGGGACACACTTAAGGGAGGAGAGCTCTGGCTGCTAGGGATTTCTGTTGAAATCCTCCGGGTCTCCTGGTGAATTCCCAACACAACCTGCCTTTCTATCTAATGCTCAGTAGGGAGGATTTAGTTGTGGTGCTAGTGGTAAAGCCTGCCAGTGCAGGAGATGTAAGAGACCCGGGTCCGATCCCTGGGTGGTGAAGATCCCCTGGAGAAGGATATGGCAGTCCACTCCAGTCTTCTTGCCTGGAGAATGCCATGGACCGAGGAGCCTGGTGGGCTACAGTCCATGGGGTCACAAAGAGTCGGACACAACTGAAGTGACTTAACACACACACAGTTGTGGTGATGGTGAAATGCTGAGTGAGACCTAGTTCAAGGTCAGAGTAAAACAAGGCAGAAACTACTTCAGCCACGTCTTGGCTGCACATTACTTATTTAATTCTACCTTTGGACTCAAAATGGTCATCTGTCACAGATACACAGTTCACATATTCTTTTTTATCATCCTCTTGAAATTATACATATTTGTAAATTTGCTTGTTGTACTCAACTAGCATTTTCCAATTAGCCTGTAAGTGCAAATCACAGCCAAAGGGCCTTTGCCCAAGGCCAGAGTTTCTTTGGCTTCCAGGAAGTTGGAATCAGACTGCAGTTCACATGCCAACAAACTACCCCACATGCAGTGGCACTGGGATCTGGGTTCCTCCTCTTTTGAGATAGGTAGATAAAGCCTGGGTCGGTGCCAGGGCTGTGTCGTGCAGGATTAGAGGACCCCCGAGGTTCATTCCTAGTACTACCCTCACACCTAGGCAAGGGGTTCTCACCCTTCAGAGGGCCCTGTTCTGTTCTTTCTTAGGCTGTATTTCCCCTGGGGAAAAGTGTGGAGCTGAGAAGATGCTCCCACAAGAGTCTTACCCCTCCTTCTAGAAGAGGGTTGTGTGTGTGTGTGTGTGTGTGTTAGTCCCTCAGTCGTGTCCGTCTCTTTGCGACCCCATGGACTGTAGCCCGCCAGACTCCTCTGTCAATAGAATTCTCCAGGCAATAATACTGGAGTGGGTTGCCATTCCCTTCTCCAGGGGATCTTTCTGACCCAGAGATGGAACCCATCTCCTGCATTAGCAGGTGAATGCTTTACCACTGAGCCACCAGGGAAGCCCACACAATACATTGGACTGACTCCAAAGAGTTAATGATCAGGAAATGTGAAGATGTAGAAACAATGACTAGCTGTTGAACCAAGGAACTGCTAGCAATTTAGACTAGAAACCAGCCACAAGGCAGTGTCACCAAACTCCCAGGTCCCTAAAGGATAAAGGTCTGACACACATTCCTAAGTTGTTTTATAAGAAGGAGATCCATGTGGTACAAACGCCTCCCTTTATGCCCTGGCCCCTGTCCTGTGTTAGGGCAAGGTCTATTCATTTCAACCTTGAGATTCCATGATTCAATGGCTTTGGGGTGCTCCTGTCCCCTAATCTAGTCCCAAAGGTCATGTGTGTGATCAGAGAACTCGGGTGGTTTTGAAAAGTTCAAATCCCATTGAGAGTCATTGGGAATCCAAAAGGAGGTTGGGTTGTCTTGAGCCCAGAAATGTGGCTGGCATCTGACAGTGAGGATGAGGCATGCTGACCCAGAGAGACTTGAATTTTGTAGGGAATGGTGAGGACTGCATGCCTCGGACCAGATTGCCTCATGTGCAGATGACTCAGCAGTTTGCCGTCTGTCCTTCTGGCTTTCCTGAGCATGGAAATCGGTGTTTGGTTAAGAAGTAAATGAGAAGGTAAGTCTTCATTTCCATCCCTTTCCTCTTCTTTTCCTTTCTTTCTTAGAATTCATTCCTCCCTTTTCTCCTTTATTTTGGGCTTCCCTGGTGGCTCCAACAGTAAAGAATCTGCCTGCAATGTGGGAGACCTGGGTTCGATCCCTGGGTTGGGAAGATCCCCTGGAGGAGGGCATGACAACATACTCCAGTGTTTTTGCCTGGAGAATCCCCATGGACAGAGGAGCCTGGCAAACTGCAGTCCATGGGGTCGCAAAGAGTCAGACACGACTGAGCCACTAAGCACAGCATAGCACTCCTTTATTTCATCTCCCTTTTTCCCAAAATCTTTTTTTTTCTCCTGAAATCCCAAGGCAGTTCCTCCTTTACACCTTCATGGTGCTCAGTGAATAAGTTTTCTTTTCATCTGCTTCACATCACACATCACAAAGGGGTTATCACCGAAACATTTGCTGATGAAAAATATGTTTATATATATGTGCTTAGTCGCTCATTTGTGTCCGACTCTTTGTTACCTCATGGACTGCAGCCCACCAGGCTCCTCTGTCCATGGGGATTCTCCAGGCAAGAATACTAGAGTCAGTCGTCATTCCCTTCTCCAGGGGATCTTCCCGACCCAGGGATCAAACCCAAGTCTCTCTCATTACAGGCAGATTCTTTACTGCCTGAGCCACCAGGTTGTAGGCAAATGTCAGAACTGGGCAAACACAAAAGAAGCAAAGTACAAAGAGAGGGCTTTTTTTTTTTTTAATACTAAGAAATAAATGCGGTAATAACTAGAAAGCAAATTAGAAACAGTTAAAGGCAGTATTTGCTAGTCCTATCTGGGCGTCCCTGGTGGCTCAGATGGTAAAGAATCTGCCAGTGTGGGAGACCTGGGTTCTATCCCTGGGTCAGGAAGATCCCCTGGAGAAGGGAATGGCTACCCACTCCAGTTTTCTTGCCTGGGAAATCCCATAGTCAGAGGAGCCTGGTGGGCCCCAGTCCGACAAAAGAGTCAGACATGACTTAAAACAACAATATATATATATGACTTTTGGCCATGATGCCTGGCATTTGGAATCTTAATTCTCTGAGTAGGGATTGAACCTGTGCCCCCTGCAGTTGAAGCAGAGTCTTAACCACTGGACCAGGGAATTCCTACCTGCAGATATTTAATGTTAGTAAATTCCCCAGACTGAAAGCTATTACCAGTAAACCCTGTGAGAAGATTATACTTCAGCATCATGAAGTATCTGAAGCATTTTTGAAAGCTGGGGAGGGAAAAGTGTAACAATTAACTTAGACTGTCAGTAAGCAGGAGAGAACAGCCTGGGATTAGACATTTGCAAACTGTAATTGAGAGTTTAGCTGTATATTTAATAATCTTCTGGAGAACAGAATGGCTACCCCCTCCTGTATTCTTGCCTGGAGAATCCCATGGACAGAGGAACCTGGTGGGCTACAGGCCATGGGGCTGGACACGACTGAGCAACTAACACTTTCCGTTTTAATAATCATGGCATAATAACCTATGTCATGAGCTCTGTTTAGCAATTGCACTCCGGGCTCTGGCCCACTCTGGCTCACTGTATCATCTCGGGTGATTCTCTCTAGATGAAGATGATGGTCAATCGCTCAGTTGTGTCCAACTCTTTGTGACCTCATGAGCTGTGGCCCACAGGGCTCCTGTGGCCATGGGGATTCTCCAGGCAAGAATACTGGAGTAGTTTGCCATGCCCTCCTCCAGGGGATCTTCCTAACCCAGGGACTGAACCCAAGTCTCCTGCATTGCAGACAGAATCTTTTATCATCTGAGCCACCAGGGAAGCCCATGAATACTGGAATGGGTAGCCTATCCCTTCTCCAAGGGATCTTCCCAACCCAGGAATTGAACTGGGGTCTCCTGCATTGCAGGTGGATTCTTTACAACTGAGCTACCAGGAGAGCCCAACTGTAAACCAGAGGCCCCTAGGTTAGGTACAGTCCTTGTCAACCCTCGCTGTACCTTAGAACCGCCCAGGAGATTTTTGAAAATAGTGTGCTTGGGCCCAATTACATTCACCTCTTCAAATTGTGTTTATTTAAACGGTAAATGCATTTAACGTTGCTGTAAGTTACATAAGAAACTGGCAATGGCCTCCACTGGAAATGGGCTGCTTACCTTGGCACTTTCTATCCTATGAGGAAGATAAACTTATATTTAGTTAAACAAGCATAACCAGGTTTCTGTTACATGCAGTTCAAAGCAAGCTCCAACTGAAAGAGAGAAGAAGCCACCAGGGGAGCTTTAGCAGGAAGGGACTTGATTATGTGGATAACTAAGATGGATCCTAGGATACGCAAGTGGGTAGATCAGAAGAGAGTGAAGTGAAACTGAGGGCAGAAAGGCTATTTGGGAGTCATGATACAGGGTCCTGGTCAGAGGCCATTGCTAGAAAGTAACAGACACAGAATGAAAAAGGAACCTTCAGCCTCAGGGCCTGACCAAACCTGCAGGGTAAGGGAGAGGCAGGGCCAAGGGTAGCTCCCAGATTGGGGGCTCAGGTGCCAAAGTGGAGGACAGAGCTGCCATTTATTAATACCATGAAAAGCAAGTTCCAGATTAAGACCTTAACTCAGGACAAGGGTACATCTGGGTGCCTGAGGAACCTGGAAGTGCTTGAGGTGGATGCATCCTTTTGAACACAGGTGTAAACCTCAGGGCGGCCGTACACAGCATGGCTCATAGTTTCATTGAGTTAGACAAGGCTGTGGTCCATGGGATGAGCTTGGTTAGTTTTCTGCGATTGTGGTTTTCAGTCTGTCTGCCCTCTGATGGAGAAGGACAAGAGGCTTATGGAAGCTTCCTGATGGGAGAGACTGACTGAGGGGAAACTGGGTCTGGTTCTGATGGGCAGGGCCATGCTCAGCAAATCTTTAATCCAATTTTCTGTTGATGGGTGGAACTGTGTTCCCTCCCTGCTCTTTAGTTGGGGCCAAACTATGGTGGAGGTAAGGAAGATAATGGTGACCTCCCTCCAAAGATCCCTGCAGGCATTGCTACACTCAGCACTCCCAGCCCAGCAGCAGGCCACCACTGACCCACGCCTCCACTGGAGACTCCTGGACACGCACAGGCAAGTCCGGGACACTCTCCTGTGGGGTCACTGCTCCTTTCTCCTGGGTCCTAGTACACAAGGTTCTGTTTGTGCCCTCCAAGAGTCTGTTTCCCAGTCCTGTGTAAGTTCTGGCAGCTCTATGGCGGGGTTAATGGCGGCCTCCTCCGAGAGGACTTACACTGCACCCAGAGCCCCATCCCTGGCACAGACCACTGCCGACCTATACCTCCACAGGAGATGCTCAAATACAGCTCTGGCTCAGTCTCTGTGGGGTCCCTGGGTCCTGGTGCACACAAGGTTTGTTTGAGCCCTCTGAGCGTCTCTGGCGGGAATGGGGTTCGATTCTAAACGCGAAGTCTCCCCTGCTACAGTCTTGCTGGGTTTCTCCTTTGCCCTTGGACATGGGGTGTCTCCTCACAGCTGCTCCAGTGCCCCCTGTCTTACTGGATCACCGACTCAATGAACGTCAGTTTGAGTAAACTCCGGGAGTTGGTGATGGGCAGGGAGGCCTAGCATGCTGCAGTCCATGGGGTCGCAGAGTCGGACACGACTGAGCGACTGAACTGAACTGAACTGTGAACCCCAGGGTCACCCAAAGTGTAGGCTCTGTATCAGACCCAGTACACATGCTATTCAGATTTGTAACAAAAATGTAGTTACTCCCTTTGTGTGTGCGCACACTCAGTTGTGTCTGACTCTTTTGCAACCCCAAGGACTGTAGCCTGCCAGGCTCCTCTGTCCGTGGAATTCTCCAGACAAGAATACTGGAGTGGGGTGCCATTTCCTTCTCCAGGGGATCTTCCTGACCCAGGGAGCAAACTCGTGTCTTTTGCATCTCCTGCATTGACAGGTGGATTCTTTACCAGCAAAGCCATTGGGGAAACACATTTATTCCCTTTAGGGGCTATAATTGTCATCATGATTCTCTACCACTCTGGGTAGGCAACTGGTGAGACTTAGGCTTCCCAGGTGGCTCAGTGGTAAAGAATCCTCCTACCAATGCAGGAGACTCAGGTTCTATTCCTGGGTTTTAGAACATCTCCATCAGCCCAGCAAGTTTCCTCATGCTGGCTTTTGCTTAAGCCCTTCTCCCACTCCAAGCCCTAGGCAACTCCTAATCTGCTTTTTACCCTGTAAATTTACTTTTTCTGAACATTTCTTATAAATGGAAACAGTATGTAGTCTTTTGCATCTGGCTTCTCAGCATAATGTTTCAGAGCTTAATCTATGTTGTAGCATGTATTGGTAGTTTGTTCCTTTTTATGTCTCAAGAGTATTCCATGGCATGGAAATACCATAAATTGTTTTCCTGTCACAAGTTGGTGGACATTTGGATTTGTTATGTGTTATTGAATTGCGTCCCTAGTCCTCGGTGTTCATTGGAAGGACTGATGATGAAGCTGAAACTGCAATACTTTGGCCACCTGATGCGGAGAACTGACTCATTGGAAAAGACCCTCATGCTGGGAAAGATTGAGGACAGGAAGAGAAGAGGATGACGAAGGATGAGATGGTTGGATGGCATCACCGTCTCAATGGACATGGGTTTGTGTGGCCTCAGGGAGCTGGTGATGGACAGAGAGGCCTGGCATGCTGTGATTCATGGGGTAGCAAAGAGTCAGACATGACTGAGCAACTGAACTGAACTGAAAATACATATGTTGAAGCCCTAACCCCCATGAAATGTCACCTAGTTTGGAAATAGGGTTTTGGAAATGAAATTAGTTAATATAAGATCATACTGGAATAGGGTGGACCCCTATCCAATACGATTAGTGACCTTATAAAAAGGAGATTTGGACACAGACAGAGGGAACACCATGTGAAGATGAAGGCAAAGCTCAGGATGATGCTTCTACAAGCCAAGGAAGACCGAACATTGCCAGCAGACTAGAAGGAGCTAGGAGAAGGGTGTGCGAGAAGTTCTCCCTCACAACCCAGAAGGAGCCAATCTTGTGGACACCTTCATCCCAGACTTCTGGTCTCCAGAACTGTGAGCCAATCAATTTGTTATTTAAGGCACTTTGTTACAGAAGCCCTAGCAAACCAATACAAGATTATTTCCGAATTTTGAATGTTATAAATAATGCTGCCAAGAATATTGACATACACATTTGCGTGGGCATACAATTTCATTTCTCTTTGATTTGCTTTGTAACTTTGTTTCCAAAAAAAGTGCTAGACACTGTTTCAGTGGGCTACTGAAATAGTCACCTCCGTGACAACAAAGATTTCACTTTCTCCACATCCTTGCCAACATGTGCTATTGTTTATTTTTTTATTACAGTCACTCATTCCAGTGAGTATGTAGTGTCTTATTGTGGTTTTAATTTGCATTTCCCTAACAGCTAATGATGTTGAGCATCTTTTCATGTGATTATTAGCTGTTTATGTATCTTCTCTGATGAAATGTCTCTGTGAGTCTTTTCCCATTTTTGGCCTTATAACACTGTCTAGTTTCTTAAGGTAAAAGCATTGTTTATTGATTTGAGATTTTTGTTCTTTTCTAGTGTTCTTTTCTAGTATTTAATACTATAAATTCCCGTCTAAGCCTTGCATTAGCTACACCCATAACATGATATGTCACATTTTTATTTTCATTTAGTTTGAAATATTCTCTGATTGCTCTCATGACTTCTTTTTTCACCCATTCATTATTTTAAAGTGTAGTGCTTGCCTTCCAAATATAAGGGTTCCCCAAATTTCCTTCCGTTATTGCATCCTAGTTTAATTCCATGGTAAACTGAAAGAATATACTTTGTATGATTTCTTTCCTTTTAAATATTGATTGATTTGATGATCTATCACTTGATCTATTCTGGAGAATATTCTCTCTGCTATTGAAATGAATGTGTATTCTGCAGTTGTTTGGTGGAACATTCTACATAGGGTCACTAGGTTGCATTGGTTGATAGTGTTTTTTAAGTTCTTTGTGCCTTTGCTGACTTTCTGTCTGGTTTTTCTGTACATAATTGAGAGTGGGATATTGAAAGCTCCAACTACTATTATTGTCTACATTTCCTTTTTTTATGGTTGAAGTATAGTTGATTTACAGTGTTCTGTTAGTTTCCAGTGGCAAAGTGATTCAGATTCATTTCTATTATAGCTTATTACAAGATATTAAATGCAGTTCCTTGTACTGTACAGTAGGACCTTGTTGTTTATCTATTTTATATCTAGTATTTCATATCCGCTAATCCCAAAGTCCTATTTTATCCCTGCCCCCACACCCTTGCCTTTTCGCCCTTTCCTCGTTGGTAACTGTAAGTTTTTCTCCTATGGCTGTGAGTCTGTGTCTGTTTTATAAATAAGCTCATTTGTATCATTTTTTAGATTCCATATATAAGCGGTATCATATGATATTTGTCTTTGTCTGATTTCACTTAGGACGATAATCTCTAGATCCATCCATGTCGCTGTAAACGGCATGATTTCAGTTTCTTATGGCTGAGTAATTTTTCATTGTGTGTACACACCCACATCTTCTTTACCATTCATCTGTCAACAAGATTTTAGGTTGCTTCCATGTCTTAAGTATTGCAAATAGTGCTGCTGTGAACATTGAGGTGCATTTCAGTTCAGTTCAGTTCAGTTGCTCAGTCGTGTCTGACTCTTTGGAATCCCATGAACTGCAGCACGCCAGGCCTCCCTGTCCATCACCAACTCCCGGAGTCCACCCAAACCCATGTCTATTGAGTTGGTGATGCCATCCAGCCATCTCATCCTTTGTCGTTCCCTTCTCCTCCTGCCCCCAATCCTTCCCAGCATCAAGGTATTTTCCAGTGAGTCACCTCTTCACATCAGGTGGCCAAAGTATTGGAGTTTCAGCTTCAACACCAGTCCTTCCAATGAACACCCAGGACTGATCTCCTTTAGAGTGGACTGATTGGATCTCCTTGCAGTCCAAGGGACTCTCAAAAGTCTTCTCTAACACCACAGTTCAAAAGCATCAATTCTTCAGTGCTCAGCTTTCTTCACTGTCTAACTCTCACATCCATACATGACTACTGGAAAAACCATAGCCTTGACTAGATGGACCTTTGTTGACAAAGTATTGTCTCTGCTTTTCAATATGCTATCTAGGTTGGTCATAACCTTCCTTCCAAGGAGTAAGCGTCTTTTAATTTCATGGCTGCAGTCAACATCTGCAGTGATTTTGGAGCCAAAAAGATAAAGTTTGACACTGTTTCCCCATCTATGTCCTGTGAAGTGATGGGACCAGATGCCATGATCTTAGTTTTCTGAATATTGAGGTTTAAGCCAACTTTTTCATTCTTCTCTTTCACTTTCATTAAGAGGCTCTTTAGTTCCTCTTCACTTTCTGCCATAAGGGTGGTGGTGTCTGCATATCTGAGGTTATTGAGATTTCTCCTGGCAATCTAGATTTCAGCTTGCACTTCCTCCAGCCCACCGTTTCTCATGAGGTACTCTGCATATAAGTTAAATAAGCAGGGTGACAATATACAGCCTTGACGTACTCCTTTTCCTATTTGGAACCAGTCTGTTGTTCTCAAATTGGAGTTTTCTCTGGATATAGGCCCAGGAGTGGGATTGTTGGATCATAGAGTAACTCTATTTTTAGTTTTTTTTTAAGGAACTTCCATGTTTTTCCCCATAGTGGCTGCAGTATTTTACATTCCCACCAACAGTGTAGGAGGGTTCCCTTTTCTTCACACCCTCACCACATTTATTGTTTGTGTCTACATTTCCTTTTAATTCCCTCCCTTTTGTGTCATGTTTTTGAGGCTCTGCTAGTAGATGCATAGATAATTGTTACGCTTTCCTGTTATAGTGACTCTTTTATCATTTTGGAACATCTCTCTTTGTCTATGGTAATTTTTTTGCCTTGACATCTATTTTAGCTGCTATCCGCATAGCTACTTCACCTCTCTTATGGGTACTGTTTTCAGGGCGTATCTTTTTCCGTCTTTTTAGTTTCAGTGTATTTATGCCTCTGAATCTAAGGTGTTCTCTTACAGACAGCACATACTTGACTCTTGCTTTTTTCTTGTCTTTTTGTATATCCCTGTTCTTTGATTGGATTGTAGACCATTCACATTTAATGTAATTAATATCATGGGATCGCAAAGAGTCGGACACGACTGAGCGACTAAACTGAACTCACCTGAACTGATATATGTTTGGATTTACCTTTGCCAATTGTTTCCTCTGTGTCTCCTATTTTCTTTCTCTGTCCTTTTACTGCTTTCTTTTGTGTTAAAACAATTTTAGTATAGCATTTAAATTCCTCTGTTAATATTTTTAATATTTTAAAATTTATTTTATTAGTGGTTACTCTGTAGACTGCAACATCTTAACTTACCAAAATCCAGCTGTGATTAATACTGATCTAATTCTGGTAAAATACAGAAACCTTGCTCCGGGGTTGCTCCATTCTCTCCTCTCACCTTTGTGTTATTACAGTTGTATATAATATACATTTATATATGGTTCAAACCCAGCAATATAGTATTACAATTATTGCTTTATACAATTTTATGTCTTTTAAAGACATCAGGAGAAGAAATGAGGAAAATTTAGAGAGTTTTTTTATATTTACCCACACATTTACCATTTCAGTACTTTTCATTTCTTCCTGTGCATTCAAATTGTGATCTGATGTCACTTGCTTTCAATCTGAAGGGGTTTCTGTAGTATTTCTTGAAAGGAAAGACTGTCATCCCTTCTATTAACAGTACCTCTGGATGTGGGCATTACCTACTACACCAGATCAATAGTAGCACCATGCCAGTCCTCATGGCCTGGCCAGCCCTGGCAGAGCCTCCACACCCGCTGGGCTGGAGGAGATGGAAGCAGTCTTCTCAGGCATGCCTGCGGTATCCACTATCCTTACCCAGAGTTCAGCAGTTTTCAAGCATAAGCACGTGTCAGACTATCGTATATCTTTGTTCACTTTCTAGAGCCCTTAATGTTGTTCTTGTCAATTTTATCTAGCTTTATAGTTGCTCTCTGGGAAAAGGATTTGCTAACCATTTCACTTGGCCCTACCCAGAAGTCTATTTCCTCCCTGCTGTGTTTCTGATTCATTAACCCTGAGGTGTAGCTGGAAATTTTAAATTTTAATGAGTTCTCAGATAATACTAATGCTGCTGGCCCAGGGACCACACTTTGAAACCTACTGCTTTAGGTTAAATCAATCTCTTTTCGATGTGAAAACAACCTTCTCAAGTATGAATTCATTATGAGCACACATGAAATTTTATTTTAAACTTGCTGCAGGGGAACAAGGCATCCAATAAAACCAGTTCAGATATTTCTGTTTCATAGAAACTTTCAATTGCAGTAAAGGTGACTAGATAATCTTGTTAACATTAGGTTCGAGAAAGGCTTGTCTGCTCAGCACAAGCCTGCTGGTCAGCAATTCTGGTGATTCATAACAAGACAGTTCAAGTAAATCTAACAGCCCATGTGGGCTCTTAATCTCATCCAAGTCTGTAAGAAAATTGCTCAATTATTTTATCATGAATGCCAGACACTTTCCCTGGGCGGCTGTTGATTATCCCAAGCCCCTCCGGTCTTCTCCAGGCTGCCTTGCTCAGATAGTGGAAGTGCTCTCTCTCACCTGGGTAAATCCAAAGTTTCCCCCTTTTCCTGCTGTTGTGCCCTAGGAGGGATGCTGGGCATCTAGTTGGCAGAGGTCAGGCAGCAATAGAGGCGGGCACTCCCTGTCCATGTGGTGTCACCAGGGTCCTCATTGGTTTCTGCCGCACAGCAGCTGGCCCAGTCTGTAGCATGACTGGTCCTGCCACTGTCATCTGTGGTTCTGACTATTGCCAGTTTGTCACCAAATCTTCTTTGCATTGCCCCAGGCTTCTGCTGGTCCACCAGTCAACTCAGCCTTTTCATATCCCAGCAGTGGGACCATAGGAATATCAGGGGATCTAGGTACTAAACAGAGGCCACATTTTACTGCTCTGACCTCTCTATCCTGACAGCTCCCTCTGCACCCCACTGCCTGCCCTGGCGCCATGTTGGAATGTCTCCACACGGACCCTCTGCACCCCACTGCCTGCCCTGGCGCCATGTTGGAATGTCTCCACACGGACCCTCTGCACCCCACTGCCGGCCCTCGCGCCATGTAGGAATGTCTTCACGTGGACTCTTTCCTCCTTCACCCACTGTGATATGAATGCCGCTAGCATTCATAAAGTTCTCAAGATCTTCCATTTCGTCTAGGCGTTTCTACCTCAGCACTCACAGGGAGAGAGGAGGTGAGGACTCGAATGGCTCATGCTGCTTGCTTCGCCCGTGGCCCTCTCTCCTTTCCCTCTCTTCCCATCATGCTGAAGGACAGCATGTTTTAATTTCTCCACCTCAGAGGATCTCTGACGTGAGCTACATCAGAATCCCCTGAAGGGCTTGTGAAAGCACAGATGACTCAGCCCGATCCCCAGCGTTTCTGATTCAACAGCCCTGAGATGGGGCCTGAGAAGGTGCATGGCTTTTATTTTTTAATATTTCTTATCTATTTCTTATTTATTTATTTGGCTGCACCGGATCACAGCATGTGGGGTCTAGTTCCCCTACCAGGGATTGAACCTGGTCCTCCTGCATTGGGAGCTGAGTCTTAACCACTGGACAACCAGGGAAATTCTGAAAATGGGCATTTTTTTCCCCTTAAATTTCATGTATTTATTTCATTTATTAGTTTGGGGCTGTACTGGGTCTTTGTTGCTGCAAGGGCTTTTCTCTAGTTGTGGTGAAGGGGAGCTGCTCTTCACTGTGGTACATGGGCTTCTCCTTGCAGTGGCTTCTCTTGTTGTGAAGCATAGGCATCAACAGTTGTGGCATGTGACCTCAGTAGTTGCAGTGCCTGGCTCTAGATCAAGGGCTCAGTAGTTGTGATGCATGGGCTTATTTGCTTCGAGGCATATAGGATCTTCCCAGATCAGGGATTGAACCTGTGTCTGCTGCACTGGCAGGCAGATTCTCTACCACTGAGCCACCAGGGAAGCCTAAGAATGTGCATTTGTTACAGGCTTCCTGGTGATCTGTTGCTGCTGGTCTTCTAAGCACACTATAAGAACCACTGGTCTACCTTCTACCCTGATTTCTTGTTCCCCTCAATTTAAAGTGAAATTCTAGAATCTTTTCAGAAGACTTAATACCTGATTTGTTAATGGATGCTAAAGGAACTTAGAAAATCCTTTTTCTCAACAAAATTTTTTCAAACTATTGTCCTCTAAGGTGGGGTGACTATAATTTATTTGTCCAAACGGGGATACCTTTGATGGTTAGGTACATGAATAATAATAATAATAATGCCAAGATAACGAGAGTCATTGGGACTGCCCTAGGCAAACCAGGATGCCTATTTATCCCCATGCTACAGCTTGAGAAAATCACCTTTGGAATGCAAAGCCGTGACTTCCTTGTTCTAGGAGTAAACTGACTCTCCTGGGATAAAGAGGTTAGTGGCTCAAACTTTGAGTTGGAAGGCTGCCAGGGAATGTGATTTAAAAGGGAAACAAAAATATAGAGGTTTAATATCTTCAAAACACCATCCTGATTGTATTTGAGTTTCCCACCTATAGCACCAAGGTGACCCAGTGGTAAAGAATACACCTGCAGTGCAGGAGACTCAAGACTCAGGTTCGATCCCTGGATCGGAAAGAGCCCCTGGAGAAGTGAATGGCTACCCTCTCCAGTACTCTTGCCTGGAGAATCCCATGGACAGAAGAGCCTGGCGGGCTATATAGTCCATGGGGGTCGCAAAGAGCTGGACATGACTGAGCTACAAAGCATGTACCTATAGCACCAAAGAGCCTGACTATCCTTCAGCCACGAAATGAAGGCCATTTGCCTTCTTCCAGGAACAAGCCCCACCAGCTCTGTTGAGCATCAGCCCGATTCTCAATCCCCTGGTGTTTTAGCTATTTCTGGGCATGCCCCAAGTAGTAGTTCACAGGTGCCCACAACCCCCAGAATGTCAGTTGCAGCCCCCTGCGAGGCCTTGTCCTTCCTCTTCTGCTCCAGCTTCTTGTTCCCCTCCGTGGTCCCCAGAGCCACCTGGAGCAGTTTCACTTCTGCAGCTTCCCATCACAAGGGCCCCCAGTTCCATGCCAGGATGCTGCCTCCAGATGCTCCCCCATCTCGGGTGCCAGAGCGTGGCCTCTCAACTCTTTGCCACTCTTTGTTTCCTGGGCCCCAGGGTGGATGTGTTTTGAAGGCAATGCCAGTAGGAGTTGCTTGATGGTTGGAATACTGGGTGCAGGAGGAGAGAAGTCGAGGATGATTCCAGGGTTTCGATTCAATGCATGAGACTGTTGTTATTTAGGATGGTGGGAAAGACTGGAAGACTATGGGTGGAGCAGGTTTTCTTTGTGAGGAAAAGGAAAGATCAGTAGTTTCATTTGGGTCACAGTAAAGTCTGTGATGTCACTTGGATATCTAAGATAAGAAAGGGAACAATGGACCTTCCCTTTCAACTTCTACACAGAGATGAACGGAACTGTAAAGGTTATTTTCCAATTCCAGCAGGCACTGTTGCCTGCCTGCCTGACTGCTCTGTTTTCTTTTTTCCGTCCAGACTGGCAGAACATAGATTTTGTTCCAGTGTCTGACCCCAGCTGTGTGACTGGAGAAAACGCTGGTTGTCTAAACCAGCCAGGTCACCCCATCCTGTATGTCATTGAGAAGTAGAAAGGTAAGTCTGACACTCAGTTCTGGTCAGTGAGACATGGTGGGAAGCGGGGCAGTCATTTAGGGACTCTGGGGAATGTTTTCTTTCTTTAAAAAAGATTTACTGGTAGACAGGAGTTGATAAGGCTACTGGGTACAGATACCCTCAGAGTGTGAAACACTGTCCATTTGAAGTTGAAGTTGAAAGGGAAAGCCCATTGTTACCTTTCTTATCTTAGATATCCAAGAGACATCATGAACTTAACTGTGACCAGGACTTCCCTGGTGGTCCGGTGGTTAAGAATCTGCCTTGCAATGCAGGGGACGCAGGTTCAATTCCTGGTTGGGGAACTAAGATAGAACATGGAACTAACAGTGTCATGCTACAGGACAACTAACCCAATTGCCACAATTACGGAACCTACACACTCCCAAGCCTGCATGCGACACCTACAGAGGACGTGCGCTGCAACGAAAGATCCCACGTAACACAACTAACACCCAACACAGCCAAATAAATAAGTAAATACTTTTTTAAAAAAAGAAATGGCTGGGGGTTCTGGATGGGGACCATATGTACACCCATGGTGGATTCATGTCAGTGTATAGCAAAGCCAATACAATATTATAAAGTAAAAATAAATAAATGAATAAAGGAAAAAAAATAAAGTGCACCAGCTGACACCAGTGTCAAAAAAAAAAAAAAAAAAAAAAATAACTTTTTAAAAAAAAAAAAAAGATGTATGAAAAGAATTTGGCTTTTCCTCCTGAATGAACTAGGGCCACCATCCTGCAAACATGATGTGGGAACAAACAAGCTAAAGATGGTCAAGCTGAAAAGTAGCATTTTCTAGCCCATTAGTTAAGTAACTGGAACCCATCCCTTCTCTGGGTCTCTTCTCCTGCAAGATAATGCACTTTGTGATCAGTTAGGCCATTCTGAGAAGCGTTTTCTTCACTTGCCTGTTACCACGGAACTTTCAGGGTAGTAATGAAGATGCCCAGGTGGTCAGTAGCAATGTCAAGCCAGTACCAGCAGCCAGACCATTTCCACTGCAAGGAACTGACATGGTTATGAACTTGAACTTGAAGCTGCTTGTTTTGTGATAGGTCTGTGCTTTTTCTTTGCTAGAGAGGGCTAGCATTTCACACTGTGAGGGTATCTGTGCCAACAGCCTTATTATCTCCTATCTACCCAGAGCTCCTCCCTCCTACACAAAACTGTCCTTGGCATGGAGAGTCAAGTCCATGAGTTGCTCTCACACTTTCTGTTCTGCTTTGTACTCAGAAGCACATGTTAGGAGGCCCGGCAAATATCATATCCCCAAATTACAGACTGAGAATTAACACTCGGAGGTGATCATAGCCTAGAAATGGCAAAACCCGGACTAGAACCAGGGTCCATTCCAAGCCAGCAGTCTTGGAACCACATCATGAAATTTGTTTTAAAGTCTAAAATGACATCTTATTGTTGTCCTCACTTGGTTATTCTAATTTTGCTGGTTAAACCTGATTAAAGTGACTAATCGCTGTAAGACTCTCACATGTCTCGATTCAAACAAAACACACACTAAGTACCAAAGGTCTCTAAGGTCTGTTTGGCTTTCTGTTACTCAAAATAATAGTAATTTTCCTTCAAATGCCACTTGATCAGGACTGTTTTCCCCCTTACAGTTTTCTTACAAGTGTGTTTTCAGTTTACTTTTAGTGCCGTATATAACAGGAGTCAGAATCACAATAATTCCAGAGATGATCAGGTATTTAAATTAATAGCAGTCCTGCTACATACGCAGTTTGTTGTGCATGAACCAACATGGTATATATATATATATATATTTTTTTTTCTTGTAAAGCTCTTCATTTGCATGAGAATAAAAACTCTGAACTGGTTTGAAGTGAGACATTTAGTCCAACTTTACCAGGAAGACAAGTCAAACCAGTTCAGCTGGGTGGAAGAGTGCTTCAGTTTGGTTTTGTTAACAACTATAGTTATTTTACCAGGAAAACGAGTTTATTTGGGTAATAGCAGAGAAATTAACAATTCAATTTAGGACAAGCACACTATGGTGAACCATAGGCAAGTTCTGAAAAAGTGGTTCTTAATAAGTTGGTTTGAGAGTGACTGGGGAATGTCCTTATTATTTACTTTTGTTTTTGAGATAAAATGTTCCAGAAATGTTAACAAGCTGGATTTTTCAAAGAGCAAGTCATTTTTTCTTGAAATGTTCCAGGAATGTTTGATTTGCAGTTAAGAGTGGTGGGGAAGGGGTAAGATTTTTGCCCTGTTTCTCACATCAGGTATTCATCCACCCACCCCTTCCTAGCTCTTCACCTCCAAGATGCTATACCCCAAATGTCTGGATCAGTGTCTGGTACTCAGGAGCATTTGACAATGAGTTGACTTCTAGTCCTACCTAAACAGCTGGTTAGATATGTGAATCCAAGGCCTTTCTTGGGGACTGGGAACTCATCTCATCCCCACCACCACCTTCTCTGGCTAGCAAGCCAGAGCCCTCTGGTCCAAAGATCTAGAACAGGCCTGAGAAGAAAGGAGAGCTTACCAGGAGCCCCCCCTCCCCCCACCCAGGCCCTAAACCAAAACTTCCCCAATCAGCTCTGGGGAAGGGAGGTGCTGACTTACCTGCTTACCCTTTTGGGCCATTTGGATTTACCGTGCTTGTGTATTTTCCAAAACTATTTTATTACATATATCTTTAAATGCTTAGCTATTAAAAATACCACTAAGATAAATTTTACGCTTCTGGCTGACGCTGTTAAAAACAAGACAACCGGCCCCCAGTGGAATCCTTGTGTTAAGCCCCATGTTACCAAGCTGTAATTTAATTACAGTTTCAGCTCTCCCAGAAATGGAATCTTTAACTAGTCAATCAGGAATTGTCAGATTCCTACACTGGTTAGGGTAGCGCTGGTGGTGTGTGCAGAGGGCCTGGGCAGCACCCTGCTTTTGCTCCAGCCAAAGCTATAGTTTTTCCAGTAGTCATGGGCAGATGTGGGAGTTGGACCGTAAGGAAGGCTGAGTGCCGCAGAACTGATGCTTTTGAATTGTGATACTGGAGAAGACTCTTGAGAGTCCCTTGGACTGCCAGGAGTTCAAACCAGTCAGTCATCAAGGAAATCAGTTCGGAATATTCACCAGAAGCACTGACGCTAGAGCTGAAGCTTCAATACTTTCGCCACTTGATGCAAAGAGCTGACTCATTGGAAACGACCCTGATGCTGGGAAAGACTGAAGGCAGGAGAAGAGGATGGCAGAGGGTGAGACGGTTAGATAGCATCACTAACTCAACGAACATGAATTTGAGCTGATTCCAGGATAGATAGTCCAGGAGAGAGGAGCCTGGTGTGCTGCAGTCCATGGGGTCACAAAGGGTCAGACCCAACTTATCGACTTGGCCTAGCAACTGAACAACAACAACTTTGAAAGTGGCAGTTGGTTTTTTTTTTTTTGTCTCTTTGTATCTTTTCTCCAAAATTTGCCCCAACTGCTCCTGCACGCAGTTATTTTTAGTCTCACACAGCCCCTCTGTATTTTGTTGCTAGAGGAGAGGCGTGTCCAGGTACAAGCACCGCCACAAAGGGTCCCAGGTCCTAGCCTGTCTCGCTACCTCCTTGTTTCTGCTCCCTTCTGCCTTTTAGTTGAATTCAGTCGCTCAGTCGTGTCCGACTCTTTGCGACCCCGTGAACCACAGCACGCCGGGCCTCCCTGTCCATCACCAACTCCCAGAGTCTACTCAAACTCATGTTCATCGAGTCGGTGAGGCCATCCAACCATCTCATCCTCTGTCATCCCCTTCTCCTCCTGCCCTCAATCTTTCCAGCATCAGGGTCTTTTCAAATGAGTCAGTTCTCCGCATCAGGTGGCCAAAGTATTGGAGTTTCAGCTTTAGCATCAGTGCTTCCAATGAACACCCAGGACTGATCTCCTTCAGGATGGACTGGTTGGATGGCCTTTGTTCATCATTGCCAAATAGAAACTCGGAGACAGAGTTTTGGGTAAAGTAGAAAAGAGTAGTTTTACTTACTTTGCCAGGCAAAGGGGGCCACAGTAGGCAATACTCTGAAGACTCTATGACCTACCCTGGAGGGGATAGTGGAGAGTTTTATAGTGCTCAAGGAGCAGGCTGTGATCAACTCGTGGACAGTTCTTAGCTAGGTTGGTATCAAAGTGAGGTTTCAAATATCATTAACCTTCTGGTTTCGTCCGGTCTAGGGTCTGTGTTCTTGTGATCATGTAGAGAGTGGTCTGCTTCCTGTAAAAACAATTTAGGAATGTGTGTCAGGCTTTTGTCTGTATCTTTCAGGGAACTGGCAGTTGGTGATTATCATCTACGTTGTTACCAGTTCCTTAGCCCAACAGCTGTTCTTTGTTTCTACAGCGTCACATTTCCCAATCATTAACTCTTGTGTGCCCACTAAATTGCTTCAGTTGTGCCTCTTTGTGGCCCTATGAACTGTAGCCCGCCAGGCTCCTCTGTCTGTGGGCTTCTCCAGGCAAGAATACTGGAGTGGGCTGTTATGTCATCCTCCAGGGGATCTTCCTGACCCGGGGATCAAACCTGCATCTCTTATGTCTTCTGCCTTGCCAGGTGGGTTCTTTACCACTTGTGCCACCTGGGGAGCCCAATTAACTCTTAAGTCAACATTTTACTCCAGAAGACAAGGACACAGGGGCTTGTGCGCCGGTTCAGCATGATAACATAATTAAATAAATATGTGGTCCTCGTCCATTTCCATCACAGAGCTCCTAAAATCCTTGCTATTTCCTAGGCGACTAGAGAGATAAAGATGTCCCTTTTTAATAATTATCTTTTTTAAATTTTTTATCTATCTTTGGCTGCACTGGGTCTTCGTTGCTGCACGAGGCTTTCTCTTATCGCCAGGAGTGGCGGCTACTCTCTCATTGTGGTGCACGGGCTTTTCACTGCAGTAGCTTCTCTTGTTGAGGAGCACGGGCCGTTGGCGCTTTGGCTCAGAAGTTGTGGCACAGGGGCTGAGTTGCCCTGCAGCATGTGGAATCTTCCTGGGCCAGGCTTCGAACCCATGTCCCTGCATTGGCAGGCAGATCCTTAACTGCTGGACCACCAAGGAAGTCCAAGGTATCTTTTTTTTATATTAATGAGATGACTTTCGGTTCCACCTGAGGATGGGAGTTGGTCGCCGGGAGAAACTGATCAGAGGTTGGCCCCTCTGGGGAGAGGGACTGGAGACTGAATCAGTCACCAATGATGATTTAATCAGTGATGCCTTTGTAATGAAGCTGAGACAGGCGGAGACCCGAAACTCTGAGCGGTAGTGCTTGCACCTGGACACAACTCACCTCAAGCAACAAAATACAAAGAAACTATATGAGACTAAAAATAACTGTGTGCATGAGCATACCCCTTTGGGGCAGATTCTGGAGCCAAAAGATACAAAGAGACCAAAAATCTCACTGCCGCTTTTGCAGAGCCTACTCTGGGAGGTAGTGGAGGACAGGGTAGCTCGCTGTGCTTCAGTCCCTGGAGTCTCAAAGAGTGGCAAAGAGCCGGCCGGACACTACTGAGTGAACAAGAGCGAAAGCCTGGTGTTGGGGGCCAAAGCAGGGTACTGCGCATGCCCCCTGCGCTCAGCACCACCTAAGGGGTGGGCAAACCTCCTGAGCCACCCCTCTGGCCTGACCCATAGACACACCCTACCCTCACCCCATAAAAGGAACAGGCTTGCTCCCCACCCCAAGTCCCGCTGCCCCCCAGTCTGGGAGCTGGCAAGCAAGGGAAGCTGTTCTTTGTTTGCACTCCTCATTGCCGCAGCAGGGGCCCCGATAAGCCTTGCCTAAATTTCTTGTCTGCCCTCTAGTCAGTTTCTATTGACTGGGGAAGACCAAGAACCCTGCTCGATAACAAAGCCTCCAGAAAACCTCCAAAAGATAGGATTTGGAGAGCTTCTGGCCTGGTGAGCACATGAAGATGGGGGAGATAAGGATGTCTAGAAAGGGTGTGGAAGCTTCCCTATTCCTTTCCTTACACATCTCTTCCATCTGGCTGCTCATATTCTTTTATGCATGCGTGCTAAGTTGCTTCAGGCATGTCTGACTCTGGGCAACCCTATGGACTGTAGCCTGCCAGTCCCCTCTGTCCATGGGATTCTCCAGGCAAGAATATTTGGAGCGGGTTGCCATGCCCTCCCCCAGGGGATCTTCCCAGTCCAGGGATCAAACCCACATCTCTTATGTCTCGTGCATTGACAGTCGGGTTCTTTACCCCTAGCGCCACCTGGGAAGCCCTTTCCATTTATAATAAACTGATGATCTAGTGAGTTCAGTGTTTCTCTGAGTTCTGTTAGCCACCCTGAAAGTGAAAGTGAAAGTCGCTCTGTCATGTCCAACTCTTTGCAACCCCATGGACTCTACAGTCCATGGAAATCTCTAGGCCAGAATGCTGGAGTGGGTAACCTTTCTCTTCTCCAGGGGATCTTCCCAACCCAGGGATCCAACCCAGGTCTCCCGCATTGTGGGTGGATTCTTTATCAGCTGAGCCATAAGAGAAGCCCACCCTAAACCACTAGGGTTAGCCACCCTAGTATATTAATCAAACCCAAGGAAGAGGGTTATTGGAATCAATCTGCAGCTGATTGATCAGAAGCACAGGTGATAAACTGGCCTTAAGACTGACTTCTCTGATGGCTCAGCAGGTAAAGAATCTGCCTGCCAATTCTTAGAATTGGAAGGAATTCCAATTTCTTCCAAGGAAATCAAGGAAGCTTGGTTTCAATCCCTGGGTCAGGAAGATCCCCTGGAGGAGGAAATGGCAACCCACTCCAGCATTCTCTCCTGGGAAATTCCATGGACAAAGGAGCCTGGTGGGCTACAGTCCATGGGATTGCAAACGAGTTGGATGTGAGTGAGCATGCGTGCACGCAAGATGCTCAGACACTTAAAACTGGAGAAAGATGGAAAGCATCTAACTGGAGTCATGGAAGCTCATGGTGCTGGGAAATCCCCATTAGGGTGGCCAGGATGGCCCACATGGAAGGAAATCATATTTTGACTGAGTCACAGTCACACTGAAGAAACAGAGAAAGAGACAGCCATGAAGTGATGCGTGAACAAATCAGGTGTCTGTGATCAATCCACAGACCTTCAGGTTTGGAAGACTAGCCGACCTCCATCTGGGAACGTCAGCTGAAGCCCCAAGCCATGAATATGAATGATACGTGACAAGTGCCTGACATTGTAAACAGACAATGTAAGTATATCCCCTCATAATTTGCTAAGAGGCGGCTCGACCAATCTTTTGACCTGGAATGCTCCTGTAAGTGATAGAAGAGAAAGCGAAGAATCTGTCAGCCAGATCCGCGTGAGCGCTTCTTTGAAGAGCATGGTTAGCTTGGGGAGAAAGGGTGTTTTCTACTCCTATTCCTCCCAAACTCAAGGCAAGTAACAGGGCTTCAAGAGAAGCCTGCCTAGCTTCGAAAGGATATATGTACCCCAGGGTCCATTATTGCAGCACTGTTAACAATAGCTTGGACATGGAAGCAACCTAAATGTCCATTAACAGATGACTTGATAAAGAAGATATGGTACTATAAACAATGGAATACTACTCAGCCATTAAAAAAAAAATGAAATAATGCTGTTTGTAGCAGCATGGATGGACCTGGAGATGATCATATTAAGTGAAATAAGTCAGACAGAGAAAGAGAAATCATATTATTATATCACTTATATGCAGAATTTTTTTAAAAAATGATACAAATGAACATATTTGTAAAACAGAAAGAGACTCATCGAATAAGAGAATGAATTTATAGTTATGGGGGAAGGAGGAGAGGGGAGGGATAGATTGGGAGTTCGGGACTGACATATACACACTGCTGTATCTAAAATTAAATGCCTTTCCATGAAAAAAAAAAAGAGAGAGAGGCCTGACTAGAGTGTAGATGGGCTGCCAGGAAAAAAGAAAGGCTGAACTCGAGGTTGAGCTTGAAGACATTTAGAGAATGGTTACTGGAAGGCAGGAGCTGGGGGTGTTGTGGATTGAAGGGGAGTTCTGGGCTGAAAAAGGACTTTGCTTTTCGCTTTCATTGTCTTGCTTAATGTGTTTCTTTATATATTTATAATATGTTTTTTGTCTTCTAAAAAGCCAGTCATACTTACATTCAACATGTTTAAATGCCACTCTGGCCCCTCATTTAGGAGAGACAGTCTCAGAATATTAAGTCAGTGCTTCTCAAACTTCAACATGCATAAAATCCCCTGGAGATCTGGTTAACGATGTAGGCTCTGATGCAGTAAATCTGGGGTGTGGCTGAAACTGCATTTCCAACAAGCTCCCCAGTGCCCAGACTGCTAATGCGTGGACCACACTTAGAGTAGCAAGGGGCAAGTGACTTGTTCAAGCCTCCCCAGCCAGGACTAGAATTCTGATCGCCTGCCTTCCCAGACAAGATGGGCTTACGCTTGCCTTTTACTTTCAGTTTATATTGACCACCATCATTAATCAGAACCTCATAAGTGGTGGGAGCCATCTGCATTGACTGCATTGCTCTTTCTGTGTTGGTGTGGGGAAATGGTTTATTTTATTATTTTTTTTAACGATTATTGTTATTATTTTGGCTGCACCATGCAGCATATGGGACCTTAGTTCCCTGACCGTGGATCGAACCCAGGCCCCCTACAGTGTGGAGTCTTAGCCACTGGACTTCCAGGGAAGTCTGGAAACGGTTTGTTTTAAAACAACCACAGATGATCCTGTTAAATCTCAGACTTCTAGAGCTGAAGTGCTTCCCTTAAGCAGTTACACAAGCAGTTATGTAACAGTAGTCCGAGAACGTGATGTTTTTCTTTTGCCAAAAAGAGCGTGCTAGAAAAGAGCACTTAAGTAGTAAAGGCATTTCTTCCTCCTTTCTGAGACCTGGGAACACCCAAGGGAACCCTGTTTATCCCACTGAACTGTCTGTCCCCTGGGCCACCAAGAACCTTTGCTGTGTGGCTGTCCCCACCCTCTGGGGTCCTTTGTGTCTGACTCTGTGACAACAGTCTCCCCAAGTTATCACATCTGGCCCTCCCGACCTAAATGAGAGGGGTTCATTAGACCCCTTGTACAGATGAGGAAACTGAGGCTTCAATCCCTTAAGTATTTGCCTGAAATCATGCACCTAGAATTCGAAGCTTTATCTCTCAGACGCTGGAGTCCCCATTGTCACCTCGTTAAAACTTTTTTTAACTGTCATGAGGAGGAGGAATTGTTCCTAACCTTCTTTACATGCTGTGCTTTTTGGTTCAGAAATGCAAAATCTTTTAAGAGATGGCACAACTTTGAGTTCTTGACTTGACTATACAACTTTGAGCTTCATGGCTCGTCAGTTTTGCCGTATTTAAAGGAAAGCTATTCTGTGTATAACAGCTCAGAGTTGCAAGTAGCCCATGTGAACAATATGGTAACTTTAAAAAAATGTTTGTGCTGTGTTTGAAGACTGTTTGCCATAAATCTGAAGTTTTAACTTAATGTATTTCAGTTTGATATGCTAAAAAAAAGTACTGAATGAATGTAAGTTTTTTTTAAAAAAAATCAATACTGTAAGTTCAGAATTTAACTGAAAATATAAAACCCAGATGATTTCTATGTAGTAAATTGAACTGTAAAGGTAATTTTTGTGTGATTCTGAATACACAGATAATATGTTTCTAATTCCTCCTTAAAAAAAAAATAATACTGGAACCGGTTGCCATTTCCCTACTCCATTTCAACCCAGGGATCAAACTGGCATTTCCTGTATCTCTTGCATTGGCAGGTGGATTCTTTACCACTGCATCACCTGGGAAGCACAGTGAAGATTGTAGCTTTATTAATTTTCCTGTAGCTGAACTTAATTTCTAGTTTGAACACTCAAAACCGCAAGGTGTAGAAGTGACATCTCAGCCAGTTCAGTTCAAGGCTTACATAGTCCAATCAAGGTTTTTTTCCCCTCTTCCTTCTGAGCTTTGCTTGCTCCTTCTTCTCCTTCTTTTTTTGTGTGTCTTTTTAAAAAAAAAAAATTAATTCATTTGGCTGCACTTGGTCTTTACTGTGGCATACAGGATCTTTAGTTGTGACACATGGGATCTAGTTCCCTGACCAGGGACTGAACCCTGGCCCCCTGCATTGGGAGCGCAGAGTCTTAGCCACTGGACCACCAGGAAAGTCCCTCAACATCATCTTCTTTTTCTTTTTTTCAACATCACTTTCTTAAAGACACAGTTCCTGTGCACTCAGAAATCATTCACCCAGTCATTCAAACACTCTTTCACTCCTTGTTTATTTTTATCAGCTGTGTCTCTTTGTCATCGCTCCCACCAATGCTTGGCAGTAATGGATGCTCAGTATTAATACATATGTGTTAGTAAATAATTAAAATATCCCCAGGAGGAATCTGTAGGAATGAGGCACAGGAGGGAAAGTAGGGGGAGGAAGAGCAAAAATTCACTCTTGTCACTGTAATAAGCCCCCACCGAGGCTTTGGTCATCCAGGCCTTTGGGTTTGGGTGGTTTTTTTGCTGTTTGTCCATGTTATGAAGGAATAAAGCATCTGTCTGCGGCCCTGGCTTCCTATTGGAGGAAAGCTGGAGGATAATGGAAATCCTGAGGACACTGGGAGGCTGGAGGACCTCCAGAGAAAAGACTCTCCCCTACTCTTTTGGGATAGCCCAGGTGTGGGAAAGCCTGTGAGGTAAAGTGAAAAGGTTTTCTCCTCCCTTCTAGTCCCCTTCCCACCTCGCCCCTCATCCCCTGCACCCTCAGGCCCAAAGTTGTATTCCTTTCCTCTCCCCTCCTCCATCCCTAAATAGTAAGGCTGGTGGTCCCGCATCTATTGAACTTTGTCTGCGGTGCAGGCAGAAGACTTTTTCAAGTGTCAACAAGGTCCCAGAATGAATAAAGATGTGAACTTCCCCCTTTTGTACAGATTGCAAGGCAGTCTTCACGGTAACGTTACCTCGCTGGGAAAGGTAACCTGATAAAGGGAAGAAGCTTGTTAATCTTTGGGATCCCACCCCCGCCTGCCTCACTTTTAAGAAAAAATGATTTGCTGCTCCAATTGAAAATCGATGCCAACTATGAATTCTGACTGCAACCAAATCAGAAATGACACTGAGGCCGACCGGGACTGACGCAAGAGCCTTGTGGGGTCAGACTGCCATTTTTCTTCCATATTGGATGAGTAGAGAAAAATGCTGCGTGTGATTTCTCAACAACCAGAGTCTGTTGCACATTTTGTCACAGACTGGCTGTCCTGCTGTCTAGCCGAGTGGGATTCCTGTTCATGCTGGCTACGTGAGCACAGAGGCTGGGCTCTTCCTCCAAGGTCATGAGCAGGTATGAGTGTATCACAAGGAGAGGGCCTTGTATAATAAAGAACTTACCCTTGCCCAAAGAGAGATCTGGTCTTTGCCTTCAGCTCCCCAGAGGGGGTCTCTAAGCCGTTACACTCTTGTGCCTAATAAGAGCAAACGTAGGTCCATTAAGCCACAGGCAATAAAGCCAATCTACTGACCCTGCTTGCTGTGCAGGAGTTCAGTATTTATTATAAGGTGCCAAACAAGGAGTCCAGGGCAGCGAATACGCAAAATACTCCAACTCAGGGAGGCATTTTTAAAATTAATTAATTTATTTTAATTGGAGGCTAAATACTTTACAATACTGTGGTGGTTTTTGCCATACATTGATGTGAATCAGCCATGGGTGTACATGCGTCCCCTGTTCTGAACCCCCCTTCCACCTCCCTTCCAATCCCATCCCTCAGGGTCAACCCAATCCTCCCGCCCTGAGCACCCTGTCTCATGCATCCAACCTGGACTGGTGATCTATTTCACATATGGTAATATACATGTTTCAGTGCTATTCTCTCAAATCATCCCATCCTCGCCTTCTCCCACAGAGTCCAAAAGTCTGTTCTTTACATCTGTGTCTCTTTTGCTGCCTTGAGAATAGGGTCATCATTACCATCTTTCTTAATTCCATATGTATGTGTGATTATATTGTATTGGTGTTTTTCTTTCTGACTTACTTCACTCTGTATAATAGGCTCCAGTTTCATCCACCTCATTAA
This sequence comes from Antilocapra americana, assembly GCA_007570785.1. Lineage (NCBI taxonomy): Eukaryota > Metazoa > Chordata > Mammalia > Artiodactyla > Antilocapridae > Antilocapra > Antilocapra americana. The sequence goes on along the minus strand of ML664172.1, from coordinate 1,260,244 downwards.
AACTGATTCAAACGCATTCTTTTTAATGGCTGAGTAATATTCCATTGTGTATATGTACCACAGCTTACTTATCCACTCATCAGTTGATGGGCATCTAGGTTGCTTCCATGTCCTAGCTATTGTAAACAGTGCTGTGATGAATATTGGGGTACCTGTGTCTCTTTCAATTCTGGTTTTCAGGGAGGCATTTTTAAAGGCCACATGAGGGAGGGGAGTTACAGGTCTGTAGTCAGCTCATGCACGATTCTCTGATTGGTTGACTGGTCACAGGGCCGTGTCCCAGAGCAGGTGGTGGTGGTGACATCACCAGTTGTTAGGTGTGGGTAGGTCTGGGGGCTAAGTGATCATGGTCACCGAGTAGTTAACATATTCTATTTGGTGGAGGGTTTTTACATCTGTAAAAACAACTCCAGAAATGTATATCAAATAATGTTATCTTAGTGCTTCACAGAGGAGCTAAAGCAGAGGACGTGGAGGGAGGGAGGTCTGTCCCCAGAAAGCCCCATTGAGTCCTGTTCAGTTATGTTTGTTTCCCTGGATGCCAAGTTGGGACCTCTCCTGACTCCATCCTGTGTGTCTTTTCTTCTCTTGGCTGATTTTAACCTTTATCTGAATGTAATCTAGATTTACATTTAAAGGAGATCAGCCCTGAGTGTTCATTGGTAGGACTGATGTTGAAGCTGAAACTCCAATACTTTGGCCACCTGATGCAAAGAGCTGACTCATTTGAAAAGACCCTGATGGTGGGAAAGATTGAAGGCAGAGGAGAAGGGGAAGACAGAGGATGAGATGGTTGGATGGCCTCACTGACTCGATGGACATGAGTTTGGGTAAACTCTGGGAGTTGGTGATGGACAGGGAGGCCTGGCGTGCTGCAGTCCATATAGTTGCAAAGAGTTGGCTATGACAGAGCTACTGAACTGATTGACTGATGTAATAAACCATAACTGTGTTTATAATAGCAGCAAGTTCTGAGAGTCCTCCTAGTGAATTATCGACAGTGGTTGTATGGACCCCTGGACTGGCCGTTGGTGTCAGAAGTGAGTCGTCTCGGGGGCTCTTCCCTCATTTTGCAGGCATGGACTGGGACTCTGAACGTGAATGGCTCTGGACTGGACTCTCCTCTCACTGGCTGGGTGAGCTTCATCTCTCTGAACCCTTTTACCTCGGCACTTAACGAGGAGGTTATCTGTACCTGGAGGAGGTTGCTGTGGGGCCTGAGTGGGGAGTGAGAGGGCTGTGCAGGTTGTCCAGCTCCACATAAATGCCCCCACGTGTCACCGGGGATGGAGTGCCCTCTCACGTTTAGGCACGTTTGACAATGATGATGATGGCAGTGAGGGTCCCATTTCCTACAGTCTGACTGACCTCGTCTGTGTTGACAGGGAAGAAAGAGGGGTTGGGACCAAAGAAGAAGCCCCTGGAGCCTGAGTCAAAGCCGTTTCTCTAAAATAAGGTCTTAGGAGCTGCTTCACTTGTGGAGGGTTGCAAGCTCTATGCACACGATGAGACCAGCCTCAGTCACAATACCCCTGTCATTTGTCTGGAGGGCAGCACTCACAACCTTGACAGACTACTCTGCGGTGCGGCTGGGAGCAGAGGTGCTCAAACGACGTGACTGATGGGCGTACAAAATGGTCCAACCTCTGTTGAGGGGAGCTGACCAGTGCCTGAGGAAATTACAACAGCATTTACCCTTTGACGTAGAAATAGCACTTCTGCGTACTGTCCTCAATTACCTCTAACAATACAAGAAAATTAGAGTGGTTATTTATTACAGCATAATTTGCAACTCAGAATATTCAAGCAACCTGGATGTCCGTATGTAAGAAATTGTTTGCCTCCCTGTGGCTCAGCTGGTTAAGAATCCTCCTGCAATGTGGGACACCTGGGTTCCATCCCTGGGTTGTAAAGATACCCTGCAGAAGGGAAAGGCTACCCACTCCAGTATTCTGGCCTGGAGAATTCCATGGACTGCATAGTCCATGGGGTCACAAAGAGTTGGACACACTGAGTGACTTTCACTTTCAGTTTCATCCTAGTCGGGTAACTAGATCCTGTGTGCTGAAGCTAAAGACCCTTCATGCCGCAGTGAAGATGGAAGACGCTGTGTGCTGCAAATAAGACCTGGGGCAGTCAAATAAATAAAAATAAAATGAATACAGTGGACTGTGTATTCACAAAATTCACTAAAAATGGGGAGGTGTGTGTAAGGTACACCTCCAGAAAGCTGTAAAATAATAATAAAGAAGAGAAGGAGAAAGTCTTGACAAAAACACACTCTGGCTGAATTCTGCCACATAGACTCATGAGCAAGCTGACCCAGCAGGCCTCCGACGTTCCATGTAGTCCAGGTTATAACACTTTAGCCTCCAAAGCTTCCTTCTCTGAAAGGTTCACTCAGGGCGGACACTGATTGTAATTCCAATGTCATTTCCCTGGTTTCAGGAACAAATGCCTCCAGTGAGCCCCTGTGCTAGAGGATAGTTCTGAGGGGTGCAGGCCACGGGACTGGCCAGGTTCTTATCCCCTGCCTGAACTGGGGAGGGGGCTGCACTGTAAATCCAGCTAATCCCCACATCTGAGCACCAAGATTACACGATGAAACTCATTTTTAACATGCATTAGCTAATTAACAGAGAGTCTGGTGTTGATCAGAGGTAACAGTAGCTGAAGTGTTTGTAATAGCTACCCCTGGACGGTGGGCTTTTAAATTTCTTTTAAACTTTGTGTTTTGGAAAAAAGTCAAGCCTACAAAAAGGTTGCAACTATAGGACAGTGAACTTCTTTGTACCTTTTATGCAGATGCACCATTTGTTTACATTTTTGTCTCATTTGCTCACAAACTCTCTTTCCCTCCAAATATGTATATATATATGTCTATATGTTTGGTTATATATGTCTATATGTGTGCATATGCATCTGATATTTATACCTTGTATCTATCTAATATACAGAGAGACTTATTTTTGCTGGACTGTTAAGTCTAATATGTCCCCTTCGCAGCCAAATAATCCAGGGTATATCCGCTAAGAACAAAGATATTCTTTTACATAATCTCAAGAAAATTATCAAATTCAAGAAATTGATATTAATACAGCCTTATTGTGTAATATATTTTCCATGTTTGTATTTTTTCATTTGTCTATTTAATGTCCTTTTAAACCTTTGTTTTCAAGCTGGGCTCCAATCCCAGGTTAAGAAAGACATTTAATAGCTAACCGCTTTAACCTACTATAATCTGAGATAGTTCCTCAGTCTTTCTTTGTCATGGTGTGAACACTTTCGAAGAGAAGAGGTCCCTAGTTGCATACAGGGTCCTTCGATTTGGGCTTATCTGATTATTTACTTGAGATCATCCTGGTTATACACTTTGGGTCTGAAGTGACATGATCTCATATTCGTATGTCCTACTGCTAACGTTTTGAACGTTGCCCACTCGCAGTGGTTGTTTACATTGTGATGTCTGAGATAGTTGCCTGCTATAAAGGAACTTTTTCCTCTGTATGATTGATAGCTCTGCTGTAGGGAGATACTGGGGGAGCCTGTGTGAATCTCCTGCTTCCAAAGTAATTCACCTAAAAGAATCAGCGAGTAAACTCAGATCTGAGTTCTCCCTGAACTCAGCAAGATCCTAACAATACATCCATTAGTGCTGTACCTATTTTCAGGGTAATCAGGACAGCTTCAAGCTCAGACATTCTTAACTGGTGTCCTCAAGGGGGTCTTTAGATAGAATTCAGGGAAGATTGAGCAACAGTTAGAACTGGACATGGAGCAACAGACTGGTTCCAAATCGGGAAAGGAGTACATCAAGGCTGTATATTGTCACCCTGCTTATTTAACTTATATGCAGAAATCATGAGAAATGCTGGACTGGATGAAGCACAAGCTGGAATCCAGATTGCTGGGAGAAATATCAATAACCTCAGATATGCAGACACCAACCTTATGGCAGAAAGTGAAGAACTAAAGAGCCTCTTGATGAAAGTGAAAGAGGAGACTGAAAAAGTTAGCTTAAAACTCAACATTCAGAAAACTAAGATCATGGCGTCTGGTCCCATCACTTCATGGCAAATAGATGAGGAAACAATGGAAACAGTGGCAGACTTTATTTTGGGGGGGCTCCAAAATCACTGCAGATCGTGACTGCAGCCATGAAATTAAAAGATGCTTGCTTCTTGGAAGAAAAGTTGTGACTGACCAATCTAGACAGCATATTAAAAAGCAGAGACGTTACTTTGCCAACAGAGGTCCGACTAGTCAAAGCAGTGGTTTCTCCAGTGGTCATGTATGGATGTGAGAGTTGGGCTGTAGAGAAAGCTGAGCACCAAAGAACTGATGCTTTTGAACTGTGGTGTTGGAGAAGACTCTTGAGAGCCCCTTGGACAGCAAGGAGATCCAACCAGTCCATCCTAAAGGAGATCAGTCCTGGGTGTTCATTGGAAGGACTGATGTTGAAGCTGAAAATCCAATACTTTGGCCACCTGATGCGGAGAACTGACTCATCTGAAAAGACCCTGATGCTGGGAAAGATTGAAGGCAGGAGGAGAAGGGGACGACAGAGGATGAAATGGTTGGATGGCATCACCAACTTGATGGACATGGATTTGAGTGAGCTCCGGAAGTTGGTGATGCATAGGGAGGCCTGGCATGCTGCAGTTATGGGGTCACAAAGAGTCACACACGACTGAGCAACTGAACTGAACTGAACCACTAGACCACCAGGGAATTCCCTGGTTTGCCTTTACAGGTTGTCTTTCCTACTGCCTTTTGTTTTTTCTACAAATGAGAAGCCTCATAAGATCATTCTTCATCTCAGCAGCACCTAACCCAGTGCTGGAACACTGTTCATGGCTAAGAAATGTTCCCTGAGTTAAACAGATGCAGATTCCCCACTTTGGAACAAGAACAGTCAGGCTCAAGTTAGAAGAAATAACAGTTGGCAGCCCTAGGTTTAGAACTCAAGGCTTCTGGTCCCTGGTCCCTGGTCAGCACCAAGGGCCTGACCAATTTGCTATCATGATCCTGAATTTCTCTCAAACAACTGTTAAGTTTTATGTTGTTGGTGGTGGATTTTTTTTTTTTTTTGCAAAGTTAAGTATATTAGTAAGTATTATATCCATCAATTTCTGTTTGAATGTGACTTCTCAAATGTTAAATGATTCCCGAAACCTCTGAATTTATTCTTCGTTGGAGACTCACGGACCCCTTTTAACTTTTGTGTAAGAAAATTTTCAAATATTCAGGGAAGTACCAAGAATGACTTAATGAATGCACCACTTAAATTCACCAAGGATTGTTTGCCCCCTTTTTGCTTCTCATTGTGGTTTACATAATTTCCTGAAACATTTTAAAGTAAATTACAAACATCATAAAGTCTCAAACCTAAATAAAAAGGACAGCATCTTTCAGAACCATAATTCTTTTGTCATACATACGAAAATTAATTCCCTAATACCATTTTACACACAGCCTCTATTTGAATTTTCTTAATTGTCCTTAAAATAAACTATTACAGTTGATTTGAGTTCATGTAGAACAAGTCCATGGTTTTTCTTTGTTAAATGCCAGTGTTTTATTGAGATAGCCAAATCAGTCTTTCTGCAAAATGTCCTCCATTCTGGATCTGATTGGTTGCTTCCTCATTGAGTCATTTAAACTGTCCCCTCTACTTCTTGGGCTTTCCAGGTGGTACTAATGGTAAAGAACCTTCTTGCCAATGCAGGAGACATAAAATATACATGAGTTCCATCCCTGGGTGGGGAAGATCCCCTGGAGGAGGGCATGGCAACCAAGAGGAGCCTGCCTGGCAGGCTACAGTCCATGGGGTCACAAAGAGTTAGACATGACTGAAGCGACTTAGCACGGACACAGTTCTACTTCTTGTCACCTGTAATTTAGGCCTAAAATCCTGCTCAGGCTTAATAAAAATATTAAACATTTTTAGTAAGAATACTTCAAAGATGATGTCTTGTGCTTTGTGTTTCAACATACCAGGATGCTCGAAATATCTGACTGCCCCATTACTAATATGATGCTAAGATTTGATGAGTTCTGGTGATGAAGCCTGATTCCTCATGGAAGAACTCTTTCCCTCTTTCAATCAGCAGGTAATCTCTGGCATGGCACTTGACACTCTGTTCCCCATCAATCTTTCACCCAAAGTTTTTCTCATCTAATGATGAATGTTGCCTGAATCAGTTATTTTATTAGAGTTTGCGAAGTGGTGATTTTAATACTGTGACTTTTCTACATTTATTAACTGGCTTTTTCTCATCCTTCAGGCCTATTTGGTCACTCTGAAATATAGTTCCTAAAGTGAAGGCAAGATAAATGTTCTATTATTTCCCTTCAACAATCAATTTTCAGAGTATGGAGCTGGACCCATAGCTACCTCCAATGGTGACAAACACATTATTCTGGAGGGCAGGGAGGGGGACTTCCTCTTTTGATTGAATATCATAGTGAGTTCATGGTTTGGGAAGGCAATTTTGTTAGGTCTCATTCTAGGGTCTCAAATAAAAATAGGATGACAGTTGGCCTCTGTATCCTTGGGTTCTGCATTTGTGGATTCAAATAACCATGGATCAAAAATATTCCAAAGGAAAGAACATTCTAGAAAATTCCAAAAATCAAACTTGCATTTGCTGTGCAGCAGCAACTAGCATTTACCTTGTACTTGCAGCTATTTACATAGTGTTTGCATTGTATTAAGTTTTATAAGTGATCTAAAGTGAAAGTGAAGTCTCAATCATGTCCGACTCTTTGCGACCCCATGGACTGTAGCCTACCAGGCTCCTCTGTCCATGGGATTTTCCAGGCAAGAATACTGGAGTGGGCTGCCATTTCCTTCTCCAGGGGATCTTCCCAAACCAGGGATCGAACACGGGTCTCCCACATTGGAGACAGGTGCTTTACCATCTGAGCCACCACGGAAGCCCAATCTAATATAGGAGGCTGTGGGGGGTTTATATGCAACTACTACCCCATTTTGTATAACTGATTTGAACATCCTTGGATTTTAGTATCTGTGGGAGGTCCTGAAACCAGTCTCCTGCAGGTACATTGGTTCTGCTTCTCTGGAGAACTCACTTCGCTAACCAGGATGTACCTTCTCATACATATTACGTTGTGCCTCTCTCCAAAACAAACTTGATATGTGATCAGGTACCTGCACACTGAACTTTTCAGTGTTCTGAGGCACTCTCCTCTAGACTGGATGAACTTGGTGCACGAGAGTCTGATTCTATACATCCTCACTGACACTTCAGTTTCAGGTTTTAAATTTACAGCGCCCCTTCTCTGCCCCATGGCCTTAACGGCTTCCTGCCTCACTCAGCAGGAAGTCCGCAGGAGTCCGCGTGTCCCACCCCCACCTTCCCATGGGCCTGCCCTCTGCCCCCACCCACCTCTTACCCTCTAACCGTTCTCTCCTGCTTCTAGTCACTGGGCTTTCTGCTGTTCCTCAGCCTCACCATCTCCCTCCCACCTCAAGCCTTTTCCTATTGCTGTTTGCTCTGGTCTCACTCCACAACGGCTCCTCAAATGTTTCTGCAATATTGTGATTTATAATGAAATTTTTTATAAAGACATATATGTTTGGTCTTTGTCCTCATCCCTGGGACAGACCTCCTAAAACCCTTGGCATTTCCTAAGTGATAAGAGTGATGAAAGAAAGAAAAGAAAGTGAAGTCGCTCAGTCGTGTCCAACTCTTTGCGACCCCGTGGACTGTAGCCCACCAGGCTCCTCCGTCGATGGGCTTCTCCAGGCAAGAGTACTGGAGTGGGTTGCTGTTTCCTTCTCCAGGGGATCTTCCTGACCCAGGGATCAAACCCGGGTCCTCCGCATTGCAGGCAGACACTTTACTGTCTGAGCCCCCAGGGAAGCACCCAGAGGGATAAAGGTGTCTTGCTATTCCTAACAAACCCATTTCAACCCTGACTGAGTTAATGAGGTGACATTTGGAAAGCCCCCAAGGATGCAGGCTGGACGCCAGGGGAACCAACCACGTGTTGGGAGGTTGTAACTGTCAAGTCTTACCTCCCTGACATCCTGGGAGGGGAGAGAGGTTAAAGGTCACATCGATCACCAACGGCCAGTGGTTTAATCAGTCACACCTATGTAATGAAGCCTCCATAAAGCCACAGAATGGTGGCGTTTGAAGAGCTTCTAAGTCAGTGAACACATGGAGAAGCCAGGAGAGTGATGCACCCAGAGAAGGGATGGAGCCTACAGTCCTTGCTACATGCCTTGCCCTCTGTAGCTCTTCCATCTGGCTGTTCCTGAGTTATATGTCCTTTCATAATAAACCAGTCATCTAGTAAGACCGTATGTTATCAGTATTATGTTATACTATCAGTAATATATTAGTAATTAACATATACAGATGTTAGTCATCCCTAAATTCGAATCTTGGACTGAAAAACGTTTTTATAATTGTACACAGTCTTCAATATCTAGAAACGTATCTGGGCACAAAATTAAAAGACCACTTGCTCCTTGGAAGAAAAGCTATGACAAACCTAGACTGTATATGAGAAAACAGAGACTTGACCTTGCCAACAAAGGTCTGTCCAGTCAAAGCTATGGTTTTTCCAGTCGTCAGGTATGGATGTGAGAGTTGGACCATAAACAAGGCTGAGTGCCAAAGGATTGATGCTTTTGAAGTGTGGGATTGGAGAAGCCTCTTGAGAGCCGCTTGGACTGCAAGGAGATCCAAGCAGTCCATCCTAAAGGAAATCAACCCTGAATGTTCATTTGAAAGACTGATGCCGAAGCTGAAGCTCCAGTTCTTTGGCTTGCTGATGTTAAGAGGCAATTCATTAGAAAAGACCCTGATGCTGGGAAAGATTGAGGGCAAGAGGAGAAGGGGTTGGCCAAGGATGAGATGGTTGGATGGCATCACTGACTCAGTGGATATGCGTTTGAGCAAACTCAGGGAGGTAGCGAAGGACAGGGAAGCCTGGTGTGCTGCAGTTCATGGCGTCGAAGAGTCAGACACGACTTAATGACTGAGCAACAAGTTAAGACCACTTAGAGTAAGAGTGAAGAAGTAGAACAGTTATAAATCACAGGAATTGATATCAGACATGGTTCATCATTTTGCCACCATAAAACTAATTTTAAAAATAAAATCATGATCAATATTATCTCTGTATTAGTTACATATTCCTGCTGTCAACTGAGAAAACGCACCACCTAAAAGTTGAGAATGATGTTTTATTTGGTGAACTTTCTCAGGACTTCAAGCCTCTCAGATTACTCTGAGGCACTGTTCGGAAGAGACAAGGGAGGAGCTAGGATATATAATGGTTTATGCAACAAAGACCGGGACATCACAATGAAAAGCAAAAGATGATTGTTAATGAAAGAAAACCAGATATCTCAAATAATTTAATACTTCCTATGTATAGGAAGATGTAAGAGTCTTTGCTCATTGGAATCATTCCTCGGATCTGCACCTTAGCTCCCCAGGGCCAGGATCCTGTTCTTCCCCAGGACGCCCTGTTCTGAGTCCCTTCAGGGGCACCGTTGGAGTGGCCGCAGTGACGGAGGATGTGGTGGTGGTTAGTCTCCATCTTCAGGTCCCTCAGGGCTCACTGTCCGCGTGGATTCTTGGTTGCAGCATCCTTTGTTTACAGCAGGGAGCCCTTTATCCTTCTCAGTCCTAACAAATCACCTCTTACGTCTGCAGTGGCTTAAAACAGCACATGTGATTTATGATCTCTCAAGATTTCTGTGGCTCAAGATTTCAAGAGTGACTTGGCCGTGCACTTCTGGATTAAGGTCCCTCTTAAACTGGGGCTTGAGTTACGCCTTGACCGGAGTTACAGGATGGGCTTCTGACGCGGCTGCAGGTCGGCACAGTCTCCATGCCTCTGTGCTTGAGCTTCTATGCAGGGCTGCTTGAGCGTATCCTCACAACTTGGCAGCTGGCTCCCCTGAGAGCCAGTGATCCAGGAGAGCAGAGCAGAGCAGCAGTGTATCTTATGATCCAGACCCGAAAGCCACATACCATCACATAGGTTAGCCCAGGGTAGAAGGGGACCGACCACACAAATGTGTGGACAGCCAAAGGGAAGGATTCACAGAGAGGGCCCATCTTACGAAGCTGACTCCCCGCTTCATATTATTATAATAGAAAAACGTCACCAGAGGTTACTAGACCTCTGGTGATAACTCCAGAACTACTCAAAAAAAAGAAAAGAAAAATTAGCTTCGTACAAAAAGGTCTGAGAAGAAAAATAACAGGACATTTATCAGAAGTTTCCAATCCCTTTTGCTATGCACAGAACTGCACTTGAAATTTTCTTTAGACTCAGAAGTGAGAGAAGCTAAGAAAAATGAAACTGCCTCTTCCCAGCTAATAGATATATTGTCTGTGTATTTTACATCTCATGTGAGATACACATACCGGAAAACTAGGTGGCTGTTAGGTATTGTGGCCAAGCTCTTCTGCCAGTGTTATGAAAAGAAACATTAAGGATATAATTTTTTAATATAAGCATAACTACTTTTTCATCTCTACAGACATTAATATCCTATTTGCTAAAAGTCGATTACATTTGTGATTTTTCGGTAGTATATGAAGCATATGTGCATGTGTGGTCAGGCATGTCTGTCTCTTTGTGACCCCATGGACTGTAGCCTGCCAGGCTCCTCTGCCATGGGATTTTCCAGGCAAGATAGGAGTAGGTTGCCATTTCCTCATCCAGGGGATCTTCCCAACCCAGGGATAGAACTCATGTCTCCTGTATTAGAAGGTGGATTCTTTACTACTGAGCCACTGGGAAGTCACATACAAGGTGGTATGGTAGGGCTTCTGTTCACAAAGAGGTCAACTGTTATTTTCTTTATTCTTTGGAAGCATCTGAATTTAGACCGATGGTTGCAGAGTCCAGTCTGCAGTTTTTTGTTTTTTGGTTTTTTTTACCACAATGCATGGTGGCATGTGGGATCTTAATTCCCCAACCAGGGGTTGAATTCATGCCCCCTGCTTTGGAAGGCAGAGTTTTAACCACTGGCATGCCAGGGAAGTCCCCAGTCAGCAGTTTTTAAGACAGACTTTACATGGGGCTACTTATGCTGGCATTTTTGTGTCAAGATCAGAGAGGTCTCTTTCACATTTCTATCTAAAGTTGATGACTCTTCTGGGGACAGATATAAAGAGGCCTTATAATGCAAAATCAGGCCACTTTAATAGCACACCATAGTCTTGGGGAATTTGTTCAGTAAATCTGATAGAAACCCAGACCATCACTCTTAGTGTACAGTAAAGTCACATCCAACATACATTTACATATAACTCACATCACATGGGGTTTCCCTTGTGGCTAAGTGATAAAGAATCTGACTGCAGTGAAGAAGATGCAGGAGACATGGGTTCGATCCCTGGGTTCAGAAGATCTCCTGGAGGAGGAAATGGCAACCCACTCCAGCATTCTTGCCTGGAAAATCCCATGGACAGAGAAGCCTGGTGGGCTACAGTCCATGGGGTCTCAAGAATCGGACACAACTGAGCATGCAAGCACATAATATCAATTATAAATGCATATTGGGGGCAGAGAGAAACAGAGACAGAGAGAATATGAACTTAACTCATGAAGGAGATTTTTGCCTGCTATTCCCATCAATAAATTTTTGGCTTAGAGTAGGAAAACGACTGGAGGTTTGACTTAAATATTCCTTCATAAGATTTCAATTCCTAGGTAACTCTCAGTGTGAGGATCTCACCTTGTGAGTGTGATCCTACTATTTTAAGTGTATATTTATTCCTCTATAATAAGGCTCTGAATACCCAAGCAATTACTTCCACTGATGCTTAGTTGAAAGCAAACACCCAGAAGCAGCAATTGGCTCATCTCTCGGGGCAGGGCAAAGGACTGTTTTGGACAGCTGATGTATCACTCACCAACATACTGTGTCAAGTTGGGCTCTTATTAAGAAGTTAAGGTTCATGATGGTAATCTTGGCAATACTAAATTCTAGCCTTCTATGTAGCCCTTAAAACTAAGTTCCTGAGAAAGCAGACTGCTGTGATTTTTTTTTTTTTTGCATCTTTTCTTTTTTTTTATAATTTTATCTATTTCTTTGTTGCTGTTCTGGGTCTTTGTCGCTGTCGGGACTGTTTTCTGTTTGTGGTGAGCAGGGGCCACTCTCTCCTCTAAGCGTGTGGGCTTCTCAAGGCCGTGGCTTCTCCTGTGGCTGAACTCGGGCCCCAGGGCACAAGGGCTTCGGTAGTTGCAGTTCTGGGCTCTAGAGCACAGGCTCAGTAGCTGTGGGGCAGGCCTCATTGCTCCACGGCTTGTGGGATCTTCCTGGGCCAGGGACTGAAGCCCTGTTGCCTGCATTGGCAGGAGGATTCTTTACCACTGAGCCACCAGGGAAGCCCTGATTGCTGTTTTTATCCTGCGTAATGGCTGTATCAGTCAGGGTTCTCCAGAGAAACAGAAGCAATAGGATATATAGGATGTGTGTGTGTGTTATACGTGAAACAGATTGATTTTAAGAAATGGGCTCATTTTAAAAAATTTTATTTAACTTTTTAAAGTACCTTTTAATTGAAGTATAGTTGACTTACAACATCATGTTAGTTTCAGGGATACAGCACAGTGATTCACTGTGGGCTTCCCTGGTAGCTCAGCTGGTAAAGAATCTGCCTGCAATGCAAGAGACCCCGGTTTGATTCCTGGGTCAGAAAGATCCCCTGGAGAAGGGATAGGCTACGCACTCCAGTATTCTTGGGCTTCCCTGGTGGCTCAGATGGTAAAGAATCTGCTTGCACTGAGGAAGTTCTTCTCTTGAGTTGGGACGATTCCCTCAAGGAGAGCATGGCAACCCACTCCAGTATTCTTACCTGGAGAATCCCTTTGGACAGAGGAACCTGGTGGGCTACAGTCCATGGGGTTGCAAAGAGTCAGACACGACTGAGTGACTAAGCACAGCATATATGTATGTATGTATGTGTATATATAAATGCAAGTGAAAGTGAAGTCGCTCAGTTGTGTCTGACTCTTTGCAACCCCATGGATTGTAGCCTGCCAGGCTCCTCCATCCATTGGTTTCTCCAAGCAAGAGTACTGGAGTGGGTTGCCTTTTCCATCTCCAGGGGATCTTCCTGACCCAGGGATCAGACCCGAGTCTCCCTCATTATAGGCAGATGCTTTACTGTCTGAGCCTCCAGGGAAGTGTATATATATATATGTAGAATAGGGTTTCCCCAGTGGTGTAGTGGTAAAGAATCTGCCTGCAATTCAGGAGATTTAAGAGATGTGATTTCAGTCCCTGGGTTGGGAAGATCTCCTAGAGAGGGAAATGGCAACCCACTCCAGTATCCTTGCCTGGGAAATCCCATGAACAGAGGAGCCTGGAAGCTATAGTCTATGGGTTCACAGAGTTGGACACGACTAAGTGACTGAGCACACAGGCGTATATAATATTATATGTATATATAATTCTTTATATATGTATTTATACATACACTTCTCTAGTTGGGGTCCATGGGCTTCTCATTGCGGTGGCTTCTTTTGTTGCAGAGCGTGGGCTTGAGGGCTCTTGGGCTTCAGTAGCTGTGGTGCAAGGGTTTAGTTGTCCCACAGCATGGTGGTCTTCCCCAACGGGGGATGGAACCTGTATTCCCTGCATTGGCAGGCAGATTGTTAATCACTGGACCACTGGGGAAGTCCCTTGTGGTTTTGATTTGCATTTCTCTATTAATTAGTGATGTTGAGCATCATTTGATGTGGTTTTTAGCCAGAAATTGTCTCATTTGATTTTGGGAGTTGTTAAATCCTAAATATGCAGGGCAGGCTGGCAGGCTGAAGACCCAGGGAAGAGGTCATGTTGCGATCTTGAGTCTGAAGTCAAGTTGGAAGCAGAATTCCTGCCTCTTCTGGAGACCTCAGTCCTTTCTTTTAAGATCTTCAACAGATTGATTGATACTTATCCACTTGTGCAGAGTAATCTACTTTATTCAGGGTCTACTGATTTAAATATTGGTCACATCTAAAAGAAATACCTTCATAGCAGCATCTAGACTGCTAGTTAAGGAAGCAACTGTTACCATACCCAAGTTGACACATGAAATTAACCACTGCGATGCCTGGAAGGGAATCCAGTGAATGACAGTCCCTTCATTGACTGCACTCCATTGTCTGTCGTCAAAAGCGCTGATTCCTTTTTGACACGTTGTCCAGTCACTAAGTCATGACCCTGACTCTTTCTTTGTGACCCCTGTAGCGCACCAGGCCTCCCTGTCCTTCACCAGCTCCCCTGGAGCTCGCTCAAACCCATGTCCATCGAGTCAGTGATGCCCCCCGACCATCTCATCCTCTGTCGTCCCCTTCTCCTCCTGCCTTCAGTCTTTGCCAGCATCAGGATCCTTTCCAGTGAGTCGACTCTTCGCATCAGGTATTGGAGCTGATGCAAAGTATTCGCATCAAAGTATTGGAGCTTCAGCTTCAGCATCAGTCCTTCCGATGAATATGCAGGACTGATTTCTTTTAGGATTGGCTGCATTGACTTTTGACATACAAAACTGAAATCCAAAAGATGGAGGAAAATACTAACTCCTTTCCCTTAGAGCCATCAAGACATAGGCCTTGAAACTCTCCATGGACAATAACTGTACCTTTGGAAGTAGGAACAGATGAATTGGGAGCCCCCAGAGAATTCTAAAACAGAACCAAAGGGCATGACGTCTGCTGACACTTTCCTACAAGAGCTGAAGCTAGGGCCCTGTGGGGTTCCTGGGCATGAAGGCCTTTTTGTCTCCTATTCCTTGTAGGCAAAACTCCAGCCTCCGTGACCTTCCCTGAGTTCTAAAGAGCAGATTCGAACAATTGCAATCAAGGAAGGAGCAGCCACGAAACCACATGAGGCAAGATTAAAAGGCCCAGAGAACTCATCAAGATTAGAAGACCCACCATCTGAGACCCTGCACACACCCTCATCTTGTCAGCAGCTCTAGCCTTTAGACATGGTTGGATGGTGACTCAATGGACCTGAGTTTGAGCAAACTCTGGGAGATGGTGAAGAGCGGAGAAGCCTGGGATGCTGCAGTTAATGGGGTCTCAAAGAGTCGGACACGACTGAGTGACTGAACAACAGCTACACTTCTGAAACTTTGCAGAAGGAAGAAGATTACAAGACTGTTAGTTACTACTGCCTTGATCCTTATCACATACCCTTGACTGGCTATATAACCTCTCCCTTATTCGCCAGGGAGGGGAGCATAGTTCTTGAAGCCCTGACCTACTCTGTGCCCCCTTTGCCTGGCAAAGAAATAAAACCACTCTTTCTTTCTCCTCTTTAACTCTGTCTCTGTATTTCTGTTTGGCCTTAGTGCCCAGAGAATCAAGATTTTGGCAGCACTAAGGGCAGCAGGAGCAGAAAGCCCAAGGGAAGGAGCTTCTGCCTGATGATGGAGGTCAGGGAGCACTTTGTAAGGGGGTCCTGAGGCCATCCTTCATGGAGCCATCTGGGTGAAGGGGCTGCTAAGAAATCCCCAGATAGGCTCTATTCAATAGATTGATCCTTTTAAGAACAGAAAGTCTAGGTGGAACTCTAGGGTCTCTGTGTAAAGTATTAACTACAGCTCAGCAGAATGCAGAACAGGATGGGTGTGGAAAAAATATGATTCTGTATTTATTAAGAATTTATATATAACTCTGTATGTGTTGTTTAATCGCTAAGGTGTGTCCCATTCTTTGCGACGCCCATGGACTGCACCCTGCCAGGTTCTTCTGTCTTGGAATTTTCCAGGCAAGAATACTGGAGTGAGTTGCCATTGTTCCTCCAGGGGATTGTCCCAACCCAGGGATCAAACTCGCATCTCTCACATCTCCTGCATTGCCAGGAGAATTCTTCTTTTACCACTGAGCCACCAGAGAAGCCCAGTAATTTATATAAATATATTTACTTAACTTTACTTAATTTGTTGTGTGATCTCATGGTGGAATCAGCCTGGTCAAACTTTCACAGATCATAAATATTTGACACCAAGCCAGGAACTCTCAGCAACCAATAGAAGGTTGATTTCACCTTTGCCCTAGGATTGGAGGGATTAGTCTCACATTATAGTATTTCTCCTCCACACTCACCACACCCCGCTGAATCCAGTCTTCCTGTTGTTCAGGCAAATGGAGGAGAATGAATGCCTGGAGGAGGCATGAGCAGAGTCAGGTCCCCTTGCAGATCCACAGGGATCCATCTTCTCTCCTGTAACTGATCAGCATCAACAACGTTCCAGTGTGTTAATGAGTATCCTGCCCTTACCCAGGGGCAGAGCTTTCTTATTAACACTTGGCTATAATTCTGGGCATCTGTATAGACTTGAGTCCCAGCAGGAAACTGGAGGTACACTCACATGGAATTCTGAAATGAACTTTGTAACAAAGCATTGGGTTTTAAGTAGCTCCCGGGTTAATGGATGCACAGAGGTGTGGAGGAGCCCTGAGAGACCAGTAGCAATAGTAGAGCTAAGGCAAAGAAGAGATAATCACTTTACTGACCAAGGTCTGTGGAGTCAAAGCTGTGATTTTTCCAGTAGTCATGTACGGATGTGAGAATAGGACCATAAAGAAGGCTGAGTGCTGAAGAATTGATACTTTCAAATTGTGGTGCTGGAGAAGACTCTTGAGAGTCTCTTGGACAGCAAGGAGATCAGACCAGTCAATACTAAGGAAATTAACCCTGAACATTCATTGGAAGGACTGTTGCTGAAGCTGAAGCTCCAGGACTTTGGCCACCTGATGCAAAGAACTGACCCACTGGAAAAGACCCTCATGCTAGGAAAGGGAGAAAGGGGCGGCAGGGGGATGAGATGGTTAGATAGCATCACCTACTCAATGGACATCAATCTGAGCAAACTCTGGGAGGTAGTGGAAGACAGAGGAGCCTGGCATGAAGGTCCATGAGGTTGCAAAGACTTGGACAGGACTTAGCTACAGACTGAACAACAACAAAAGGAAAGAAACAGTGTTACTGAGCCTTGTTGAGAGCTGGAGCCAGAGAGGAGGAGACAGATTTGCTACAGGAAGTGGGACTAGGAAAGTGAGTGGGCCAGGAAGTACAGGAAAGAAATACCCTGGCCTCTCTCTCCTCCAGGTCTGATCTCTTAATACCTCCCATTGGCCAAGCCCACAGGAAGCCAGAAGAGAGGGAAACTCAGATAAAGCATCCACAGGGATCAGCCCCAGGGCACAGAATGGGGCTAAGAATGACAGAGAATGGGGATGGGTTTGCAGGGGCAAATGGAGGATAACCCTCAGAGCCTTGACTGTGTTTCACGTGCTTTAAATCCTTAACAACTAGAGTCTTAGTGATAACGAGCAAGACCCTTTGGGGCTCCTGGACACAAAAGCCTTTCTGTGTCCCCCATTTCTTTCTTTTTAAAATAGAAAATATTTATTTTTTTATTTTTGGCTGCATCAGGTCTTTGTTGCTTCACTGTGTGAGTTTTTCTCTAGTTTGTGGCGTGCCGGGTTCTTGTTTCAGTAGCTTCTCTGGTTGCAGAGCATGGACTCTAGGGCCTGCAGGCTTCAGTAGTTGTGGTGCACAGGCTCAGTTGTCCCACTGCAGCTGGGATCTTCCCTGACCAGGGATCGAACCTGTGTCCCCTGCATCGGCAGGCAGATCCTTAACCACTGTACCACCAGGGAAGCCCCCCCCCCCCCCCCGCCGTCCCTATTTCTTGATTACAGGAAAAAGGCTTCATTCAGCTTCCATGACCTTCCCGAGTTTCAAAGAGCAGGTTCAAGCCGTTGTTAATTAGGAAAGGGAGAGAATGTGAGGCAGGGAGAAAGACTCAAGAGAAACAGTAGTGCAGACTTGGGACAGGATCCTGGTTCCGCATCAAGGGATGCACACAGCAACATCTCCGAGATGTTTTGCAGATACTGAAACCGCCGCCAGGTGGGAGAAGGTCACGGTACGCTGCCCCCAGGTATGTAGACCCCAGAACTGTTGGAACCGGAAGACTGATGGCGACTCCTGCTCACCTCACCACCAGCCACTCAGAACAATGTCTGTGGCATTTCCCGGGTGATGCAGTGGCTAAGACTCTGTGCTTCCAGTGGAGGGGGCCTGGGTTTGATCCCTGGTCCGGGAACTAGATCCCACATGCTATAACTAAGACTCAGTGCAACCAAATAAAATTAATGAAGTTTTTTTTGAAAGAACAATGTCCATGAGCGGATCACGCCCTCTTACAGTATTGCTGTAAAACTTCTCACTGCCCACTCCAGGGTGAGACACACAGAGCATTAGCCCGCTGTGGACTCCCCCACACACACTTTTTCTGCAATGAAATAAATCTATTCTATTTCACCCAAAACTCTGTCTCTAGAATCTAATTTTGTATTGGGGTACAGAACCCAGGTTCGGGTTCACTAGGAAGCATCTCTCCTTCCCCCAACAAATCGGGTTAAAGTGGGTTGTCACGTGCACCTGTTCACCTAGAAACACCGGAATCTCCTAAGAAGGTGTGAGTCTCCCAGTGGCAGTGTCCTTGAAGAGATAGGTTTTGGGGGAGTGTACCTTGGGGCCCAGTGTCACTAAAAAGAACTATGGTCATGCTTCTTTATTCTTCCTGCACATCGAAATCACACATGCAGGCTTTATCAGGGATGGCTCTTGAGAGAAGAGGAGAAAGAAAAGCAAAATGGGGAAAAGCAATATTAAATAAAAAAGGGATTCACCACTTCTTGAAGTGTGGGTAGCCTGGACTGCTCAAAACCCTCCCCATGGGGAACAGTGAGGGCTACTGAGAAACTGGGACCCTTGTACATTGCCGGTGGAGGCGTAAACGGAGCAGTCGTTGTGCAAGACCGTGTGACATGGCTTTACCATGTGATCCAGCAGTTCTACTCCTGGGTGTGCAGCCAAGAGTTGAAAGCAGATCCTTGTTACCCCAGCATTCATAGCAACGTTATTCACAATGGCCGAAGGTATTAATAGAAACAACCAGTATGTCCATGAGCAGATGAATGGATAAACAGTAGATGATGTATTCGTACCATGGAATATTAGTTAACTTTTCAAACAGGAATAAAGTCCGGATATTGGTAAAGCTCTGGGCTAGGAATGCATGCAGGCACTTGCCCCACAGAAACTTCCCCACTGGGGCCAGAACCAGAATTTATTACCCACGGAGGGTTCTCGGCACACCAAGGCCCATGCATTCTCACAGCTCGTGGGTTGAGAGAGTGCAAGAGAGCCTGAGTGGAGACCTGGGGTGCTGCCTTTTTCGGGCTGTCTAGGGCTTTGCAGTTTCACTCACTGTTGGTTAATCTGAGCAGGAATCGGAAGCCAGTAGTACAGAGGCAGGTCACTGAAGCAATTAGTTACCCAGGTTGTCCAGGGTTTTCTTAAAGGAGAACGCGTGGGTCTAGTTCCTTATCTGGTTCTTTAGCTAATAGCTGTGTCACACAGCAGGTAATACGCTTGTTCAAAAAGATGTCTTCTAAAATGGATACCTCAATACTCAAAAGCTTAATGTCCTCTCTTTATTGAAAAAAATAAAGAGAGACTTCCCTGGTGGTCCAGTGACTAAGACGCTACGCTCCCAATGCAGGGGACCCAGGTTTGATCCCTGGTCAGGGAACTAGATCCCCAACTAAGACCCAGCACAGACAAATAAGAGTAATAAATAAATAAATAATTTTAAATCTCTCTTTATTTGGAAATACAAAAGCTTAATATCAGGTATTAACGCTGCATGCCACAACATGGATGAGCCTTGAAGGCAGTACGCTCAGTGCAATGAGCCAGACACAAAAGGACCAATACTGTATGATTCCACTTATCCAGGGAACCTAGAATGGGAAAATTCATAGACACAGAAAATAAAACAGAAATTACCAGGGCGCTGAGGGGCAGGGGATTGGAGACTTGCTGTTTAACTGGTATAGAGTTTCAGTTTTCGATGATGAAAACTTCTAGAGATGGATGGTGATGATTGATGATGGTACAAGATGAATGTACTTAACGCCATTAAGTTGTACATTTAAAAATTGTTAAAATGGAACATTTTATAAAATGGACATTTTATCACATACATGAGAAAAAAAATTAAAATGAAACCTGCCCAGCTGCTTCCAAGATGGATGTGCAGCCAAGTTCTGTCTTTGGGGCAGAAGCTGCCCCAGAGTGGGTCTTGCCTTACTCCAGCACCCCTCACCCCCAACCCCCCACCTCCCTCATTTGCAATCTCTTACCTGGGACCTCTGGGCCCAGTCACTGAACTTGGCTTCCTTCTGTGGTCCCCAACCTGGGCTGAGTACACTGGGAAGTCATTAGATCACCTTCTAAAATGGATACCTCAACACCTCAACACTCAAAAGCTTAATGTCCTCTATATTAAAAAAAAAAAAAAAAAAAGGACTTCCCTCATGGTCCGGTGGCTAAGACTCTGAGCTCCCAATTCAGGGGGCCTGGGTTCCATCCCTGGGCAGGGAACTAGATCCCACATACCCCAACTAAAGACCTGGCACAGAAAAATAATAATAATAAATTATTTAAAATAAATTTAAAAAAAAGTCTCTGTTTATAAAAAAAGTTCCCACTTTCCTGAAGCCCTTTGCTTGCTTGCATTCCTGATCCCAGGCTTTTTCTGCTTCCCAAGCCCTGTCTTCCCAGCCTTCCTACCTCCTCCCCTCCGCTTAGGTCCCCACCCTGTCAACCCAGCTGCCCAACTGACTTTTTATCCCCCAGGCTAGAGCAGGGCTAGAGCCTTAGCTGAGATTTTGGCAATACCTCTACCCTGCCAGTTGGTAAAGGACTGGCCTGCAACACAGGAGACCTGGGTTCAGTCCAGGGTTGGGAAGATCCCCTGGAGAAGGGAACAACTACCCACTCCAGTACTCTGGCCTGGAGAATTCCACGGACTGTATAGTTCATGGGGTCACAAAGAGTCAGACATGACTGAGCAACTTTCACTTCACTGCCTGGGCTTCCCTGGTGGCCCAGACTGCAAAGAATCTGCCTGCAGTGCAGGAGACCTGGGTTCAATCCCTGGATCAGGAAGATCCCCTGGAGAAGGAAATGGCAACCCACCTACTCCAGTATTCTTGCCTGGAGAATACCATGAACAGAGGAGCCTGGCGGGCTGCAGTCCATGGGGTCGCAAAGAACCGGACAGGCTGACCCACTCACTTTCACTATTTCCCACTATGTGCCCCGCCCAAGTGGGACTGTGCCTTCCAGCTCACCCCGACCCCCTCTGCCCAGAACTCAGTGGCCAGCAGCCTGGGCCACGCTGCTCTTCCAGGACTCGCCCCCTGACATCCTCAAGGCGAGCAGCTCAGCATGGGAGGATCAGAGTGCCAACTTCAGAGCCAGGGGGCCTGGGCTCCACTGCACAACTGTGTGACTTTGGGCACAGTTAAACTTCCCTGTGCCTCCATATTCTCACTGTGACCAGGGCTCACACGTGTGCCCATCAGAGGCTCACTGTGTCGTGAGATCCTCTCTGCCCATCCTTTCTACCCCCTGCAGTCTCTCATATGCATGGACCCCCCCGCCACCAACCCCATCCATCTCCTGTCAGAGTTCCAACTAACTACAAACCGTGGGAAAGCACTGACCCCATTGCCCACCTTGCCTCCTCTCTCCCCTCAATCATCCAGAGCTTTCCCTATCCTTGCAATGACAGCTCGAGTTCCTTTTTTTTTTTTTCTAGAACCTTCCCCAGGCCCTCTAGTGGGCCAGCTGAGCTCTTCCTCTCTGAGGCCCCTCTGCCTTGATGGCCCAGAGGTGCTCCACAAGAGAACTTTTGCTCCCTTCATGTTGCCTAAGCGAAAACGAACTGCCTGCATGGAAGTTCCGTCCTCATTTACTTTTGCTTCTGTGCCCTTGGTCGAAAGATAAAAGGCAAGGGGCTATATAGCAGATGCTGTGGGTGCCCTGCCTGGATTCCCCTGGCAAGGCAAGTCGTCCCGTGGCTGTTGACCATAGTCACACCTACTTCTTCTCCAGAGATGCCCTCCAGGCTCAGGAGCACAGAGCAGGGGAGGCTGTGTCCCCCCAAGGCCACTCCCCCCTGCAGCCGGTGGCCCCGCTTGACACCCGCGGACAAAAGGCCAGGCCCCTTGCTGTCAGTGGAGCCAGCTCTGGGGTGCCTCTCATGGCAGAGCTTCCCGTGGGATCAGCCTGAAGTTAGTCTCCAGCTACAGCCACACCTTCGCTGAGTCAACCGTCTCCCTACCCCATCCTGCTTCCCTCACGGGCTTTCCCTGAAAGCCACCCTCCAGTAAATCCTAGAACAAGAGTCCCTCTCAGGCTCTGCTTCTGAGGAGAAGCAGCAGACGTTGGTTAACCTGTGCATGCTTTGTGCTAGCCATTGTTCTAAGCACTTTACCTACTCTACTGCTTTCAAAGCCCATCCATTAATAATGAACAAGGTCTTTGATTTCTCCGTAACCCCTGCAACTCAGTGAATTCCTGCTGACTGACTGCAGCTATGAAATTGAAAGACGCTTACTCCTTGGAAAGAAAGTTATGACCAACCTAGACAGCATATTAAAAAGCAGAGACATTACTTTGCCAACAAAAGTCCATCTAGTCAAGGCTATGGTTTTTCCAGTGGTCATGTATGGATGTGAGAATTGGACTATAAAGAAAGCTGAGCACTGAAGAATTGATGCTATTGAACTGTGGTGTTGGAGAAGATTCTTGAGAGTCCCTTGGTCTGCAAGGAGATCCAACCAGTCCATCCTAAAGGAGATCAGGTCTGAGTGTTCATTGAAAGGACTGATGTTGAAGCTGAAACTTTGGCCACCTGATGCGAAGAGCCTACTCATTAGAAAAGACCCTGATGCTAGGAAAGATTGAAGGCGGGAGGAGAAGGGGACAACAGAGGATGAGATGGTTGGATGGCATCACTGACTCAATGGACATGAGTTTGAGTGAACTCCAAGAGTTGGTGATGGACAGGGAGGCCTGTTGTGGTGCGGTGCATGGGGTTGCAAAGAGTCAGACATGGCTGAGCGACTGAACTGAACTGCACTGATAGCCTTCTACCATTATATCTGTATCTAGCCTTATATTATATCTAGCCTTATATCCTGGCTCCTCCATTGTCCATTCTCTTTTTTTGGTAAAATTCTGGTTTTCCTAGACCCCTTCACTCACTCTGCCTATGGATTGAGTGGGACTGACCTGTTCCCCAGATTCAGGAGTGGGTACATGATCTGGGCCTAGCCAATGAGGCATTCCATTTCTATGGGCTCAGTCGTTGGCTCAGGGATGGGCACATGATCCCAGCCAGACCAACAAAACTCAGCTCTTGTCATTTCATTGGACCTATTGGGAAAGAGAAGTCCTATTCTCACCAGGATTGGTTAACTGGGAGGATGGGAGGCCAGGGCTACCTGCAGCCTTATTGCCACCATGAGGAAAACCTGCTGCTAGGTGAAACCATCCAGGAGGAAAGGAGAGCCCAAACAAGTGGAGAGATATGGATACCTGTTATTGACTGCATATGGATCAGCCACTTCAGCCCTTTTGTTTTTAGGCCAATAAATTCTCTGCTTAACCAGATTATGGTCACGCCCACTGAAATTATCCTGACTAGTACAAATTGGTTTCTTAAGAAAATACCAGTAAACATCTATGGAACACTTTTATGTAACAGGGCCACCCGTATTTATGTTACATTGATTTCATCACCTCATAAATTTTCAAAATCACTTTGCCAAAACCTCTTGATAATAGTGGCAGATGAATCTCTTTGCTCACGTGGAAGAATTTTGAAAAACTGGTGTTCCACTCTATACTTTTTCTGTTGCTGTTATTTTCTTTAAAAAATTTTTTTAATTGGAGTATAGTTGCTTTATAGTGTTGCGTTAGTTTCTGCTGTACAACAATGCCATATGCCTTTTAAAGTTTTTAGCATTTAAAAAATCATGTTCATGCTAAGTTTAAGTTTTTGCAAATGTAATTTCTCCCATATTGTTGTTGTTTAGTTGTTAAGTCGTGTCTGACTCTTTTGCGACCCTGTGGACTGTAGCCCACCAGGCTCCTCTGTCCATGGGATTTCCCCGGCAAGAATACTGGAATGGGTTGTCATTTCCTTCTCCAAAGGATTTCCCAGACCCGGGGAGCAAGCCCGAGTCTCCTGCATCGGCAGGCGGATTCTTTACCACTGGGAAGAATGACGTTTTCAAATAAAACTCATACATGACTTTTTCAGGTATGAAGTTCCCCTTACGCAAGATGAATACATTCTGGCAATCTGCCTGCTCTGCAACACTGTAATTATAGTTAACCATTCTGTATTGTACACATAGATTTGTTAAGAGGGTAGATCTCACTTCAAGTGTTCTTACCACAAACAAACAAAATCTCTCAGATCACTTTTATTTTGTTATTATTATATTTTTGGCTGCACTGCATAGTTTGTGGGACCTTCGTTCCCCCATTAGGGATCGAACCTGGGCCCTCAGCATTGAAATCAACGAAGTCCTAACCACCAGATTGCTAGGGAAATTCCTCTCTGATCACTTTTAAAAGCATCTGGGGATCCAGTGTCTAGGACTCTGCACTTTCATTGCTAAGGGCCTGAGTTCGTTCCCTAATTGGTGGACTAAGATCCTGCAAGCTGCAAGGTATATCCAAATAAATAAACAAATAGAAAAGCTGGTGGAACCTTAATACCCCAGTGATTTAGTAACCATCACGAATCATTCACAAACTAGGTAACAAACTTTTTTATTAATGACAGTCAGAAATTTTGCTTCCTTTCCCCCTTCTGTTCCATGTGCCCTATAGAGTTCCAGCTATATATTTGAAGATTTTTGTTGAACATCCGTCATTTCTCTCCAACACAACGCATAAATTTAAATATCTTCCACTTCCTATGATCATAAGGCTGTAAAGTTTAACTTTTCTTTAATTGTATTACTTTACAATTACAATGATCAGTAGTATACAATCGATTAAAACAAAAATATTGACAATTATGATATAAAGCAAAATAATTTTATTAGAAATACATAGCTTAATGAAATGAGTGACTTTTTTGGTAACAATGAGTTCATCCCATTGGTCATAAAAATGCCTAACTGCTAGGGGACTTCCCTGGTGGTCCAGTGGTTAAGCTTCCATTGCAGATGACACAAGTTCAACCCCTATTCAGGGAACTACGTTCCCACATGCCACATAGTGCAGCCAAAAGTTTAAAAAAACATACTGCTAGAATGAATCAGGCTTTGGCATGAATTCTATCCCCACTTTTCATATAGAAAACTACTGTGGAAAACTACCCAGCAATAAAAAAAAAAAAGATTGATTCATGCAACAACTTGGATGAATTTCAAGGGTATTATGATGATTGAAAAAGCCAGTCTCAAAAAGTCAGATACTGTATAATTCCATGTATATGACATTCTCAAAATGGCAATATTCAGACGTGGGATGCCATGGGTTAGGGATGGTGTCGGGAGGGGTGGTTGTGTCGATAAAGGAGAAGCAAATGGAAGCGCTTTGTGGTGATGGCACAGTTCTGTACTGTGACTGTGGCGGCGGTGGTGTGAATCCACACACATGATGAACGGGTATAAACTACCCCCCCGCCCCAGCACCGGCATCAGTTACCTGGTTTTGATCTTGCACTGCGGCTACAGAAGTTTAACATTGGGGGAAGCTGGGTGAAGGATATGTTGAACCTCTCTGTATTATCTTTGCAACTTTCTTTGAATCTATATTAATAATTTAAAAAAAAAGACGTAGGGACTTCCTTGGTGGTCTAGTGGTTAAGACTTCATTTCCACTGCAGGGGCCGCGGGTTCAATCCCTGGTCAGAGAACTAAGATCCCTAATGCCATGTGGCACAGGCAAATTTAAAAAAAGAAAATGATGTATGCACTGAGAAAACCGGCTTCACATAAATCAGAATGGTTTGGAAGAAGTTTTGTTACAGCCTTGTCATTCGATTCTTTAAATTCCTTCAGCACAATTTGCCAGAAATCATTTAGTGGTCTTCTATAAAAGTCAATTTTAATGCTGTATTAATGGGCAGTTCACTTAGGTCCTCCTCTAATTTTGGGTAAAATAATGCATGGGGGACTTCATTGGTGGTCCCATGGTTAAGACTCTGCACTTTCAATGCAAGAGACCTGGGTTCAGTTCCTGATCAGGGAATTAAGATCCTACATGCTGTGTGGCATAGCCAAAAAAAAGATTTAAAAAAAAGTTGAAAACAAAACTCAGACATATTTTTTTAATTAAAATAAAAACACACACACAATGCATAGGAAATGACCTGATTTGTCAGGACTTGTGACCCAAGTATCAGTCAATTCTCTTGGACCACAGAGATACTGCCATTTCCCCTTTGTTTGGTGCCCCCAGGAACCCCCTGCTTCCGGGGATGGGGCATTTTAGTGAGACTGAGAGTGGCTGACACAGATGTTTCCTCTGTAAAGTAGGAGAAGAGTAATTGTAAAGGGGTAGGAGACTGAAAAGCAGCTTGCTGCTTCATCCACACTAGTGGCCAGGCAGATCAGCCTAGGAGAGAGTAAATGGAAGTTAAAGATCCGGAAATCTTTTCCCCTTTGGAAAGTTAGCAAGACACACCACCACCCCAGAGTAAAGTCAGACCCTATTCAAAGATCCTATTAATAGTCTTGTTTTTATATCAGAGGGAAAGACGTCCTTATGTGTGTGGGTGTGTGTCAGTCGCTCAGTCGTGTCCGATTCTTTGCAACCCCATGGACTGTAGCCCTCAAGGCTCCCCTCTCCGTAGAATTCTTCAGGCAAGAATACTGGAGTGGCTAGCCATTCCCTTCTCCAGGCGATCGTCCCGACCCAGAAGAGGTTATAACATAGGTAAGTGCAAAATTAGGCATTTGTTGGCGTCAGAAATTGCCTCGTATGTTATAATGTCGAACACGGTTAATACTACCTGCTGAGCACAAAAGTGCTGGAAAAGACCACTTGTACAAAAATACAAAGAAAACAACCATCCACTGTTGTACTTACCACCCCTACCCGGGGAAGCCTGCAGTCCATGGGGTCTCAAAGGGTCAGACACGACGTAGCAACCCCCGCCCGAGAAATCCAACTTCAGCTGTCGCAGGACTGTGGTGTTGGGACCAGCAGGTGGCGCCACCACTTCACAGTTGTCTTGGTGACCTTGCTGATGGCTGACTCACTGGTTTGGGGGAAATTCCATTTTGTCTTCGGCTGTAGATCAAGGTGAAATGGAAGCGAAGTTTGCAGCTCTTTCCTTCTCTCCCACTTTGCTCTCTTCATGTTCTGTTTTGTTTTTCCCTCAAACATGGGCAGCCTCAACATCCAGCTCTCACTAATTTGGTTTCCATGAATAACACGTCTTTGATGCCAAAGAGGAATTTAGCTTTTAGTTTTGGCTATGAGAAGGTGAAGAATAAATAGATTACTGTACAAACTCACTGATGGCTCACGTGTACCAAGCACTGAGCACGTTGCTTGGATCACCTCATTCAATCCTCACCGTAAGATAAGGAGGGAAGCTCTGTTTTTGTAACAGTGGTTCAGGCCTGGGGCACCTGGATCCCGTTTTAGGGTTTTACTCTTTTAATAACTAACCCAACGTGTTTTGGGAAATGTTCATAAAATGTTACATCATCAAGTGTTTCTCATTGGAAGTTTATTGTTTATAAACCTTTATGGATAATGCGGTCTGTTCTCGGTGACTATAATAAAATGGGATGAAAATCAAATGATCCATAACTGTTACATATGATGTTTTCATTTATAACTATTATATACACATACGATAGTTATGGGCTTCCTTGGTGACTCAGATGGTAAAGAATCTGCCTGCAATGTGGGAGACTTGGGTTCTATCTCTAGGTTAGGAAGATCCCCTGGAGAAGGAAATGGCAACCCACTTTAGTATGCTTGACTGGAGAATCCCATGGACAGAGGAGCCTGGCAGGCTGCAGTCCATGGGGTTGCAAAGAGTCAGACACAACTGAGTGACTAAGCACATGTAATATTTACATTTATTATATAAATATGTATATGTGTGTGTGTGTGTGTGTGTGTACACTGGCTGGACGAGGCCAGTGAGTTCCAATCCCCAGTGGATGTGTGTATACCTGGCTTCTTCCCAGATGAAATGCCATTACCAAATATCCCTATGTGGT
Source organism: Antilocapra americana (assembly GCA_007570785.1). Lineage (NCBI taxonomy): Eukaryota > Metazoa > Chordata > Mammalia > Artiodactyla > Antilocapridae > Antilocapra > Antilocapra americana. The sequence continues at coordinate 1,232,110 of ML664172.1, read as the reverse complement.
AAAAAGCACCAAACCCATTAGTTAGATTCACCCGGTATTACCCAGCTAGACCATTTACCATGCAGATAAAGACATCATGATACAGCTGATTTGGGGCTTCCCTGGTGGTCCAGTGGTTAGGACTCCAAGCTTCCAATGCAGAGGGCACAGGCTCAAACCCTGGTCAGGGAACTAAGATCCCACATGCCGGATGGCACAGCCCAGGAAAAAAAAAAAGAAGAAGAAGAAGTGGTAATTTACTTAAGACACACAGTTGTGTTCAGTTGCTAAGTCTTTTTCAACTCCGTGGACTGTAGCCCACCAGGCTCCTCTGTCTGTGAAAGTTTCCAGGCAAGAATACTGGAGTGGGTTGCCATTTCCTTCTCCAGGGGATTGAACCCACATCTCCCATATTGGCAGACAGATTCTTTACTTCTGAGCCACCTGGGAAGCCCCAGGACACATAGCAACAGCCTAATTCCCTGTTCCTTCCAGACATACAGCTGTGACCTTGTGGATTTAAAAAAAAAACTCTGAATACAGGCTTCTCCTTTATCTCTTGATAAATTTTATCTTTCTGGTTTGGACTTTGTGACAATTTAACTTCCTTTTAACTATTAAATCTGTCATCTAACTGGTAATCTGTCAAATGCTGTGCTGCTTAGAACTTTAATAATGTCTTCTATGTAGTCAAGTTTAAGAACAGAGTTTACCAGTCATTCACAAATTTCATTTAAGATCATGAGTGAAAGTGAAGTCGATCAGTCATGTCCAATTCTTTGTGACCCCATGGACTGTAGCCTACCAGGCCCCTCCATCCATGGGATTTTTCAGGCAAGAGTGCTGGAGTGAGTTGCCATTTCCCTCTCCAGAGGATCTTCCCGACCCAGGGATTGAACCCGGGTCTCCCACATTGTAGGGAGATGCTTTACCGTCTGAGCCACCAGGTAAATCCTATTTAAGATCATACTGACTCAGTAAATGTAGGACTGGCTACATAATTTGTGGGGTCCAGTGCAAAAGGAAAATGCAGGGCCTCTTGTTGAAAAAATTCAGAATTTCAAGATGGAGACAAGAGAGCTTTAAACAAAGGGTGGGCCATTCTGAGTGTGAGACCCTGCAAGACTACACATATAACACATCCATAAAACTAGCCCTGACTAAGCTTCTTTTCTAATGGCTTACGCAAGTGAGATTTTATTCTTTCTGTGTAATAAAAGATCCAGAGGCAAACAATGCAGGATTCTGCCCTTCTCTCTTCTTTCCCACTCTGTTTACCATCCAGCTACAGAACCTCAAACCAGTGCATCCACATTCCAGGTGGGAATGACCAAAAACAAAGAGCAAAGGCTTCACGTTTTAAGCATTTGCCTTTTTAATTCAGGAAGCAAAAACCTCTTCAGAGATTTCTGCCTACATCTCTTTGGCCAAAACTGTCACATGGCCACTTAGCTGCAAGGGAGGCTTGGAATAAAAGTGCCCCACTCTTCAGCCTCAAATTTAAAATGGAGTGCAAATGACTGTGGGAAGTATTTCAATGATGTATTTTGCAGAACAGATTACCCCAAAACGTCATAGCTTAAAGCAAGACTTTTATTAAATCTTATGACATAGAAAGTCAGGCATTTGGGCAGGGCTCAGCTGGGTGATATTACTAGGGTCACTTGATCTGTGCAAGAGTCCAAAATAGCTTCCCTCATCTATCTGGCATACTGGTGGGGATGGCTGGGAGGCTGAGTTCAGCTACAGGAGTCTATACGTGGCCTTTCCAGCCTGGTGCTCTGGGTGGTCAAATTTCTCACGTGGCAACGTGGGGCTCCCAGAAAGTGTTTCCAGAGTGTTCTGGTCTCAGAGCAGAAGTTACACATCCTTTATGACTGTTTTGCATTTCCAGAGGTCACTTGCACTGGGACTCTCTTTTTTTAAAATTTTCATTAGAGTATAGGTGATTTACAATGTTGCATTAGTTTCTACTGTACAGCAAAGTGAATCAGTTATACACATATCCACTCTCTTTTAGATTCTTTTCCCATGAAGCTCATTACAGAGTTGTTGCTGTTCGGTCTCTCAGTCGTGTCCGAATCTGCATCCCATGAACTGCAGCACGTCTGGCTTCCCTGTCCTTCACTATCTCCCTGAGTTTGCTCAAATTCCTGTCATTGAGTCAGTGATGCCATCCAACCATCTCATCTTCATCAACCCCTTCTCTTGCCCTCAATCTTCCCCAGAATTAGGGTCTTTTCCAATGAGTCGGCTCTTCGCATCAGCAAGCCAAATTATTGGAGCTTCAGCTTCATTATCAGTCCTGCCAATGAATATTCGGGATTGATTTCCTTTAGGATTGACTGGTTTGATCTCCTTGCAGTCCGAGGGACTGTCAACATTACAGAGTACTGGGTAGAATTCCCTCTGTTATGCAGTAGGCCCTTATTGAAATGAAAAGTGAAAGTGTTAGTTGCTCAGTTGTGTCTGACTCTTGCAACCCTGTGGACTGTAGCCCACCAGGCTCCTCTGTCTATGAAATTCTCCAGGCAAGAACACTGGAGTGGGTTGCCATTTCCTTTTCCAGGGGATCTTCCCAACCCAGGGATCGAATCCTGGTCTCCTGCCTTGTGGGTGGATCCTTTACCATCTGAGCCACTAATAAGAACTCTAGGTTCTTATTAGTTTTTATTTTATATATGGTAGTGTGTATGTGGCAACTCCAGTTTCCCAAATATTCCCTCTCCCCTACTCCCCTTCCCTCACTTTCCCCCTTGGTAACTGTAAGTTTCTTTTCTATATCTTTGCACTGGACTCTTAATCAAACCTGTCAAATCCAAGAGAAGACGTAGACCCAGCAGTGTAGTAAAGCCTGCTCAGACTAGGCAGCAACACTGTCAAAATCCTGCAAAATCCTGATTTTGCAGATCAAACACTGACTTGAAACAAGTCACAGTGGAAGTATTTATACCACAGAAATTGGCAAACACTGCAAATCAGGACTTTTCCCTTTAGAAATCTGGTTGTTAGGCATTTAATGGGATAACACTGCACAGACTTCATCGCTCTACAGGAAAAGTATCAAAACATTTGCAGCCATGTGTTATACCATCCACAGCAAGCCAACCTCAGTATCCTCCAGATGAGCTTTCTCTGGTCCAGCCCATGTTTCTGTGCGGCCCACAGGGAGAGCATGGAAGATCTTGTCAACTGCTTTCTACAATCCATGACCCACTAGTCTAGAAACTCCATACAAAAACGAAACTCAGATGTTTGGGGCTCCACTTGTTCCAAAAGAACGGTGCCAGCTCCTAGCATCACCACTGTCTTTCCATGTCCTGAGTAACTGGTTCAAGAATTTTTTTTTATTAGCTTGTTTATTTTCGAGTTTATTTATTTTTGGCTGTGCTGGGTCTTTGCTGCTGCATAGGCTTTTCTCTAGCTGTGACAAGCGGGGGCTGCTCTCCAGTTCAGTGTGCGGGCTTCTCGTTGTGGCGGCTTCTCTTCCTGCAGAGCACGGGCTCAGGGTGCAGGGACTTCGGCAGCTGCAGCGTGTGGGCTCGGTAACTGTGGCTCCCAGAGCACACAGGCTCCGTACTTGTGGTGCACAGTCTTAGTTGCTCCTCGGCATGTGGGATCTTCCTGGACCATGGATCGAACCCGTGCCTCCTGCATTGGCAGGTGAATTCTCTACCATTGAGCCACAAGGGAAGCCCCTCAAGTTGTGTTTTTTTTTTCAAGAATTATTTTGGTATGTGATTCCCAAAAGCCTCCTCTTTAATTTCTCCTTTCTTGAAAATTAAGACAAAGTATTTTTTTTAACTTTTAAGTATATGGTATAAAACACCTATAAAAAAAAAGGACATAAGATATAAATACTTAATAACTATACAAATCAAACATTCACAGAACTGCCCACAATTGGTAAGCTGAATGTTGGGAGACTCCTAGAGACACCCACTATGCATCTCTCCCAAGAGGAATCCCCTCTTCCCCCTTGGCGAACCACTTTTTTGGCTTTAGTGAAATTTATGCCTGTTTTCTTCATAGTTCTAGCTATTTTCTGTGTATGCCTAAGTCAGATCGTTGCAAAATAGAATGTTTGATGAATGGAACTAGACTCTGGATAAATGGGACAGACTTTGCCCACATCTGACCTTTCAGTGCCTCTTTCTTTCTTCTCAGTTTGTCAAAGATTAACGAGACTGATTTCACAACCATAGTGGCATAATCTTTCAGAAAATTTTAGACCCAAGCTGTTTAAATCATGGATGTGTTGTCATGAGATTTCATCAGTACTCAACAAAAAGTTAACTTCTCAGGAAATCAGAGATTGAAAATTTAAATATGGTTTCTGCTGAGCTGAGTCTTGGGTTTCTTAATCATCTATCAAATCTACCTAGAGAAAAGAAAAATAATTGTTACAAATATTAGAGTATGTATAAAACATTATCTAATAAATAATGTATTAAGTATCACACATAACTGCAGGTATTACACAGCACTGTTTATATTTGAATTCTACCCATATTTAGCTCTCTAGTTCCCACCCTGTGTTTTTGCTTTTAATTTTTTACCACATCCCATGGCATGTGCAGCCTTAGTTCCCTGGCCAGGGATCAAACTTGCACCCCTGCATTGGAAGGCAGAGTCTTAACCACTGGACCACTAGTTTTATGTGCTTCTCAGTGGGGCTATGTTGACAAAATGCTCTCCTTAACCATACTTCAGTTTGGTCAAGTCTCTCTGAGCCCTCCTTTCAACGAGGCACTTACCTTGGGCCCCTCCAGCCCCTTGGTTTTAGCAAGAATCCTACTAAGCTTGCTTGTAGGCTTGCTCCTTGGAAGAAAAGTTATGACCAACCTAGACAGCACATTAAAAATCAGAGACATTACTTTGCCAACAAAGGTCCATCTAGTCAAGGCTATGGTTTTTCTAGTAGTTATGTATGGATATGAGAGTAGGACCATAAAGAAAGCTAAACACTGAGAAATTGATGCTTTTGAACTGTGGTGTTGGAAAAGACTCTTGAGAGTCCCTTGGACTGCAGGGAGATCCAACCAGTCCATCCTAAAGGAGATCAGTCCTGGAGGTTCATTGGAAGGACTGATGTTGAAGTTGAAACTCCAATACTTTGGCCACCTGATGCGAAGAGCTGACTCATTTGAAAAGACCCTGATGCTGGGAAAGATTGAGAGCAGGAGGAGAAGAGGATGACAGAGGATGAGATGGTTGGATGGCATCACCAAATCGATGGACATGAGTTTGAGTAAACTCCGGGAGTTGGTGATGGACAGGGAGGCCTGGCGTGCTGCAGTTCACGGGGTTGCAAAGAGTCAGACACGACTGAGTGACTTTCACTCACCACTCTAATAGGACCTCATCTTGAAGTGAAATTGCTCAGTCGTGTGCGAGTCGGCGATTCCATGGACTGTAGCCCACCAGGCTCCTCCATCCATGGAATTTTCCAGGCGAGAGGACTGGAGTGGGTTTCCATTTCCTTCTCCAGGGGATCTTCCCGACTCGGGGACTGAACCTGGGTCTCCCACATTGCAGGCAGATGCTTTACCCTCTGAGCCACCAGGATCTTAATGTACATCTTTTTCTTTTTCTTTTGACTATTGTCGTGATTTGGAGGCTCTTAGTACCCTTCGAGAGTGCTAAGTCGCTTCAGTCGTGTCCGACTCTGTGTGACCCCATGGACTGCAGCCCGCCAGGCTCCTCTGTCCGTGGGATTCTCCAGGCAAGGACACTGGAGTGGGGTGCTGCAGCTTTGTTTCCCAAGATCCAACCTGGGCCATGGCAGGGCAAGAGTCCTGACCGCCAGACCGTCAGGAGATTCCCTTAATTTACTTCTGAAATTCACAGACAGAGGCTGCGTTTCCACAGAAGGTCACGTTCACAGACACCCATGCCCAAGTCTGTGTCGCTTCGCTAGAGCCACCACCAGAAACTATGTGGCTCAAAGACCAGAAATGTATTGTCATGTGGTTCTGGAGGCTAGAAGTCCAAATTCAAGATGCCCATAGGGTTGGTCCCTCCTGAGGGCCATCATGGCTCTGTCCTTGGCTTGTATTCTGTTGGCCAAAAACGTTCATTCAGCTTTGTCCATGAAATCTTCCGGAAACACCTGAACACGCTTTTCTGGACAACTCAGTAGATGACCGTCTCCTCCCTGAGTCTCTTCACGTGGCTTTTCCCTCCACGCCTGTCAGGATTCCACAATAACCTTTTTAAAAATAATAATAATAATAATTTTATGTATTTGTTTCGGGCGCTGCTGGGTCTCCATTGCTTTTCTCTAGTTGTGGTGTGTGGGAGCGACTCTTCTTCGCGGTGTGTGGGCTTCTCCCTGCAGTGGCCTCTCTTGCTGTGGAGCGCCGGCTCCAGGGAGCGTGGGCTCGGTAGCTTGGGCTCCCAGGCTCTAGGGCACAGGCGTGGTAGTTGTGGTGCACGCAGGCTTAGATGCTCAGAGGCATGTGGGACCTTCCTGGATCAGGGATCGAACCCGTGTCTCCTGTATTGGCAGGTGGACTCTTTACCGCCGAGCCACCAGGGAAGCCCCAACGTAGCCTTTTGCAGGGGAACAATTCGCGCCTTAATCGTCCTTTGGTGTGGACTTTCGAGCTAAGGGCCTCCCTGGTGGCTCACCTGGTAAAGAATCTGCCAGCATGCGGGAGACCTGGGTTCCATCCCGGGGTTGGGAAGATCCCCTGGAGAAGGGAACGGCTACCTACTCCAGTATTCTGGCCTGGAGAATTCCGTGTACTGTATCGTCCATGGGGTTGCAAAGAGTCGGATACGACTGAGCGACTTGCACATTTCACGTTTGTGCTAAGAGGATGTCCCAAATGCCTAGAGCTGACCATCTTGAGCGCTCTGTGAAGGCAGGAGTGGGGATTTATCATAACATTCTATACAATAATCGTAAAAGGAGAAAGACCTGCTGTTTCTTTCTGTACTACATAATGAGCTATCTTGTTGCTTGGTTATTTTTTTATGCTCTGCAACACATGACACACTTCAGCAATGAAATAGGGTCTCCTGAGGTCCGCGGTGTTTAACACGTTTTATTCTCTGTGTACCCAGGCGGCAGAGTCCCTGTCTGGCATTTATAGACAGAGGGTGTGGTACAGGCTGGTAACCGGGAGGTTAGACTTTCTTTTTTTAAATATTTGTTTATTTGCCTGTTCCAGGTCTTTGTTGCAGCAGATTCTTGTGAACAAGGCCTTAGTTGTGGGAAGTGGGATCTAGTTCCCTGACCAGGGATCGAACCCAGAGCCCCTGCATCGGGAGCATGGAGTCTTAGCCACTGGACCACCAGGGAAGTCCCTAGATTTTCATACTGAACAGACTAGGTGCAAATCCTAGCTTTGTGTTTGTTTTGACTCAGTGGCCCTGGATTAATCCCCTAAGCCTCTATTTGCTCATCCATAGAATGAAAACCATAAGGGTATTTACCCCATATAGTTGCTTTGAGGTAAAAATTACTTCCTGCAGATGTAATTTTCAGAACGGTACCTGGCTCCTGGCAGGTGCTTACTCAGTGCTGACCCCTGGTGGACATACGTGAAAGCGTTCCCAATCCAGCAATGTGCTTGAAAGGGTTAGTTGCTCGGTTGACTCTGCAATCCCATGGACAGTAGCCCACCAGGCTCCTCTGTCCATGAAATGCTCCAGTCAAAAATCCTGGAGTCGGGTGTCATTTCCTTCTCCAGGAGATATTCTCGACCCAGGGATCGAACCTGCGTCTCCCGCACTGCAGGCAGATTCTTTACTGTCTGAGCCACCAGCAAAGCCCTTTCAGCATTTCAGTGTGGATCATGGAACATAGTAAAGAAACTTTCTGCCTGTCTATGTAGAAGACATAAGAGACACAGGTTCCATCCCTAGATCGAGAAGATCCCTTGGAGGAGGAAATGGCAACCCACTCCAGTATTCGTGCCTGGGGCATATCATGGACAGAGGAGCCTGGCGGGCTACAGTCCATGGCGTTGCAGAGTCGGACATGACTGAGCAACTTAGTACATGCAACGTGGGACAGTGCCTGGCTTTTCTCTGCCAAATCCAGCCCCAAATCCTTGCCTAGCCCTTAGGTGCACTAGGCAACTTTCCCACGATGGCTGTGAGCTTGAACGTCAGAGGAAGCTCCTCACTGTATTCATCTGAAGACTGTGATCATCTCATGCTATAGTTCATTTCCGTGGTTACCAACTTTGGCTTGTTCGACCTTGGAATCCAGGTCTTTGTGACTGCAACTGTTTCACGATTCAGAGTAGAGAGAAAAAACATCAGAGGGAGGCAGGCGGGGAGAGCCGTTGGGCAGGATACACACAGTGGGGAGTGAGTGGGTGGGGTCTTGTCTACCTAATAACCCCAAGGAGAGGGTGGAGAACCTTTGTTCTGCGTCTGTGGCAAGTCAGAACCCAGAAGAGTGATGTGGTTCCATGGCAAGTTTCCATGGGCTGTGGCCAGGGGCCTGGGAGTTAACAGATAAGCCGTTTACATTCCTGATGGGCTGAGCGGATTCCTCACCAGACCACCACTGCTCTGATGCAGGACTCTGATGAGCCTGGAAACACAGAGAGCCTGCAGAATACTCTTAGGGTCAACCTCGGATCAAAATGGATCTTGGCTTCCGGAAGGCAAAAGATGAAAGAGGCTTGGCGAAAGGGCGCTGGCTCTAGACCCTACACCAGCAAGCTCATCACTTCGAGGTAGAAGGTGACTGGAGCTTGTGGAGGGGGATCTCTGCTACACGGGCTTGGCTCTCAGACTTCCTGGAAGGGCAGCGGCCAGTGGAGAGAGGGGTCAAGACGGATGGGAAGAAATACAGCTCTGGTGTTTAGTTGCTAAGTCGTGTCCAACTCTTCTGTGACCCCATGGACTGCCAGACTTTTCTTCTGTCCGTGGGATTTCCCCAGGCAAGAATACTGGAGTGGGTTGCCATTTCCTTCTCCAGGGGATCTTCCCAACCCAGGGATGGAACCCTGAGTCTCCTGCATGAGCAAGTGGATTCTTTACCACTGAGCCACCAAAATACAGCTAGTTGAGTGCAGTCCTGTCACTTTTATATTTTTTGGCTGTGGGGTTCTATTTCCCTGACCTGGAATCGAATCTGGGCCCCTGGCAGTGAACTGAACCGTCAGGGAATTCCCACCATCCTCTCACTTGTTAAAATGATCAAGGTAAGAGTCACTGTGTCTGACATTTGCTGTGTCAGGCCCCGAATGAGGTGATTTCCGTATGTGATCTCTGGCCCTTACACAGCTCTCAGGGTGGACCCCAGGGGTCCATTTATCTATGATTGTGAAATAAACCAACCCAAAGTGACATAAAACTACGGTCACTTTATTATGCTCGCAGATTTCCTGAGTCAGGATTTGGAAAAAGCAGCCTGGGGACTGCTGGTCTTTGCTCTGTGATGTCTGGGGCCTTAGCTGACATGTTCCTACAGTTTTCTGATAACAACGGGTGTCCTCAAATACAGTTCTGACACTACCTGGGGTGGCCACAGATGCCATGAGTTAAGACCAAAGTCCTTTGCGGAATTGTCCCCACTCATCAGACGCCAGCCATAAAGCCACCTGCACTTCTGTTCAGCCAGCTACACGGTTGGTGCTTCCTGCAACCTCCAGCTGCTGCTGCTGCTGCTGAGTCACTGCAGTCGTGTCCGACTCTGTGCAACCCCGTAGACGGCAGCCCACCAGGCTCCACCGTCCCTGCGATTCTCCAGGCAAGAACACTGGAGTGGGTTGCCATGTCCTTCTCCAATGCATGCAAGTGAAAAGGGAAAGTGAAGTTGCTCAGTCGTGTCTGACTCTTGGCGACCCCACGCACTGCAGCCTACCAGGCTCCTCCGTCCATGGGATTTTCCAAGCAAGAGTTCTGGAGTGGGGTGCCATTGCCTTTTCCCACAGCCTGCAGAGGTTTGATCATTTTTTGAAGCATTTTATTTGTTACTTTATTTGTTTACTTCTTGGCCAACTGGTGTGGTCTGCAGGACTTTAGTTCCCCGACCAGAGAACTTCTTTTCTCCGTGAGTTATTTAGAAGTGCATTATTTAAATTCCAAGTATTTGGGAATTTCTCAAATATATTTCTGGTATTGGTTTATAATTCAATTTCATTGTGGTCAGAGGTCATACTTTGTGTCATTTCAATTCTTTTGAATTTGTTGAGGCTGAAATCTGTTTTGTCTGAAGTTGATATAGACACTCTAGTTTTCTTATGACTAGTATTTATATATATATTTCACTTTGTTTTTTAATTTTTTTTTTAACAGCAAAAGCGTTTTGTGTTGGGGTATAGCTGATTATCACCGTTGTGATAGTTTCAGGTGGACAGTGAAGGGACTCAGCCGCAGATATACATGTATCCATTCTCCTCCAAACCCCCGTCCCATCCAGGCTGACACCTAACATTGCACAGAGTTCCATGTGCTATACAGTAGGTTTTTGTTGGTTATCTATTTAAATACAGCAGTGTGTACATGACCTTCCCAAAGTCCCTAACTATCCCTTCCCTGGTATTTTCATGATATATATTTTTCACCCTTTTACTTTTAACCTGTCTGTGCCCTCACCCAATCCTTGTGCTCATTGTTGTCCTATGTTTTACCCCTTTATGTGCCCACAACTGTTAGTATTGTTTTTGCTTTAGACGGTCATTTTTCTTTTTGGCCTCTCTGCACGGCTTGTGGGATCTGAGTTTCCCCGAACAGGGATTGAAATTTGGGCCATGGCAGCGAGAGCCCTGAGTCCTAATCCCTGGGGATCACCAGGGACCTCCCTGTAGTCAGCAGTTTCCAGCCCAGCATTTCTGCCCACTCCCAGCTAGGTCCTTCCTGTCTTTTTCCACTTGAAATCTCTACATCCTCTTTTACCCATTCTTCCCGGCTCATTCACGGCATCCAAAGCTGAAAGCCTCTTCAGGAGGCTCCCAACGAGAAGGAAGTTCACGAGATGCGCTCCTAGGAGCAGTGACTTAACTCAGAAGTCCAGCTGTCACCGTCTTCTAGGGCCGCCGTGACAGAAGCTTCCTCTCTCACCGCCTGGAGGCTGGGGCCTGGTCTGGATTCTTGGTGAGGGCCCTCTTCCTGGCTTGCAGACCACTGCCTTCCGGCTGTGTGCTCCCGTGGCAGCGGGGAGAGAGAGCTGGCTCTCCATACAGGACGCTAATCCCGTCATAGGGCCCCACCCTCTTGCTGTTGTTGTTCAGTGGCTAAGTCATGTCTGACTCTTTGCAACCCCATGGACCGCAACACGCCAGGCTCCTCTGTCCGTCACCATCTCCCAGAGTTTGCTCAAACCCCTGTCCATTGAGACAGTGATGCCACCCAACCATCTCCTCCTCCGTCCTCCCATGACCTAAATCTCATCAGTGCCCAAAGGCGCTGCCTCCAAATACCACCACATGGGGAGTTAGGGCTTCACAGACCAATTTGGGGCAGGCGCAGTGTCATCCACAGCCCTGATGGATTCATTTTAGAAGCCGACCAAGCTTTTAAGCTAGAGCAACATCTCCTCCAAGACTAGCTGGCAATACAAATAGGGAAACACAATCAATTTTTCCAAAGAGCTTTCTGTTCAGGTTCCTCAATCTCCCATTTTCCTTATGCAACATAGAACAGAAGGGCTTGAAAGATGGGCTGGTGGTAGTTTAGTCGCTAAGTTGTGTCTGACTCTTGCGACCCCATGGACTGTGGCCTGCCAGGCTCCTCTACCCGGGGGATTCTACAGGCAAGAACACTGGAGGGGGTTGCTATTTCTTTCTATAAGGGATCTTCCCAACCCAGGAATCGAACTCAGGTCTCCTGTGTTGGAGGCAGATTCTTTACCAACTGAGCTATGAGTGAAGACCTTACCAGAGAGTTGAATCCTGGTTTCTTTGTTTAATAGCTGTGTGACCTTAGGCATGTAGCTTAACCTCTCTGTGCCAGTAACAATACCTGCCTTACAGTATACTGGAGGGAGAGGTCATTATATGACATAAGAAGGTAAAGTGCTTGGTGTTTAATGAGGCTTTTAAAAAATGTTAACTGTTATTCTTCCTGTCAAATAATAGAAGTAAGCTTGTTGAAAAAATACAAAATGCAGTCCCTTGTTTAAAGAGTATAAAATGTAGAAAAAGAAAGAGAAAGGGGAAGATTAACGAGGGCAGGAGAAACTGGGGTGGAGGAGAGATGAGGACAAGTTCCTGGAAGGACTCACAGCCCTGCTCCAAAGCACTGTTACAGAAATACGATGCAACCCACACATGTGAGCATGAATCTAAATCCACATGTATAATGATCTTAATTTTTCTAGTAGCCACATTAAAAAAGCAAAAAGAGGAAATTTTCCTGGTGGTCCAGTGATTAAGATTTGGCATTTTCACTAATGGGGCCCAGGATCCCATAAGTACCTGATCGGGGAACTAAGATCCCACAAGCCACGCGGTATGGCCAAAAACAAAAACAAAAAAAACAAAACAACAATGTAAAAAGAATTTGGTGAAATTAATTTTAATATCTTTTATTAAACCCAATTTATGTAACCTATTATATAATAATAATTACATAATAATATATTTTATCCAACCCAATATTTAACCTTAACATATTGACTACTGTATGAAATCAGTCTAAAAGTATCTATGTGTTATTTTACATTTTTTACTCATACTGTCTTTGAAGTCCAGGGTGTATTTTATGCTTACAATACATTTTTTTTCTTTTCCATGATTGTACCATAGTGTTTTTGTATATTTGAGCTGCTTCAGTTATTTTGCTATTATGAGTGGTGGACATATGGACATCCTTGCACATAAATTGGTCTGCTAATTTCCACAGAAGTGTAATTCCCAGGTCAAAGAGTAGAACACTTTTAGAATCTTTTAGACTCAATGTCTAAAATTGCAATCTGCTTTCCAGAAAACTTTTCTGTTTACCTTCCCATCAGCTATGAATGATTACCATCAAAAAACAAAACTTTGTTGACTTGAATTGTAGCAAACAGTTTTGAAACTTTGCCTGTGTACTGCGTACTAAGTCACTCAGTCGGGTCCGACTCTTTGTAACCCTATGGACTGTAGTCCTCAAGTCTCCTCTGTCCATGGAATTCTCCAGGCAAGAATTCGAAGTGGCTTGCTGTGCCCTCCCCCAAGGGATTTTCCTGACCCAGAGATCGAACCTGCATCTCTTAGGTCTCCTGCATTGGCAGGTAGATTCTTTACCACTAGCACCACCTGGAAAGCCCTAAAATTTGCCTTAATGTGATTCAATTCAAAACTTTTAATGGTGGTTTTAATTTGCTCTTCTTTGATTACTAGTGAGAATGAACACTTTAATGTTTATTAGCCACCTGTATTTCTTCTGAAAATTGCCATTCTGTTATTGGAGTATTAGCATATTATCCATATTATCAATCTTGGGTGTATTTTATATATACTCATTATGGAAAATAATCTCCCATTTTGTGTGGTTTTAAATTTTATTTATACCTATGCTTCTTTACACAGGTCATTTTTATTTATTTTTGACTGCACTGGGTCTTCACTGCAGCCCACGGCCTCAGTAATTGCACCATGTGGAATGTGGACTCTTCCCAGACCAGGGACTGAACCCGTGTCCCCTGCATTGGTAGGCAGATTCTTAACCACTGGACCACCAGAGAAGTCCCTATGATTTTTTAAAAAATTAAAGCTTCTTACAAACTTGCAACTAGTAGATAAATAAATCCCAAAGCGCTAATTCACAGCACCGTAATCAGAGCCCAGAAGACTGTATTATAAGCTTCAAAGTTGCTAAGAAAACAGAACCTAATTATTCCCACCACAAGCAAGCAAAATAATCATGTGACATGATAGAGGTGTTAGCTAACACTATGATGGTAATAATATTGCAGTGTATCAAATCAACACTTTACCTTAAATCTGCACAATATTATATGCCAATTATATCTTTTTTTTTTTTTTTTTTTGGCCACACTACATGACTTTCGGGATCTGTTTCCCCATCAGAGATTGAAGCCAGGTCCCTGGCAATGAAAATACCAAGTCCTAACCACTGGACCACCAGGAAGTCCCCAATTATATCTAAATAAAAATACATTTCTCAAAAAAAAAAAAAGGCTTGTAAAAGTACCTAGCAGAGTATCTGGCATAAATATAATTTCTTTTCCTTTTTAAAATTAACATTTGTCAGGAAAAAAAGCTAAAACTTTTACTTTTTAAAAAAATAAAAGCTCTCCTTTTCTTTGTGATTTCTCCTGTGGTTCGCATTCTTTGACATTTAGGGGCCATTGGAAGGTCATATTTGCTCTTGCTTTTGTTTCATCTCTCAGGAATTAATTTTGATATATGAGATGAGGTATCAACATTTATGCCTCTACCCACCCATTGTAGCCAATTTCCTCACAGCACAATTTTCACTCACGCATGCCCAGTTTCAAGGGCTGGTGACCGCATGTGGTCAGCAGGGACCGGATTGGCTAGCAAGCACAGGGCTGAAGTTACAGACATCCTCTCTCCTGTCCCTGAGTATCTACCGTGACTTGCAAGCGCCTTGGAGAGAGGATATTTTTAGCAGCTGTTGACACATCCAGGCTCCAGGCAGCGTCTTCATCATGATGTCACCTGATTTCTTTAAAGGTGTTGGAAAGCTTCTTTTAGCTCCCCGTTGAGGGCTGATATTTAAAGGCTTGTTTTGGTTCCGTCCTCAGTTTTGAATGCATGTAACCCATGGCAACCGTGAGGCTGCTGGAAGCTGAGAGCTGTGTTCGGTTTCCACGAGGCTGCGCTGAGAAGTGGGGTTGGGCTGGGGGGAGAGGAGTTGGCCACCACGTGAGAACTGGCAGCCGGGTCACGGGAAGACTGTCCTCCGCAAACTTGATCAGGCCTGTTAACCACAGCACCCTCTGAGGGGTGTGTGAGTCCCCCTCAGAGCTTTCATTAGGGGAAATGAAGGCGGGAGAGCAGAGTTAAGGAGGCCAGAATCGGGGTTGAGTGCCCCATAAACCACGTTTTCACAGTCACAGCCTACATCGCCCACTGGGCCCACCTCTCAGAACCGTGTTCTTATAACTATGCCTAGCGAGTGGCTTGAACACTGGACTGGGTACAGGGCCACTGCCCAGCTCCAGGAGGCCCCATTTCCATTGCATTTTATAGAGACTGGTGCCCCCTAGACTCATGTCTTCCAGGAATACAAGGAGAAAGGTGTCCCTTCCCCGTGTGTATAGCCTACACCCCCATTTGAGGAAACAGTTCAGAAAGGGAGTCAAGAGACCCGGCTCCACCCGATGCCACCACTGACCAGCTCTCTGACTTTTCTCTGCGGCCATTTCCTCATTTAGTTGATTTGGGTATTAAAGGATGCTTCCCAGTCTAGTGCCCTCCAATTCTCTGTGCTCATTTTTTAAAAATATTTATTATTTATTTATTTGGCTGTGCCAAGTCTTAGTTGCGGCCCAGGAATCTTCAATGTTCATTGCCGTGTGCAGGATCTTGTAGTTGAATGGCTTGCGAACTCCTAGTTGCAGCATGTGGGAATCTAGTTCCTTGACCAGGAATTGAACCCAGGCCCCTTGCATTGGGAGCTCAGAATCTGAGCCATTGGACCACCAAGGAAGTCCCTCTGTGTGCATGTTTTTGAGAATAAGTGACCACTCGTGGGAAGACGGCAGAAAAGAGAACAGATTGGTAGCTGGTATCATCTTCATGTACATCTTTACAGACTGCAGCCCGGTGCCTACAGGACTAAATCCCGATCTCACTGAAGGTCCCTAAGATCCTTCACCATCTCCAGACTTGTGCCCCGCAACTCTGTCCCTTCATCCAGTGCTATAACATCTTTCCAAGGTGTCCGTATCCTCCACTCTGCAACTCTGTTTTTCCTCCAGTTCTCTCCTCTTTGTGGAAAGCCCTCTTCCCCTCTTCATGTGGGAAACCCTCTTAGAGATCCGGCTTCCATGCTGCCTCCTCCAGGGAGGCCTCTCTGACTCACTCTGGATGAATCAAAGCACCTAAGACACGGAGCTTGTATATGATTCCCTTTGTTCCTGAGTGTGGGCAGATAGAATATATCGGCAGAGCCTCATTCCTCATGTCCACATGCTGCCTAGCTCAACCCCTTCCTGTAATGATGCTCCTGTGAATTCCAGTTTTTCCAAATCAACTCTGCATTACCTTCACGTTAAACAAGAAAAGTAACAGTGAAGCAAGAAACTATAGGCCCAAAACAGATTATACTCAGCAGTGGATATCTAAGTACCCAATCTCAAGTTCTCTTTGATTTTTGAGACTAGAACCCAGAAAGTATGCTTCAAGCTGCCATTTTATTCAACCTGTTATTTCCTTCACCTCGATCACTCACTCTATCACTCACTCTATCACTCACTCTAGTTAGTTTTAGCAAGAGAAGAATGCTAACATTTCTTTTGAACTTATACATTTGAACATGGGTAAGCCCTCACCCCTTACATAAAAATAAGATATTAGCTTAGTTAGGTATCTTAAAAATAAGATTGCCAGATAAAATACAAGACAACCAGTAAAATTTAAATTAAGATATATGAAAAATAAATTTCTTAGCTTGCATTAATAGTAAGATCTTATGGAAAAACACAAACAAACTTTTTGGCCAACCCAGTATAACTATGTCCCAACATATAAGGTCCTCACCAAGGGACATACTCGCACTTAAGATGACTTTATGTTTATCTGAAATTCCATTGTAACTGGTGTCCTCTATTTCTATTTGCTAAACCTGGGCATCCTGCTTGGAAATCATCTCCCCTAATTTCTCTCCAGCACAGAACCACCTTTGACAACATCACTGAAATGTGATCCACTTGTCTTTCTTAAATCACCCTATGAGCCAGTCCATATAATTCAGGACATTTCCGTTGTTAGAAAGTGCTTTGATACAGTGATTCAGAGTCTGATTTCCATGTTTTTCATCCAGTGTTATTCTAGATTTGAAAAATGCCTCATCAGTATTCTTTAATAATACTTTTTCAAAATATGGACAGCAAGCAGATCAAAGCAGTCCATCTTAAAGGAAATCAGTCATGAATATTCATTGGAAGGACTGATGATGAAGCTGAAGCTCCAATACTTTGGCCACCTGATGCAAAGAGCCGACTCATTGGAAAAGACCCTGATGGTGGAAAAGATTGAGGGCAGAGAAGGGGGCAACAGAGGATGAGATGGTTAGATGGCATCACCAACTCAATGGACATGAGTTTGAGCAAGCTCCAGGAGAAGGTGAGGGACAGGGAGCCTGGCATGCTGCAGTCCATGGGGTTGCAAAGAGTTAGACCAGACTTGGTGACTGAACAGTAACAGCAGTTTTGTTTACAGCAAAGTTTCTACTCAAAACAGAAGTTACCTGTTCCTTTCCTTCCTATTCCTAAGACTGCTATTTCTTTTTTCATCACTATTTATTTATTTTTAATTGGAGGAAAATTGCTTTATAATATTGCGTTGGTTTCTGCAATAAATCAACATAAATCAGCTATGGATATACATATGTCCCCTCCCTCAAGAACCTCCCTCCCACCCTATCCCACCCGTCTAGCACAGAGCACCAGATCTGAGCTCCCTGCGTCATACAGTAAATTTCCACTGGCTGTCCAATTTCACATATGGTAATACATGTGTTTTAGTGCTACGCTCTCAGTTCGTCCCACCCTCTCCCTCCCTACCTGTGTCCACGAGTCTGTCCCCTATGTCTGCGTCTCCATGGCTGCCCCCACAAATAGGTTCATCAACATATGAAAGTAGGGAGAACATTATAATAAACCACATATACCCCTCACCCCGTTTCAGCCATGATCAACTCATGAACAGTCTTGTTTCACCTATACTTCCAATACCCTGTCCCTCCGCTTCCTCCCACCGCTGGCCCCAAGACATCGTATCATTTCATCTACGAATACTTCAAACACAGCTGCTTCTTTATTCAGCACTGTGGGCCTTGGCTATTGAGTCTGTTTAGTCCCCTAGGGCTGCCATAACAATATAGCACAGACTGGGTAGCTTACAAACGAAAGAAATTTACGTCTCCAAACTCTGGACGCTGGAAAGTCCAAGACCAAGGCACCAGCAGATGCCGTGTCCGATGGGAACCCACTCTCTGGTTCAGTTCACTATAACCTCTCATGGCAGGAGGGACGAGGCAGCTGTCTGGGTCTCTGATACAGCAGGAGGGCTCTAATCTTATTTGTGAGGGCTCCACCCTCATGACCTAATCACCCCCATGTAATAGCATCACATGAGGGGTTAGGATTTCAACATATGAATTTGTTTGTGGGGGGTGGGACATAAACGTTCAGTCTATAGTAGGTCCTAATACACGAGATCATTCGGCACCTTAAAGCCACCCATTGTCCCTGACTTACTTCCTCTTACCCTCCCACAAGCTATATGATGACTTTCAGTTAAACCAATATTTCAGAGTTTACTTATTATTATAATTTAGCCTTGCCACATAACATGTGGGATCCCAGTTCCCTGACCACAGATTGAACTTGTTGCCCCTGCATTAACAGTCCTTTTTTTTTTAATTGAAGGATAATTGCTTTACAGAATTCTGTTGTTTCTTGCCAAATAACAGTGAGGACTCTTAACCACTGGATGGCCAAGAAAGTCCCCAGAGCTTACTTATTATGATCACATGAAATATCAGTCTTTGGGGAGTCAAGTAAAATGCCATAGCTACATTTTCTTTCCGGTACAACGTTTTGCTCTTCCTGGACTTGATAAGTCCTTTTTTTGTAGTAGTCACCCAGGATCTGTCCTCCCCTTCTTTCTTGTCATAATAGAAACCCCCTGACCAGTTTGTTACATGGCACCCAGAGAAACAGAACCAATAAGAACCAGTAGGAGATATATGTTAATATATTGCTGCTGTTGTTCAGTCCCTAAGTTTGGTCCAACTCTTTGCAGCCCCATGGACTGCAGCATGCCAGGCTCCTCTGTCCTCCACTATCTCCCAGAGTTTGCTCGGATTGATGTCAGTTGAGTTGGTGATGTCATCCAACCATCTCATCCTCTTCCACTCTCTTCTCCTTTTGCCTTCAATCTTTCCCAGTATCAGAATCTTTTCCAGTGATTTGCCTCTTGGCATCAGGTGGCCAGAGCATTATCACTTCAACTTCAGCATCAGTCCTTCCAGTGAATATTCATGGTTGCGTTCCTTTAGGATTGACTGGTTTGATCTCGTGGCAGTCCAAGGGACTCTCAAGAGGCTTCTCCAGCACCACAATTCAAAAGCATCAATACTTCGGTGCTCAGCCTTCTTTACAGTCCAACTCTTACATCCATACATGACTACTGAAGAGACCACAGCCTTGACTATATGGACTTTTATCAGCACAGTGATAAAAGTCTCTGCTTTTTAATAACTTTACTTTGTCATAACTTTACTTGCAAGGAGCAAGTGTCTTTTGCTTTTGGAAAAAGCAGTCACTGTCTAAGTGATTTTGGACCCAAGAAAATAAAATCTGTCACTGCTTCCACTTTTTCCCATTCCATTTGCCATAAAGTGATGGGACCGGATGCCATGATCTTAGTTTTTTGAATATTGAATTTCAAGTCAGCTTTTTCCCTCACCTCTTTCACCCTCATGAAGAGGATCTGAGTTCCCTGATTGTACCCATGTCCCCTGCATTGGAAGCATGGAGTCTTAACCACAGGACCACCAGAGAAATCCCTAAAATTTTTTAAATTAAAAAATTAATTTTGTTGAAGTATAACTGATTTACAATATTATGTAGGTTCATCAGTACCATTTTTCTCCATCCCATGTATATGTGTTATGACACAATATTTGTTTTTCTCTTTCTGACTTATTTCACTCTGTATAGCAGTTTGAAAGGTTCATAGGTTCATCCACCTCACTACAACTGACTCACATTCGTTCCTTTGATGGCTGAGTAATATTCCATTGTATATATATACCACAACTTCTTTATCCATTCATCTGTCAGTGGACATCTAGGTTGCTTCTATGTCCTAGCTATTGTAAATAGTGCTGCAGTGAACACTGGGGAACATGTGTCTTTTCAATGTGTCTTTTCTCAGGGTATATGCCCAGTAGTGGGATTGCTGGGTCATGCATGCGTGCTAAGTCACCTCAATCATGTCTGACTCTGCTAACCTATGGACTGTAGCCCACCAGGCTCCTCTGTCCATGGGATTCTCCAGGCAAGAATACTGAAGTGAGAGAATGGCATTGAAACATGTTAATTATCATATGTCTAAAAAAAAAAAAAGAATACTGAAGTGAGTTGCCATGCCCTGCTCCAGATCTTCCCAATCAAACCCAAGTCTCTTATGACTCCTGCATTGGCAGACAGGTTCTTTATCGCCAGCAGCACTTCCTAGTTAGTATTTTAAGAGATCCCCATTATGTGTGTGTGCTTAGTTGCTCAGTCGTGTCCGATTCTTTGTGACCCCATGGACTGCAGCCCGCCAGGCTCCTCTGTCCATGGGGATTCTCCAGGCAAGAATACTGGAGTGGGTTGCTGTGCCCTCCTCCAGGGGATCTTCCCAACCCAGGGATCGAACCCAGGTCTCCCACATTGGAGGAGGATTATTTACCATCTGAGCCACCAGGGAATTATTCTCCATAGTGGTTTTATCAGTTTACATTCCAGCCAACTGTGGTTCCCTTTTCTCCACACCCTGTCCAGCATTTATTGTTTGTAGATTTTTTTTGAAGATGGATGTTCTGACCAGTGTGAGGTGATACCTCATTGTAGTTTTAATTTGCATCTCTCTAATAGTGAGAGATGTTGAGCATTTTTTCATGTGTTTGTTGACCATCTGTATGTCTTCTTTGGAGAAATGTCTGTTCAGGTCTGCTCAGTTTTTGATTGGGTTGTTTGTCTTTGTATATGTTTTTATCAACTTCAGTTGCGGAAGCTTAAGTACTTTAAGCAATCAGTCTGATTAATGAATTTAGTTTGTTAACTTCTCTTAAGCAATTTAAACTGGATTTGTAAAATTACTAGATTCGATTTTCCAAACTAAAAAGTAAAACCTCCCCAGATATTTAAACAACTCTCAAAAATCTAATAAATCAAATTTCTCATAATGAATTCTCTTAAAAATGAATATTGTTTGCCAACTTAACCCAGTTCTCTAGTAACTTTCTACTCAAAATCAAAATGTAAAATCAATTACCAAATTATACATTCTCAGTTGAAATTATAGCCTGTTTTGTTATACTCTAATATGCAAATACCCTTCAACAGCACAAAACTTTGAATACTTAATATATACAGATCATCTCAATGAATACAAAATCCTTCTTTTTCCTATAAATATGTATCCTTATTAATAATGTGATTTATTTCATCTCTGTATTTAATTAGACATTTTTTCCTAGGAGTAGAATTGCTGGTTATAGGGTGTGTGCATGACCCAATAACTCCACCCCTTGTTATAAACATAACAGTAAGGCTTGCATATGACCTCCAAAAGCCATAAATCAGAAGTTCAGATCAGTATTGCGCGTAAGGGCTTCCCACTGGAAACTCCAGAAATGTCCATCAACAGTGCATGTGTAACATGTGCTGTGTTCACCCAATGGAATACTACCCAGCAATGAGGTGAATGATCTACAACCACACACACTATGGATGACTGGCGCGCAAGAATTTACTGCATGATTCCATTTATATCAGGTGTAAAACAAAATCTATGTCATCATAAGTTAGACAGAAGTTGCCCTGGGGGAGAGGTATCGATGAGAATGGAGTGTGATGGAGCTTCTGTTCTGTTTCTTGACGTAGGTTTTGCGCCCAGTTTGTGAAAATTCTTCAAGCCCTACGTGAAGATATGTGCGTGTTTCTGCGTGTAGGTTTGTCGTTGTTGAGTCGCTCAGGCTGTCCAACCTTTTGCAACCCCAGGGACTACAGCATGCCAGGCTTCCCCGTCCTTCACCATTTCCTGGAGCTTGCTCAAACTCGTGTCCATTGAGTCATTGATGCTAGCTAACCATCTCATCCTCTGCCGCCCTCTTCTCCTTTGGCCTTCAGTCTTTCCCAACATCAGGTCTTTTCCAGTGAATCAGCTCTTTGCATCAGGTGGCCAAAGTATTGGCGTTTCAGCTTCAGCATTGGTCCTTCCAATGTTATACTTTAGTAAACAGTAATTTTTTTTAGACTTGGGCAGAAAGTAGTTTTTATTGTCCCAGGGAAACTGGGTTACCTGCTTAAGGGCAGTAATATTGCACATGAGACCCAGGTTTTTGCTGAGACAGGGATCCAGACTACACCCATTCTGAGCAAATCTTCTCAAGCTTTGGAAGAATTTGATGAACGATTTTTACCATCATTAAAACAAGGGACTCTCAAGTCCATGCCTTTGAGGTAATGGATTATATCATCTCCTGGGTCACTCCACTCTCCAGTTCTCACCGCACCCCAAACTGACTTGTAACCCCCATTCCTGCTGTACGTATGCTGTCACTTCAGTTGTGCCTGACTCTGTGACCCCATTGACTGTAGCCCGCCAGGCTCCTCTGTCCATGGGATTCTCCAGGCAAAGAATTCTGGGGTGGGTTGATATTTCTTTCTCCAGGTGATCTTCCAGACCCAGGGATCGAACCTGAGTCTTTTGCATCTCTTGCACTGGCAGGTGGGTTCCTTATCACTAGCGCCACCTGGGAGGACCCATTCCTACTGTATAGAGCTTCCTTTCTGCCTGGGTACCTTTTCTTTAGCTCAAGGTATCTTACGGTCTTACCATCTGGCATTTCCATTCCATCAACTCTTTTATATTCTTATTAAGCAATGGTTGAATTCTGGATTCTTTCATGGTCTTCCTTCCCTGCCAGGCCACTGCTCATCAGGCTGGACTCTGTCTTTCTCTCTCTTTTTAAAACATTTATTTATTTGGCTGCTCCAGATCTTCGTTGTGGCATATGGGATCTAGTTCCCTGACCAGGGATTGAACCCCGGGCCCCCTGCATTGGGAACACGGAGTCTTAGCCTCTGGACCACCAAGGAAGTCTCCGTCTTTCTCTCTTGTGCTTGTCTGATTTCCTTCCTGTCACTCCTAAGGACACAGACACGGCCTGGTTAGGGAATGTTGTACGTTTTCCTTCTCTGCTTGAAATAACTTTATTCAGCAAAGCCCACGCCATGTTTGCTTTGAAGTTGGGGAGGTGGTGGTGTTGCCAAGTCTTCCTGTTGAGCCTGAGATTGTAGTGAATGGAACATTCTAGGCCTTTTTTTTTTTTTTCTCACAAGATCAGCTATTTCTGTGCACTTAGTATTTTGAACCTGTGGGCCAGGCTTTCCATTTATCCTGATTACATTTCAAATGTTAGATTTCATCCATTATTCCAGCCTGTCAAGATACTGTCCAAATCTTAATTCAATAGCCCTCGGAGCTCTGGATAAGCCTCTGTGGCAGCGATGACAATGCCGGCCGGGCCAGGAGGAGTGCTGGCGATGACTCCTGGGTGCCAAGCACGGCTGCTCTGCGCAGATAAAAACAGAGCAGATGATGGACGGTGGCCCAATCGATGATTTGGTATTTAAAAAACAGGATCCTTTTCTCCTTACCCTTCTGGCTTCCTGTTCCAGTAACTCAGTTCCTTGGACCTGTTCCCCAAAGGCTGTGGACCAGAGATGGAAGCTGTGAAGGCGAGTTTCAAACCAGGATCCTGCTAATAGCAAACAGCAGAGACGGTTTTCTGGCCGCTTTTTTTTTTTCTTTCTTTTAATATTTATTTATTTGGCGGTGTTGGGTCTTGGTTGCAGTGCTGGGAATCTTCCTTGCCGCTTGCAGGATCTTTTGTTGTGGCTCTCTGAGGTCTCTAGGTATGGCATGGGCTGAGTTGTTCCGAGGTATAGGGGAATCTTAGTTCCTTGACAAGACATCGAACCCAGGTTCCCTGAACTGCAAGGCGGATTCTGAACCACTGGACCACCAGGGATGTCCCTCTGGGCACGGCTGAGGATTCCCTTTTCTACCCCTGGAGCCCACATCAAAGATAACCAGAAGCTGCATTAAGAAGGTATAGAGAAACCCACCAGCTAAGTTCCTGAATAGGGAAAGAGGCGCAGTAAAATGAAACTCTTCACCTGGTCCTGGGCTGATTCCTCGATGATGGAGCTAGGACCGGAAGCTCAGTCCCTTTGCTCCAAACTGGACCATCTCAATCAGATGACCTGACCCCTGCCTGCCTCCAGTCCCTGGACAGTCAGTGCTTCCAGAGCTTGGGAGAAAATATTAGTTTAAAAAAAAAACTTTAAAAAATTATGTATTTATTTATTTTTACTGTTTAGATAAAAAAAATTTTAATTGAAGTATAGTTGGTTTGGGGTTCCCTGGTGGCTCAGATGGTAAAGAATCTGCCTGCAGTGCAGGAGACCCTGGTTCCATCCCTGAGTCTGGAAAATGCCCTGGAGAAGGGAATGGCTACCCACTCTAGTATTCTTGCCTGGAGAATCCAATGGACAGAGGAGCCTGGTGGACAAACAGTCCATGGGATCGCAAAGAGTCAGACACGACTAAGGGACTAATGCTTTCCATTTTCATAATTTGTTTACAGTGTTGTGTTCATTTCTGGTGTACAGTGAAGTGATCCAGATATATAGATATATATACACACACAGTAGGACCTTGTTGTCTATCTGTCTTATATATACCAGTGTCGACATGTTCGTCCCACACTCCAAACTTCTCTCTTTCCCCACTTTCCCCTTTGGTAAGCAGAAGTCTATTTTTCTACGTCTGGGAGTCTGTTTCTGCTTTGTAAATACACTCATTTGGATAATTTTTTAGATTCTACATGTAATTAATAATATATGCTGTCATAATTGGTAGCATTTGTTTTTCATTGAGATATAGTTGATGTACAATATCATACAACTTTGAGGTGTACAACATAGTGACTCACTATTTTTGAAGGTTATATTCCACTTATAGTTATATAGTTATTAAAAAACGTTGGTTACATTCCCTCTGTTGTATTATATATCCTGGTTGCTTGTCTATTTTATACATAGTGTTTGTACCTTTCAATCTCCTATCCCTTTCTTGCCCCTCCCCACTTCCTTCTCCCCACTGGTTTGCTCTCTCTATCTCTGAATCTGCTTCTCTTTTTGTTATATTCACTAGGTTGGAAAACATTAGCTTCTTATTAAAATATACAAGGCTAGGGGCCTTCCCTGGTGGTCCAGTGGTTCACCTGCAGGGGGCACAGGTCCAATCCCTGGTTGAGTAATATTCAACCAGTAATGTTCATCCTCACCCACATGCGGTGAGACAATAAATAAATAAATAAATAAAACATACAAGGGTGGCATAGGATGCAAAAACCACTTAAATTTTAAAGATGAAACAAGATCAAAGAAATGTTCATTGACCGATTACTTGTGCCATGGATGCACTGCATATGGGATCTAAGTTCCTCAACTAGGGATCAAACCCATGCCTCCTGCAGTAGGAGCGTGGAGTCTTAGCCACTGAGCCACCAGGGAAGCCCCTATCGTTGTATATTTTGATAAGAAACTAATGTTTTCCAAGAAAAAAATAGATTATCTGATTATCTGAACAATTTTAAAGCAGATAAATAAGACATAGTTAATGCTACAGATCTGCTTATAGAGATATCTATAGGAAGTGTCTATGGGCAGGGAGTTCCATCCTTTTTTCCTTCATGCTGTTATCATCATCACTCTCATTATCATTAGCTATTTGTAGACGGTGACCAGCTAAGAAGCCTTTGTCAGGTTACTGGTATGTCACGGAGTTCTCTCTGTGACATACAGGTTCATTCATTCAGCTTTATGGGGTCAGTCTTCCCAAACTGCCAGGAAGCAAGAAGGACTACCTGACTGACTCATTCCTCCTGGCTGTGGACTGACTTTATTATCTGCAATTAACGGTGAGTAACTCTGGGTACCATCCTTTTGTAGGCATGAATTTCTAGCCCAAGAATATCTTTCAGCTCTGAGCATTGTTGAACTCAATGTTGCTATGAGACTGCAGCTATTTATTCCCTCAAGATGTTTTTCGAAAAAACTGTGATGGGACTCTGGTAACAGAATGTATTTTTCATGGCTACACAATCATTTTTATTTTCTCTTCTTTAAAAAAGAAAAAAAAAAACCCGCACCATTTGTAAGACATTTCCTGTGAATACATTAGAATGTTAGAGGGGTGATGTACACCAGAAGTCTTGGCAGGCAGGAGCCCTTTCCACTATTTAATTTGTTTTAATCTGATGATGTAGTAGAAAGTAGATTAGCCAAAGATCATCAAGACTTCACTGAGTGCTCCAATTGTCTGCGTAAGGGATTAAAAATATCCTCCTTCTCCTTAACCTCTGAATACCTCTTGGACTAATACAGATACATGGTTTTTAGAGCAAATATGTTATCAATATCTTCTTCAATCAGTACCTTGTGGGTGCATGTCTCTTTCACGATAGAGATGTGTCCCGAAAACCACATTTGGTTTTGCTAGCCAATTATCCATTCCTTCTTTCTCAGCTAAAACCCCTCAGTTTCCCTTGGGGACCCACCTCTTTTCAGGGGTGATAGTCCAAATATATAACAACTGGAATGACCATGCCCAACCAATCATGGTAGATGTTGACTATGAAAGTGAAAAGTGAAAGTCGCTCAGTCCTGTCCGACTCTTTGTGACCCCATGGACTATACAGTCCATGGACTTCTCCAGGCCAGAATACTAGAGTGGGTAGCCTTTTCCTTCTCCAGGGCATCTTCCCCACCCGAGGGACCGAACCCAGGTCTCCCACATAGCTGGCGGATTCTTTACCAGCTGAGCCACAAGAGAAGCCCAAGAAGACCGGAGTGCAAGCCTATCCAGGGGATCTTCCTGACCCAGGAATTGAACCAAGGTCTCCTGCATTCCAGGTGGATTCTTTACCAACTGAGCTATGAGGGAAGCCCACTGAACACAGCTTTCCTCATTAGATACTTGCTCAGTGAGTCTTGAAATCAAAGACCCAGGCTTTCCTTCTCCAAGGGCCAGGCCTGGTCCAAGGGAGGTCGAACAGATTCTCTGTCTTGAGAATCTGCATTCTGATCAGCAATAGCGGCAAGGCCGAAAACAGTGGGCACAGATGTGTCCCAAAGGTGTCACCTTGGAAATGCCAGCTTTCTGTCCTTTCTCAGACCTCATTGCTCAGCTTTTTCTTTGATTCTATAAGCTGCCATCGTATCCATCAAACCCACTTTTTTGTTTATATTTCCCTGAATTTGTTTCTGTTGCTTGCAAGCAGTTACTCTCTAAGACAATAATTCAGAAGATACAATAGTAAAAAAAAAATTTCTGAAATGGAAAGGAATTCTCCTTTCTAGGATAATTTTATTATTATAAAATTATAAAAATAGTTCTGTGGATGAAAAAAAGCCTTCAAAAGATTAAGTAGAAAATACAATGAAAATAAAATTAAGAAAATCAGAGTTGTGGGACAAAGCATTCAGTTTACTCGTTGTTGGTGACAGGGCTTGAACTAAATACAGCAGAAGTGCTAAGCTTTCTGTGAGTTCCTATCCCTACACAGGTTTCTTTTTTATTTTATCTAATGTCTTGTCTTACTTTTAGAATTCCTCTTTGACCTTTCCGTTCAGTTCAGTTCAGTGGCTTAGTCATGTCCTACTCTTTGCGGTCCCATGGACTGCAGCACGCCAGGTCTCCCTGTCCATCACCAACTCCTGGAGCTTATTCAAACTCATGTGCATTGAGTCAGTGATGCTATCCAACCATCTCATCCTCTGTTGTCCCCTTCTCCTCTAGCCTTCAATCTTTCCCAGCATCAGGGTCTTTTCCAATGAATCAGCTCTTCGCATCAGGTGGCTTCAACATCAGTCCTTCCAATGAATATTCAGGACTGATTTCCTTTAGGATGGACTGGTTGGATCTCCTTGCAGTCCAAGGGACTCTCAAGAGTCTTCTCCAACACCACTCTTCAAAAGCATCAGTTCTTTGGCACTCAGCTTTCTTTATGGTCCAACTCTCACATCCATACATGACTACTGGAAAAACCATAGCCTTGACTAGACAGACCTTTGTTGGCAAAGTATTGTCTCTCTCTGCTTTTTAACATGCTGTCTAGGTTTGTCATAACTTTTCTCCCAAGGAGCAAGTGTCTTTTAATTTCATGGATACAGTCACCATCAGCAGTGATTTTGGAGCCCAAGAAAATAAAGTCAGCCACTGTTTCCACTGTTTCCCCATCTATTTGCCATGAAGTGATGGGACCAGATGCCATGATCTTAGTTTTCTGGATGTTGAGTTTTAAGCCAACATCTTCACTCTCCTCTTTCACTTTCATCAAGAGGCTCTTTAGTTCTTCTTAGCTTTCTGCCATAAGGGGGTGTCATCTGCATATCTGAGGTTATTGACATTTCTCCCGGCAGTCTTGATTCCAGCTTGTGCTTCATCCAGCCTGGCATTTTGCATGATGTACTCTGCATACAAGTTAAATAAGCAGGGTGACGTTATACAGCCTTAACGTGTACTCCTTTCCCAATTTTGAACCAGTCTATTGTTCCATCTCCAGTTCTAAATGTTGCTTCCTGACCTGCATACAAATTTCTCAAGAGGTGGCCTGGTATTCCCATCTCTTGAAGAATTTTCTACAGTTTGTTGTGGTCCACACAGTCAAAGGCTTTGGCATAGTCAATAAAGCAGAAGTAGATATTTTTCTAGAATTCTTTTGCTTTTTCGGTGATCCAACAGATGTTGGATTTGATATCTGGCTCCTCTGGCTTTTCTAAATTCAGCTTGAACATCTGGAAGTTCATGGTTCACATACTGTTGAAGCCTGGCTTGGAGAATTTTAAGCATTACTTTGCTAGCATGTGAGATGAGCGCAACTGTGCAGTAGTTTGAGCATTCTTTGGCATTACCTTTATTTGGAAGTGGAATGAAAACTGATCTTTTCCATTCCTGTGGCCACTGCTGAGTTTTCCAAATTTGCTGGCATATTGAGTGCAGCACTTTCACAGCATCATCTTCCAGGATTTGAAATAGCTCAACTGGAATTCCATCACCTCCACTAGCTTTGTTTGTAGTGATGCTTCCTAAGGCCCACTTGGCTTCACATTCCAGGATGTCTGGCTCTAGGTAGTGATCACATCATTGTGGTTATCTGGGTCATGAAGATCTTTTTTGTATAGTTCTTCTATGTATTCTTGCCACCTCTTCTGAATATCTTCTGCTTCTGTTAGGTCCATACCATTTTGTTCTTTATTGTGTTTATCTTTGCATGAAATGTTCCCATGTTATCTCTAATTTTCTTGAGGTCTCTAGACTTTCCCATTCTAAGTTTTCCTCGATTTCTTTGCATTGATCACTGAGGAAGGCTTTCTTACCTCTCCTTGCTATTCTTTGGAACTCCGCATTCAAATTTGTATATATATTTTTTTACTCCGTTGCCTTTCTCTTCTCTTCTATTCACAGCTATTTGTAAGGCCTCTTCAGACAACCATTTTGCCTTTTTGCATTTCTTTTTCTTGAGGATGGTCTTGATCACTGCCTTCTGCACAATGTCATGAACCTCTGTCCATAGTTCATCAGGCACTCTGTCTAACCTCTTGAATCTATTTGTCACTTCTACTGTATAATTGTAAGGGATTTGATTTAGGTCATACCTGAATGGTCTAGTGGTTTTCCCTACTTTCTTCACTTTAAGTCTGAATTTGGCAATAAGGAGTGCATGATCTGAGCCACAGTCAGCTCCCGGTCTTGTTTTTGCTGACTGTATAGACCTCCTCCATCTTTGGCTGCCAAGAATATAATAAACCTGATTTCAGTGTTGACCATCTGGTGCTGTCCATGTGTAGAGCCTTCTCTTATGTTGTGGGAAGAGGGGGTTTGCTATGAGCAGTGCACTCTCTTGGCAAAACTCTGTTAGCCTTTGCCCTGCTTCGTTTTGCACTCCAAGGCCAAATTTGCCTGTTACTTCAGGTATTTCTTGACTCCCTACTTTTGCATTCCGCTATAATGAAAAGGACATCTCTTTTGGGCATTAGTTCTACAAGGTCTTGTAGTTCTTTATAGAACTTCTTCAGCATTACTGGTCGGGGCATAGACTTGGATTACTATGATATTGAATGGGTTGCCTTGGAAATGAAGAGAGATCATTCTGTTGTTTTTGAAATTGCATCCAAGTACTGCATTTCGGACTGTTTTGTTGACCATGAGGACTACTCTGTTTCTTCTAAGGGATTCTTGCCCACAGTAGTAGATATAATGGTCATCTGAATTAAATTCACCCATTTCAGTCCATTTCCGTTCGTTGATTCCTAAAATGTTGATGTTCACTGTTGCCATCTCCTGTTTGACCATTTCCAATTTAACTTAATTCATGGACCTAACATTCCAGGTTCCTATGCAATATTGCTTTTACCTTTAGTCACTAGAATAAATCCTCCAGAACATGTTTCTTGAACTCCAGTGCACATATAAATTGCCTGGAGGATTTTTTAATGCAGTATTTTATTTGTTGAGGGGTTGGTATATCTTTCATTTCTTTTTTCTTTAATTGAAGTACTAGTTGATTTATAATGGGTTAGTTTCAGGTGTACAGCAAATTAGTGCAGTCATACACACACACACACACATATATATATATACATACACACATAAATATTTCATATTCTTCTTCCTTATAGATTATCATACAATATCGAGCATAGTTCCCTGCACTTTACATTAGGTCCTTGTTCATTATTTCATTTTAGTGTCTGTATGCTAATCTCAAATTCCTCATTTACCCTTCCCCTTTCCCCTTTGGTAACCCTAAGTTTATTTCCTATGTCAGTGGTGAGAGACTTATGAAAATGCAGTCTGAATCTACATTTCCATCAGGCTTCCGGTGATGCCAGTGCTGCTTGCTGGCCAGAGGACCAGAGTTTGAACAGTGAGGTTCCAGGTCAGAAGACCTCCCTCTAGCCCCAGCTTCTCAGATTCCGTTTAGGGGTTTTAGACGATCTCGCTTTGTCTGTGTAAAGCACACGTGTCATACCACTCCCAGCCAGCAGGTGGCAGCAGCGCCCTCTGAGAGTCCCTGCTGAACTGATTGTTTGGTAAGAACCAGTTGACGTATTTTATCAGGATTCAGGGAAAGGGAGGGGAGAGGCCTTCCCATGTGGCTCAGTGGTGAAGAATCCGCCCGCCAATGCTAGAGACGCGGGTTCAGATCCCTGGGTTGGGACGATCCCTTGAAGGAGGAAATGGCAGCCCACTCCAGTATTCTTGCCTGGAAAATGCCCAGGACAGAGGAGCCTGGTGGGCTACAGTCCAGGGGGTCCCAAAGTGACACGACTGAGCACGCATGCATGCATGGAAAGGGGGCTTTAAGCATATTTCATAGTATTTGGTTATAGTTTGAACCTTCAAGCCAAATGACCACTGAGGAGGGAATTCTTGCTGCGTGTTTTCATAACCCTTTTTTTTTCCTTCTGATTTAAAAATCATCAGCGCATGCCTCACTGTGAAAATTGGGCTCTTCACATTTGTAATCAGAACGTAGGAAGTGCTTTAGCAAAGCCTGCTGCTGTCAGATTTTTAGAGGGCTTTCTCATGCGTTGTCTTACTGTTAGAAAAATCTTTAACACCACTATTATTATCATTTTGCAGATGATAAAACAAAAGCATAGAGAAGAGAATTTAGTGACTTGTCCACTGTAACAAAGAGAGCAAAGAACAGAAGAGATCGAACCTTGAGCTTATGCTCAAAACCCTCAGTCTTTACCCTACTGTATATGGAGAAGCAAACAAACCAAAAAAAAAAAAACACCACAACACACCTGGGGGCTCTTCTCCATCCAACCTTGCTCTTTTCAACCACACTGAGATTTAACTGATGTTTATCTATCAAGGGCTTCCCTGGTGGCTCAGTTGGTAAAGATTCTGCCTGCAGTGCAGGAGACCAGAGTTCAGTTCCCTGTTTGGAAGGATCCCCTGGAGAAGGAATTGGCAACTGACTCCAGTATTCTCGCCTGGACAATTCCACAGACAGAGAAGCCTAGCAGGCTATAGTTCTTGGGATTGCAAAGAGTTGGACATGCATGACTGGGTGACTTTCTTTTTTACTTTCTGTCAAGGGTAATAGTTTAAACTTGAGGAGTTCTTGGGTTTCTGATTAAAGCTGCTGGAAATACAGAGTTTTGGGCACAACTCCTCCCCTGAAAACAATGACGCACTCCGATACAATGATCTGTAATGCAAGGCTCCTACAAACTTTGTATCAGTATTTATTTACCATAGCAATGGAGTCCTTGTCCCACACGTGGTAGCCAAATTCCCTTTGAAAAATTTCCAAGGACATTAGGTATTCATGAAGAGGGAACATTTTGAGTACATTTAGATTAAAACAAAGGCTTTTCTGTGTCTGCGTGGAGGGGAGTTTAGGGGAATGGATGGCTCATCTTGGAGAACCTCCTACAGGTTTTGTAGCCACAGTAAACTCTGGGGGCTCCTCCTACCCCCTCTTTTGCCCCTCCCCTTGCCACCCAGTCTAGCACAGGGAAGTGGCTGTCACCTCAAGGCCAAGCACAGCAAATTCTTGAGCATCAAATCTCAGGCTGGGAAGGGCTGCTGTGGGTGACCTCAGGGAACCTCAAGGTCATCTAGCACTTCAAGCATTTTGCAAAATGGGTTCTGTGGGATGTGGACATGAAATATTAGAGGGGCAGTGTTCCCGTGGTCAAGCCAGTATAAGATACGCTAGTTTAAACGGAGTTACAGAAGCTTCTTTTCCACAGGAGGTGGAAATGTGAGCAGGGCATCTTTCAGAACAGAGTTCGTCCGCTCATCTGTAGTGGACCTCGAGGTTGCTTCCGTGTCCCGCCTATTGGAGAGTGCTTCAGTGAACAGTGGCGTGCTCGTTTGTTGGTTTCTTTTTAAGATTTATTCGTTTATGTTTGGTTGCGCTGAGTCTTCAGTGCTGTACCTTAGGTTCCTCTAGTTGAGACAAGCGGGGCTACTCCTAAATGTGGTGTGCGGACTTCTCACTGCAGTGGCTTCTCTTGTTGCGGAGCTCAGGCAGGGGGCTTCAGGAACTGTGCGCACAGGATTAGTTGCTCCGAGGCATGTGGAATCTTCCCGAACCGGGAATCGAAACTGTGTCCCCTGCATTGGCAGGCTGACTCTTAACCCCTAGACCACCAGGGAAAGCTCGACGTGTGTCCTTTTCAATTATGGTTTTCTCTGGATATATGCCCAGGAGTGGGATTGTTGGGTCACATGGTAGTCCTATTTTTAGTTTTTTAAGAAACCTCCATACTGTTCTCCATAGTGGCTGCGCCAATTTACATTCCCACCAATGGTGTAGGAGAGTTCCCCTTTTCTCCACCGCCTCTCGGCAGGGGCCATATGTACATACATATTCGTACATATTCATCGTACAGCAAAAACTAACACAACATTGTAAAGTAACTATACCCCAAATGAGAAAAAAAAACAAAACAGAAAACCCTATGATTAAAAAGAAAAATGAATGAGATTTGTGCTCTGCTTCCCAGAGAGGAGATGAAGGAACCTTTTGTTCCTGGAACGTCTGAGACTTACAGAACATCCCGTGAACATCCTAATCTAGTTCACCTTGCCCTGCAGACAGCGCCAGCCTCATGGCAAGCGGCTTCACAGCCACAGGACCCAAGATTACTTTCATGCTCTGCCGTCACCATCTTGAAACTCTTAGTAAGCTCTGAACAAGGGGACTCTGTTACCTGAAAACTGGGTTTGCCTCTTGGTGGGTGTCGAGCCAATGGGTACAACCAAGTCAAAGATAGGGGAAGGAAGGATTTATTACTTGCAGCAGGTAAGAATAATACCCAGGATCTTCCCCTAAGTAGGGTCTCCTCAAATAGCAACACTGGGGAAGTTTTAAGCAAAGGGGTATGTGCATATTCATGAAGGAGGTTGGGCAGAGGAAGATTTAGCATAGAATTGGGTCAAAGGTTGACAGAGAGTCCTTTAGTTGAATGAAGTAAGGAGGGTCGACATCATCCTTCTTTCCTCCCCTTGAGAGGAGGGCTTAGTTCCTACAGAATGCAAGGACATGTATCAAATCCTTATAGATCTCTGTCCACTTATCTGTCTCACTTGAAGAGAAACTAGAACTCTGTTTTATTGCTCAGCTGTTGTTTCCTGACAGCTTTTCCTTCCATCTGCCTTCCCTCAGTTCCCTTAAGACCCTTGATTGCTGAGACCTGTTCATGGGCAAGCGCTGCACCAGGCCTAGATCACAGAATGGCTTAGGTCAAAATGGCTTCTCTGATGTCAAGAAAGCCATGGCTGGTTCTCTTTCTCCAGGGACCTCCCCCTCCCCACCCTGTCTGCTTGCAGCTCCACACTTGGGCTTTGCACGTGCGTGCTAAGTTGCCTCAGTCATGTCCAACTCTTTATGAGCCCATGGACTGTAGCCTGCTAGGCTTCTCTGTTCATGGGGTTCTTCAGGCAAGAATACTGGTGTGGGTGCTGGGCCCATAAATAATGTGGCTGTCCCTGCCTATGGAGACCCCAGAGGAGGAGCTCACGGTTGGTATTCTTTCCTTCTCATCTCTCCACGTGCTTCTTAGCTTCCTCTTCCGGCCTGTGCTACCTCCTCCTCCTGTATCTCCTCCTGCTTCCCTGCTCTCTGCACCATCTTCCCCCTTGACTCTCTGTCTTCTGCTCATGGACAGATTTATTTTATTATTATTTTTCAACTTTACTTATTTTGCCTGTGCATTGCAGCGCATGGGCTTAGTTGCCTCTAGGCACGTGGGGTCTTAGTTCCCCGACCGGGGATCAAACCCACGTCCCCTGCATTGGGAGATGGATTTCCTAACCCCTGGACCACCAGGGAAGTCCCTCCAGCCCAGTTTTTTAAAAAATCACTGGGATCAAGGTCTCTAATGCTTTCTTAGCTCTCTTTGCACTTTTTCTGTTGGGATGTGCTGCTTGCTTTAGCAAAGGTGCAAGCTCCGGGGGGTGGTCAGTTATACTGAATTGTGCTGTTGAAATAATCTTGGATGTTATTGCTCCGCATCAGGCACTCTAGTTTGTATCTAGGAATTCAGGGAGAGGCACAGAACACACAGAAGAAAGCAGGAAGAGAACATATTTTGATGATAATGAAAGCAGCCCTCTCCAAGACTAATAGCCTCTTTTGTCTAAACGTATTACATTGATGGTTTGAAGTGAAATGTTGTTTCTTGCCTCGTTGCTCAGAAGATAAAGAATCTGCCTACAATGCAGGCGATTCCTGGGTTGAGAAGATCCCCTCCAGAAGAGAACCGCTACCCACTCCAGTATTCTTTGCCTGAAGAATTCCATGGACAGAGGAGCCTGGCAGGCTACAGTCCATGGGGTCGCCAAGAGTCGGATGAGACTGAGGGACTTTCACTTTCACTTTTCACAGTTAAAGGAAAGGACCGCCCAGGACCCCTCAGCCCGTCAACAGAAGAGGCAGACTGAAGCTGGGTTACAGCATCTCTTACTGACAACTGGGAAGAACCTACTTACCATAACAAGGCAAACTTCCCTGAAGGTGTTCCTCAAAGACCACTCATCCTGTCCAAGCCTACTTCCACCTCTCTTCCTTACCTTTCATTGTCAATATGTTTGTTTTTGTTTTGCAAGTAACGTACATTTAAATCAAACCAGTATCAGGAAAGAAAAGGCGATATATTGTTTCCTTATAACTGAGCAATATAAGTAAGAGTTGGGAACTGCTTCAGGTATAGCTGGATTCAGGAGTCCAGTTGATGTCATCTAGACTCCTTAACCCTCTCCTTCACTATGATCCCTTCTTTTCCTCTGGGACATGTTCTTTGTCCAGAGCTCTCCACACAGAGGCCAAGATTGCCCCTAACAGCTCTCTGTTTACACTCCTGATGGCTTATGATCTAGAGAAAAATGCCATTCTCCCAAATGTTCCTTTAGCAAAACCGCAGGGGAGATTCTGATTGGTCCAGCAAGGTTAGGAGTCGCGGCTGAGAAGCCCACCTCTCAGCCAATCACAGTGACGCAGAGAATGCAGTGGGCTGGGATTGGCCACTGAGGGCCACTGTGCCCACCCACCTGCTGCAGGTGTGTAAGAATGAACTCTCCTGCAGTCATATGGGATGGGTTCTCTTGAAGAAAGAGTTCCTAGTACTCGAAGGAGAGGAAATGTGTGTCCAAAATGACAACTAGGATGGCTCTCCCTTCTCAGTCTGTCCCGTGACCCCACCCTTCCCCTTCACTTTGCCCCTATCTGTGTGATGGGCTTTTTGTGGCTGTGGTGAGGCTCTTTCTCTACTTTAGCAAGCCCAGCCAGACCCGTCAAGGCTGAACCCATAATGACCAAGGTGCTTTATGGGTTCTTCCAGGAGCTGACGCAACACTGAAGAAGCTTCCCAAGGGCGGCAGATCTTTTGTTGAATTTAAAATAGGTATCCTAGCTCTCTGTCTTCATCATGCCTCCATGAGGCTCTCTGCTGGTCAAGGCTTTTTAGTTGAAAGGATCAAATAGACAGGCGAGTTAGTACAAGTGACAAGAGGGTGAACTCCAAAGAGTCGAGAATAGCTCTTAGAACCCAAGAACCAGCTGAATCCAGGGAACTCAGGAAGACGTGGGGCACTGGGATGAGACCAGTCCTGCAGGCGCCGTGTCCCATCTGTGCATCTGCTCTGTGCGCCTCATCTCAGCGGCTGCCGGCGTGTGGTTGCTCATTGCTGTGCTCCATGGGAAAGATGGCTGTCTAGACTGGCACCCGCACTTTTAATTCTCGCTTCCACCATTAAACCATGGTGGTTCTCTGGGCCTCTCTGCTCGGGATTCTAGGGGAAAAAAAGACACATTTGGTCACTGAGCAGCCAACGTGTTGCTGTCCTTGGGCATCCCCAAGTCCAGCCCTCTGTCCACTAGGGTCATGTAGCACTCACACGGTTGTCAAAGCCAATGGTGGGAGCGGGTCTCAGAGGAGGGGGTGTGGGCTGAGCAGTTACTCCCAAATTTGCCTCTCCTGGAGACATGGAGCAGCTGTTTCACGGGCTAATTCTGTTAAAGCTGAGAGAAGTTAAATGACACATGCAAAGCCGTCCAGCCAGGGAGAGGTGACCCGGGTGTCTGGCTGCTGCTTTTTGATCACTTCTAATGAAGAGGGGTGCCCAAAGCCCTGAGCAGGGACCAGCTCTCTGAGGCCGCGAGGCTAAGGGACAGCTTCCAGGAAAGAGGCTGGACTCCAGTGGACCTCACGATGGGCACTGCATGTAGACCCCAGAGTGGAGGGAATGAAGACCCTGAGATTGACTGGAAGGGCCTTGGTGACCTTCAGGGAAGCAGGCTCAGGGGGTGTTGGGAACATGATGGAGGTAAGGGGGGGTGAGAAAAGGATGGCAGGAAAAGGAATCAAAGGGAGACGTGGATTATGAGAAACTGCAAATGGTGAAGCCTTGGTCCGTGTTATAGCATTACAGACTGTGCTCTCTGCTCTACTGTACTATATAGAATGTTCCAAAACAGTGGCCTGTCCAATCACTAAGTTAAAAATGAGTGAAGGGAAGTCCTTAATGTGGTACCTAGGTAAGCATTAAGTCCTAAGACTCTGACATACTTCAGAGAAACCAGGAGGTATGTGGTCAGTAGGATTTGGGTTGAAAAGGTGCCTGAGATAGAACAAAGTTCATTATTAACACAAGAGTGTTAACCCAGGCAAAGCCTCTTTCTAAGCTATAGGGAATTATCTTATTTTTTGTGATGTTAAATGCATTTTGCACTCCAAAATTCTTCATCAATTAAGAATATTCTTAGCTGCTTATAATAGACTATCTAAATGAAAAATAAGAAACATAATAAAAATATAAATTTAATAAACTAGATAATATACCTCTGTCTCAGCAAAAAAGGCTGGACAGAGGCATGTATAGAGATGGCTCTGAAGATCATCCATGTCATCCAATATTCAGACTCCTATTTTTTATTTCACCTTGGTTGGTTTTTCATTTGTGTAACAGTCACCTACCTCATGGTCACAATGTGGCTGCCACAGCTCCAAAAGAAAGGAGAAGAGAGGCACCAGCAGGCTGTCTTCTTGCATTTGTCTCTTTTTATTAGGAAACAAATTATCTTTTTCAAAAGCATGTCAGCAGTTTTCCTTAAGTGTCAGTAAAGAGACTAGGAAACTTGGCTGGTATATTTGCAAGACAAGTTGGAAGTCCATCACAATGGATTGGTATCCTTACCATGTTTAGCTCAATTGTGATCTAACCCCTAGGGATGTGCCAGGGTTGGCTGCATTCCATCTGAGCAAAATCTGTGTTCCAAAATCAAGGAGGAAAGAACGAAGGCCACCAAGAACATCTGTCCTCTCTGCTAGTGATACTGTTTTCCTAGTAGGTCTCCTCACAGTGGAGACAAATAATGCTGAAGGTTTTGCACCAATGGGGCCTCATGTATTGAGTTAAGGTGACTAAGATTTGGGATAAGTCACATCTCAATACAAATCTCCAGGGGACACATCAGAACGCCAACTTGCCACTTACCTTGAATCGCTTGACTTTGCACACAGAGTGCTCTCTAGTAAAAGAGTGATTTTTAAATGTCATGTCTTACTCTTGGTTCCACAACAAATATGCAATTACTCTGTAACATGTCATGAGCGTCATTGATGTTAGTTTTTTAAGAACAAAAGTGTTAGTCATACCCACTAATACCATTTGCTGGGGGATTGCTTGGGATGAAGTATGCCTCACTGGGCTTGATTTCTTTCCTCATTTTCAAATTCATATTTACTACTTAGCAAAGAATGTGTAGTTGAGAAATTTGTTCACTTCAGTTTTCATAAAAGGTTAGCTGATTCATCGACATTGAAAATAAAAGAGAGTTAACGTAGGAGTCATGTTCAAATAATTGAATATGTTTCAAAATCTAGCAGTTGCCCAAGCACATGCTCCCAGGGGCTGGAGGCCTGGTGAGAATCTTGGCACGTCGAGGGGCCTGTAACATGTCCAGTGACTGTGGCCTTGAAGGGATTTAGGCTGAATCTGGACAGTCTTCTGCTTTAAAAAAAAATAAAGAAAAAAATCCAGAAACCTGAATCTTGAAGATTTCTCTCAATTTTTTTTAATATTGGCAACAAAGTCTTGGAATTTTAAAACACTGAGGGAGGAGGAAAGGGCAACCCACTCCAATGTTCTTGCCTGGGAAATCCCATGGACAGAGGAGCTTGGTGGGCTATATAGTCCATGGGGTTTAAAAAGAGTCGGACCCAACTTAGCAATGAAACAATGACAAAAACAAGAACAACATCCAGATGTCAGCATAAAAAAGTGGTTCTAGGTGAATCTCTCTAGAGTCCCTGAGAGAAACGCATGCAAAACTAGAAGAATACGGCTTCAAATCTAAGCTGCCCAAGATTTCTGCTAGAGACACACTCACAACCAAAATCCAGTATGGGCAAAGTACAACAGACAAACAGAAATTTAAGCCTCCTGAAACTTCAGTATGGAACTACCAGGCAGAGACTCAAATCAGTGTGTTTGACATGATTAAACAAAAACAACAACAAAAAAGGAACTGAGGGCTTCCCTGGTGACTCAGTGGTAAAGAATGTGCAGGGTCAGTAAGATCCCCTGGAGAAGGGTATGGCTACCCACTCACGGGTCTGATTCGGTGAGAGGGTTGTGCCTTTCCCACATCAAGAGGAAGCCCTCCTTTGAGAGGTAAGACCATGGAAGCCCAGGGCAGAAAGGGAGCAGACAGGATTTGGGGTGCTCTTTGGGCCACACAGGCGCTCCCTTCATTGAGAGGTTAGTGGCTTCCCCAGGCGAGCAGAAGCTCAGGGAGCCTCTGGGTTCCCCTTCAGGATGGGAGAATTTTCTCCCGGCAGTTGCTGGGAAGTTGTCCACTGACAGCTCAAGATCCATCCAGTTCTCAGGGCAGCTGGCATCCAGTGAGCCCCTCATCCCCCCACACCCCGCCTCGGCCTGAAGGGCCAGCCCGCTCTGAGCTTCCCCTCCCCGGGTGGGCTGGGCCCTTCCTTGAGACCCCACAGCAGCAAGCGCGCACCCCCCACGCCCATCCAGGCCGTCTCCTCCCAACAGGCTCTTGATCTCCAGGGCTCTCCCTGCAGGCTAATCCCTAACGCAGCTCCTGCCTCCCCTGGAACATGCCTCCTGACCCTTAGCTCCTCTCTGTCTCCTTTCTGTGTCCCAAGTAAGTGTATTTCACCTTAGTTTCATTTTTGGCCACAACACGTGGCATGCGGGATCTTAGTTCCCCAGCTGAGGATGGACCCAGTGCCCCTCTGCGGTGGAAGCCTGGAGTCCTAACCCCGGGAATGCCAAGGAAGTCCTGTGGTTTTTAGAAGATTTTCTTCTTTCCTTTTTAAAACATTTTTATTTATTTATTTTTGGTTGCGCTGGGTCTTTGCTGCTGCTGTGCGTGCTTTCTGTAGTTGGGTCTCGTGGGTCTCTAGAGCACCAGCTCAGTAGTTGTGAGCTTAGTTGCTCTGTGGCATGTGGAATCTTCCCAGACAGGGATCGAACCTGTGTCCCCACACTGGCAGATTTCTTAACCACTGGACCGCCAGGGACATTCTAGGTAAGCATCTTATTTTTTTTTAAAATATATATTTGTCACCTTTATTAACCAATAACAATGTATTATTGCTATACAGAAATTGTGTGTGTGTGTGTGTGTATGCACGCTGTGTGCCCAGTCATGTCCAGCTCTTTGCAACCACATGGAGTGGGGTCCATGGACCCCATGGACTTTGTGACCCCAGAGCCCACCAGGCTACTCTGTCCATGGGATTCTCCAGGGAAGAACACTAGAGTGGGTTTCCATTTCCTGCTCCATCAAGTAAGTGTATTTTAATGAGCAAGGCCAACCTAAGATAGTAGCAATCTTTGATGAAAATATTTTCCTTAGAGATTTTTCTTCAAAAGATCTAATTTGAACAGAGTCTTCCCTGCACACACACACACACACACACACACACACACGTGCACGCGCCTGCACACATTAGGGAACACCTATTAAAAACAAAGTGGGTAGCTATTCTCTTCTCCAGGGCATTTTCCCAATCCAGAGATCAAACCCCAGTCTCCTCCATTGCAGGCACATTCTTTACCGTCTGAGCAACCAGGGAGTGAAAGTCGCTCAGTCGTGTCCGACTCTTTGCAACCCCATGGACTATACAGTCCATGGAATTCTCCAGGCGGGAATACTGGAGTGGGTGGCCTTTCCCTTCTCCATTGGATCTTCCCAGCCCAGGGATTGAACCCAGGTCTCCTGCATTGCAGGCACATTCTTTACTGTTTGAGCCACCAGGGAATCTCCTATGAAAAACACACCTCCTAACAAAAAAATATTTAGCATTGATTTCCTTTAGGATATTCTCTGAATATTCTTTAGGAAAGCAATGCTGAATATTCATTGGAAGGCCTGATGCTGAAGCTGAAGCTCCAATACTTTGGCCACCTTGATGCTGGGAAAGATTGAGGGCAGGAGGAGAAGGGGACAACAGAGGATAAGATGGTTGGATGGCCTCACCCACTTAATGGACATAAACTTGGGCAAACTCTGGGAGACGGTGAAGGACAGGGACCTTCCTGTAAGAGACACACAGGAAACTTTTCTTCAGGCCAGCATAATCCATTTCTTTCTTTTTAATTTGATAAATTCTATCTCCTTTCTAAAAGGATTATAGCCTAGGAAAGAGTTGTTATTCCTAAAGTTCACCCTGTTACTTAATGAACCTGAGTTTTAAGAGTAGTAGGAAAAATTACCCTTATAAACCAGTAGAAATATGTCAGAATATTCAATATGAAAATAGGCAATTAAAAAAGTAGAAAAAAATAGGAACTTTCCTGGTGGTCCAGTGATGAAGATTCTGTGTTTCCATTGCCTAGGGCATGGTTTGATTCCCTGATTCCTCTGGGTTGGGGAACTAAGATCCTGGATGCCATACACAGTATTTAAAAAAAATTTTTTTTTAAGGCCATATTAAAAAAAAGTAAAAACCAAAAACAGTAATAGGTAAAAGTAAAATCTATTAATAGTTTTTAAATAAATAATCAATAAAAATAA
The DNA here is from genome assembly GCA_007570785.1 of Antilocapra americana. NCBI lineage: Eukaryota > Metazoa > Chordata > Mammalia > Artiodactyla > Antilocapridae > Antilocapra > Antilocapra americana. The sequence continues at coordinate 1,190,104 of ML664172.1, read as the reverse complement.
CCTTCACCACTCCTGAAATGCACCTTCTTTGCATTATTTCCCCCAAAGTGAGTGTGGTAGGAAGAATAATGGTCCCCAAAGATGTCCACTTTTTAATCCCTGGAATTGATTAATTTGTTATGTCACATGGAAAGGAGGAACTATGATTGCAGATGGAATTAAGGCTGCTGAGCAGCTGACTTCAAAATGGAGAGATTATCCACGTGGGCACAATATAATCACAAGGGTCGTTAAACGTGGAAGCAGGAGGCAGCACAGACTCAGTTGTCAGAGTAATGCAGCATGAGAAAGATGCTCTTGGCTACAGCTGGCTTTGGAGGTGGAAGGGACCACGAGCCGGGGAATGCAGGACCACGAGCCGGGGAATGTGGGCCCCCTCTGCCAGCTGGAAGAGGGAAGAAAACTGATCCTCCCCAAAAATCTCAAGAAAGGAATACAGCCCTGCCCACACTTCTCTTTTTTAGCCCAGTGAATCTCCTCTCAGACTTCTGACCTCCAGAACCCTAAGATAATACCTTTGTGTCTTTTCACTAAGTTTGTAGTGATGTGTTATAGCAGGAATAGGAAACTAATGCGCAAGTCAGTCAGGCAGAAACAAAATTCTTTTTTTTTCTTTTTGGCTGGAAAGTGAGCAGTTTTGTTTAAATATTTTTAATTTTTGCAATGTTATGGTTTTTCCAGTGGTCATGTATGGATGTGAGAGTTGGACTATAAAGAAAGCTGAGCACAGAAGAATTGATGCTTTTGAACTGTGGTATTGGAGAAGACTCTTGAAAGTCCCTTGGACTGCAAGGAGATCCAACCAGTCCATCCTAAAGGAGGTCAGTCCTGGGTGTTCATTGGAAGGACTGATGTTGAAGCTGAAACTCCAGTGCTTTGGCCACCTGATACAAAGAGCTGACTCATTTGAAGAAGACCCTGATGCTGGGAAGGATTGAGGGCAGGAGGAGAAGGGGACGACAGAGGATGAGATGGCTGGATGGCATCACCGACTCGATGGACATGGGTTTGAGTGGACTCAGGGAGTTGGTGACGGACAGGGAGGCCTGGCATGCTGTGATTCATGGGGTCGCAAGGAGTCGGACACGACTGAGCGACTGAACTGAACTGAACTGATGTTGGTTTCTGCCATGCAATAACATAAATCAGCCAGAGTTATAGGTACATCCCCTCCCTAGCCTCCCTCCCCGACCCCATTCCTCCAGGTCATCACAGAGCACCAGACTGCACTCCTGTGCTACACAGCGACTTCCCACCAGCTATCCATCTTACCCCTGCTAGTGTATATATGGTGATGCTACAACTACCTTTTATTTCGTTTTTAAAATCACATTGATTCCATCCAGGTCGGCATGCTGTTTTATGTTCATATATTTTGCTGTTTTGTGTACATTTTCTCTTTCAGATAAAAGCCAGTGTTTATTACATGAAACAATTATTCCTGTTTTTTTTTTTTTTGGACCAGGAGGGATCATTTTGTCTTTTATTAGATGGCTATGAGAAATAACTTATAGGAGTGGGGTGGGAGGGAGGCCCAGCAGGGAGGGGAATATATGTATATTTATGGCTGATTCATGTTGTTGTACAGCAGAAACCAGCACAGCATTGTAAAGCAATTATCCTCCAATTAAAAGTAAAAATAAAATCATTCAGTGAAGTCAAGGAAAAAAAAAAAGGAACGACTTAACGATAATGTCTAAGCTCTTTATTTCCAATCAGGACTTATTTTAGAGTAGTGACTAGGGGAAAAATAGTTGTGAACCTTTTATATTTCCATCAGCTGTCCAAAGAAATAATATAGATGTAATAGAGAAATATACAGGGGAAGACATCTGGGAAAATCATTTGCAATAACAGGGATTCCAAGAGCCTGGAATGTTGCTTCCTACATACCACAAGTTTTGAGATGATCAAAGCAACACTTGTTTCAGAAAGAAAAAAAGAAAAAATAATAATGTAAATGCTGAAAGGAATGAATAATGCAGCTATGGAAAGGAACCTATAGACAGAGCTGAGTCACAGACATGGAATAATTCGGACTATTCAGAACCCTGTGAGAAAAGGGGACTTTTTCCAAGCTGAGACATCTCTGCCTCCTGCCTGGGGCTCCCTAACCCTCCCTGGGGCTCCTACACGTTTTTGAGTCTAAAGCTGTGTAATCATGATTGTCCTTTGCTCTCTTTTGAAAGAAACACTTTTAGACGTCTCCATGACACGTTTTCCCCTTTCTTTTCAAAAGGAAGAAAGGAAAGGCTTCTGAGGAGAGAAGACACCTTTTCAGTGACCCTTGGAACCAACCAAAGAATTCAATTCAATCCAACAAAGGGTGGCTCAGCTGAGAAGACTCACCCAAACGCGATGGGCAAAGGGTGTGGGATGATGATTTTGAATCCCCAGCTGTTGTGTTTATTCTTCACCTTTTAGAAGAGGTGGTGTGAAGCTGGTAATTGCTATGGACTGAATTGTGCAAAACCACCGCCCTGCCCCCGCCCCGCCACCTGCCCATGTTGAAGTCCTAACAGTCAGGACCTCATTGTGACTCTGGAGATGGGGCCTTTAAAGAGGTGATTTCACTAAAAGGGGCTCCTCAGCCTGGGCCCTGATCCTGTAGGACCGGTGTCCTAACGAGAGGAGATTAGGACGGAGTGCAAAGGCACCAGGGACGCTTACACACACAGCAAAGACCACAGGAGCATATGGTGAGAAGGCAGCCCCCCGCAGCCAAAAAGAGGGGTCTCAGAGGACAGCAGCCCTGCCCACACCTTGATCTCAGACTTCCAGCCTCCAGAACAGCAGAGAGAATCCATTTCCACTGTGTCAGCCAGCGGGTCTGCGGCGCCCAGTTAGGACAGCCCCAGAAATGAATACAGCATGAACACAGTGCACGCTGAGGAAGCCAGACTCTAAAACCCCACTGGAGACACCACTGTTGTGTCACGCAGCAGCCCCCGAACAGAAGTTCTCGGGTTCCAGCGCTGAAGCTGGATGTTGGCTCCTGCTGCAGGCGTATTGGTTTTAGTCCTTAAATCGTGTCTGACTCTTTGTGACCTCATGGACTGTAGCCCGCCAGGCTCCTCTCTCCCTGGGATTTCCCAAGCCAGAATACTGGAGTGGGTTGCCATTCCCTTCTCCAGGGGATCTTCCCGATCCAGGGATCGAACCCACATCTCCTGCACTGGCAGTCAGATTCTTCACCACTGAATCACCAGCATTGTCCTTCCAGCCTGGCGGGCAGTATTTAATTCTTGCTCGACCCCGTTGCCTCTTTCACTGTGCACCTTGTAAACCTGGGGAAGCGCCTTCAACCCCAGAGGTAACACAGCACAGAGGAGGCAGATTTAAATACTGGTTGAATCAGGTACTTAGTCACTTAGTTGTGTCCGACTCTTTGTGACCCCTATGGACTCTTTGCGACCCTATGGACCATAGCCCACCAGGCCCTCGGTCCGTGGGATTCTCCAGTCAAGAATACTGGAGTGGGTTGCCATGCCCTCCTCCAAGGGATCTTCCCAACCCAGGGATTGAACTCAGGCCTCCTGCACTGCAGGCGGATTCGTTACCACCTGAGCCACCAGGGAAGCCGTGTGGGAGGTAATTAAGGTAAATGAAGCCATAAGGGCAGGGGTCTAGTCCATTAGGGCTGTTGTCCTCATCAGAAGAGGGAAATGGGCTTCCCTGGCAGTCCAGTGGTTAAGACTCCACCTTCCAAGTGCGTGGGCCTCGGGTTCGATCCCTGATCAGGGAACTAAGATCCACGTGCAATGTGGTGTGGTCAAAAAAAAAAAAAAAAAAGAGGAAGAGACATCAGAGATTTCTCTCAGTGTGCACACAGAGGAAAGGTTGTGTGAAATCACAGTGAGAAGACAGCTGTCTGCAGGCCAGCGAGGGAGTTCTCCTCAGAAACCAACCCGGCCAGCATCTTGATCTTAGTCTCCAGAACTGGAGGAAAATGAATTTTTTAAATCTATTTTAAGTGAAATGTGTCAGTTGCCCCATCTATACTATTCCGTTAATGGCAGCCCAGGATGACTAATACAAGGGCAATTGAGCACAGAGATATTAAGTAACTTGCCCAAGGTCACACAGCTGGCAAGGAACAGAGGCAGGATTTGACTTAGGGCAGAATCTCTGCTTTTAACCACTAGACTCTGGTTTTAACTGCTGCCTCTCTAGGCAATGTGTGTGTGGGGTGGGGAGGGGGGGGAAAGGGCAACACCGTCATGTGGATGGAGACATCTTATTCTGAGGGGAGAGGCTGATTTCTGGGGCCCCACTGCACCAGTCTGCCTTCCCGTGAGGCCCTAGTGACTGTTGGGCTGAGGCTGCATGGCCAAGCCCCAAGCGTCTCTCCACACCCTTCAGTGAGACTTCTGCAGCGTGGAGAAGAAACGCGTGGTCTGAGGCGGGTGGAGCTGCAGACACGGGCTCCTTTGGGTTCTGTCTATCGCACCTTGCCCGGGTCCTGGAGGCGTGGGAAAGGCTCTGCCGGTCCCCCACCCCCACCCCCACCAGTGGCAGCAGCCGTGAGCGTTGTCGGTGAGTGAGGAGAGACTCTCAAAAGCTTCCATATGGTAGATTACCCCGGGACCCACCTCCATACGGTCAGTGTAGTTTGTTTCAAGACGTACCTTTGTTCTTTCCCCTGTGTTGGGTTGCCCCCAAATTTATTCGGGTGTTTCCATAACATCTTATCCAGGAGATGAATTAAAGATCAGGCTGGGGGACTTGCCTTGGAGGTCCAGTGCTTAAGACTCTGGGCTTCCATTGCAAGGGGCCTGGGTTCAGTCCCTGGTTGGGGAACTAAGATCCCATGTGACGGATGGCCACAAAAAAGAAAAAGATCAGGCTGGGGCAGGTGGAGGTGAAAAAAATCAAATTGGTTTTCATTTGGAGACCTGAGAGTGCATCGCTGGTAACAGTTTTATTTACTGATTTACAGTATAGTTGATTTACAATGTTGTGGTCATTTCTGCCATACTGCAAAGTGATTTGGTTATACATATATATATACACATACACACTCCTTAAAAAATTCTTTTTCATTATGGTTTATAGGATATTGAATATAGTTTTCTATGTTCTACAGAAAGACCTTGTTGCATATCCATTCTGTATATAAAAGCTTACACCTGCTAACCCCAACCTCCTGCTCTATCCCTCTCCCAAGCCCCACCCCCTTGGCAACCACCGAGACGGTTCTCTAGGTCCAAGATTCTGTTTCTGTCATGGTCATGGTTTTTAATTCTCAGCTCTTGCCCCTCATTTGGAGGAGGTCTTTTCTTCCCCCTTCGGTTGTTCCCCCCGTGCCTTGAAGTTTCTGAAACGCTCCACAGTCCGTTCCCTCTTGCCAATTCTGCAGAAGTGTTCTTGCTGCTCAGAGCCTGTTCACAGCCAAATGCGAGGGTTTCTCCACAAACTGCCATTTCAGTGAAAACACAGACAATAAAATGCAATCAAGCACATTACAAAGGGGAGGCTGTGATGAGGCTGAATTTGCCTGGCCCTGCCTCTCTGACCTTGAGTTTCTTTGTGTTGGTTGGGCTGGTTAGTTTGCAATATTGAGACTTTCTTTTTTTTTTTTTTTTCTGTAACTGATGGCTCGTCAGTACTGGGAAAATGTCCTGGCTTCCTAAGTCCTCCTCTGAACTCTTCTCCCCCCATCTCCCCACATCTGTCCTCAGGGAAAAAAGACTCGGTTAAACAAATTCTTTTACTAAGAAGTTACTTTACATATTGTATTGCTCCCGGGTGATGCATTTTCCCAGAGGGCTGATGTTTCCTAGACCCTGTGTGTACATGAATCACCTGCAGCTTTTACTGTGCTGTATTTTCGGGTTCAGTGCGTCTGGGATTGGGGCCCCCCGAGACCCTGTGCTTCTGACACCAGGTGGTGATGTTGCTGCTGGTTGGTGGGGGGGCCACACTCTGCGCAGCCAGGCTGTAGAGGAACACCGGATGGTTGTAAGGACTCCACTGGGATGGGCATTGGTCAGGGTTCTCCACAGAAACAAATCAATAGAGGATGGCCAGATATACTCAGACAACCCCAGGGGCTGTAGCCAGCCAGGCTCCTCTGTCCATGGGATTGTCCAGGAAAGAATATTGGAGTGGGTTGCCATGGCCTTCTCCTGGGGATCTTCCGGACCCAGGGATCGAACCTTCGCGTCTTATGTCTTCAGCACTGGCAGGCAGCTTCTTGACCACTAGCACCACCTGGGAAGCCCATAAATATATGAAGAGATTTATCGTAAGAAAGTGGCTCATGTGATTATGGAGGCTGAGAAGGTCCTAGGTTTGTAATTGGCAAGCTGGAGACCTTGGAGAGCTGATGGTGTCAGTTTCCGTCTGAAGGCCAGCAGGCTCAGGCCCAAGAAGAGCTGAGGTTTCAGTTTGAGTCTAAAGGCAGGAAAAGACCAGTATCTCAACAGGCCTTATCAGGCAGGAGGAATTCCCTCTTTCTCACAGAAGGGGCAGCCTTCTGGATCTACACAGACCCTCAGCTGACTGAGTGAGGCCCACCAACATTAGCAAGGGCAGTCTACTTTCCTTAGTCTGCTGATCCAAATGGTGATCTCATCCAAAAAACACCCTCACAGACATACCTAGAATAACATTTGGCCAACCGTCTGGGAGCCCCCATGGCCTGGTCAAGTTGACACATAAGAACGCCCACAAGATTGGAGTGTGTGTCCTCCTCTGGGGTCTTCACGGCCCCTGGGCTGTTCTGGGTCGTCTTCTTGGAATTCTCTAATGAGAGGATCCAAGCGGGTCTGCTCGTCAGCTGAGTGTTCATTGCTGCACCGCCTCTCTAAGCTCTCAAGGGCATCTCTCTACATAATATTAATACCTGGCCAGGTCCCATCCATTCTGACAGATAAAGGACAAATGCTACTTTACATTTCTGTACAGCCTCTTTATTTTGTTATACTGAGTGCCTTCTGTGGGAAAGGTATAAGCCGAGGGTCAAGGAGGACCCAGGGCAGGACACCCTGGGGTGGCAGGGGTATGGAAGGGACAGGCTACTTACTATGTGGGGCCAAGAGCAAAAAAAGAAATTTTACAGTTTCATTGCTCAAAAATTTAGACTTTTCAAGACAGCAATAGTAGAGTGATAAACTAAGTACGGGGCCCTTCTGAGTGCAGGACGCTGTGGGAGAGCACAGGTCCTGTGCCCATGAAGCTGGTCCTGGGTGTTGGGGAAGGAAACAGTATGATGGAAGGAGGGGAGGGAGAGTCAGCTTAGGGACCAGACGGAAATGCTGGGTTACTGACTTGTGCTTCTCTTTGTCTTTTTCCTTCTCTTCTTTCCTCCCTCCCTCCCTCCTTTTCCGCCCCCTCCCCTTCCTTTTTTCTCCCCTTTCCCCCCCTTTCTTTCCTTCCTACAAAGCAGGTTACAAAATCATACCACTTTCAGTGAGATAATGTGTTCATCATCCACTGTGTGTGTCATTCCACAGACACTTATAAATTAAACCCAGTTTGTGTCATTTTTATGTCACTTCGTTTTTCCTTTTGTTTTTTATTGACGTACCCACTCCAGTATTTTTGCCTGGAGAGTCCCATGGACAGAGGAGCCTAGCAGGCTACAGCCCTTGGGGTTGCAAAGAGTCGGACACTACTGAAGCAACTTAGCACACGGTTGATATGCAATATTATATTAGTTTCAAGTACATAACATAGTCATTTGGCATGTATATACCATACAAATCAATCACCATGGAAAGTCTAATAACCTTCTATCATCATACAAAATCATTACAGTTTTATTGACTGTATTCCCTGTGCTGAATATTATATCCCCATGACTTTGTAACTGGAAGTCTGTACCTCTTGATCCCCTTCATCTATTTTACCCAACCTCTCCTCTCCACCTGTCTGCTCTCTATGAGTCTGTTTCTATTTTGTTTTGTAATTTGTTTTATTTTTTAGACATATGAACAAAATCATACAATAATTGTCTTTCTTTGTCTTATTTTATCTAACATAATATCCTTTAGGTCCATCCATGTTGTTGCAAATGGTGAGATTTCTTTTTTTTTTTTTTTTTTTTTACAACTGAGTAGTATTCCATTGTATATAGATACTACATCGTCTTTAAACATTTATCTATTGATGGACATTTAGGTTACCTCCATATCTTGGCTGTTGTGAATAATGCTGCAGTGAACATGGAGTAGCTATATCTTTAAAAACCAATGTTTTTGTTTTCTTATGTCACTTTTAACTTTTGTTGCATCAAGTGGCTACAGTCGGAATCCTATTTTCTAAGGCTGCTGCTCTGCGGTTGGGGGTTGGATGGCAGTCTAAAGTTAGGAGGTCCTTGTAAACATTCAGTTTGGATTTTAAAGTGGTTTTCCAGCTGTTTCTCAGAATACACCATAAAGCTTTAGAAGAGTCACTTTCAAAAGAAAACCCTCCTAAGAATGGCTTACTAGGAGGCAGAGATTCTGCTTTCTCTGACCCTATTGTCAGTACCTTGGTATTCATTTGTGACCTGGGTGATTGGTTAGAGAAAAGCTCAGGAAGATAAAAACAGATGTCCCTGACAGTAAGATATGACTAACTAGAATTTTCTGATGCTAGTTTTCAACTCAGACTGCTAATCTTTGAGGCAATCTATTGGTCAAGGGAGTTCTTGGTAAGAGATTGAGGATGACTCAGAGCAAACTCATCAACAGCTGCTTTGGAAAACCAGTCACCTCTTTCCCTTGGTTGCTCCCCAAGTAAATGATAAGTCAACCAGTAAGTTGTTCTGTGGATAATATTCCTTAAAAATTTTTTTTTTTATTATGTATTCAGTTTTTTACTGAGGTGTGTAGCATGAGGAATCTCAGTTCCCTGACCAGGGATCGAACCCATGTCTCTGCTTTTGAAGTACGGAGTCTTAACCACTGGACTGCCACAGAAGTCCCAAGACATGTGTGTGTTTAATAAACTGCCTCACATCCTTTTTAAAAGAGGCCACTCACAAATAGATGACAGAAAAGAAAATAAATGCCAAACTCTTCATAGTAGGGAACACAGGAGGCTAATTCATTCATTCTGTAAATATTTACCAAGCAATTACTTTGTGCCACACACAGTTCTAGACACCAGAATTAAAGCAGGAAACAAAACAGACCTCAGCTCTGCCCTCTGGGAACATCTGTTTGAATGGAACGCGGAGGTAGAAACGGGCTATGCAGGGCTGCCTAGAGAGGAGGGTACGGGCTCATCTTTGTGGTTTAGATATGGGGAGATTGTGGTGCTGCAGAAGACTCTTGAGAGTCATTTGGACTGCAAGGAGATCCAACCAGTCCATCCTAAAGGAAATCAGTCCTGAATGTTCATTGGAAGGACTGATGCTGACACTGAAGCTCCAATACTCTGGCCACCTGATGAGAAGAAGTGACTCATTAGAAAAGACCCTAATGCTGGGAAAGATTGAGGGCAAGAGGAGAAGGGGACGACAGAGGATGAGAGGGTTGGATGGCATCACTGACTCAGTGGACACGAGTTTGAGCAAACTCAGGGAGATAGTGAAGGACAGGGAAGCTTGGCATGCTGCACGCCATGGGGTCACAAAGAGTCGGACACAACTGAGCGACTGAACAACAGAACAAGATAGGGAGGAGGATCACTTGCTGTGACTTAGCTATGTCATATATAGCCTCACTAAGCTATTAGTGAGGCTTTCAGTAAGTGATGGGGAAGAGAATTTGATTTGTAGTTGAAATTAGGGCCATGAACTCGAAATATAATTTCTGTGGGTTCTTTTATCCAAAACTCTTAAGTCTGCCTTTGACCACTCCATTATTATTTTTTTTTCTTTATTGCCAATGCTATGTTCTTCTCAGATGTCAACAGTGCCCTCAGGAGATGGGACGCCAGATGGCATTTGTCTGTGTTTTAATCAAAACGCCCTGTTCTCTTTGCCACGGTGTGAAGCAGCAGCATTTTGTGCTGAGCAGAGACAAGGAATAATAGAGAAACCTGTAGTAACTTTGCAGGCTTTCAAGGACAAGCAATGTACCCAAAGGCTAGGTCAGCCCAATTCCAACTTCTGTGGTACCACCATGATTACGGAAGCAAAACCTGTCATAGTCAGCCCCAAGCCAATTCTGCGAGGCAAAGTCCTAATGAATTGATGTAGGTGGGGCTGATGGAGAGAATGATCTACAGAAAGACCCAAGTGGTGGTTTTCTATGTAGCCATCTCCCCTTTATGAGCAGGGCTAAGCATTTTTCTTCTACTGGCTCATTCAGGGTTTTCAACCACTTTTAATGAAATGTTATTGTCCCATTTTCAAAATGAGGCAACTGTAACTCAGAGTTTAGTTAACTCAGCTAAACCCAGTAGCTAACTTTTATGAGTGCATAGTAGGTGCTGTGCGTGACCTCTTTTTAATCCCTGTGGATTAGGTGGTATTACTCCTGTTTCACAGAGCGAAAAAGTGAGGCTTGCGAAAGATTAAGCAACTTGCACAAGGCTCCGGAGGTGGAAAGCGGTGGCACCTGGATTCACACCAGGCAGTCTAACTCCAGGGTTCTGCCTCTCCACCGCTTTTAGGATTTCTTAGGAGCGGAAAGAGCTATGCCCAAGGCAATCTGATGGTCTCTCTGAGGCTCATCTTGCAACCACGTTACCTCCTTAACAGGAGGGCCATGATGGCAATAGACCTCAGTGAGGCGGAGAAGAAATAATGTTGCAGGGGGAGGGGGTCGCAAGAAACAGAAACTCACCATATTGTTTAAATATAATTTCAGCTGCTGTATCAGAGACCCAAGTATCAGAGGTATAATAAAACAAAAATTTCTTTCTCTGACATACAATAGTCTTGGTTTTAGTATATAAGTGTGTGTGTATATGTGTGTGTGTGTGTGTGTGTGTGTGTGTGTGTGTGTGTGTATACATACAGCTGGGCTTCCCTGGTGGCTCAGATGGTAAAGAATCTGCCTGCAGTGTGGGAGACCTGGGTTCAATCCCTGAGTCAGGAAGATCCCCTGGAGAAAGGAATGACATGGCTACCCACTTGCCTGGATAATTCCTTGGACAGAGGAGCCTGGCGGACTACAGTCCATGGGGTTGCTAAGAGTCAGATATGACTGATCAATTAATACTTTCATATATATATATGTATACACATGTTTTTTCCTCATATATATATGTTCCCCTCCCATGATGGTGGCTTGTCATAGGTTAAGAAATTGCTCTTCCCCAGGGATGAAGAGCTTCACAAAGGAATGACTCTCCATTGAGAAGCTTGGGTAAGTTCTTGGCTGAGATGAGGTTGTTCTTTGAAAGGGTGTCTTTGGAAAATCTTTCAAACTTCACTCAACATTCCTGCAATACCCATCATGGGACCTGGTGGACATATCACTCTGAGATCTATGGGGTTGACCAAAAAGTTCATTTGAGTGTTTCCATAACAGCCTAGAAAAAGATTTGAACCAATTTTTTAGCTAACTGATACTATCCTGATGGTGGATGGCATCACCGACTTGACGGACATGAGTTTGAGCAAGCTCTGGGAGTTGGTGGTGGACAGGGAAGCCTGGCTTGCTGCAGTCCATGGGGGAGTCAGACACAACTGAGCAACTGAACTGAACTGAATGGATACTATCTTTTCTTTTCAAACAGACATTTTAGAAACACTTTGGATCTTTAAAGCTCTTGCCTCTGTTTTTGCTCCTCTATAATTCATTGATTAGATACTGTTGAGTACCCCAAATGTGGCAAGTACGATGTTAAGCATTGGGATAGAGCAGAAAGCAAGATAGCTAAGAATCTGGATACAACGGAGTTCTGTGCTAGAAAGCATAATTAACTGGCATTGTCAGCCTCTTTTAATACAGGGGTTGGTGGAAGCACTGGGGGTGGGAGATGAGAGTACATGACCTTAACTGGACACATCAGGTTTGGAATGTCTTTTAGACTGTATGCTGCAGTAGGAGTTCGGCAAAAGTCTACTGCATGAAGGCACTGGCTGGTAAGCTGGGATGTGTAGAGTGGGTGGGAATCAGTCAGGTGAAGGGAAAGTGGGGGAGTAGGGTGGGTTCTGGGCAAAAGGAAGCGACCCAGAAGTAAGACAGCAAAATGAGACTTATCTCTTTAGAAAGATGATTCTGCAAAGTGGGAGAACAGATTTCAGGAAGCAAGGCCTGGGGTAGAAAGAGATGGGAGGCCTTCGACGTGATCAGAGGGGAGAGGATCCAGAAGATGTCATGCATTTAGGAGTAGGCTAGAATAGACAGGAGTTTCCCAGGTAGCTGGGGGGTAAATCTGCCTGCCCATACAGGAGACGCTAGTTCCATCCCTGGGTCGGGAAGATCCTCTGGAGGAGGAAATGGCAATCTACTCCAGCATTCTTGCCTGAAGAATCCCATACCATAGACAGAGAAGGAGCCTGGCAGGCTACAGTCCATAGGGTCGCAAAGTTGGACAGGATAGATCGGCTGAGCACAGAGAACAGATGGAAGAAGGAGGAAGAAGTTGCTCAGTCATGTCCGAGTCTCTGTGACCCCATGGACAGTAGCCTACCAGGCTCCTCCATCCATGGAATTTTCCAGGCAAGAATACTGGAGTGGGTTGCCATTTCCTTCTCCAGGGGATCTTCGAGACCCGGGGATCGAACCCAGGTCTCCTGCATTGCAGGCAGACACTTAACCTTCTGAGCCACCAGGGAAACCTTCTAGGACACAGGCAATTCTTTTTTTTGCGGTTTCCTTCTATTTTTCACCTAGATAATCCGGGGGGCACAGGTCTCCCCACTTCCTCAGGGCAATTGGGTCCCCTGAATCAGGCTGTAAGGAATATTCAGCTCGGGCCTTTGTTCTTAACGGCGGTGTCCAAAGCTCTTAAGATAAGGAGGAAGCATTGGCGGGTGTGGGGAAGACATTTCCTTAGAGACTGGCCGCGTCCGGGTGTTGTGTTTCCTCACAACCTTGCGAAAGGTAAAGGGCAAATGTCATTTCCGGATTTTACAGAAGAGACCAGGAGTGTGTGAACTTAGCTCTCGAGGTGCGTACTTCACAGTAGGTGACTGTGAGCCTGTGATTTCAGGTGTACCTGCTGGCCAAGGTGAGTCAACCCAGGGAGAGTCCTGCACTCCCCAGGATTCGGTTAAGGCCACCTGGAGCTTGGTTAGCGTTTAACACCTCCAGCATCCACAGGAAGGGATTACGCTAGGGTTTTTTTTCTTCCTCTCGTACAAAAGTTCCTGTCTCCCCCCCAGAGTCAGGCACACGCCTCCTAAGCCAGATCACGTGTCGCAGGTACAACTTTCTTTTTGTGGGGGGTGGAAGGGGGCACCCTTCCCCTCCTCGGTTCCTCTTTCCTCTCCGCCTTAGGTGGCAGGAAAAGACTTTACCTCGGACCAATCCCACCGATGCCGAGCCGCGCGCGCCCGCCAACCCGAGCGCCTTCTCTCTACGTCATTGGCCACCTCCACCTATGCACAGTGACAGGCAGCATCGCAGACCTATGGAGGAAGGAGGCGGAGGCCTCTCGGCCCTCCCTGAGCTGCTTTGTTAGGGGCTTCCTCGCCGTTCCCCGACCCCCTCCTCCGCGCCTCCGCTGGCCTTCCCCTTCCCTCCTCGGGTCGCGCCGCCGGAGCCTGGTGGGAAGGCAGCCTCCGCGCGCGCGCGCGCGGGTGCGAGCCTCTCTCCAAGCTACGCGCGCGCGCGCGCGTGGAGGGGAGGAGATGCCGCTTGGGTACCCAGCGTGCGCCTGCTGGAGCGCTGGAGCCCAACTCCGAACGCCCCGCTCCTGTATCCACCGCCTCTGATTGGCCGGCTGGAGGCGGAGCGATTGTCAGGCGGCCCAATAGGAGCCCGGTTTCCCACGGGCATCCCGTGGCCCCGCCCCCCGAAGCCGCCGGCCGCGGTACCGTGACGGCTCCCATTGGCGGACGGCGCAGGGGGGCCAGCTCCGAGCGCGGCTGGGCTCTAGCAGCGCCGCCGCCGTCGGGCGCGCAGCTCTGCAGCGCGGCGAACGCCTCGGCGCGCCCGCAGCCCCCCGGAGCCCGGCGGCCCCGCATTGTCTCTGGCCCCGTGGCCGAGATCCGGGACGAGCGTCGGGGGGTGAGTACCGCGAGCCTGGAGAGGGAGAGCTGGCTGGCCGGAGCTAACCGGGAGGGGACAGCTATGAGGACGCCCGGAGCCCCTCTGCCCGTGACGGGCACGTCCTGACCCCCAGTCTCCCCCCCGCACATTGGGGCTCCCGGCGGGTCCTAGCTCCCCCGGTGATCGGGCTTTGCTCGTATTGTTTTCACTATTCCCACACTCGGGGAGGGAGGTGGGGAGCTGGAGAGGGAAGCAAGGGAGACATCCATCGCTCGAGGGAGCAGTCCGGAGGGAGACGGGCAGTGGCGCCCAGGTGCCTGGCGCCGAATGGAAGTGACAGTGTCCAGGCGTTGGCATTCGGTCTTCCCGGCAGCGCGAGGTCAGCGTTGACCTGCGGCGACGACGGCACTTTGTATGTGTCGGCTGATTTTTTTTTTTTTTTAGCAACTTCGGGGAGGGCGTGCGTGTGCTTGCGTGTGTCTCGTGTGTGTGTGTTTGCGTCCCTGACTTGTGCACCGCCAGGCCTAGGTTTTCCGCGACGCTGACTGGGCGCTTACCTTGGCGATCGGTGCTGCGCTCGGGACCCGTCTCGCGGGGCGGAGAGCCTGGGGGTTCGGCACACTGGGCCGGGGACCCCGGGGGGACCCTGGAGCAGACATTTACAGCGGCCTTCTGCGCGCGCGCAGACAATGACGGATCCTGGCGCGGGATCCTGGGGTCTATGCATCGGGTCCCCGCTCGGGATCGCGGTCCCGCCTCGCTCCCCTGCGGGTCCGGTCGTTCGGATGCTGCTGTGCCGCGCGGCTCATCGCCCAGTTGGGGGACCCGCGTGAGGCCCCGCTTTTGTTTACAGACCTCGCTATTGGGCAAGAGCTGCGCGCAGCGCTCTCCCGGCCCCGGCCGCTGCCGCGCCCCCCCTCCGAGCTAGGAGAAGTTGGTGCATGCTGTCAGGTGACGCCCCCTCCCCAGGCCTCCTGGGCGAGATGCTGCGGGGGAATAGATGCCCAGACGGCGCCTTCGTGCCCTGTCCCCGCTACGCACGGCGCTCCCAGGCCCCCTTACACCAGAGGCCGCCGTCGGGGCGCTGATGGAGCCAAGCTCACCTCCCTTCCAGTAGCATCCTCTGGCCTCGTCTCCGAGCCGGCCCAGGTTGATTCTGAGTCTCCTTCCTGCAGTGTTGGCAAGTCTTGAAGGACGAGTGAGCCCTTGGGGACGCTGGCCAATTGGTGTCCGTTTCAGTGGTATCCACGCGGCCCCGCGGAGCATCTGTGGGGCATTCCTGAGTCAGAGCAGTCTGGATCTGGTTACCCACGCGTGCTGACTTGGCATCCACTTTGTTTGAGCTGGAGCAGAGGTTGAGAGCCTGAGCACAGAGGTTAAAAAAAAAAAACACACCAAAACAAAAAACCTGGCTTCCAGTGCCTGCTCAGCGTCACCCACGAGTTGGGTGATCTGTTCCAGGCCGAACGACTTGAGTCTCCTTGGGTCTCAGTTTCCGGGTCTGTAGAGTGGGGATAATGAGTCTCCACGTTTGTGGGGGTGGGGATTAAAGGACAATATAAAGCAACTGGCAGTTACGGCCACAGACTACTAGAATAATGTTTCCCTGTTAGAGGGAATCCACTGCAGAGGATGGCCCGGTATCTCTTACACTCGCTGCAGTTTTCCATTCTCCCAACTCCTATTTTACTTTAAAAAGCAGTAGGATTGCCGTTTTGAGCTTCAAACAGGGCTTGTTTTACTTGACCTTAGATTTCACTCTACTTGTCTAATCCCTTAGGGCTTTTTTTTTTTTGCATTTCCATTAGGTTTTCTTTTTTTTCTATTAGCTTTTAGTTGTTTCTTTTTCCTTCCTTCTTCCTTAAGGCTATGCTGAGACCCAGGCCTGTGTTTGGAGGAGGAAACCTTGTCCAAGTGGGAAGTGTCTGCAGCTAAACCAATGGCCGCTGTGCAAAGTGAATAATACCCGGATGGAGGGAGGTTTGAACAAAGAGATACCTGGAGGCAGGGAGGAACACTTCCTGGTAGAAGTGAAATTTGAGCTGAGTCTCCTAGCAGAAGTTTGGTAAACTCGTTTCTGGAACATGCTCTTTTGTACCCTGCCGTAAAGAGTTCTGCCAGCCAGGTTGTCTTGGAGCGGTAAACACCGAAGTTGCTAGGTAATTATCTTTGCATGGAAGAGAAATGTACCTTAGGAGGAGGCTGTTGTCTAACTCGGGAATGTGGAAGAGGAGAATTGATTTCATTGAGTATCTGCAAAATGCTGTCAATGTGTTTTGACTTGTATTTCCTCTGGTCCACCAGCTGAGCACTGCTGATTTCCTCCAGGCAAAAGGACAAGCCATATAGGAAAAACAAAAACAAGGAAAAACCTGTCCATAATCAGATGAATAAATAGTTTTAAAAAGATAATCTTGGGCTCGGCTACAAAATAAGATAATGGAAAAAAAAATGCTTCTGGTTTCAACACTCTTTTTTGCCTGTTTGGGCAAATTATTGAGCTGGGTGCCATAACACCTCAGTTGAATGTAGATTCCAGGGGCCTTTATAAGCAAGCAAGCAAACAAACCAACAAACAAAAACTAAGGGGACAGGGGGAACTTGCAGGTTGTCCAGTGGGGGCAGAAGCCCACAGGGAATGTTCCCTACAACCTCTGCCCCCCGGGCCTGCCTCCGTCACCCTAAGCAGATAGAGGAGTGTGGCGTTATTGCTAGATGCCAAGGCATAAATGTGATAACCCATTTAAAATTCCACTTGCAGAAATGATTCTGACTCTTGCACTTGTTCTGGGAATTCTCTGGCCCTTAGGGGTGCTTGAAGGCAGCTTTGCCCCCTGCTGCTGTCTGGGGATCAAATCGGTGGGGAGTCTAGACTTTAAAGAGAACACGTGGTTACAAAATCTCGTTAGCTGACAATTCAACTTCCCTCTAATGTGCATCCGAAGAGCTAGGACAAAGACTTCCTCTCCTGTCCCCCTGCAGTTGTCTCTCCCAGCTCCCCACTCTTCCAGCGCCCACCCCCTCAAACCAGAAAGGAGTCTTGGTGCTGGCCTCCCCCCACCAAGTTCCTGCAGTTCTGTGGACAAGCAGATGGAACCCCAGGACTTCTGGAGCACTGGGGCAGGAATTCCTCCCCAAAGCTTTGCTGAGCGCTAGCTAGCTGTGCCCGTTAACCTCTCTTTATTTCCTCATTGCAAGGAGCTTGCTTACTGCCTATGACACAGCACTTGAATAGATGGTGAAGTTCAAGCCTGTGCTTTCCCAAATGAGAAAAGCAGGTAAGAGTGTGGGGTGGTAATCACGTCCAGGTCTTGCCCAGAAGCCAGTGATGGAGGGGAATGTCTGCCTGAGAGTACATGAGGCACGAGGGGGAGTGGGCAGAGAATTTGATTCCTGTGAGCAGTGTGCAGAGTCCTGTGGAATTCCTGAATCCCAACAGATTTGGGCTTGTGGTTGAGAAAGATACTTGTTTTCACTCTGTCCATTCGTTTGGACACCTGTATCTTTTTTTTTTTCCCATATTATTAAAATTTTTAAAAATTGGAGTATAATTGCTTTGCAATGTTTTTTTTTCTGCCCTATGACAACATGAATCGGTCATAATTATAAATAAATCCCCTCTTTCTTGAGCCTCCCTCCCCTCTCCCATCCCACCTCTTCAGGTCATCACACAGCACCATGCTGGCCTATGTTTTACAGCAGCTTCCTATTAGTTACCTATTTTACACATGATAGTATATATATGTCAGTATGGATTCCTGTATGTAAAACAGTGTTTCACTGGGAATGTGTGTGTATATGTGTGTGTATGTATTACATACATGCATATATAATACCCATTTTCTTTTCTAAATTTAGCAAATGGGTAGAATGTTTCTGAATTATGTCCTCCCTTTTTCTCCCCCGTCCATATAGGATGAGAGAAAAACAGATTTGCAAGGTCCCCAGCACAATTCTTTGGTTTTTCATGATTCACATTTCATCTTTAAATACCTAGTTTTAATGTAGTTAGTAATTCCTATTAAATTTTTTTTTCTGTTGTCATTGTAAGGCCAATCACTTATTTAAAAACTTTTAAAAAAGTAAATAAAGGAGGCACTCAAAAAATAAAACAGTACTCAGGCAGGAGCAGAATTTTTGGAAAAGAAAACAATGCTCTAGTGTAAAAGGTACAAAATATTAGCAGGCGGGTTTTTCCCTTCGATCCCCTTCCCAACCTCCACACCTCTCCAGCACAAGACTTTCACTGTCCCTATGGTCTCCAGGGAGCTCATTAAACCATCCATAGAGGCCTGGACTGTGGGTATACAGAGATTCCTCCCAGACTCGTGTGAGATTCTTCTGGAAGACGTTGAAGCTCTTGCTAGGTAGAGAAAGATTCTTCCCTCACTGGGCTGAGGCTGAGTTTACAGCGTGGCATTTGGCTGCAAGTGGGGTCTCAGTTCATTGAAACAGCAGCAAGAAAGAAAAAAAAAACACACAACCAGAAGAAAACCCTGGCACAATATAAGAGCCAGTCAATTGTGTACATCCGAAGGATGCTGAACAAAGAGTGATGATTCAGTGAGCAGCCCTGTGGGAGGAAAGGTGCTTTTAGTTGAGCACTTTCTGAATAGCCCAAGGCCCTCCGAGTCTTGGCGCTGCCACAGGGTTTCTTTCCGTACAGAGAGACTTGGGTGTAGCAGTTTGGAGCCAAGCAGGAAGGTACCACGTGTATTCTGGCTCGTGGCTTTGAAGGAGGAGAGATGAAAGGGAGGGGGACATTGTCTTTGGTTAAAAAACGAAACAACTCCTGCCCGCCAATTATTTATTTCCAGCTTCTATGGCAGAGTTTTATTACAGACTAAAGGATAAATATACTGATGAATAAACAGATGAATGCAGAGATAGGTGATTGGGAGATGGTAGACCTGGGACTGAGCTTGGCTTGGGATGGGCTAGGAGTGAATGGGGAATTAGGTGAAGGAGATTCAGTTGCTTGTCCTTAAAAACCCCAAACACAGTTCTCTGTGCCCGGGAGGAGGCAGGATATCCTGCCTTCTCAGTGGCTGCCCTTCTGTCGCCTGAATACCCGCCTCCTGGGCCAGGAGGGGCTAACCTTTTAAACTCAGATCCATTCTGGTTCCTGCTCCTGGCTTCCTCTGCCCTCTATGGCGGGGGTGATGAGCTGGAAAAAGTCACCAGGTCGGCCCCAGAGGAGAAGGGAAGTCATGGGGGAGTACTGGGTCTGGGAATCCTCCCTGTGGAGTTGTCAGGACCACGGAAAATGGAGTGGATGGGATTTTTCTATCCAATGCTCACTTTTAAAAAAAAAATATTTATTTCATTTTTATTATTTATTTATCTGCACCGAGTCTTTGTTGCAGCATGTGGATCTTCACTTGTGGCATGTGGGAATGTTAGTTGCCTGATAGGGATCGAACCTGGGCAGCTTGCCTTGGGAGCACAGAGTCTTAGCCAGTGGACCACCAGGGAAGTCCCCAGTACTCGCTTTTCGGAAGAGGAGGTGGGCCTGAGGTCTGCAGGTTGAGCCTGAAGGACCCTTAGGAGGGGGATCTGCTTTGCTCCACCTTCCCACCCCACCCCGGAGGTCTTTGGGAGAGAGATTCTAGCCCAAAGCCTGACCATCTCAGAGTTTCTCAGATCCTGGGGACAAGATCTCTTTTGACCCAAACACCTCTCCTGTATTGGACAGGGAGCTCTTGGCCGATTCCGGGTACAAGATTTCAAGCTGCAACGTCTGTAAGAGTCAGGACCTCATTAGCTAGTTCCCACTTGCTTTTAGGACAGTGTTGGAGAGGGTGAGAACTGTGGGCCTAGTCTTGTTATGACATTCAGATGTGCATTTTGGTTTTGTTTTTGACTTAACAGGAGTCTGACCCAACTACTGAGCTAATGTGTTAGTTTTGGTCTTTTTTTTTTTTTTTCTGGCTACCAGGGGTGGCTTGTGGAATCTTAGTTCCCTGAACAGGGATTGAACCTGGGTCCTCAGCAGTGAAAGGGTGGTGTCCTAACCCCTGGGCCACCAGCGGAGTCCCTGAAATGTACATCCTGATCTCCTCACATATACAAGGATATCCTTGGAGTGGGAACATGGGGGTCAATTCTTTCTCGTACTGTAGCCCCCGGGGATCTGATAACCACAGCATCGCTTTCCATGCCTATAAAGCCCCTAGATCGCTTAGGTACCCTGGTCACTCTTGGTTGTGCCTGGTCCCTGGCGTCATGGCTGATCCTACCACCTGCCATTCGCAAAAGTGCCCCAGTGTAGCCACCTGGAATCCAGAGTCCCAAGTGTCAAGAGTTGTAACCATGAGTATGTCGAAGTAACTGTGGGTCGTCCTTTCCAGATAGCAAATCCTGCTCTGTTCTGGTGGCATCAGCTTCCATATTCACCTTTGGGTTTTTAAAATGCCTTCACTACCATGTGTAAAACAGACAGCTAGTACAATGCAGGAAGCTGAAGTCAGTGCTCTGTGATGACCTAGAGGGGGGGGGAGGTCCAAGAGCTGATTCATTTTAATGTACAGCAGAAACTAATGCAACATTGTAAAGCAACTATACTCCAATTAAAAAACTGAATAAATGCCTTCAAGCTGTGCAGGGAGAATAATGCCCCATGTGCCTTCTCTCATCTAAGATGTCTTTGGATCCAGGAGTTGTTGAAAGCGAAGTCACTCAGTCATGTCCGACTCTGCGACCCCATGGACTGTAGCCTTGTCAGGCTCTTCCATCCATGGGATTTTCCAGGAAGAATACTGGAGTGGGTTCCCATTTCCTTCTCCAGGAGATCTTTTCAATGCCGGGGTAATCCAGAAGTCGTTAGGACTTTTAAAAAATTCTTGCCCTGATGAAGCTTTGACCTAATGAGGCTTCTTAACTGCCACAGAGAGGGTAGGGACTCTGTATGTGCTTCTTATTCTCTTAAGGATCTAACATGTTACATTTCCAAATTGGCTTACTAAGGATGCAGTCTTTGGCTATAAAACTTGAGTCAATTTTGCTGTAATATATTGAAATCGCAATTTCACTCACTGATGATGATCAACCACAGTATTCTTCCTGATGCCAAGTGGGATTCTTCTTTCATGTGGATTCTTCTATTCAAGTAATGCCAAGTTTGATGATTTGTTTCTAAAAACGATGTGCAAAATAATAATCCCATGTAGTATTAGCAAACTAAGGGAAAAGATGAGATTGTTGTGAAAAACATGTTCTGTCTCTGTTTTGTTTTTTCCCCACCCACTCCTGTACTCTCCAGAAATAATCACTTTTGTTCATTTTTGTTTTTAGTTCCTCTAGTGATTATCTTTATATTGCTGTATAATCGGCTTATGCCATTTTCTTTTGACTTCCTGTTATGACAAAAGACAATTTGGCTTCTTTATTATGTCTTATTTCCTCTATTCTCCAAATTTTTGATGCTTATATTTATAGTTCAATCTTTCTGTTACTTACATAGACTAATTTAGTCCCGTCAACCAATGACAGTGCCTTTTACCTCCTTTCCCTTTGTAAAATGAGGATATCAGTGTCCTGACCTGTCTTTCCTCTCAACTTCCCTTCCTGTTTTATTTCCAGCTTCTGTCAGATGTCAGGGTTGATGAGACTGTTCTGTAAGCATGATAAGGACGATGAAGTTTTCTGTGCTTTCTCTATTTTTTTATTGATAACAGATTTGTTAAGATATGATTTATTGGGTTGGCCAAAAAGGTCATTCAGGTTTTTCAGTAACATTTTATGGAAAAACCCAAATAAACTTTTGGGCCAACCATTACATACTTCCCTGGTGGCTCAGTGGTAAAGAACTTGCCTGTCAATGCAGGAGATGTGTGTTCAATCCCTGGATCGGGAAGATCCTCTGAAGAAGGAAATGGTAACCCACTCCAGGATTCTTGCCTGGAGAATCCTATGGACAGGCTATAGTCCATGGGGTTGCAAAGAGTTGAACACAACTTAGCGATGGAATAACAATACATACCATACAATTCAGTTCTTTAAAGTATACAGTTGAATGGTTTTTGGTATACTTGCAGAATTGAACAAACATCAATTTTAGAACATTTTAATCATCTCCAAAAGAAACCCATACCTGTTACCACTTACTTTCCTTCCCCACCCATCCAGCCAGTCTCAAATAAGCACTGATCTATTTTCTCTCTCTATTTGTTGTTGTTGTTCAGTTGCTCAGTCATGTCTGACTCTTTGTGACCCCATGGACTGCAGCACGCCAGGCTTCCCTGTCATTTACCATTTCCTAGTGTTTGCTCAAACTCTTGTTCATATAGTCAATGATACCATCCAACCATTTCATCCTCTGTCATCCCCATCTCCTCTGGCTTCAATCTTTCCCAGCATCAAGGTCTTTTCTAATGAGTCAGTTCTTTACATCAGGTGGCCAAAGTATTGGAGCTTCAGCTTCAATGTCAGTCCTTCCAATAAATATTCAGGACTGATTTCCTTTAGGATGGACTGGTTGGATCTCCTTGCTGTCCAAGGGATTCTCAAGAGTCTTCTCCAACACCACTCTTCAAAAGCATCAATTCTTCAGTGCTCAGCCTTCTTTATGGGCCAACTCTCATATCCATCCATGGCTGCTGGAAAAACCATAGCTTCGACTAGGTGGACCTTTGTCAGCAAAGTAATGTCTCTGCTTTTTAGTATGCTGTCTAAGTTGGTCATGGCTTTTCTTCAAAGGAGCAAGCGTCTTTTAATTTCATGGCTGCAGTCACCACCTGCAGTGATTTTGCAGCCCAAGAAAATAAAGTCTGTCACTGTTTTCATTGTTTCCCCATCTATTAGCCATGAAGTGATGGGACTGGATATCATGATTTTAGTTTTCTGAATACTGAGTTTTAAGTCAACTTTTTCACTCTCCTCTTTCACTTTCATCAAGAGGCTCTTTCGTTCTTCTAGCTTTCCGCCATAAGGGTGGTGTCATCTGCATATCTGAGGTTATTGATATTTCTCCCGGCAATCTTGATTCCAGCCTGTGCTTCATCCAGCCCAGCATTTCTCATAATGTACCCTGCAGTTAAGTTAAATAAGCAGGGTGACAATATACAGCCTTGATGTACTCCTTTCCTAATTTTGAACCAGTCCATTGTTCCCATGTCTGGTTCTAACTGTTGCTTCTTGACCTGCATACAGATTTCTTAGGAGGCAGTTCAGGTGGTCTGGTATTCCCATCTCTTTAAGAATTTTCCACTTTGTTGTGATCCACACAGTCAAAGGCTTTGGCATAGTCCGTGAGGCAGAAGTAGATGTTCTGGAATTCTCTTGCTTTTTCTGTGATCCAACGGATGTTGGCAATTTGATCTGTGGTTCCTCTGCTTTTTCTAAATCCAGGTTGAACATCTGGAAGTTCACAGTCTGGCTTAGAGAATTTTGAGCATTACTTTGCTAGCATGTGAAATGAGTGCAGTTGTGCAGTAGTTTGAGCATTCTTTGGCATTGCCTTTCTTTGGGACTGGAATGAAAACTGACCTTTTCCAGTCCTGTGGCCACTGCTGAGTTTTCCAAATTTGCTGGCATATTGAGTGTAACACTTTCACAGCATCATCTTCTAGGATTTTAAATAGCTCAACTGGAATTCCATCACCTCCACTAGCTTTGTTCTTAATGACGCTTCCTAAGGCCCATTTGACTTTGCATGCCAAGATGTCTGACTCTAGGTGAGTCATCACATCATTGTGGTTATCTGGGTCGTGAAGATCTTTTTTGTACAGTTCTGTGTATTCTTGCCTCCTCTTAATATCTCCTGCTTCTGTTAGGTCCACACCGTTTCTGTCCTTGATTGTGCCCGTCTCTATAGACTCGCATACTCTGCACATTACATATAAACAGGGTCATGTAGTATACGGACTTTGGTGACTGTCTTCTTTCAGTCAGCATATTGTTTTCAAGGGTCTTCCATGTTTTGGCATGCCTGTACTTCATTCCAGTTTTTAAAAAATATTTTTTAATTTAATCTGGCTGCACCAGATCTGTGGGATCTAGTTCCCTGACCAGGAATTGAACTTGGGCTCCTGCAGCGGGAGCTTGGAGTCTTAGCCAGTGCACTACCAGGAAAGTCCCAGCATTTCATTCTTTTTTATTGATGAATAATATTTCATTGTATGGATATATCACATTTTATTTGTATCCATTTGGGTTGTTTCTACCTCTTAACTACTGTGCATAGTTACTGTTATAAACATTAGTGTACAAATACTTGTTTGACTCTTTGTTTTAAATTCTTTTTGGTGTATACCTAGGAGTGGAATTGCTGGGTCATATGATAATTCTATGTTTAAATTTCTGAGGACCTGCTAGATTGTTTTCCAAAATAACCGTACCATCTTACCTTCCTACCAGCAGTGAATGAATGAGGATTCTGATTTCTCATATCCTTGCCAGCATTTATTATTAATTTTTTTGATTTCAGTCATCTTTGTGGGTGAGAGGAAATACCGCCTTTTGATTTGGATTTGCATTTCCCTGATGCATAATAATGTTGAGCATTTTTTCAAGTGCTCATTGGCGAATTGTGTATTTTCTTCGGAGAAATGTCTATTTAGGCCCTTTGCTCATTTTAAAATTTGGTTTCTATCTCTTTATTAAATCATAAGGATTCTTTGCGTATTTTCGATATAAGAATCATATTAGATATATGATTTGTAAACATTTTCAATTGGTGAGTCACCATTTCACTCTTCCGATGGCATCCTTTACATATGGTTTGCTTTTGAAAAGCCGAAGGTCAATAAAGATGTTTGCTAAGTTATGACTCTGACAGTAACTAAGTCAACTTTGTATTCCAGGTTATACTAGTTTTATATTTTCTATAGTTATACTGGAATGACTTAACTGATAGATTGAGAAAAGGAATATTGGGGACATTTTTAATTCTCTGATTTCACATTAAAAAAGAGCAGTTTTTTCATTTACTTTAAAAACTATGTGTGTGAATGACTCAGTTATTTATTTACCAAAGTTGCAGAAGGGTATATTTTTGCAAAATAATTTGAAGGGAGCTGTCTTGGGTATCGACTTTTGGCTGATACTTTTTTTTTTTTTGCTGGTTGAAATATTTATCACTGTGTTATATTAGGTTCTTATATTGGTTAAGAACTGGGGCCAGTTTTGCTCACTGGGTGACATTTGGAAATGTCTGGAGATACTTTAGGTTGTTCTACTGGAGAAGTATCTAGCATCTACCTAGCTTTCCTAGGTAGAAAAAGGAAAAGGTAGCCACCTTTCCTAGGTGGCTCAGACAGTAAAGAATCTGCCTGCAGTGCAGGAAACCTGGGTTCTGTTCTGAGTTGGGAAGATCCCCTGGAGGAGGGCCTGGCAACCCACTCCAATACTCTTGTCTGGAGAATTCCCATGGACAGAGGAGTCTAGCCGGCTGCAGTCCATGGGGTTGCAAAGAGTCTGACGCAACTGAGTGACTAAGCACAGCACTGGGGAAGTATCAGGCATCTACCTAGATACAAAGAGATATCTGGCATCTAAGTGGTACAAGCAAAGCATGTTGCTAACATCCTGCAATGCACAGGTCAGTCCCTCAGACAAAGAATTCCTGGTCCATAGTCAGTGGTGCTGAGGTTGAGTAACACTGCATTCAAAAGATTCAAGTATTATTAGAGATCCATACATTTAAATTTCTTTACTTAGGATAGTTGCCTGTGTCGTTTAGGTATTTGGAAGTGAGCTATCTTGAGACATCAGATTATTTTGGTTATTTAAAACATTTTGGTCATATTTTAGAGGGAATTAGATCTGAGTATCTTTCTTTTTTTTAGGTAGAGAGTTTTAAGATATTGGATAACAATTTCAGGCATTTGGGGCTTCTCCATGCTTAAGTTCATCTTTTTAATGACTTCTGGAAGTTGCTAATAACTGTATCCTGAATTCTGCTGTGCTTCATGTTATGGGAGGAAAAATATTTGCAGGCTGATTATTATAATGTTACTCTTCTTAAGTAATTTATTGAGCATGAAAAATATTTTTAGAAAAAAATGTTCCAAGTGCAGTGCAAGATCTACTGTGCAGTTTTTATTATAGAAAAGTGTTATGAATGTTGGAATCATCTCACTTTGAAATCTTTATGATTAGTTTCAATTCTACAGTTATATCAGTTGAACTTTAGCATTTCATTGTCATTTAAAAAATTAAAGCCTCCCCACTATGGTTTTCGCTTAACCAAACAATTTAACAATTTTAAAGTAGATTTTAAAAATTCACCCAATGGTTTTGTTTTTCCCTTTTGTTTTTTTTTCTTTCTTCACTTCCCTGACAGTTAATTGCTTTAATTTGGGGACTGAATGCCTGCAACTTTGGTCCTGTGACCTCTCACCAATTGTATCAAACCATTTAAATTACTTTAAAGAAAAGGTTTGTGGGCGCCTGTGGCATGATTTCAGCTCACTTCAAATAAGAAAGCACCCAAATGATCTCCTCTTTCTTGGAAGAAATGGGGTCAAAACCAGTTGGACTTTTTTGATAGATGTTGTTAGGTTAGTCTTAGGACCTCTGAATCTTTAGAGATCCAAGTGAACGAAGCTTTCTTTAAACCAGAACTAGTTAACAGAGCTTATGTGAGTGAGAAGGGCTAAAATGATTCCTTACATATAGCCTCTGAATTTTAATTGCAGTGATTTGTGTCTTCTTAGCCTGTGATACAGCAGTTCTGAATCCCATCTACGTCAGGATAAGTGAATTTATGGGCCTGCTAGCAACCAGCAGTGGTAGCGTCTGGATTCTATTATAGCATATGGACCCAGCCCCTCCAGCATTCTGAAGCCCAGCCATAGCTAAGACAGCCAAGGTTACGTGTACAGGCCTATACATATAGGCCTTGGGGAGACTGGTATTAAGGCCATAAGATATAGTTCTTGGTTGCTGTGTTATGGTTGCTAGGAAACCATAACTTGGGAAAAAATGGAGCTCTTGCAAAGAGATCTTAATGTACCTTAAACATTAAGGTTTCCATCTTGGAAAATTATTTGATAGATTTTGGAACTGAAGAGCTTAATAAGGAGTCAAGTTGAATAGTTGAATGCCTTGAACGTTATAACCAACTTAAGGATGCTGTGAGTGTCATGTTTCTGAATTTCCCCTTTTCATTTGAGTTGGATCTCTCTGACCTCTTAGTGTTAAAATGGTTAATGGCCTTTGATTCCCTGGCTGTCTCTTCATTTTTCTCTGATGTTCTGTGGGGTGTTTTTCCCTCACATTTTCTTTGTCTGGATGATTCTTCCCAAATAACTCATCCTCAATTTTTTTTCTTTAATTATAAAGTATTTTTCTTAATTACATCAGGTAAATATAGCCAGATAGCAACAATGAATGTCTTTTAGTGTTGAAGTTAGGGGGAATCTTATTTTCTTAGGCATAATTTTCTCAAACTGGAAGATTTTATAACCATTAGGGGTTACTTGTATAATCAGAAAAATTATATTGGTTAAATACATAGTCATCTTTGGGTAGGTGGTGACTAGTAGAAGCTTAATCTCCCAAGTTGTATTTTTTTTGTAATCCATTTAAACATGGGGATGAAAGAGCAAAGTGCTGTCTCAGAAGTAAGGACTGCAGGACTGTGGATTCTGGCTTGGAATGAACAAAGATGAGAAAGCCTGTGGGGGTAGCCAAGAAGCCCAGTGATTAAATGTCAATGGATGATTAGCCCCATTGTTGACTGATCTTTTCGGGATGGGATTGAACCCAGACCTTCAGTCATCAGAAAGTTGTTGACCTTCGAGGGCTGACTGTGTCCCTTTCTTTATACTCCTTTCCCCTTAGACGGTGGTCTTACGTCCACAGTTCCAGTCATGGGTGTGTCTTATGATCTCAGGTTTTCTCCAGGATTACCTCCTAGTTCAGGTACTACCCCATCTTCTCTGAAGGTCCTAAAACACCGATTATTTTTAAGTCAAGCTTAATTCATATTTGCGTTCATTTTCTAGGACTACTAGTAAAAGGTGCCTCGAGCGGATGACCTAAGACAAGACACATGGATTTTCTCATAGTTCTGGATGCTACAAGTTCAAAATCAAGATGGTAGCACAGCCACGTTCTCTCCGAAGGTTCCAGGGTAGAATCTTTTCTTGCCTCCTTCAGCTTCTGCTGGCCCTTGGGCTTCTGACATCCTCACTGCAGTCTCAGCTTCCTTCTCATGGTCCTCTTCTTTTGTGTCTGTGTGTTTATTTCTGAATCTCCTCCTCTCTCTTGTGAAGACACTAGCTACTAGATGTAGGGTCCATCTTAATCCTATTATAATGGCACCCTAACTTGGTTATATCTGCCAAGATCAAGTTAAGATCATAGTCATAGTTACTACAGATCAAAGGGTAAACATATATTTTGGGGAGACACCATTCAGCCCACACGTGTGTGCAGCCACTCCGTTAGACTGCCTGCTAAAGTCACTTGAGAGCACGTAATACGGGTATGTACTTACTGCTAAGAAGCATGACTTTCTTAGAGCTTAGCTCTGATATGTCACCATGTGTTTTAAACTTACCAAGACTCTGTCTAGCCCTTTGGCCCAGCCCTGCTTTCCCATTTCCTGTCTCAGGATTCCTTTCTCAAATGCTTCGAGCCAGTGAAACAGGAGTCCTTTTTGCTCTGGAATATATCCTATTCTCTCTCTTTTACACACACACACACACACACACACACACACACACACACACATATATATGTATATATATATTTTGTTCACACTATCTCTAGATACAGACTATTCCTATTTTTGATAGCCCTTCTTCCAGGTCTGGTTGAAATCAGCCATCCTTATGTAGTTTCCTCAATGTTGTAGTATTTAATGGTGCTTTATTTTTTTTTTGTCTGTGCTGTGTGACTTGCAGGATCTTAGATCCCTGATCAGAGGTTGTACCTGGACGCCTGCAGCCCAGTCTTAACCACTGGACCACCAGGGAAGTCCTTAATGGCTTTTTTATATAGAAGTATTATTGTAGTCTGCCTCACGTTGTTTCCTAGACTGCAAGCACTGTTTTTTTTCCCCCTCCTTGGAAGTCTTCTCAAAAATTTAATGTCATTTGGATTTCACAGTCACTTCAAGAAGGGTCCTCCTATGTGCACTATAGCCAAGAAAAGCCATGGCTTGGAAAGGTTCATGATTAGCCCAAAGAAACCAAGTGGGGAGGCCCAGCTGGAAATCTCACAAAGTCTTCAGGCTCCAAATGGCAAGCTGTTACCATGGTGTTAGAAATTAGAGGTCATCATACACTCCCAATAGCAACTGAAGAGAAGCCCCAAAGACAGAACAGTTGCCTAGTTTTCTGGGAAAATGTATGGATTCTGGGATATACAGAGAGGGCCTGAAAGTGGGGTTGACCCTAGATTGCAGACACTTTGCAGTCAGGATCTCAGCCAAATGGATCTTGGTTTTGCCCATCGCGCCTCTGAGGAGGAGCTCAAGGTAGGTTAGGATACACTTGTCCCCGACCTATAACATTCCATAGTCAGTATCCAAGCATGGTGTTCTGCTCTTTGCCAAGATGGTGGGCTGTCACTAAGGGATGAGAAACCCAAGGTGGTAAAGGTCTGGACTCAGGAGAGACTGGGGACAAGCATATTCCTTGATGTGTGACTTGTAGCATGTGGGGGGTGCAGTGTTGAGAGCAGAGTATTAACTGCAGATGACCACAGAGGGAGGGATGCATGCCACTGGCTCTAGGCAAAGTGAAATCTCAAGTTGCTGGTTGAGATCAGGTAAGGGTCCAAGTGTCTGCTGTGGCATTTCTGAACTATTTGCTAGTTGAGACCTTGTATTCTTTGCAACCTCATGGACTGTGGCTCCTCTGTTCATGGAGTTCTCCAGGCAAGAATACTGGGGTGGGTTGCTTTTCCTTCTCCAGAGGATCTTCCCAGACCAGGGACTGAACCAACATCTCCTGCATTGGCAGGTGGGTTCTTTCCCACCAAGCCACCAGGGAAGCCCTAGTTGAGGGCAGCAGAGGCTAATAAATGGAGTAGGAAATGGCAACTCACTCCAGCATTCTTGCCTGGAGAATCCCACGGATAGAGGAGCCTGAAGGGTTACAGTCCATGGGGTCGTACAGAGTCGGACATGACTGAAGCGACTTAGCACACACGAGGCTGTTAAAGGAACTTTGCGTTGCATGGATCAGCTTACTCTTTAAAGTATATTTTTATTTACTGTATGTTTGTTGTAAGAAACAAACCATAGTTGAAACCAACCATAGTTGGTTTCACCTCCCAACTATGTCCTGTAAGAACAATCAAGTATATTTAAAAGGGAACATTCTGCATGTTGGTGCTATAGGAGTACATTGTTGCTTCTGGTTTTTCTTTGTTCTTATCCATCTTTTCACGCCCCTTTTACGCATTTGTAATTCTTGCACGCCCCTTTTACGCATTTGTAATTCTTGCAGAGCTACAGCTTTGTATTCTCTTTTATTCAACATTATATCATCAATTCTATCAAGTAGCTACATGGACAAAGGCAAAAAGAACTGTGGGTACACCGGGTACAAACTCCCAGTGGAAATAAACTGATGTAAGATTTGTTGCTTTCAGTGAATGGGAGATAAGTGGAACTTCTATTGAACTGGAAGAAGTGGCAAAATGTCTGGACCATTAAGAAAATGGATTTTTTGATTTTGTGATCAGTTTGAAAACTAGGCCAAACAATAAAGCCATACTATATAGTACAGGGAACTGTATTCAGTATATAATGGAAAAGAATATGAAAAAGAATATATATATATATATGTGTGTGTGTGTATGTATAACTGAGTTACTTTGCTGTGTAGCAATTAAAGACAACATTGTAAGTCAATTGTACTTCAATAAAATTAAAACAAATACTAATGGGAAAAGTTAGACTTCAGAAAAGAATGTTTGTTATAATACAGTTCATTGACTCATACCAGATATATAAAATTTCATTACAAACCTCACTGGTTGCCACTAAAGTTTACTAAGGCAGCAGTGTATCTGCAAATTGATAAAAAATAAAGAATCAGCAAAAAGCAAAAACAAAACCACCAACAAAACTAGGTAACCAACTAGTTTTCCTGCAAATCAGATTTGTAAAGCAACATGTTAATATCTCTGTTGGGGTTAGTCTTTGTTTTTGACCTAGTTCTCTTCCTTAAATGCTTTCTGTAGATCACTAGGGAGACCAGATAATAATTGTGTGGTATCTGTTTCAAGACATTTTCTTTTCATTTTTATAAAGTAAGTTGATATGAAACTTTATCTATTAAAAAAATACAGTAGCCTTATCTTGTCCATACTTGTTTATGGTGGCACGTGTTCCAGTGAGCTGATCACTTACATAACCATCCTCCTGTAACTGAGCATTTGTTGTGTTTCTTTTTTAATCATTATTTTAAGATTCCTTTGAAGTTCCTGATGCATATTTTGCTTTTTTACTATTTTTTTAAACTTGTTTTTCTCAGGCTAAATTCTCAGGATATGATATCTGTTTTAAATATGACATTAAAAAAAAAAAGCTCCTGCTTTGAATTGCTAACCTGCTTTAAAAAGTCTTGATCAGTTCATATGTATGAATGTATTGACCTCACCATGACTGATCTGCTCTAGGTCTTAATTATTTAATTTAATTTTGTTATTGTTAGTACAATTGTAAAGAATCTGTCTCTCTTTGCTTTTCAGGTAGACCTAACTTTTTGGGTCTACCATTTTGAACATTATTTCAAGCTTTTAGAAAACACGATTATTGCCTTATCTCTTAGATCCTTTACATTCTCTGGAGAAAAATAAGACAGAATGATAAAGAACTTTTTTTGACTTCTCCATCTGTGAGATAATGAGGTTGAAACAAATTGTTCTGAGGGCCTTCCTAGCCTTTGCAATGTCCATAGCTTTGAGTTGATGAACCTTAAGTTTAAAGGGCGAATGGGATGCGACATGAGGAGTTCTGATACATGGACTGTGAACTGCCTGGTGATGACCTGTTGTGGCTCGTTTTTGTTTTTTTTGTTAATAGGTTTCGGTTTATAGAGCAGTTTTAGTTCATAGCCAAATGGAGCTGAAAGCTCAGAGAGTTTTCGTATATCCCCTCTCCCCACACGTGCACAGCCCCCCATGATCAACAACCCCCACCAGAGTGGTGTGTTGGTTACAATCAATGAACCTACACGGACTCATCATCACCCAGAGTCTGTTGTTTACATTAGGGCTTGTGGTTGGTTGTTGCATAAACAACATTCCTTTGCCAACAAAGGTCTCCCTAGTCAAAGCTTTGGTTTTTCCAGTGGTCATGTATGGATGTGAGCGTTGGCTCATAAAGAAGGCTGAACGTCGAAGAATTGATGCTTTTGAACTCTGGTGCTGGAGAAGACTCTTGAGGATCCCTTGGACTGCAAGGAGGTCCAACCAGTCCATCCTAAAGGAAATCAGTCCTGAATATTCATTGGAAGGACTGATGCTGAAGCTGAAACTTCAATAGTTTGGCCACCTGATGTGAAGAACTGACTCCTTGGAAAAGACTCTGATGCTGGGAAAGATTGAAGGCGGGAGGAGAAGGGGATGACAGAGGATGAGGTGGTTGGATGGCATCACTGACTCGACGGACATGAGTTTGAGTAAACTCCAGGAGTTGGTGATGGACAGGGAGGCCTGGTGTGCTGTGGTTCGTGGGGTTGCAAAGAGTCGGACACGGTGGAGCGACTGAACTGAACTGAGAGTTGTGTATCTACGTGTGTTACAGTATCATATAGTAGTTTCAATACCCTAAAAATCCCCTGTGCTCTGTCTTTTCATTTCTCTTTCCCCCTAGCCCCTGGCAACAAGTGATCTTTTTAGCATTGCCGTAGACTTTTCCAGTGTATCATGTAGTTGAGCTCTGGCTGGTTTTGCGGAGGCTGATGTCACTGTTGAGAGTCATTCCTCTGGAGTCTTTCCTCACCATTCCCTGGCTTCTACTGGGATCACCTTTAGATTGGGACTTTAGAGTCAGAGGGATTGATAAAGCCCTCCCAACCTGGCAGTCTTCTCTGGGACACCCTGGCTGAGGAATGTCCCATGAGCTTTGGTTGCAGTTGTCATTATGGAGCTGAGAGAAGAGAAGATTCAGAGGCCAAGGGTCTGGGTTCCAGTCCTCGGGCCGACTTGGATTAGCTGAGTCACCTGCCCTTTCTGAGGCTGGCCCTTTGGTTTCTGTGGAGTGATGCTACGTACTGCCCACTCCCATGTTACAGGGTTGATACGTGCGGGCTGGCCTTTGCTAACACCCAAAGAAGGTGCAACAGGCAGCCAGTCTGGTCCTAGGTTGAGCAGGTGAGTTGTTAGAAAGTTGTTCCCTGCAGGGAATGGAGGTCTGCCGTCCTGAAACTTCCTCCCATTGATGCCAACACTATCTTTTGGGGGCATAAAGCCAACCCCCTTGGCCCCATAACCATTTGTAGTTGGCTGTCATGCCTCCCCCCACCTCACTGCAGAAACTCTTTCTGAGCAAAACTTCTTTGCTCCTTCATCTGTCCCTCGTATCACATGGATTTTCCTCCTCCTCCTCATCTAAATATAAATGTTTTAGTAGAGAGAAGTCAATTTAACAGAAAATATTGAGACTTTTCTGTTTTCAACTCATTTTTCCTTTTTATTGAAGTATAGTTAATTTATAGTATTGTGTTTCAGGTGTACAGCAAAGTGATTTATTTATATATACATATATATATATTCAGATTATTTTCCATTATAGATTATTATAAGATATTGAGTATAATGTCCTGTGCTATACAGTAGGTCCTTGTTGCTTGTCTCTTTTATGTATAGTAGTGTGTATATGTTAATATCATACTCCTAATTTATCCTTCCTCCCCTCCTTTTCCTCATTGGCAACCATAAGTTTGTTTCCTTGATCTGAGTCTGTTTCAGTTTTGTGTATAGATTCATTTACTTTATTTTTTAGATTCCACATGTAAGTGATATCATATAATATTTGTCTTTGTCTGACTTCACCACGTATAGTATTCTCTAGGTCCATGCACATTGCTGTACATATCAATATTTCATTCTTCTTCATGGCTGAGTAATGTTTCATTATATATGTGGTATCTGTATATCTATATATAAATATAGATATATTTACATGATATATATCTCACATCATCGTAAGCCATTTGAGTTATTTCCATCACATGGATTCTTTAGTTCTGTGAACACCCAAGTTGGCATTTCAGATTATGGTGTAAAGAAGTGTTATGGGTTTAATTTTGTTCCCCCCAGGTTCATATATTGAGGCCCTGACCCCCAGGACCTCATAATGTGACTGCCTTTGGAGACAGAGCCTATTAAGAAGCCTATTAAGTTAAAATGAGGTCCTCAGGGTGGCCCCTAATCCAGTCGGACTGGTGTCCTTTAAGAAGAGGCAATGTGGACACACACAGAGACACCAGGGACACCTGAGCCCACAGGACAGAAGGGGAGCACACAGCAAGCAGGCGGCCGTCTGCAAGCTTGGGGCAGAGGCCTCAGGAGGAGCTAACCTGCCAGTACCTTGGTCTCAGACTCCCCAGCCTCCAGAGCTGTGGGTAAACACATTTCTGTTGTTTAAGCCATCCAGCCTGTGGTGCTTTGCTATGGCAGCCTGAGCAAACTCGGACGGGGGGGAGAGTTCAGTTTTATCCCGGTCTTCCCATTTCTTTTCATTTTCAGAGTCTTATTGCAGCCCCTCTGTGCTTTCCGTATTGAGCTTCTTTGGGGAATTAATGAAACTTTCAGATTGAATGTTGTCCTTTATCTTCTTATATGTCCTTAAGTGTCCTCTTATCTTCTGGGCAAAGAACAAAGAATCACTTTGAGCTTTATAAGCGGTGTTTAGGATGATGACCTTCAGACTGGCCACCTTTGATAGATCGTTTCCTTTGTGCTGGGCCTTTTTGCTGCTTTACACACCACCTTAAGAAACCCTTACCAACGAGGATCTACTGACTATAACAGGGAACTCAATATTCTGCTTTTTGTTTGTTTTTGCCACACTGCATGGCATATGAGATCCTAAGTTCCCCGACCAGGGAGTGAATCCATGCCCTCTGCAGTGGAAGTGTGAAGTCCCTACCACTGGACTACCAGGGAAGTCCCTCTATTCAGTATTTTGTAAAAACCTAAATGAGAAAAGAGTTTGAAAAATAGATACATGTGCCTGTATAACTCAATCACTTTGCTGTACACCCGAAACTAACCCAGCATTGTAAATCAGCTATTGTTGTTCAGTCGCTCAGTAATGTCTGACTCTTTGCGACCCCATGGACTGCAGCACGCCAGGCCTCCCTGTCCATTACCAACTCCCAGACCTTACTCAAACTCATATCCATGGAGTCGGTGATGCCATCAAACCATCTCATCCTCTGCTGTCCCCTCTTCTCCTGCCTTCAATCTTTCCCATATAAAATAAAAATTAAAAAAAATAGTAATAAAGGAAAAGAAATTTTTGCAAGGTGGGTATTGCCCTTCTATTTGACAGATCAGAAAGTGGGGAAGCAGAGAGAAATGACATGAGCAAGGCCAGGCAATGTAGATTTCATGAATCCACGAATATCTATGATCATCAGCCAGTGACAGCATCTGGGTGGTTTACGGGGTTGGAAATAGGCTGACTGCCCCCCCACCCCAATATTCTTCCTCTATCTAGTCCACCACGTCCCCCAGCCCCCTCCTTGGAGCAGTCCAGGGTGCCCACGTGACCTGCTCCACCGTGCAGACTGTTTATTGTGGAAATCACCAACCCCACTTTCATTTTTTTTCCTCTCATTTAATGCAATCCAATCGCTCAGAGCACTCTGTCAGAGGTAGTTTATTTGGGCCAGACCATTTGAGAATGGCAGAGGTTTCCTGTGCAGAGGTTTTATGTAGGTGCTGTGTGTGTGCTCGCGAAGGCAGATGGACATTTAAGTGTGTGTGAGACGAAGGACCACAGATCCTGGGAGCCTGGGGACCACTCAGTGTTGTAACCCTCACCCCCACACCAGCTGTGCAGCTCCTCCAGGCCTTCTGCATTTCCCATTTACGGGGCCCTTTTACTGTTATGACACCTGTTTAAATCTGGTGTTTCCATTACTCGGAGGCCTGGTAGGTGGTGGGAGCTGGCGGCCAGGCAGGGACGCTCTGCTGCTCCTAAGCTCAGGCCGCTGCCCCTTCTCCCTCCACTTCTCATGGAAAATCCATTCTTGGTGTTTTGTTTCAGTGAGAAAAGCATAAAAATATTTTCAGAGACCCTCCTCCTCACTACCCCCCCACCCCCAACCTTTCAGCCTTTGATGAAGGGGACCAAATCCCTTTTGAAGCAAAGAAAGCGTTAGTGAAAACATTGTCTTCACATTGGTTTTAGGGGAAAAAAGGATGATTTTTAAAGCACATTACGTGGACTTTGTCCGGTGAAATTCCGTGACATTAGATTTGTCTGGATCAGCTTTCTGTGTCATTTTTCTTAGAGTTATCGTTATCATCAAGCCAGGAGAACTTTGCTGTACACTGGGTGATATCTGCTCCCTTGAACAGATAGGAAGCCGTTTAGCAACATTTGTGCATTTAAAAAGTAAGTGCTGTTTCCAAAAATATAAAAATTGAAATGTAATATGTGTATCAAAAAGTGTACAGCATGTTAAGTGTCTAGCTTGATGCATTCTTAGAAACAACACACCCGTGTAGCCAGCATTCAGATCCAGAGTCCGCACGTGCTGAGACCCCAAAACCTTCCTCAGGCCCCTTCCTGTCAGCACCCCTCTAAGAGCACCTCAATCCAGGCAGTTTCTCACCTCGTAGAATATAGTGAAGTATACATGAAGAAGTCTTGTTCTTGCCCTGTCTCTGTTTATCCCCTTCTTTCTTTCTTCTCTTTGGCTGTGCTGGGTCTTTGTTGCTGTGTGCAGGGTTTCTCTAGTGGTGATGAGTGAGGGCTACTCTCTAGCTGTGAAGCATGGGCTCTAGAGCATGGGCTCAGCAGTTGTGACATATGGGCTTTGTTGCTCTGCAGTGTATGGGATCTTCCTGGCCCAGGGATCGAACCCGTGTACCTTGCATTGGCAGGCAGAGTCTTAACCACTGGACCACCATATAAGTCCTGCTCCCTTCTTCCTGTACTGTCAGCTAACTACTTTTCTTGGTTTCTTATGATTCTTTGTAGATTTTTGTTTTTAGATAAACAAAGGTGTGTATTCTAAATTTAAAAGACAGCACTCCATCCTGACTCTTTGTTCCTCAGTTGCATCTGACTCTGCGACTCCATGGACTGCAGCATGCCAGGCTTCCTTGTCCTGCACTATCTCCCAGAGTTTGCTCAGATTCATGTCCATTGAGTCTGTGATGCTATCCAACCATCCCATCCTCTGCTGCCCAGCCTCCTCCTGCCTTCAGTCTTTCCCAGCATCAGGATCTTTTCTAATGAGTCGGTTCTTCGCATCAAGTGGCCCAAGTATTGGAGCTTCAGCTTCTGCATCAATCCTTCCAGTGAATGTTGAGGGTTGATTTCCTTTAGGAATGACTGGTTTGGTCTCCTTGCTGTCCAAGGGACTCTCATGAGTCTTCTCCAGCACTGCAATTCGAAAGCCAGGGGGCCTAGCTTTTAAAAAGGTCAAGAAGCTCTTTGCTGAGCTGGATTTCTCTCCTGCTCTCTTCTTGTTGACGTTTTAAGGCTCGAAGCAGGCCTCACTATCTCTAGAAAGGCTTCTGGGACCTTCTCTGCTTGCATAGTAATCCACTGTGTTCTGATGGTCTGTTTGTGTGTCTTTGTTGAGGCTCTGGAGTTCTTGAGGGAGGTCCAGAGCAGACCTCGGTCATCCCCATTCCTAGCATGGGGGCAGGCACCTCGTAGTCGTCAGTTTGGTGCTTTCTCTGGAAAACAGTGAGTAACGAATTGACAGTCTCTCTGAGTGTCACACAGTGGATTGTGCCAGGGCTGGCCTTCAGACTCGCATGCCAGCTGAAAACCCTTGCCTGGGCACCTACGTGCCCATGAGGAGGTGCAGGGAACATTTAAGCTCTAATCAGATCAGGGTGATGGGAAGGAGGAAATATCTGGGTGGAGAACCAGCCTGCAGGCTGACTTAACAGTTCAAAGGACTTGCCAGCATCCCAGAGCTGCTGTGGGATCTCAGAGACCTGGGTCTTCATTACTTATTTTTGGCCAAGCTGCCCTGCTTGTGGAGTCTTAGTTCCCTGACCAGAGGTCAAATCCAAGCCCTCAGCAGTGAAAACACAGAATCCTACCCACTGGACTACCAGGGAAAGCCCTATTTTTATTTACTTTTAAATTATAAACAAAGCAAAATAACTTTTATTATCTTGGCTTGAGTTTTTAAAATGACTGCCTTTTATACATTTATCATCGGGACCCCTGGTGATCACACTAGACTACAGTGATCAAGTGATGACTAACTGGTGCAAAAGAGAACCATTTTATCCTGAGGTCTTTAGATTCTGACCGGTTCCTTGCAGGGCTCACTGAGTGAGGAAGGTGGGGTGTCCTGGGGTGGGAATGCTTTGCACCCAGGGTGGGTGGGCATACACACTGTCAGAGGTTGTCCCTATGAACAGCTCTTCACGACTATGCATCTTACTAGGAGTCAAACTCCATGAAAACTGGAACATGGAGAAAATGAGCAAAAGGGAAAGTGGAAAAATAGAATGTTGGAAAAGGGGAATTCTTGCTCTGGAAGTGCTCCCTACATTTTTATTTTTATTTTTTTTTCATTTTTAGAGTCTTTATTGAATTGTTTTTATAATATTGCTTTTTTAAAATTTATTTTTTTATTGAAGGATAATGCTTTACAGAATTTTGTTTTTTTCTGTCAAACCTCAACCTGAATCAGCCATAGGTATACATATATTCCCTCCCTCTTCAACCTCCCTCCTATCTCCCTCCCCATCCCACCCCTCTAGGTTGATGCAGAGCCCCTGCTTGAGTTTCCTGAGCCACACAGCAAATTCCCGTTGGCTATCTATTTCACAGATGGTAATGTAAGGTTCCATGTTGTAAGAGAAATGTAAGTTTCCACAATGTAAGAGAAATGTAACTTTCTCTTTCCATGCATCTTACCCGCTCCTCCCCTCTCCCCATGTCCGTCAGTCTATTCTGTGTCTGTTTCTTCTTTGCTGCCCTGTTAATAAATTCTTCAGTACCATTTTTCTAGATTCTGTATATATGCGTAAGAATACGATGTTTACCTTTCTCTTTCTGACTCACTTCACTCTGTATAATAAGTTCTAGGTTCATCCACCTCATCAGAACTGACTCAAATGTGTTCCTTTTTATGGCTGAGTAATATTCCATGGTGTATATGTACCACAGCTTCTTTATCCATTCATCTGTCGATGGACATCTAGGTTGTTTCCATGTTCTAGCTGTTGTAAAAGTGCTGCAGTGAACAATGGGATACATGTGTCTTTTTCAGTTTTGGTTTCCTCAGGGTATATGCCTAGGAGTGGGATTGCTGGGTCATATGGTGGTTTTATTCCTGTTTTTTTAAGGAATCTCCTTACTGTCTTCCGTAGTGGCTGTATCAATTTACATTCCCACCAGCAGTACAAGAGTGTTCCCTTCTCTCCACACCCTCTCCAGCATTTATTGTTTGTAGACTTTTTGGTGATGGCCATTCTGACTGGTGTCAGGTGATATCTTGTAGTTTTGACTTGCGTTTCTCTAATAACAAGTGATGTTGAACATTTTTTTCATGTGTTTGTTAGCCATCTGTATATCTTCTTTTGAGAAATGTCTGTTTAGGTCTTTTTCCCACTTTTTGATTATGTTGTTTGTTTTTCTGGCATTGAGTTGCACTGAGCTGCTTGTATATTTTGGAAATTAATCCTTTGTCAGTTGTTTCATTTGCTATTATTTTCTCCCATTCTGAAGGTTGTCTTTTCATCTTGCTTATAGTTTCCTTTGCTGTGCAAAAGCTTTTAGGTTTAATCAGGTCCCACTTGTTTACTTTTGTTTTTATTTCCATTTTACTCTAGGAGGTGGATCATAGGGGATTTTGCTTTGATTTATGTCATCGAGTGTTCTGCCTGTGTTTTCCTCTAAGAGTTTTATAGTTTCTTGTCTTCCATTTAGGTCTTTAATTCAGTTTGAGTTTATCTTTGTGTATGGTGTTAGGCAGTGTTCTAATTTCACTCTTTTACATGTAGCTGTCCAGTTTTTCCAGCACCATTTATAGAAGAGGCTGTCTTTGCCCATTGTGTGTTCTTGCCTCCTTTGTCAAAAATAAGGTACCCATAGGTGCATGGGTTTATTTCTGGGCTATCTTGTTCCTCCCTATGTTTTTGTGGGGGGCATGCTGCATAGCCTGTGGAATCTTGATTCCCCAACTGACCAG
The DNA here is from genome assembly GCA_007570785.1 of Antilocapra americana. NCBI lineage: Eukaryota > Metazoa > Chordata > Mammalia > Artiodactyla > Antilocapridae > Antilocapra > Antilocapra americana. The sequence continues at coordinate 1,149,753 of ML664172.1, read as the reverse complement.
GGATCAAACCCGTGTTCCCCGCAGTGGCAGTGCAGAGCCCTAACCCCTGGACCACCAGCGAAGTACTGCTCCCTGAGGGTTGTTTGTGCAGCATTCCACTGAAGAACGGGCCATGGGGATGCTTGAAGGTTTGGCCACCCTGGGATGCTGACCTGGGTGATGCGCTGCCCCACAGCCTTCATAGTGGTGGCTGGGGTTGAATGGGGACCCAGGTCTTTGATGGGTGGGCCAAGCTCATTCCTAGCCTCACAGGTCCTCAAATAGGGTCATCTTCCCATGAAGCTCCGTGAAGCTTGTAGTTCACTGTTGTTGTTCAGTCTCTCAGTCGTGTCCAACTCTTTGCGACCCCATGAACTGCAGCATGCCAGACTTCCCTGTCTTTTACTATCTCCCAGAGTTTGCTCAAACTCATGTCCATTGAGGCAGTGATGCCATCCAGCCATATTATCCTCTGTCACCCGCTTCTCCTCCTGTCTTCAGTCTTTCCCAGCATCAGTATCTTTTCCAGTGAGGCGACTCTGCATCAGGTGGTCAAAATACTGGTGCTTCAGCTTCAGCATCAGTCCTTCCAATGAATATTCAGGGTTGATTTCCTTTTGGATTGACTGGTTTGATCTTGCAATCCAAGGGACTCTCCAGAGTCTTCTCCAGCACCACAGTTCGAAAGCATCAATTCTTTGGCACTCATACCTTTCAGGAATTTTAAGGAATCAGAACTAATTTTAATATGCTTCAGTTTTAAGATGATATAAAAAAAAATTGGGTCAAGAAGAACTTCCTACATTAACTTAAAGCAAGAACTACCCTGAGAAAGTGTTACGCACTGCAGATACCCTGACAGTGATTGTTCTTTTAAGATTTTTTGGATGGTGAAGACTCAGTGATGGGCAGACAGAAATTAAGATTACTAAGTGCTGATTTTGGATACTTTGTTTTGTCCTGGGATTTAGAACAGAGCTGGTTATTAACACAGGGGCTCAGTTTCCTGTGGTTAAAGATGCTTGCTCTCTCAATGCAGAAACTCAGATTTAACGACTTTTTAATAAGGCCTGGAGATCCACAAAGGAAAATACCTCCTGGCCTGCTAGTTGTGCTTAGAAGTTAATAGCCAGTTTGGACATGTTTTGTTTCAGCCCCTACTGTGGTTTCTTGTATCTAAGAGTGCTCAATAAATACCTTGTGTTTTCTGTTCTATTGAGGTGTTAGGTTTTTGGATATGAAATCCAGGACCCTGGAGAGGTTCTCCTGATGCTGGGTGGCTATTTCTGATGGAACAAAGGGTGTGTTTGCCCTTGAATGGGGGTTTCGTGAAAGAAATGTTCAGCATATCCTGTGATTAGGTATTTAAGAGATCAGGAATCCTTTATACTTTAGAAGTTTTTTATCTAAACCTCATTCCCAACTGGGCACGCATAGAGCATCTATAGCTGGACTGCCCACCCTGGTGGCCACTAGCCACAGGGGCTACTACTCCTGAAATATGGGTGGTCTGATGTCTCCGAAGATGACAGACAGATGGCCAACAGGTACATAAAAAAGATGCTCAGCATCATTAATTTTTAGAGAAATGCAAATCAAAACTGCAGTGAGGTACCACCTCATACCGGTCAGAATAGTCATCATCAAAAAGTCTACAAATAACAAATACTGGATAGTGTGTGGAGAAAAGGGAACCCTCCTCCTACACTGTTGGTGGGAATATAAGTTGGTATAGCCACTGTGAAAACAGTATGAAGGTTCCTCAAAAAACTAGAGTTGCCATATGATCTAGCCATCCCACTCCTGGGCATATACCCAGACAAAACTCTAATTCAGAAAGATACATGCACCCTTACGTTCACAGCAGCACTATTTACAATAGCCAAGACATGGAGAAAACCTAAATGTCCATCAAGAGATGAATGGATAAAGAGATGTGGTATATATATTCAATGGAATACTACTTAGCCATCAAAAGGAATGAAATAATGCCACTTGCAGCAACATGGATGGACCTAGAGATTATCATATAATTAACCTTTTCACTTTTTAAAAATGTAACTGCTAGAAAACGTAAAATCATGTGTTTTATTGAGTAGCACTGGTGGAGGGAATGGCTACTCTTTTATCTTCCCGGGACCACCTGCTAGAATAGGTGGTGGTGGTGGTTTAGTTGCTAAGTCGTGTCTGACTCTTGGGACCCATGGACTATAGCCTGCCAGGTTCCTCTGTCCATGGGAGTTTCCAGGCAAGGATACTGGAGTGGGTTGCCATTTCCTTCTCCAGGGGATCTTCCTGACCCAGGGATCGAACCCAGGTCTTCTGCACTGCAGGCAGATTCTTTACCGACTGAGCTACCAGGGAAGCCCAGAATAAGTGGAATCTCTCTTATTTAAGGAATCTCTTAGTTCTGATGGGCTTTCTGAAGTGTGTTTTGAAGCCAGGGTATGGGGAAAATGACAGTTTGAAGGGAGAGTGACTTACAAACAGTGAGTTTTCATAATCAGTTCCCTGGAAGGACAGAGGAATTTTCTCTGCAGCAGAGTTAATTAAGGCAAATACAGATGATCAGGTAGACATGATACCAGTACCTATCATGAATAATAATAGCTCTGCACATTTAATTGCCTGACTTCCTTTTAAAAGCTTAAGAGTAAAGAAGTAAGAGTAGTCACAGAAACCCTAAAATAGTTTCAGAAAAATTAATCGAGAGCCTGGAAGCAGTAGAAAAGGAAGGGCAGTACAGCATAGGGAGATGAGATCTCATGCATCGCTTTGTCATATCCATAATGGTCCATCAGCATCAGGCTGTTCGCGCTGGGGCCTCCTAGATGGTGCCTGGTTGTAGCTGGCCCAGAGAGATGTTTCTCTCTCATCTCCGCTCCTGCTCCACTGCCAGAATAATTCGTTCATCCTTGCATCATTAAATCGCATGTAGAAAATGAACTTCATGCCTATTTACATGGCTTGCCTTTGGTTTATTTCCCTTCCTGTCGGTTGCTGATTTGTTTCCTCTGATGGATGCCAAAATCCTTGCAAAGAGACCTCGTTTTACATGGTTAACTCCTGTGTTGTTGAACAGAAAATACATATTCAGTTTGTATTTGTTAATGGTATAGTTAGTTTTCATTAAAAAAATAAAGTGGATCATTCATTTGGCGTCTCATCTGTGTTTCCCCTTCTCGCCCGTTCTCTCCATTTCTTTCACCCTTTCTCTCCTTGCTTTCTTTTTTTCTTCTAAGGTATAGGTCACATGGAGAAGTCCTAAAAAAAATGTGTGTTCAGATGGCCTGTCTGCACCTTTTTTAAAAAAACACAAAACAATAAAGCCTTGCCTTCACTGAGTGTCACTTTATTTTTTATTTGACCACCTCTGCCCTTCCTTCTGCATAGCCTCCTGGCGCTAAGGCAGCCCCCAGGGCTGGAAGGCCCTCACGTGGTACCCAGTGGCTGGCTCACAGCATAGACTCACCTTGGACAAGGGCCAGACCCAGGCTTGGAGCTGGGCAAGCACTAATGCACCAGGGAGCTGACTGGAAGGAGGCCCGGGGTGGAGTCCCCACGGGCTCAATGGAGGCCTGGTTTTACTTAAGATATTCCAAACAGTGAAGGGGGAATAAACAGTCCGCTAATTAAATCTGGAGGTGGCAGCAAACCTGGAGGTGTTGCAAAGCCCTCTGCACACAGAGGACGTTGGCAAAACACATGGAGCCGTGGAAAGGTGAGGCCAGGCTTGGGGAGATGAGATTTCTGCCTGGAAAAGTACAAGCCGCCATCTGGAGAGAAATTAGCCATTGGAAGCGCGCTCTGTGGGGCGTAAGTCAGTGGCGCTGTAATTGACTTGGAGCCAGAACTGGGAAGTTCTGTTTCTTGTTCTTGATAGTCAGTAGTAATCGTATATTTTTTTAACCCCTGAATTTATGACTCAGGGGTCGGGCCAGTCCTGCTGTGTTTAAAAGGCTCAGCCTTAAAGGTAAACTGATAAGAAAGGTATTCCTCCAAAATCATTTGCCCATCTGCTTCCATTTTATTTCCCCCTGAACCCCAAGGGTGGCCAGGGGTCTGAGATCTTGGAGGCTGGGCCTGGGAACTGGAGTGTGGCTGACCAGCCGGTGGGGCCAGCTGCCTGCTCAGTGTGGATCAAGACGTGCCCTGCTTCTGGGTGTGTGTCCACCAGGAGGGACCCTGCGATCGGTCTCTGGGGTACCCGACGGTTAATAAGGTTTATGGTTTTCCAGCGTTCATGGCCATGCTGCTTCCTGGGAGCCCTGTAATCACACACAGATGCTTTAGTGCTCTGAGCCGGCTTCCATTTCCCAGTTTGAAAATCTGCACTCATTTTTTACAAAAATGTGGGATCTTAGTTTTCCGACCAAGGATTGAGCCCAAGCCCCCTGCAGTGGAAGCACAGATTATATTAACTGCCAGGGAAGCCCCCAAAACTACACTCTTACGATGGAAAATAGGATTGCCTCGAGGGTAAAGAGCGGCCATCTGAGAAGTGAGATGTCTGTTCACGTCTCTGTGATCTGGGCCAAGTTGTTTCATTTCTCAGCCTCAAATTCCTTATCTGTAAAATGGCCCCAGAAGGTTAAAGAGATGTGGATAGAGACCTTTGCTTGGGGGTGAACTTCAGCTGCCAAAGTCTTTAGTGTCCCTGAACTAAGTATAAGTCATTTTCAGAACCTCTCCACTTGGAGTTCAGAGGCGACCCTAGCAGATGAGGGTGCCCTGAGAGATGGCACTCACCCTAGACAAGAACTGGGATAAAAATGGTGACATCAGTCCCAGTGGGGCTGACGATAGGACTTGCTGTTCAGTCGCTACGTCATGTCTGAAATCTTTGCGACCCCATGGATTGCAGCACGCCAGGCTTCCCTGTCCTTTGCCATCTCCCAGAACTTGCTCAAACTCATGTCCATTGAGTTGATGATACCATCCAACCATCTCCTCCCCTGTCGCCCCCTTCTCTTCCTGCCCTCAGTCTTTCCCAGCATGACACAGGACGGAGGTTCACATTTGAATTTTCTGATAGGGTTGCTTCATTGCCAAATTATCTTCTTGCCTTCCGACATGTTAGAGTGAGTAAACGTTTCCTGGAGGTTTACGAAGGCACTGAGGTCCTCACTTAAGCAAAAAAATGCTGACCAGTAATTGATGATGGAGGTGTGTGAAACTGCTGGGGCCACAGAGGGTTGAATCTGCCCTCTGAGAGCATCTTGCCTTGGCTCTCGTGGCTCTTCCTTTCCAAAGGAAAGGAAGGAAGGGAAGGAAGGGAGCTGAAAGAGCTCCCTTTGGGAAGGAAGGGGCTTGAAAGAGGCTTTCCATGGAATTGCAGGAGGAAAGGGGACCAGGTTGGAGGTTATAGTCTTAGAGTTTATAAACATGTCCGAAGAGCGGTTTTGCAGTGCCTGTTACTCTGTCCTTTTGAAGAGGAACTATTCTGGGGAGAGGGTGACCTAATTTGTTTCCTCTGTTTCCTTCTGGCCTGAACTGGGCAGGTGGCCCTGACTCACAAGGTCTTAGACCGCCTGAAAGGAAATCCGTTCGCTGATAGAGAAGATACACTGTGAGATAAAGAAGAGAAGGTTTTGCTGACAGCTTTCTCCTCTGCCTGACTCTTGCTATAGTCAGAGTACTAAATAACGAACTGGTGGCTGGACCACGCTCCTTCAGTTTCTGAAATCTTACCCTTGGAACTCCAACTAGCCCATAATCGTTTTCTAACTGTTTTATGTGCATTTGCTTTGTCTCCCTAATTCTAATCCTGAGGACTCCTGGAGAACAGAGTTCAAGACTATTTTCCACCATGATTGGACTCAATAAACACCTGGCTGAAGAATTAAAGAGGGGTTTAATTTCCATAATTTATATTCTTCCTGTTTCCCAAAAGGATATGATAAATATAACTTTGTGTGTGTTGTGTGTGTGTGTGTAGCTGTGGGGCTTGTGGGATTCTATTCTAGTTCCCCGACCAGAGATGGAACCAATGCTTCCTGAAGTGAAAGTGTGGAAACTTTAACCACTAGACCACCAGGAAATTCCCAGAATATTACTGAAATTTTATCTGAAGAAATATCTTAAATAAAAGTCAATATACTTAGTGCATTGGTATTCCTGCCAACTCTGGAGAAAATATCTTTATTGATCTGTTGCCCCCTCCCCCTCCTCCTTCAGTCCCTACTGTCCCTAGTAACCTATTTCTCTCTGTGAATGAATGACTTTGTGTCTAAATACTGAGGCCTCATCCACCCCCTTGTGTGCCCAGTTCAGTCGCTCACTCGTATCCGACTCTGTGACCCCATGGACTGCAGCACACCAGGCCTTCCTGTTTATAACCGACTCCTGGAGCTTGTTTAAACTCACGTCCATCAAGTCGTTGATGTCATCCAACCATCTCGTCCTCTGTCATCCCTTTCTCTTCCTGCCTTTAATCTTTCCCAGTGTCAGGGTCTTTTCCAGTGACTCAGTTCTTCTTCATCAGTTGGCCAAAGTATTGGAGTTTCATCTTCAGCATCAGTCCTTCCAATGAATATTTAGAACTGATTTCCTTTAGGATGGACTGGTTGGATCTCATTGCAGTCCAAGGGACTCTCAAGAGTCTTCTCCAACACCACAGTTCAAAAGCATCAATTCTTCGGCACTCAGCTTTATAGCCCAACTCTCACATCCATACATGACTACTGGAAAGATCATAGCTTTGACTAGGTGGACCTTTGTCAGCAAAATAATGTCTCTGCTTTTTAATATGCTGTCTAGGTTGGTCATGGCTTTTCTTCCAAGGACCAAGTGTCTTTTAATTTCATGGCTGCAGTCACCATCTGCAGTGATTTTGGAGCCGAAGAAAAGAAAGTCTGTCACTGTTTCCATTGTTTCCCCATCTATTAGCCATGAAGTGATGGGACCAGATGCCATATCTTAGTTTTCTGAATGCTGAGTTTTAAGCCAGCTTTTTCACTCTCCTCTTTCACTTTCATCAAGAGGCTCTTCAGTTCCTCTTAACTTTCTGCTGTAAGAACGGTGTCATCCGCATATCTGAGGTTATTGATATTTCTCCCGGCAAGTTTGATTCCAGCTTGTGCTTCATTCAGCCCAGCATTTCACATGATGTACTCTTCATTTAAGTTAAATAAGCGGGGTGACAATATATAGCCTTGACGTGCTCCTTTCCTAATTTGGAGCCAGTGTGTTGTTCCATGTCCGGTTCTAACTCTTGCTCTTTGACCTGCATACAGGTTTCTCAGGAGGGAGGTCAGGTGGTCTGGTATTCCCATGTCTTGAAGAACCTTTCACAGTTTGTTGTGGTCTACATAGTCAAAGGCTTTGGCATAATTAATAAAGCAGAAATAGATGTTTTTCTGGAACTCTCTTACTTTTTCGATGGTCCAGCGGATGTTGGCAATTTGATCTCTGGTTCCTCTGCCTTTTCTAAATCCAGCTTGAACATCTGAAGTTCATGGTTCACATACTGTTGAAGCCTGGCTTGGAGAATTTTGGACATTACTTTGATAGCGTGTGAGATGATTACAATTGTGCGGTAGTTTGAGCATTCTTTGGCATTGCCTTTCTTTGGGATTGGAATGAAAACTGACCTTTTCCAGTCTTGTGGCTCGTGCTGAGTTTTCCAAATTTGCTGGCATATTGAGTGCAGCCCTTTTACAGGGATTTGAAATAGGTCAACTGGAATTCCATCATCTCCACTAGCTTTGTTTGTAGTGATGCTTTCTAAGGCCCACTTGACTTCACTTTCCAGAAGGTCTGGCTCTAGATGAGTGATCCTACCATCATGGTTATCTGGATCATGAAGGAAGAGATACCTGGAGTAACAGACAAGTTTGGCCTTGGAGTACAAAATGAAGCACGGCAAAAGCTAACAGAGTTTTGCCAAGAGAACGCACTGGTCATAGCAAACACCTTCTTCCAACAACACAAGAGAAAATTCTACACATGGACATCACCATATGGTCAATACTGAAATCAGATTGATTATATTCTTTGTAGCCAAAGATGGAGAAGCTCTATACAGTCAGCAAAAACAAGACTGGGAGCTGACTGTGGCTCAGATCATGAACTCCTTATTGCCAAATTCAGACTTAAATTGAAGAAAGTAGGGAAAACCACTAGACCATTCAGGTATAACCTAAATCAAGTCCCTTATGATTATATAGTGGAAGTGACAAAAAAGATTCAGGGGATTAGATCTGATAGACAGAGTGCCTGAAGAACTATGGGCAGATGTCCCTGATACTGTACAGGAGGCACTGATCAAGACCATCCCAAGAAAAAGAAATGCAAAAAGGCAAAATGGTTGTCTGAGGAGACCTTTACAAATAGCTAGGGAAAAAAGAGAAGGTAAAGGCAAAGGAGAAAATGAAAGATATACCCATTTGAATGCAGATTTCCTTGTGTGCTGGGGAGCTTACAATCATCATCCCCCTTTGGGGCTTCCCTTCTCTGTTAGGTTAATCCTGCCATGTGTCCATCAACCACCGCTCTCCAGGCTGTTGAATAAACAGAAGAGAAGCTTCCACTCTGTTTGTGTCAAGTCATTTCCTTGGGGGAGAATTTCTGAAGGATTGTGATGGGTTTGGTTAGAGACTTGGGTGATGGGAGAGTATGGACCACGAGGAGCTTAAGAGGGTGGAGACTGGGAGATGTGAGACATGGGAGATTTCAGTTTGGGGTTAGACTTGGTGACCTCTGAGACTCTTTCTGTATCCTCAGGTTTTTTGATAAGCAGCAGGGTGGGGCATTGGTGGGGATAGGTCACTGACAAGGGTGATTTTGGTCTGGGAGTGTCTTCACTTGCCCAGGAGTCATTGACTAACTGTCAGCTCTGTGATCCACCAGGGTAAAGGGGGAAATGACAGATTTTTGTTGCTTTTTGCTTATGAGATCTTCATGCTCTTTGTTTTTATTTTTTTTAATTTAATTTTTAACTTTTATATTGGAGCATAGTTGATGAAGTGTTAGTTTCAGGTGTATAACAAAATGATTCAGTTATACATATATCTATTCTTTTTCAAATTTCTTTTCCCATTTAGGTTACTGCAGAGTACTGAGCAGAGTTCCGTGTGTTATACAGTAGGTCTTTGTTGGTTATCTCTTTCAAATATAGCAGTGTATACACTGCGTGCTCTTTGAATGTTTTATTCCTCTTTGTCTTGCTCTTAGTAATTTCTCAATAACAGTTGGTTATTTAAATAACAAACTGTAGCTTTAAATTGCCTCTGCCAGGAGTCATTAAGACCTTTTAGTTTTAAAACTTTCCATTTGAGGTTGTAAACATTGGCATAGGTTTCCTGCCAATGTTGAGATGCAGGTAACCTTCCCTAAGAGGCTTATAACTTAGGTTTCCCCTACCCTCCCTTTACCAAAACTTGGCTTTCCAGAGAATGCCTCTGTCAGCATGAGATCATTCCAGTGGGTATAAGAAGAGTCTCAGTTCCAAGTGAGGCCAGGGACCCCAGACTTCTGGGTTAATAAGGGCAGGAGGTATGAGGAGTTTGAGAGGTGGGTGTGTATTGCTGGGGGGAGCTTCTAGCTTGAGCTTCTGCCAGGGTGACTCCATCTGAGCCGGAGTGTGTCAGATGGATTCTCTGTGCTGGAAGCCTGCTTTTCAGGTGTCTCCTCCTGAACGGGTGGCTTGGATATCTTTGGAAGTTCTTAAAGGCTTCACGGAAGGTCAAGATCAAGAAATGCGGAGACCACGGAGCTTTTGAGATCCCCACAGAGATGCTGTGAAGGTAAAGCACATGATGAGCTTTGTGAACCCCAGACTCACCAGAAGGATTCCCTCCTGTGGCCTCGAGGTCCGAGAAGCATCATCAGATTGTCTGAGAAGGAAGGGGAGTCACGGGACCTCCCTGGAGGACTTCCTGGCCAGGTGGTTTAGTGAGCAGTTCTATCTCTGTTCCCATTGACTTAACAGGCTCAGAAGGTCATTGCTGTGCTAAATGAACTTGGCTCATAGAGCCCCTGACCACAGACAAAATAGTTAACTGTTGGCTGGTCTAGAAGTTTCTAGAAGTTTCCGTGATACTCTGTACATTCAATGGAGTCAGTGGAACAGCTGATTGGGCCTTTGAGCTCATTTGGTTGTGCTGCCTGCTCTGCTCTGCTACCACGGCCTTCCCATCCTTCCTCCATCAGTCTGTTGCTGCGAGAACACGGATCTGATCCTGTTTGATAACTCACCTGCCTGGGCCCAGTGGTGTCATGTGGGCATCACGTCTGCCAGCTGGGCCTAAAAGCTCAGCACAGTGGTAAGGGCCCAAGTGATGAGGTTAAGCAGGCCAGGTTCAGAGTTACTGGGTGATGAGGTCAGGCAGACCTGGATCACTTGGGTGAGCTGTTTAACATCCCACCCCTCAGATTCTATCTTCATCAGGAAGGTGGGTGGTGATGAGTCCCTGGTGTCAGGAGTCAAGATTAAGAGCACAGTTCTGGGACCAAGCTGCCTGGGTTTGAAATCACCCCATGATTGCGAGCTGTGTGATTTGGGGCAGGTCACTTGACGCTGCCTCAGTTGGCTCATCTGTAAAACAGGATTGTTGGAGGGAGTAAGTGACGCCTCCCAGATATGGACCTTACGTGGTGTGTAAAAGGGCATTACATGATCAAATGGAGAACAAAACACTGGAGCAGAGTGTGAGCTCAATGCATTTTAGACCATTTGCTTATTAATCTTGGCAAAGAATGAACTCCAATATTATATTTCACCATTTTGCACTGGATTATCCATTTTCCTGTTGGAAAGCTCTCAGGATCAAACCCATCACCAGCAAAAGGAGGGAAATCTTGCTGCTCATTGCCGTGTAGCAAGGGAAGAGCACGGGGCTGTGGAGTTGGACAGAATCGACTTTCAAGTCCTGGTTCTGGCATTGACTGGCCGTGCAATTTGACCCTGAGTCTTAGATTTTTTCATCTGAGCCATGGCCACCTGATGGCAAAGAACTGAGTCACTGGAAAAGACCCTGATGCTGGGAAAGATTGAAGGAAGGAGAAGGGGATGGCAGAGGATGAAAGGGTTGGATGAGGTTCCTCAGGATGCCAGGATGGGAGGCTGGGTATGTATTGCTATGTCTGTTTTATCGGTGAACAGAGAGGTTCAGAGATTTGCCCACAGTCACACAGTTAGCCTAGAAGCTCTTGGGACTGTGTCCAGGGTTGTCCCTGAGTCCTTCATGCTCTTACTCTGAAATAATGGTCTTCCCTCCTCATTTTCGAATCCCAGACATCTTCCTTGAAGGAGTCTTAACTGGGTCGTTCATGTGACTTGTCCTCAGTTGAGAAGAAATGCATTGTGTTCCTGTAAACCTCTCTTAATTGCACTATTTGAAACTTTTTCTCCGAAAGTTAATGAACTCTTCAGTTCATTAAGCTATACTTAGTGAAAATTGCACCTGTGAAAGTTTGAGGGTGCCCTTTTTTATATCTTGGTGCTGTAGACCTGTTGTTTGATTACATTTGTAGAAGGAAAATAGATATAACAGATGTTTTATTTGCTGTAGTTCTCTTGGTTGGTACCTTTGGTAGGGTGAGAAAAGTTGAAAAGGGAAACCTTATTTTGCAGAAGAGTTACTGCTGTTCAGAAACGTGATGTTGGGTGCCAGGCCAATGCTGTATAAACCCTGAATGGTGATGCTCTACTGAGAATGATCAAGTATGTGTTAAAATTTTGATATTTGTTTTACAGATGGATGGGGAATTATAGCAATTGTGAAACCAATTAATTTCTTAACAATTAGAGTTAAATGATTAATTTCTTAACAGTCTGACTTCTCAGCTTTACTTCTTAGAGGCTCAGTTGCCCTGTGTGTTTCACATCATCCTTTGGGATGTGAAAACCAAGACTCAGAGAGGGCAAGTAGTTTGCCCAAGGTCACACAGAACTGAGTACTGGAGCCTTCTGTTTTCTGGAATTCCAGAGGATGAACTTTAAGAAAAACTTCTAGAAATTGTTTTTTTTTTTTGGTTGGGGGGGTGGGGGTTGGGGAAGGGGCTAATTGAAACTAAGACTTCCAGCTTGGTATTTTGCCAGCTTTCTCTTATTTCTGGTTATCTGACCATAAAATAGAAAGCCAGCCTGGTTAATAATTTTAGGACGAGGGTTTCTTTTCAGAGATGGTGGCAGGATTGAAGTAACTAAGAGTCAATCTAGCAATGTATCCCTTCCTAAGAAGTTCAGGAATGAGCAAGCATGAAGCCACTTGATGTGTCCATTCGTGTAGTTGGGGAAGACAGGAAGCAGGCATGCATTGTTTATTAAGCACCTGCCCCGTGGCGGGCTGCGTTCTCTCACTCATGCTGTGTATAAACCCCTGATATTAGTAAGGTGTGGGTCCTTTCCAGGATTTATTGTCTCATTATGAAGCAGGTGTTCCTTCCCCCTTTTTAATTGGTCCAGTGCAGGGAGTCGGTGGGTGAAGCAGTCTTGAATTCATCCTCTGGTTCCAAGACCAGAGTTCTCTCTCCTGCCCCACAGCTTATGTTACATAATGTTTCTTTATGTTTATGTGCAATATAAATCTCTAGTTGGACGGCTGGGAAGTGCTTTTGGCTGGCTTTGTTGCTTCAGCTGTCTGAAAGGAATGGCTTTCATAAACACGGAGAGGGACTTGGATTTTCACGTTGTGATAATTCATATTCCAGAAGTGGGAAAGGTCATTCCCACGGGAATTCCACGAAACCCCCAAAGCGGTGGGTCCTGAATGAGTTGGCTTGCCCTGGGATGGCCACATTTTTTTCTTTTTTTGATACTTAATGCCACACATACCTTTTTTTAAAGAAAAATTTCATGAATGAAGAGGTCAGAGTCAAAAGAAAGGAAAAATAAAATCTCACCCACAAACTCATCATTATTTTTTTTTATTGAAATATTTTGATTTCCAATGTTTCAGGTGTACAGCAAAGTGATTCAGTTATATATTAAACTCACTCTTTTTTTGAGTTGATTTTTTAAAAAATAATTGATTTCATTTAATTATTTTTCTTTTGGCCGGGCTGGGCCTTTGGTGCTGTGCGCAGGGGCTGTTCTTTGTTGTGGTACTTGGCCTTCTCATTGCAGGGACTACTCTTGTGGAGCACATGCTCTGGAGTGTGCAGGCTTCAGTAGCTGGGGTCCATGGGCTTAGTTGCTCCATGGCATATGGGATCTTCCCAGACCAGGGATGGAACCTGTGTCTCCTGTGTTGGCAGGCAAGATTCTCATCCACTGGCCCACCAGAAAAGTCCAAACTCATTATTCTTAAACAGCTTTTGCTAGTGTTTCTTTTTTCTTTTATTTGGTATTGTATAATGATAAAACATAAAATTTACCGTGTTAACTATTTTTAAGCATTTATAGTCACACTGTCATACACCCGTCACCACCATCCATCTCTAAAACTTGTTCATCTTCCCAAACTGAAACTCCATATCCCTTAAACCATAGCTCCGCCTTTCTCCCTCCCCCTAGTCCCTGGCAACTACCATTTTATTTTCTGTATCTATGAGTTTGACTGTTCTAGATACTTCATAGAAGTGGAATTCTATAACTTGTGTTTTTTTGTGACTGGCTTTCACTTAGCATAATTAACATCTGTGTTGTAACATATGTCATAATTTCCTTCCTTCAAGGCTGGATAATATTCCATTGTATGTGCATATTACATTTTGTTTATCTACTCATCTAATGATAGTTTGTTTTCATATCTTGACTCCTGTGCATGCATAATGTTGGTACAAACATGGGTGTATCTGTCTGAGTCCCTACTTTTAGTTCTTTTGAATAGATAGATACTCAGAACTGAATTGCTGGATCATTCATGATAATTCTGTGTTTAATTTTTTGAGGCACTCCACATTGTTTTCCACGATGGCTACACTAATTTGCATTCCCATCAGCAGTGCACAAGCCTTCTGATTTCTGAAGTGATAACTCATTGTAGTTTTCATGTGCATTTCCCTAATAGTTAGTGATGCTGAGCATATGTTCATGTGTTGTTAGTGTTTACAATATTATTATTATTTGACAATATTATTGTTAGTGTTTATCTTTCCAAGTGTTTACCTTGGCATTTGTTTCTTTTTTTTTTTCCATAATGTAATCACAGTCTATGCAAAATTATGTTTGAAATATTCTATATTTTCCACTGAGTGTCATCATCAGTAGGTCTAGTTTTACATCAAAGTGCACACCCACCCAGTTAGTGCTGTATTTCGTGATAATTTTCATCACCCCAAACTCTTCTCTTTAAGGAAAGCCAAGATCACTGGGATGTTAGCAGCTATCTGTCAGTCGGACCAAGGGGCCCTGCACATGGTAAATGCTCTTCTGGATTCCAAGTAAAGGCTCTGAGGTTTATTTTGCAGTGGAAAGAGTCTTAGGACAAGTTTTCATTTTTCCTTCGATCCTGATGCCTGGAAGGTTTGTGGACAGCCTGTCTGTGATGTGTATGACCTCATAACTTGGACTGTTGAATAAACGGGTTAATTGCATTGCCTTGATTTCTAAATAGAGAAGAGTGTTTGTGGGTGAGCACATCCAGCTCTCCTGTGCTTCTAAACTTCCTTTTTCCTTTTTTTTGTAGTCTTTAGAGCATTTTTTCACAGAGACAGTGTTGTGGGGTTGACTTTCCCAGGCCATCCGTAAGGACCAGGGAACCCACGTGTTGATCCCCGTGCAAGGCATGCTGGGAAGATCAGACTGATGGAGTTTGCAGCTGGCCCTGCCCCATCCCTGTGACTGTCCCACACCACTGCGCCCAGGTTTCCTCATCCATAACATGGGGATAGTATCTGCCAGCATGCACTGTCATGGGGGAAAAGGAGTGAACTGATTAATCAGTGGATTAGTTTCCTAAGTCACAAATTTGGTGGTTTTTTAATAATAGCACCAATCTCCCTCCCAGTTCTGGGAGCCAGAAATCCAAAATCAGGCTCACTGGCTAAAAATCAAGATTGTCGGTCCGAGGCACACTTTCTCTAAGACTCTAGGGGAGAATCTGTACCCCACTCACTTCTCCCAGCTTCGAGTGATTGCCCGAGTTCCTTGGCTTGTGGCTGCATCACTCCTATCTTTGCTTCTGTGTATGCTTTCCTCTTGTAGCTATGAATCTCCCTATGAATCTCCATCTTGTCAGGATAACCATGACTGCATTTAGTTAAAACCCTCAACTGTATCTCTTGACATGTAATAGGCACCGGTTTTGGGGATTAGGGTTTGGGACTGTCTGAGGGGACATTTTTAGCCTTCCACAGTGAGCAAAAATAGTAACGGTATGCTCTACCAGTGATTTTGTGTGATTGGGATTGTCTTAACGTTTCTTAGGTGGATCATCTGAGATCACAAGGTGGGTCAGGGAACAGTTATGGTCTTAACCCCCACACTGTGACTATTTCAGCCTCTGGTGTAGTTCCTGGCAGAAGACGGGAGCCCAGTGCCTGATAACTTACTATATTTCCGATAATTTTCTGCTACACTGTGCTGTCTCTCATTCAGTTTTATTCTATTATCCTTTCTTTTTTTTTTTTTAACAAAACTAATTAATTTACTTTTGGCTGGGCTGGGTCTTCATGCTGCCCAGGCTTCTTCTCTAGTTGTGGCGGGCGGGGGCTGCTCTCTACTTGCGATGTGTGGCCTTCCCATCGCAGTGGCTTCTCTTGTTATGGAGCACAGGCGTTAGGGCACACCGACTTCAGTAGCTGCAATGCGTGTGCTCAGCAGTTGCGGCTCCCAGGCTCTAGAGCACAGCCCCGGTAGTTGTGGTGTGCACGGGCTTACTTGCTCCACGGCTTGTGGGATCTTCGTGGGTCAGGGATTGAACCCGTGTCTCCTGCATTGGCAGGCGGATTCTTTACTACTGAGCCATTGGGGAAGCCCTGTCCATGTTTTCTTCTTCTTTTTGCAGTCATGGAGGACTTAGTTATGTGGGCACCAAAAGCGTGTTGACTTTTGCAGGCTTGAACTTGGGATCCATAGCTCTGATGAGCCAAGAGGATATGATGTCACATATTGTTAATCACACCCAGGTATTAGTAATTTCCTTCCTTTGGCACCCGCGGGGACGGTTCAGTGGACCCAGTGAAGACTTGTGAGACACAAACCCATGTCTTTCTCAACATTCCCGAATATGTTTTCACCTGCCCAGTGAATCTTACTTTGGATCATGGCCACGATTGGGAGCCCTACGCTCATTTTTCTTACATCACTTGTTCCATGGAGATGTTGCCCAATTCCAGTTTTCTTCTGTAGGAATGAGTGTTGTTAGCATTGGGTGCCTGAATGTATGTAGCAGTGGAGGTTTGATAGCCTGTGAAGTTGCTGATTTCACACTGTCTTTTCTGGTTTTAGAAGCGGTTCCTTAGGTTAATTCAACACGCAGGTGTTTATTGCATGCCAGGCTCTAGGGGGCTTGCCAGATGGAACTCCTAAGCTAAGTGAGTAGAGGTGGAATAAAGCGTTGATCATAATTTACAGTAATGGAAGCCAAGGTTGAGTGGGCATCAGAGCCTGATTTAACAAGAGGCCTTGTGAAAGCACAAATTGCTGGCTCAGAGATTCTGATTTAGCAGGTCTGGGGTGGAGGGCAAGAATTTTGATATTGATGCTGCTGATCCAGGAACCACACTTTGAGAACCACTGTGAATGGGAGTCATGGATGACAGACCGTCTAACCCAGCTTGGAGGTCAGAAGGGTTTCCCAGAGGTGGAAGGGGCTCAGCTGGCCTTCCAAGGATGAGTTGGATTTTCCTAAATGGCAAAAGAAGAGGGGGTATTCCAGGGAAGCACAGTGTGTGTGGCAGGCTAGGGAATGGAATGCCAGGTCATGATTTTGGAAGGGTGGCCGGTAGGTGAAGTGTGAAGAAAGATGCAAAGGCCGAGAACAAACTCCTGTGCCCTCAGAGCCAGTATAGACCCCTTGGAGGGTCTTTTTTGTGCGAGGGCACAGGGATCTTACGTTTCTGTAAAAGTGCAGTCACATCTGTGGAAAGCTAAGTGCCTGTTGGCAAACCTGATGAGGTCCTTCCATCCACTTCTGTGTCAGTATCTCAAAACGGGTTGGAGGCTGCAGGTACACGTGTGATAGGAATAATGAGGGTTGGAAGCAAGAAATAATGTGGCTGTATCTCGCTTTCCATCTCTCCCGACCTGGGACACAGGCTTTCCACTTGAACCAAATCAGCTTTGTCCTGTGATTTCCCCCCCAACCCCCTGCCAGCTTCAGGCCTCAGGAGGCCTGTTTGTTTCAGAGAGGGCAACTCAGCCACACGGGTGGGGGCCACACTGAGACCTACAGGCAAGGGCTCTGCATTTCACATCCTGGAGGATTCCAGGACTGTGGTTATATCAAGATTAAATCTTTTTACTTTCTTTCTACCTTGTAACACTTTCAGCCTCTGCATTCCTGACCCTGTGTATTGGTAGCTCACCTTTAGAACCCCAGAAGCAAGAACCTGGAATCTGCAAATTTTCTTGTTCAACCAGTTTGGTTGGATAATTGCCTTCTCGGTTGAAAGCAGTTTTTACTTTCTTGAGACCTGGGTTTGTATTACGTTTGGGGGCAAACATCTTTGATTCTACAGTGGGTAAGTCAGTTTTTCATTTCCGCTCTCTGATTATGCGGTGGAAGGAATTGGGAATGGGGTGGAAGAAGGGGGCCTTCAGAACAGCTTTTGAGATGCAAGGGGATTCACATCCCTCCCCTCCACATACACCCCCCTCCCCCGCCCCCACCCAGTAATGTCCCTCTGTTTCAGTCCTTTGGGGGGAATGTGCTGGAACATTGTTTTTACAAGTAGATCTGGTTTGATGTAAAGATAGTACCTGACAGGCGTGATCCCTGTATAAGAGACAGACTGCTTTAAAACAAATTCAGAATTTCACATTTTCAAGAAAGGTGCGTCTGGGTTTCTAAGGAGCTTATTTTGACAGTCTGATTCCACTGCTAAAAAACATGGAAGGAATGACTAGTACTGAGAAGGTGACAGTTTGTGGGTTACCTGCCCTCTTGGTGGCTGAGCTGTAGTGATTCAGAGTTTGCATTGTGGTGATGGATCTTAACGAGACTTATTGTGGGGATCATTTGCAATATACACATACACGGAATTAATGATATACACCTGAAACCAATATAATAATGTTGTACTCAATTATATCTCAACTGTTGTTGTTTGCTGTTCATTTGCTGAGTCGTGTCTGACTCTTTGTGATCCCGTGGACTGCAGCCAGCCAGGCTTCCCTGTCCTTCACTGTCTTCCGGAGTTTGCTCAAACTCACGTCCTTTGAGTTGGTGATGCCATCCTCAATTAAAAATGAGTAACACACGTTAGCCCTTTGCAAGATGGTAGCACTGGAACTCAAAAAGCAATCTGTTAATGATGAACACGGGCAACTGAAATGGTGAGAAAACTGATGAGGACAGCAATCTAAATTGCATGGTCTAGTGGGGAAGAGTGAGGACATCGGTTGCCTGCGTTTGAATTCCAGCTCTAAGACCCTGAGAAATCATGTGTCCAAAGTTAAGTGACAGCTCAGGCCTTAGTTTCCTCATCTGTAAAATGGGTATATATACATCCGTCTCACAGGATAATCATAGAGATTTAATGAGTTATTTGTGAAGAGCTCAAAATAGCATCCGGTGCATGGTACGTGTGTGTATGTGTTGCTGCTGCTGCTTAGTTGCCTAAGTTGTATCTGACTCTGTGCGACCCTATGGGCTACAGCCTGCCAGGCTCCTCTGTCCGTGGGATTCTTTAGGCAAGAGTACTAGAGTGGCTTGCCATGCCTTCCTCCAGGGGATCTTCCTGACCCAGGAGTCAAACCCTGGTCTGCATTGCAGGCAGATTCTTTACCGCTGAGCCACCACGGAAGCCCATGTGTATGAATGGAACATATATATGGTACATTTGTATAAATGTTTATGACAATAAATCACTTTCTAGGACATAAGAATAATGTTGAAAAAAGTTAATGAGAAACTTTTCTGAGTTTTTAGTACAGAGCTCTTAGCCCTCTCGAAACTCTACTTTGCCTTTCATGTCCCGTTTTATGTAGTTTGTTCTAGAACATTCATGTTTTCTCTGTGATTATCTTAGACTTTTTGAAAAGAAAAGAAGGCACTGGGAGTTTTCCTCAGAATTTCATCCCTGACATTAAATAGTTTGGGAAAAGAAAGGGCCGGAAGACTCTTGCAGAGGGTTGTGTCTATGGTTTTCCAACTGTGGGTTATAAAGTATTTGTTGGTTTATTTAAGACACTTGTGATAACATTAAAGAATTGAAGTAGAATAAAAAATTTCAGTGCAGCCCACCTGATACAGTTGGCGTTGTATGAAACATTTTTTGTGTTGCATACCTGGGTGGGTTGGTTTTACCACTGGACCCTAACTCACTGTCCTTTTGTGTCTCCACCTGCCAGCATGGTGTCTCATGCCTATTTCTGCCAGTCAGTTTGAACTGTCCATCAGTTTTGCATGCATTCTCAACATAGATTTTCTTAAAAATGTTTTCTCTTTGTCCTAGAAACCAGGTGTAAGTTTAGGGTTTTTATACTTTAGAAATTTTTTTTTTTAGTGTTAAACTTTTCCATTTTGCTCTTCTCTTCCTGGAACTTTGGTGAATTTTGATGTTGCATGTGATCAGTCCAGGATCAGGGCGGCCCGATCCAAGAGTTTTAGGACTGTCACACACAACTGAGAAGCTTTGGTGACATAACTATTTGTGAGGATCAATCAAACCTTTTTACAGCTTTGAGTCTGTACCAGGCATTTTATGCTTTATAAATATTAACTGATTTGGTCTTCATAATAGTACAAACTAGATGATATCATCACCATCATCCCCTTTCTACAAATGGGGAAACTGAGGCCCCAAGGGTATGACTTGGCCAAGATTGAGTGCTAGTAAGTGACAGGTCAGGGATTTAAGTTCAAGCATTCTGGCTATCAAGACAGTGCTGGCAGTCACTCTGCTGAACTGTAAATCAGTTTTTGAATTTTATTTAAAGCTAACATGTGCAAGGAGATGCAACCAGTCCATCCTAAAGGAAATCAGTCCTGAATATTCATTGGAAGGACTGATGCTGAAGCTGAAACTCCAGTACTTTGGCCACCTGATGCGAAGAACCGACTCATTGGAAAGACCCTGATGCTGGGAAAGATTAAAGGGAGGAGGAGAAGGGGACGACAGAGGATGAGATGGTTGGATGGCATCACCAATTCAATGGACGTGAGTTTGAGTAGGCTCTGGGAGTTGGTGATGGACAGGGAAGCCTGACATGCTGCGGTCCATGGGGTTGAAAAGAGTCAGACACAACTGAGCGACTGAACTGAAATGAACATGTGTGTATATGCTAAGTTGCTTCATTGTGTCCGACTCTGTGTGACCCTGTGGACTGTAGCCCACCAGGCCCCTCTGTCCATGGGATTCTCCAGGCAAGAATACTGGAGTGGACTGTATTTCCTCCTCCAGGGGATCTTTCCGACCCAGGGATCGAACCCAGGTCTCTTAAGTCTCATGCACTGGCAGGCGGGTTCTTTACCCTGACCGCCACCTGGAAAGCCCTTAAAGCTCATAGTTTGTTTGAATTGAAGTTTAGTTGATTTAGAAAGTTAATAATTTTGATTGAGGCTTTCTATTTATTGCTAAGTGGCTTCAGAGGTCTAAACCTTCAGTGCCAGCTGGGGCTCCTAGGCTTTAGTTCCTATGGTTGCCCTAACAAAGTACTACAGACTGGGTGACTTCAAAGCACTCAGATTTAGGGGACTTCCTTGGTGGTCTGGTGGTTAAGAACCCACCTGCCAATGCAGGGGACACAGGTTCGACCCCTGGTTGAGGCACTAAGATCCCACACGCCGCGAGGCAACTACTGAAGCCTGAGTGCCCTGGAGCGATGCTCTGTGACTAGAGATGCCACTACAATGAGAAGCCCGCACACTGCAAGCAGAGAAAGCCCGAGCCCAGCAACAAAGACCCAGTGCAGTCCCAAACAAATAAATTAATAAATTTAAAAAAATAGAGTAGAATTCTTTGCTTTAAAAAAAAAAAAAAAGCCCACAGATTTACTTTCACACAGTTATGGAGGCTACAGGTTCAAAGTCAAAGGTGTTGGCAGGGCTTTGCTTCCGCTGAAGGGTCTGGGGGTAATCTCTTCCTATCTCCTAGATTCGAAGTTGCCGACAGTCCTTGGTGTCCCTTGGCTTGTCAGTCTGTCCCTCTGTTGGAAGGACCCCAGTCACACTGGATTAAGAGCCTTCTCTCTTCCAGTGTGTCCTCATCTTAACTCATTACTGCTGCAAAGACCCAGCTGTGAAATATAAATGATTTACAGATAAGGTCACAGATAAGGCTGAATTGGGTGTGTGTGTCCCCCATCTTTGGGTTTCCCTGGTAGCTCAGCTGGTAAAGAATCTGCCTGTGGTGTAGGTCCTCCATCTTTAAGGGCTGAAGCCTTACCATGCAGTAATACAGAATGTGAGTGTACTTGGAGACGGGGCCTTTAAAGAGCTGTTCTGTGCTCAGTCTCTAGTCGTGTCCGACTCTTTGCGACCCTGTGGACTGTAACCTGCCAGGCTCCTCTGTCCATGGAATTCTCCAGGCAAGAAGACTGGAGTGGGTAGCCATTCCCTTCTTCAGGAGATCTTCCTGACCCAGGGATCGAACCCAGGCCTCCTGAATTGCAGGGAGACTCTTTACCTTAGGATGCTGGTTCTGGTCTTGGATTATATGAAAAGAAAACTTTTGACTTCTATCCAGCTGAGCACTGATATCTCTGCCTGAAATAAACATGCCTGTTGTGCCCCCGGGAGGGCCCTGGAGGCAGAATGCAGAAGCTGGCTGACTCATCTTTCAAGTTTGCCGGCTTTAGAGGCACCTGGGAACTTGCTGGTGGCAGGAGCTGTCAGCCTAGGTCTCCAGGGAGAGGGACATACAGGGCCGTCTTCACTGATCGCCAAGAGCCTCCAACATTATCCCTTCTAAAGATGCTCTGCATGGGCAAAGCTCTGGGCATGGACCTGGCGCTCCCTCCCGGCCCCGCCCCTCCTCTTGTCTGGGCCCCGCCCCTCCTCTTGTCTGGTCCCCTCCCCTCTGGTCCCCTCCTCCCAGCTCTCTGTAGTCTCAGGCCCTCCAGGGGATGGGAAAGGCACGCAGCTCCCCTGGGGAAGGGGATGTGGCTGCGCTCTGAGATGCCTGGTTATTTTTTTCTGCTTTCTTCCTGGGTGTGGGCGTTTGTGTTGACAGTGGTGGAGGAGGCTCGGTGACGGGCGCTTGGAACACTTGGGCGCTCGTGGAGCTGGTGGGCGGTGGTGCCCGTGCCTGGCAGGTGACTTGGTGCTCACGTGGCACTGGGGTCCCAGCAGGACGGTGGCAGAACCGGAAGTGCTCCTCCTGGCTGGGGATCCCACAGCGTCCTCCGTGTTTGTCACAGGCAGGGGTGCTGCCTGCTGCTCTTCCGTGGCTCCCGAAGTGGGGGACTCTCTCTGCGGGCACCCCTATCTTTGCAGGCAAGCTTTTGTGGCGGTCCTGAGAGTCGGGCTATAAAGAAAGCTGAGCGCTGAAGAACTGATGGTTTGAACTGTGGTATTGGAGAAGACTCTTGAGAGTCCCTTGGACTGCAAGGAGATCCAACCAGTCCATCCTAAAGGAAATCAATCCTGATTATTCATTGGAAGGACTGACGCTGAAGCTGAAACTCCAATACTTTGGCCACCTGATGCGAAGAACTGACTCATTTGAAAAGACCCTGATGCTGCGAAAGATTGAAGGTGGGATGAGAAGGGGATGACAGAGGATGAGATGGTTGGATGGCATCACCAACTTGATGGACACGGGTTTGAGTAAGCTCTGGGAGTTGGTGAAGGACGGGAAAGCCTGGTGTGCTGCAGTCCATGGGGTCACAAAGAGTTGGATATGACTGAGCGACTGAACTGCACTGAGAAACCCTAGTCGGGAGTGCTCTGCATCCCTGCGATCTCCATCAAATATCCCCCAAGTGTATTCAGACATAAAGCTTGGGAAGATCAGAGTACTGTCTGGAACACCGGGTGGGGCTCAATTCAGCACCTGACTCCACTAGAAATATGTGTATTCGTGACATTGGAAGGAAAGGGTGAGTGATCAAAGTCACCCTGTTTGCTAACCTTTCTTCAGCATGTCATACCTCAAATGCCAGGAGTGTTTCTGTTCCTTCTCCTGATGAAGTAGTTGGAACCCACCCCCATTCACCCCACCCCTCCACCGTCCTGAGGTATTGAAACTCAGGCACCTATTTATCCATCAGATTTGGAAACTGAGGTTAAGGTCAGCAAGCCTGGATCATAACTGAGTACTTGGATAGGAATTTCGAGATGAAAGTCTACTTCTTTATTTTTCTTTCTCTCCCCTCCACATCCCAAGAAAAGACACACAATAATTCCAGTCTGGGGCTTTTTCCACATTCTACCCTGTATTAGTTTCCACGGGCTGTGGTAAGAAGGTAACTTGAACTGGGTGGCTTAAAACAGTGTACAGATTTATTCTTACAGTTCAGGAGGCTAAGAAGTCTAAGATCAAGGTGTTGGCAGAATTATGCTCCCTCTGGAGGCCCTAGGAAAGAATCCACTCTAGCTTTTTCCTAGTTTCTGGTTCAGTTCAGTTCAGTCGTTCAGTTGTGTCCGACTCTTTGTGACCCCATGGACTGCAGCACGCCAGACCTCCCTGTCCATCACCAAGTCCAGGAGCTTACCCAGACTCATGTCCATCGAGTCGGTGATGCCATCCAACCATCTCATCCTCTGTTGTCTCCTTCTTCTCCTGCCTTCAATCTTTCCCAGCATCAGGATGTTTTCCAAGGAGTCAGTTCTTCACATCAGGTGGCCAAAGTATTGGAGTTTCAGCTTCAGCGTCAGTCCTTCCAATGAGTATTCAGGGCTGATTTCCTTCAGGATGGACTGGTTGGATCTCCTTGCAGTCCAAGGGACTCTCAAGAGTCTTCTCCAACACCACACTTCAAAAGCATCAATTCTTCGGTGCTCAGCTTTCTTTATAGTCCAACTCTCACATCCATGCATGACTCTGGGGAAAACCATAGCTTTGACTTGACAGACCTTTGTCAGCAAAGTGATGTCTCTGCTTTTTAATGTGCTGTCTAGGTTGGTCATATCTTTTCTTCCAAGGAGCAAGTGTCTTTTAATTTCATTTCTTTTAATCACCATGTGCAGTGATTTTGGAGGCCAAGAAAATAAAGTCTGTCACTGTTTCCACTGTTTCCCCATCTATTTGCCACGAGGTGCTAGGACCAGATACCATTACCTGAGTTTTCTGAATGTTGAGCTTTAAGCCAACTTGTCACTCTCATCAAAAGACTCTTTCACTTTCATCAAAAGACTCTTTAGTTCTTTGCCTTCTGCCATAAACGTGGTGTCATCTGCATATCTGAGGTTGATATTTCTCCCAGCAATCTTGATTCCAGCTTGTGCTTCATCCAGCCCAACATTTCTTATGATGTACTGTGCAAAAAACTTAAACAAACAGGGTGACAATATACAGCCTTGATGTACTCCTTTCCCAATTTTCAACCAGTCTGTTGTTCCATGTCCAGATCTAACTGTTGCTTCTTGACCTGCATACAGATTTCTCAGGAGGCCGGTCAGGCGGTCTGGTATTCCCATCTCTTTTAGAATTTTCCACAGTTCGTAGATCGATGTAATCATATGCTAAGACTCTATTTCCAGATTAGATCATATACCTACATACCAGGGTTAGGACTTAAGCATATATTGGGGGGACACAACTGATCCCACCACACATCCCCACCACTGCCATTGCGTTGCCATCATGAAATGCGTTCCCATAATATGATGTTAGAGGCACGACTGCCTGCATCAATTTTATTATTATCTGTTTCTTCCCTCTTCGTTTGACCTATTCTTTCTTTCTTTGTTTGTTTTAATTTGGCCATACCTTGTGGCATGTGGGATCTTAGGTCCTCAGCCAAGGATTGAACCTGGGCCCCTGCTGTGGAAGCATGGAGTCTTAACCATTGGGCTGCCAGGGGGAGTCCCCCAGATCGTTCTTCTGATGTGCCTCTCCCCCTACTCCCTTGCTCTGCTCTTCCCTGTTAAATGTCTCTAGTTATTCTCTGCTTTGTCAAGCCTCTGATGACAGCACACTTCTGTCTGGACATTTCAGTTTTGTGCCTTTCCAGAGGCGATGCACACTCTCCAAAGATCCTGGAAGGCACTCGCCTCAGAGAAAAAACAGATATTCGTCCGAGATCTGATTCCTGTATGTCCCACTAGACTGTAAGCCCAACAACACAAGGGACCATGACTTTAGCTCATGAATGATTGTAACCTTTGTATCAAGATCGATCCCTGGTTCAGCAAGCTCCCACATGCCTCAGAGCAACTAAGCCCATGCACCACAAGTACTGAGCCCATGCTCTAGGGCCCTCGAGCTGAAACTACTTAGCCCAGGTGCTGCAGCTACTGGAGTCCCCGTGCCTAGAGCCTTTGGTCCACAAAAAGAGGAGGCATTGCAATGAGAAGCCAGCGCACTGCAGCAGAAGATAGCCTCCGCTCACTGCAGCTAGAGAAAAGCCTGCATAGCTCTGAAGACACAGCACAGCCAAAAAAAAAAACAAAAACCAATAGATTAAAAAAAGTGGTAAAGATGATCCATTTTTTAATATTTATTTATTTTTGGTTGCTCTGGGTCTTTGTTGCTCTGTGCGCGCTTTCTCTAGTTGCAGTGAGCAGGGGCTACTCTTTGTTGTGGTTCGTGGGCTACTCATTGTGGTGGCTTCTCTTGTGAAGCACAGGCTCCAGGGCTTCAGTTGTTGGGCTTGTGGGCTCTAGAGCACAGGCTTAGTAGTTGTGATGCACAGGCTTAGCTGCCTCCAAGGCACGTGGGATCTTCCCCAACCAGGGATCGAACCCACATTCCCTGTACTGGCAGGCAGATTCTTAACCACTGAACCACGAGGAGAGTCCTGATACATTTAATGTTCTGTGTGAATCACCAAACATGCACACGTGCAAAATGTAATGGAAGGATGCAAAAAAAAAAACAAACCCCAAAGACCCAAAAAACAACCCAAACCAAACCACATTTCTGTGCATGGGTTGTGTGTGTGAAAGAGTGAGTGGATTTGGAGAATGTTCCAGAGGAAAGGCAGGGAGAGATGAATGGGGAAGCAGCCACAGGGGCTGGGGAATGCCCGCTGAGAGGAAAAGTTGGACTCGAGGGGAAAGCGTCTGGGTAAGTTATCAGCTCCTGCGGTTGTAATCAGAGATCTGTCTCCAGCTAGCTGTGGGATCTTGAGCAAATCAGTCGTTTCCCGTTGTGGGCATCTGCTTTGAAAGGGAGCTGGCATAGTAACCTCTGCACATCTTTCCAGCGCTGAAAACTTCAGAGGTTTGAAGCATCTAACAAGGTTTCACTGATTCACTGATTATTGTTTTTTTTCTTCCTTCACAATTCTCTGCAATGTCTACACTCGGTGGGGGCTCTTCTGATCCTACTGGCTCCAGAGAGCGAGTTTGAAGGAATCATCTTTTGGTGAAGAATCTCCAGTCTTTTTAATGCCGTCAGTTCATTTGGTTAAGAACACATTTGATGTTTTCTGAGTCTTTCTTCACTCCCATCCAGTTTGCATGTCTCCTAGTTTTAAAATTTCTACATAGATGTGGAAAACAAACTTATGGTCAGCAGGGGGAAGACCTTGGAGAGGAGAGATAAATCGAAAGTTTGGGATTAACATGTACACACTACTGTATATAAAATAGATAGCTAATAAGGACCCCGGTGGCTCAGCAGAAAAGAATCCACCTGCAGTGCAGGAGACCCAGGTTCCATCCCGGGGTCAGGAAGATCCCCTGGAGAAGGGAATGGCAACCCATTCCAGGATTCTTGCCTGGAGAATTCCTTGGACAGAGGAGCCTGGTGGGCCACAGCCCATGGTGTTGCAGAGTCAGACACAACTGAGTGACTAAGTGTTTCGCTTTCATTTAGCACAAGAAACTACTCGATAGAAAAGAATCTAAAACAGAGGGGATATATGTATAAGTGTAACATTCACTTTGCTGTACACGTGAAACTAACACGACGTTGTAAATCAACTATACTCCAGTACAGATTTTTAAAAATGAGTAAATTGTCACCCTAAAAAATTTTTCCTTGGCCTTTTATCCTTAGTTGAACATTTTTAGTTTTTGGTCTTCTTGGATTCTAATAACTTATGCTGGTAATAGTAACTCCTGGATGCAGCTAAGCTTTTAGCATGGATTCTATCATCGAAACCTTATGTCAACACCATGACGTGGATTCATGGTTTCTGTTTTATGAATAAGGGGAAGCAAGAGGTTGAGTAGCTTGTTTGGGCCTGAGGTCTCCTAGCTGGCCAGTGGTGGCACCGTGATTGCACCTGACTCATTCTGAGCTGCATACACACCACACGCACTGCTCCAGGCTTGTGCAGTCCTTCTGTGTCCTAGGTCCCTTGATGGCAGGGACATTACCTTTGTGTTTTTGATCCTTCTGAGGTCTCTAGTACAGGCCTGTCAGAGACTAATGGAAGTTTTTAGAAGGTACTTTCTAGTTTCTTTAAGAGGACTCGTTCCTGGGAATTCCTTGGCAGTCCAGTGGTTAGTCACCGGAACAGCAGCACTTTTATTACTTGTGACCTGAATTTTGATCCCTGGTCAAGGAACTAGAGTTAGGGTCGAGGAACTTAGGATCCTATAAGTTGTACAGCTCCACGAAAAAAGAAAAAGAGGAATGATTCCTGTCTCACTGTGTCAAGGAGGGAACAGCTCTGGTGCTGAGCAGAACTCAGTAGTCAGGTTCTTAGCTTCTGGGGAGAAGAGTTGGCTTCCTCTAAAAATTTCCTTTAGAAACTCAAGAGGGGCTATTAGCCAGTGTGGTATCCTGTGGAAAATGCAGGCTCATTTAACGTCTGAAAGGATGACTCAAGATCTGAGCATAGAAAAGCCACAATGGATTCCTGCATTTCCCCCCTGCTCCAGAACTCATCAGTAGCCCCTGTTTGCATCCAGGGACTCTCACATGGAGAACTAGCCTTAGGGCCGCTGCTTTGAGCTAACTAGGCTTCCCTGAGAGCTCAGCTGGTAAAGAATCTGCCTGCAATGCAGAAGACCCCAGTTCGATTCCTGGATCAGGAAGATCCCCTGAAGGAGGGATAGGTTTCCCACTCCAGTATTCTTGGGCTTCCTTGGTCACTCAGCTGGTAAAGAATCTGCCTGCAATGTGGGAGACCTGAGTTTGATCCCTGGGAAGGGAGGATCTCCTCGAGAAGGGAAAGGCTACCCACTGCGATATTCTGGTCTGGGGAATTCCGTGGACTGTATAGTCCACGGGGTCTGTAACAGTCAGATGTGTCTGAGTGACTTTCACTTTGAGCTAACTAGGGAGTAGGTCATTTCCCAACTCTGGAAGTTTTCATGTTGCTGTCTTCTCAAACCAAACAGAAGAAGAGAGGTTTAGATCCTAGCCACCCATCAGTTCAGTTCAGTTGCTTAATTGTGTCCAACTCTTTGTGACCCCATGGACTGCAGCACACCAGGCTTTCCTGTCCATCGCCAACTCCCGGAGTTTACTCAAACTCATGTCCATAGAGTCAGTGATGCCATCCAACCATCTCATCCTCTGTCGTCCCCTTCTCCTCCTGCCCTCAGTCTTTCTTAGCATCAGGGTCTTTTCAAATGTATCAGCTCTTCGCATCAGGTGGCCAAAATATTGGAGTTTCAGCTTCAGCATCAGTCCTTCCAATGAATATTCAGGACTGATTTCCTTTAGGATGCACTGGTTTGACCTCCTTGCAGTCCAAGGGACTCTCAAGAGTCTTCTCCAACACCACACTTCAAAAGCATCAATTCTTTGGTGGTCAGCTTTCTTTACAGTCTAACTGTCACATCCATACATGACTACTGGAAAAACCATAGCTTGACCAAACGGACCTTTTTCCATCTGGAAAAAGTAATTTTTCCACTTTTTAATATGTTATCTAGGTTGGTCATAGCTTTTCTTCTAAGCAGCAAGCATATTTTTTTTTGTTAATTAATTAATTTATTTTAATTGGAGGCTAATTGCTTTACAATATTGTAGTGGTTTTTGTATACGTTCACATGAATCAGCCATGGGTGTACACGTGTTCCCCATCCTGAACCCCCTCCTACCTCCCTCCCCTTCCCATCCCTCAGCGTCATCCCAGTGCACTGGCCCTGAGCGCCCTATCTCAGGCATCAAACCTGGACTGGCGCTCTATTTCACATATGGTAATATACATGTTTTAATGCTGTCTCTTAAATCATCCCACCCTCGCCTTCTCGCACAGAGTCCAAAAGTCTCTTCTTTACATCTGTGTCTCTTTTGCTGTCTCTCATATAGGGTCATCGTTACCATCTTTCTAAATTCCATATGTATGTGTTATTATACTTTATTGGTGTTTTTCTTTCTGTCTTACTTCACTCTGTGAAACAGGCTCCAGTTTCATCCACCTCATTAGAACTGATTCAAATGCATTTTTTTTTAAATGGCTGAGTGATGTTCCATTGTGTATATATACCACAGCTTTCTTATACGTTCATCCCAAGTAGCAAGCATCTTAATTTCATGGTTGCAGTCACCATCTGCAGTGATTTTGGAACCCAAGAAAATAAAGTCTGTCACTATTACCATTGTTTCTCCATCCATTTGCCATGAAATGATGGGACCAGATGCCATGATCTTAATTTTTTAAATGGTGAGTTTTAAGCTAGCTTTTTCACTCTCCTCTTTCACTTTCATCAAGAGGCTCTTTAGTTCTTCTTCACCTTCCACCATAAGAGTGGTGTCATCTGAGATTATTGATATTTCTCCCAGCAATCTTGATTCCAGCTTGTGCTTCATCCAGCCTGGCATTTTGCATGATGTACTCTGTATATAAGTTAGCCACTCATATTGTTTTCATTTCTCAAACCAGCATTTTTGAACTTGAAGGAATGGGGCTTGTTCTCAGAGTGGCTTCTGGTAGAGATCTTGCCTGGTCAGAGCCGCCTTCTCTTTGCCAAAATACAGCTCATCCTTGGAAAATATAAGAACATGAGTTACCCCAAAGGAGTGGATTCTTTGCTCTCAGGTGACCTGCCCATTCTTCCAGATGTGCCCTTGCATCTCAGTGAAGATTAAATCAAGCTCTTCCTTTGCCTGCAGATGCAGCTAATGCAGCTGAGCCAGATGGCTCAGTGGTACCAATGCAGGAGAAGAGAGTTGGATTCTTGGGTTAGGAAGATCCCCTGGTGAAGGAAATGGCAACCCATTCCAGTTTTCTCATCAGGAGAATGTCATGGACAGAAGAACCTGGCAGGCTGCAGTCCATGGGGTCGCAAAGAGTTGGACACGACTGAGCACGCACGCGAAGCACAACTAATCTCAGGCTGATTGGTTTCTCAAACATGGCTGTTGGCTGATAGTCCAGGTTGCCCTGTGTTGCCTTAGTAGGCAAGCAGGAACCTGTAACTCCCCTGGCAAGTCAAGACAGACAGCAGGCCAACCATCAGCTTGCTCAGACCTCATTTGGAACAAAGTCAGGCTTCTTTTGGGAGATTCAGGCTCTTGTTTGCTGTTGGATTGGGCATGGATCAAGAGGAGAGACAGTGAATCTTCTATCCATTTGCAAATGATACGTGATAGGCATTAATTAGAGATCTGCTTTGGGAAAGGGGTGGGCTGATCCCAACTCCATAAGAATACCTGAAGTACTTGATGCATTGAATCATCGTGAGCATTTTAGAGTTGGAAGGGGCCACAGTTCAGCTTTTGCATTTAATAGTTGACAAAACATCAGCTCTCTAGCAGTTTGACCCAGGCAAGTTCTATCATGGGAATAGGATGGAGCGAGCACTCCCTGAATTTATGGGCCATCTGTCCTGGAGTGTCCATCTATCCTGGCAGTGTCCTCAGTCCTGAGGCCACTGAGATGGAAAGACAGCCTTCTAGAAACTTGGAGTGGTGGTCAAGGAAGAGGCATATGCATAAGATTCAAATAATAAGGAAAGGACTAAGCTGCAAGTCCTTACCCATAGAGACCCCTGAGTCATTGCCCACATTTGCTTCATGCTCAGTGGGTCTTCGTGTCTTGCCCAGAGCCTGGGATTGGTCCTTTTAGGGTGATGTGTGGAGTTGTTCATTCAAGGCTCTGCAGAACAAGCCTGGTGGAGGTTGGTGGTCTGAGGGCACAGCCTTGGGATGTGAACTCTCAGGACAAGGGCTGTGCTGCTGCTGAGACCGTGGGTACTGGGCCTGTCTGATCTCTCAAAGCTAAGTGTTAGACTTTGCAGTGTCATTGACTTCATTGCCTCCCTCCCTGAATGCATGTAATCAGGACCTGACTCTTGTACTCACACAGTGGGCCACAGCTAGCAAAGCCTCTTGCAATGTTCATTTTTGTCTTTTAAAGACTCACCTTCCATGGATTTGGTCCTGGGTTGTGAGCAGGCCTCCTGTCATGCCTCTGTGTTCATCTCGCAGGTGGAGCAGTGTGCAGAGTGGCCTGCTGAGGGAAGGAGGCCTGCTCAATCGATGAGCAGGAACATTTTATTTTTTTGGCTGCACTGAGGCTTCTTTGCTGCGTGCTGGCTTTCTCTAGTTGTGACAGTCTGGGCCTCCTCTCTAATTGTGGTGGCTTCTCGTGTTACAGCTCATGGGCATAGTTGCCCCGTGGCATGTGGGACCTTCCTGGACTAGGGATTGAATCCCCCTGTCCCCTGCACTGGCAAGCGAACTCTCAACCACTGGACCACCCAGGAAGCCCAGCAGGAATCATTTTTGTGACTTGAGGTCATTTTCAGGGCCAGTGTTCTTGTCTGTGCACGTGTGCTAAGTTGCTTCAGTCTTGTCTGACTCTTTGTGACCCCATGGACTGTAGCCCACCAGGCTCCTCTGTCCATGGGATTCTCCAGGCACGAATACAGGGGTGGGTTGCCATTTCCTTCTCCAGGGGATCGTCCCAACTCAGGAATCGAACCCATGTCTCTTATGAACAAGAATAGAGCCCAGGGTGATCTCCAGCAAGGCAATATTCAGGTTGTAAGATTCCCGGAATTTTCTTTCTGAGATGTTTCTTTTCCTCTTCTTTCAATACCCCCCTCACCCATTTTGAATTGCTTCCTGCCAAGGCAAATTCATCATCCTAACTCCGCTAAGGGGTTTGAATATGAGGATTCCTTGCTTGACTGATTGCTTTTCCTTAAGCTTCCTTTGCCTTTCCTCACATGGAGATGCTCCCTAGCAGAGAAATGGCAAGCAGCCAGAGTTGGAGATTTCTGCCACCTGGATTAGCAATCCTTGAATAATTAAGACCTGAGTGTAAAGGGAAATTTTGAAATGCATTAGAGGTGCATGCCAGGGTGAACTGGGAAACCGAAGACAGATGATCTGGGTGAGAAGCATCTTAAGGCAGCTTCCTGAATTGAGCAGAATCTCCTCTCACCTGACTCACTATCTCAGCATCACGGTTTCCTCTTTCCCCTAGCGGGAATCCTACCCCTTGTTCTGCCTCCTGCCTTCATGCTTGGTGCTGCCCTGGATTCAGATGGTGCCAGTACTGGTGGCTGAGGAAGAAATCAGTGCCTTCTTCTTGCTTCCTGGCGGGGGTTGTGGGTCCTAGAGTGTCCCATGTGGTATTTCTCCCTTCACTGTTCTAAGGCATGTCACTTGGTGGACTGGTTTGGTGACCTTATTAGAACCAGCTCTACTGAGTCATTACTTACTATAGTTTCATTCCTTGACACTGGAAATTTCCCCTAATCCCTCAAAACAGCTAGGTGAAAGCTGGAAAATCTGCTGTAACAGAGAAGGAAGAAGAAGAAAAACAATGGCCAGAGCTGGGCTCAGTTCACGCGTGTTGAATTTTATAAGATGGCTGATAACCGTACCTGTAGCCAGATATGGGAGTTTGGATGCCCATATCCAAACAAATGGCTTCTTTGTTCCTGGTTCAAACCACAGAATGAATTTTGTGGATACCAGCGAGAGTACCATTGGTGTTAATGGAATAGTAGGGTTGTCTTAGGCCATTTGGGCGGCTGTAGAGAAATATGAGAGACTGGGTGCCTTCAAAGCCATAGAAATGTATTTCTCACAGTTCTGGAGCCTGGAAGTCTAGGTTCGGGGTGCCAGCATGGTCGGGTTCTGGTGAGGGTCCTCTTCTGGGCTACAGAGTTGCCAGCGCCTCGCCATGTCCTCTGATGGGAGGGGCAAGGGAGCTCCGTGGGAGTCTCTTTTATAAGGGCACTAATCCCACTCGTGAGAGCTGCACTTCTGTGATCTAAGCACCTCTCACAAGGCCCTGTCTCCTAATGTCACCATCTTAGGCATTAGGATTTTAAGGTGAATTTTGAGGTGACACAGTTGGTCAGACCACAGATAGAGAGGGAAGACCAAAGAGGCGATTGAGCTTGGCTAACATTGTTGGTTAAGTCAGACTCAAGCATCATTTCTATTCCTTTAGCTACATAGACTTTTTAAAATTTTATTTTAAACATTAAAAAAGATTTTTTCTGCCCCATGTGGGGTGCGGGATTCTACTTCTCTGACCAGGGATCAAACCTAGGCCCCCTGCATCAGGAGCACAGAATCTCAACCACTGGACTGCCGGGGAAGTCCCTACATAGGCATTTAGAAAGTGATTTTCTGCTTTGGTTTGACTCTTCTTTGTCTTTCCATCCCTGTGGTTGACTACCAGCAGATTGTATTTAAAACAAAAAAAATCCAGGCACTCCTCCTCTTTGCCACAAAACGTGGCCACCAGTCTTACTGAGGGGGGCGTGTTTCAAGGTCTCTGAGGAGGTGGAAAGTGTGTGGGGTGTGAACCTGCCTCTGCAGTGGTGAGGGTTCATCACTCTGACCTGCTGGACTGTATTAGAAAGTAATTCTTAGCATGTCTTCATCCCTTTCATGCATTGGAGAGGGAAATGGCAACCCACTCCAGTGTTCTCGTGTGGAGAATCCCAGGGAAGGGGGAGCCTGGTGGGCTGCCGTCTATGGGGTCGCACAGAGTCGGACACGACTGAAGTGACTTAGCAGCAGCGGCAGCAGCAGCGTTCCTCTGGGAAGAATGAGGAACCCCAAATGGTGGCTGCTCCCAGTAGGAGAGGGCAGAGGGGAAGAGGAGGCAAAAGAGAAGGAAGACCAGGAAGACGCCTCAGAATTTCTTGTATTTCTCCTTCTGCAGAGGCTTTTTACCAAAAATCACCTTTCCTGGGATGTTATTTATTATTTACATTATAAAAGTGTCCTACTTCTTCAGGCAAGTCAGAAATTTCATTTTTCCTTTAAGGGGAAGGAGGGAAGGAGGATAAATTTCCTTTCCTGGGGCGGTTGCAACAAAGTAACAAAACTCTGAGACTTAAGGCACCATTTATTCTCTCCTCCATCTGGAGGCTAGAATTCCGAGGTGGAGGTGTCAGCAGGGTTGGTTTCCCAGGGGCTCCTTGGGACAGTGTGCTCTGTGCCTTTTCCCAAGCTCCGGTGTTCTCCTTGATGGTCTCAGCTTGTAGACACCTTATTCCAGCCTCTGAAAGCAACATACCTTTTTTAGAAATTGTTAGTCGCTCAGTCGTGTCTGACTCTTTGCACCCTCATGGACTGTAGCCCACCAGTCTCCTTTGTCCATGGGATTCTCCAGGCAAGAATCCTGAATTGGGTAGCCTTTCTTTTCTCCAGGGGATGTTCCCCACCCAGGGATCAAACCTAGGTCTCCTGCCTTGCAGGAGGATTCCTGACTGAGCCACCAGGGAAGCCAACCCCAAACCAAGGCTTTGTGTGTTGAGTCTGATGTCAACAGAAGGAGAGGAAAGCTTGGTTGGCCAGGGGTCTGCTCCCATGGTAAGCACTGTTAGGCACTTTCAATTTCTACCTGCGAAGTTAATTTCATTGTGAGGACAGTTCTGCAGGCAGGTGTAGTTTCTTCCGTTTTGTGGATGAGGAACCTGTGTCTCAGAAGATGTTACTGGCCCAGTCACCTACAGCTTGTCAGGGAGAGCTGGGCTGAAATCCAGGTTTCTGAGAACTAGGTGCTCTTTTCATGTGTTGTGTGCCCTTCCTTTCTGCCTGTGTTTGTTTGACTTTTTATTTTGTTTTTGAGCATAGTTGATTAAGAGTGTGCCCGTCTTAGTTACCGGTGATCACCCACATGTGGGCATGCCTTCTTCAGACATGGAAGTAGGGCTCCAGGTGGATGGATATGTGCGTCCTTAAATTATTTGTAACAAGAGTTTGTTTCCCTCCACTAGACTGGGAGTTCCTCATTCCGTTATCTTTAACGTTCTGGGGGCAGAACGATCTTTAACTCCATTGTGTCCTGCTTCTTTTTCTTTTATAAAGAAATTTAATTTATTTATTTTGGGGTCTCCTGGGACTTTGATGCTGCGCAGGCTTTTCTGTTAACTGCAGAGGCTACTCACTAGTTGTGGTGCGTGGGCTTCTCATTGCTCTGGCTTCTCTTGTTGCAGAGCAGAGGCTCTCGGGCTATAAGGCTCAGTAGTTGCTGCTGCTAGACTCTAGAGCACAGGCTCAGGAGTTGTGGCTTCTGGGCTCAGTTGCCCCATGGCATGTGAGATCATCCCAGACCAGGGATAGAACCTGTGACCCCTGCACTGGCAGCTGGATTCTTTGCCATGAGCCACCAGGGAAGCCCTTGTCCTATTTTCTTACTATTTCCCTACCCCTGTTCAGACGCAAATATCAGTTACATTTCTCATCACAGTTCATGCAGCAGTTTCAGACACAAACAGCAAAAGTAGATGTGCCCAGCTAAATACTAAACCTCACTCCCACCCCCCAGCACTAGAGACTAAATAATGGAGCTGAGATCTTGGTTCTGAGAGCAACTGTGTGTTTCCTTAAGGGAGAAAGCAGTGCCCGGGGGTCCCCTGCCTGGTATTCTGATAGCCGGAAAGTCAGGTGAGCTCTGGAAGGTACCTTCTTTCTCTGGCTTCCCCAGAGGTTGCTATCTTTCTGTTGTTGTCTGAGAACTGGTTCAGTCCCCATGAAGTTTAACAGGAGCTGAGTTGAGACAGGTAAGAAGCCCCATTTCCCTTTTCTGAATTGCTGTACTCGGCAATCTTAGTTGAGCATCTTGGTAAGTCTTAAAAATACCACGTAGGTTCAAGAATGTCTTTCTGTGAGTTCTCAAAGAGGCATCGTGTTCATAAGAACCTTACAATAGCCAAAAAGCGGAAACCACCCAAGTCTGGATGAATGGCTCAGGAAAACCTAGTATATATGTACAGTGGAATGTTCTTTAGTCTTGAAAAGAACGGATGTCCTGGCAGAGCCTACAACATGGATGAACCTTGAGGACATTTTGTTAAATGAAATAAGCCAGACACAAGAGGACAAATATTGTATGATTTTACTCAGGTGAGATGCCTAGAGGCGTCACATTCATAGGCCAGAAAGTAGAATGGTAGTTGCTGGGGTTTGGGGCGTGAGAGTTGTTTAGTGGGGACAGACAGGGTTTCAGTTTGGCAGGCTGGAAAGAGTTCACAAGGTTGGTAACACAGTAGTTCAGGTCAGTCCAGTCGCTCAGTCGTGTCCGACTCTTTGCGACCCCATGGACCGCAGCACGCCAGGCCTCCCTGTCCATCACCAACTCCCGGAGTTTATCCAAACTCATGTCCATTGAGTCAGTGATGCCATCCAACCATCTCATCCTCTGTTGTCCCCTTCTCCTCCCGCCTTCAATCTTTCCAGCATCACTTGGTACTGAACTGTATACTTAAATATGGTTACGGTGGTAAATTTTAGGTTCTGTATTTTACCATTAAAAAAAAAAAACAAAACCCCCAAACCGGACTGTCTTTCCTTCCAATGACACAACCTATGAATGCCTTGTAGGCATTATCTCCAAGGGCGGGCGCCTTGCAGATGAAGGCAGTTGGATACTGTTTATATTCGGTCACGTCCTGCTGAGCAGTGGGTTTCTATGAGCTGCTGGAGCTGCTCACCAGGGCTTTGCAGGCTGTGGTGGTCAGATGCCGGACAGATGGACCGTGCGCCAGATAATTAAATAGTAGAATGAGCAGTATCAGTGTGGAGAACAGGGCAATGGGGAATGGTCTGTTGGAAGTAAATTACATAGTTTATTTTAGGGGAAATTTCTATCCAATTTAGGCTGCAACTTGATAGCACGTGCTTTCCAAGCCCCCAGCTCTGCTGGTCTGGAACGACTCCTTTCTAAACAGGCAGCTCTCCAAGCACAGCGGCCTGTGGGGTTGCATCTGGGCAGCACCCTGCCAGGTGGTTTTTATTCCATTTTCTGTGTTTCTCTGCTCTGAGCTACCCCAAACCATATGCTTGCCCTATTATTTTCCTTTAGCATCTTTTTTAAAAGTCACTTGTATTTTGTTTATTGATATATTTGAATAGGTGATATATTCACAAAGTTCAAAATTAAAAATATATAAGTGAGTTTATCATGCGAACTTCCCTTTACCCTATTCCTCCTACAGACAAGCTCCTGTTGTTTTCAGTTCTTATGTGTCAGTGCAGATATGTAGAGATCACTACACAGATGTGTGCATATCTGTATCTGTCTATGTCTACATGTGTGTGTTAGTTCAGTCCTGTCCGACTCTTTGAGACCCCATGGACTGTGAGCCCGCCAGTCTCCTCTGTCCCTGGAATTCTCCAGGCAAGAATATTGGAGTGGGTTGCCATCCCCTTCTCCAGGGGATCTTCGCAACCCGGGAGTGGAACCCAGTCTCCTGCACTGCTGGCGGATTCTTTATCATCTGAGTGACCAGGGAAGCCCATCTATGTCTATATATCTATATATTTAGTTCCCCTTCCCCTTTTTCCTCTCTGCCTTTTATACAAATTGTAACATTACATTTATCCTATTCTGGGTCTTTTTTTTTTTCTTCTCATAACAGTGGATTTCAAAGATCTTATCAATGCATAATTTCCTCATTCTTGCAACTTTTTACTTTACATTTAAGAATTATTTTTTTTAGTTATTTTAAAATAGCTAGTATGTTCATATGGACCGGAATTCAAAAGGCACGAGAAAGGGGTTATTGTGCAATGCCTTTTTCCAGCTAGTTCGCTCCCCTCCCAGGGGAAACTAACATGGTCACTGTCTTGTGTAAACTTCCAGGGATACCTAATGCTTGTTCAGCTCTATATGTTATTTTGACAAAAGGAAATTCAAAAATTTTATTTATGGCTGTGTGGGTCTTTGCTGCTGTGCGCAGGCTCCTGTCCCATCGCGGCGCATGGGCTCACGTCGCAGCTGCCCCCTTGTCGTGAAACACGGGCTCTACGGTTCGTGGGCTCAGTAGTCGCAGCTCCCAGGCTCTAGAGAACAGGCTTGACAGCGGCACACGGGCTTAGCTGCTCCAGGGCGAGTGGGATTTTCCTAGACCAGGGATCGAACCTGTGTTTCCTGCATTGGCAGGCGGATTGGTGGATTCTTCTCCACTGAGCCACCAGGGAAGCATGGTCAAGTCAGTTCAGTTCAGTTTAGTCGCTCAGTCGTGTTCGACTCTTTGTGACCCCGTGGACTGTAGCACGCCAGGCCTCCTCGTCCATCCCCCATTCCTGGAGTTTACTCAAACTCATGTCCATTGAGTCTCCAACCATCCAACCATCTCATCCTCTGTTGTCCCCTTCTTCTCCCGCCTTCAATCTTTCCCAGCATCAGGGTGTTTTCCAATGAGTCAGTTCTTTGCATCAGGTGACCAAAGTATTGGAGTTTCGGCTTCAGCATCAGTCCTTCAAATGAGTATTCAGGACTGACTTCCTTTAGGATGGACTGGTTGGATCTCCTTGAAGTTCAAGGGACTCTCAAGAGTCTTCTCCAACACCACACTTCAAAAGCATCAATTCTTCGGTGCTCAGCTTTCTTTATAGTCCAACTCTCACTTCCATACATGACTACTGGGAAAACTATAGCCTTGACTAGATGGATCTTTGTGGGCAAAGTAAGTCTCTGGTTTTTAATATGCTGTCTAGGTTGGTCATAACTTTCTTTCCAAGGAGTAAGTGTCTTTTAATTTCATGGCTGCAGTCACCATCTGCAGTGATTTTGGAGCCCGAAAAAATAAAGTCTGTCACTGTTTCCACTGTTTCCCCATTTATTTGCCATGAAGTGATGGGACCAGATGCCATGATCTTAGTTTTCTGAATGTTGAGCTTTAAGCCAACTTTTTTACGCTCCTCTTTTACTTTCATCAAGAGGCTCTTTAGTTCTTTGCTTTCTGCCATAAGGGTGGTGTCATCTGCATATCTGAAGTTATTGATATTTAGCCTGGCCAAAGTAAAATGTAAAAACACTTTATGACAAAAAAGTCTTCAGTGACTTGAGAAAGACACTTGGATGTGAACCCCTGCCCTGCCTGTTACTGGCTATGTGTTCATGTCTCTGAGTCTCATACCTCAACTAAAACAGACAGGAATTATTTCTACCTCCCAGGGCTTTGGGGAGAATAAAATTCAGTTGAGAAGATAAAATACACATCACAGTGCCTGCCTGACGTGTTCTTTCTAACTTAAACCCTGGGGCAGTTGGTGGGCGTGCTGTTTATAAGGTAACCTTCTCAGAAAACTCCCAGCTGGGACCTGGACTTCTCTGGACACCCTGTGTGGGCAGGACATTTCCATCTGCTTCTTGGCTCTTGAGTTCCAATCATCGGATCAGATAACAGTTCCTGTATTGTGTGAGTCACTTAACAAGACCCCTGGCATCCCTGGAGTGCGGATGACAAGCACCTTGGCCTGGGGTCAGGATTCTCCTTACCCTGGGGAGGGTGGGCTTGGCCCTAGGCAGCTGTGTGTGGGCCTAGATATCCGGGTCCTGTATTCTGCAGGGACCTCCCAGTGATGGAAGAGGCCAAAAGTTTATGATCTGCAAGCTTGAGGGACTTCCCTGGTGGTCCGGTGGTTAAGATGCCACACTCCCAATGCAGATAGCACAGGTTTGATTCCTGGTCGGGAAAATAAGTTCCTGAATGCTGTGCAACATGGACTTTATATATGGAGGAGGAAATGGAAACCCACTCCAGTATTCTTGCCTGGAAAATCCCATGAACAGAGGAGCCTGGCAGGCCACACAGTTCATGGGGTTGCAAAGAGTCAGACATGACTGAGTATGCACACACGCACACACACACACACACACATATAAACAGCTATTTGTCTTGATATTACTTCAAAGTTCCAGAAAAGTTGCAAGAATCGTATAAGAAACTTTCATCGGTCCTTTACCCAGATTTAGCACTGATTTGCATTTTGCCCCATTTGCTTTTATAATTCTCTCTCCACGTGTATAAATATCTTTTCACACATGTTTACATTTGCACACATTTATCATATATACATATATATACCTAAGCACATTTATACACACACACACACACACACACACACACTTTTTTCTTGATCCATTTGAGAGTTTGTTGGAAGCATCATGTCTCTTTGCCTTGACATTACTCTGACGTGTCTTCCCTAACAACACAGATACCCTTTCATATACTCTGAGAACCATATAGTCTGAGAATCACTTTGTACTTTAACTGCACTTTTCTCCAAGTCTAATTTTTTTTTGTTGATTATATAGGCATACATTTTTGTTAATTTTTAGGACTAGTTGGAGTGTAGGAGGATAAAGCATGTTATTTCATATTGTGCCCATGAAGTGTTCTTTCTTGGACTTATAGCTCTTCCCCACTATGCCTTTCTTGTAGATGGTCCTGATCTTTTGTAGAATTAGCTCTCCATATCCACAGGTTCTGCGTCTGCTGATTCAACCAATCTAATCTGCATCTGGTTGAATCCGAGGATGCCCAACAGCAGATATGGTAGGCCGAGTATATTGTGGTATTTTACATAAGTGACTTGAGTGTTGTGAATTTTGGTATCTGTAGGAGTCATGGAGCCAGTCCCCCGCGGATGCCGAGGGACCACTCTACTTTCCTAGTGTTTGCTCCGGGACAGAGAACATTCTTTTCTTTCTCAATCTTTGGTGCCTTATCTCTCTTTTCTTGGACTGGATCACTTGTAGCAGAAGACGGAGGCATGGGGAGCCTCATTTAGGGGACAGTTGGCATCATTATTTAGTGCCTAAATGTGCATTAGGAGCGTGTCAAAAGCTCAGAAAAAAACCAGACCTATCTGGTCGCTTCAGACAAGAAGTCTAATTCAGTTTCACAGATATTGTGGAGCTGCCCACGCTCTGCAGGCATGCTGCCAGTCCTGGGGCTATACACTGTGCTTCTGCCCCGAGTTAGCGCAGAGGTCTCCACACAACCTTCCTCTAGCTCCAGACCTCATTGCCCAGGGCTGTCAGATTCGTTTTTCTAAAGTGCACCTCCGGTGTGGCACTGCCAAACCCTTCTTCACCCCAGCTTCCCTTGCCTGTCAGACCAAGGCAGGTGCCTCAGCCTGGCGTAAAGCCCCACCAGGTCTTATTGTCCATTTTTCGTTTGTTAACTCGTGATTTGTCTGTGCACACCCTGTATTTCTGACTTCCCACGTGGCTCAGTGGTAAAGAATCTGCCTGCTAATGCAAGAGATGCAAGTTCAATCCCCAGGTTGGGAAGATTCCCTGGAGTAGGAAATGGCAATCCACTCCAGTATCCTTGGCTGGGAAATCCCATGGACAGAGGAACCCGGTG
Source organism: Antilocapra americana (assembly GCA_007570785.1). Classification (NCBI taxonomy): domain Eukaryota; kingdom Metazoa; phylum Chordata; class Mammalia; order Artiodactyla; family Antilocapridae; genus Antilocapra; species Antilocapra americana. Next base: position 1,108,135 of record ML664172.1, on the reverse strand, counting down.
GGCTACAGTCCATGGGGTTGAAAAGAGTCAGACACACTGAGCATACAGGCACCCTGCATTTCAGCCCAGTTTGACATGAAGCACTGTTTCCAGAATTCTTGGAGTTTTCTGTTTTCTTTTTTTCTTTTTTTTGGTTTTGCTTAAGCTGTTCTAACTGTCTGAAAACCCCATCTACCTAATTCTTCATTCTTAAAGAGCCACTTGTAGTGACACCTCTCTTGTGAAGCCTTTCTTGAAATTCTCAACTCAATAAGATCTCTTCTCTTTTTTATAAGACTTTTGTCATTTCATCTTTTTTTTTTCATATTTCTTTCTAATCATTGGTTGTGTGCTTTATATATTTGTGTATTTACCCCTCTTATACTCCTCTCTCTTTCTGATTAGATCACACATTCTTAAAAGGTTCAGTTCATCTTCCTTCCCACTCTTCCTCACTTACCATGTCCTAGAAAGAATTCAAGGCCGCCTGGGATCTGTCTGAAACCTAGCTGAATTCTCCTTAGACCTACACTGCACCTGGCGTGCAGTTGGCTTTCAGATAGTTGCAGGATTGAGCTTCCTTCTTTAAAGAAAAAATGTCCCTGAGTGGTATTGGTAAATTTACAGTTGCAGAGGGGCATTCCTTGCTGGCCCAGTGGTTAGGATTCTGGCCTTGCCCTGCCCAGATTCAATCCCTGGTTGAGGAACTGAGATCCTGCAAGCCTTTTGGTGTGGCCAAAAAATAAAAAAAATGTAATTGTGGATGTCTGAGGATGTTCCTATATTCATTAAAAATGTAAAAACCTCACTAAAAGTGTACACATACTCACTAGCTACTTAACTTCATACAAAAGGCAACTTCAGTAAACACATCTTAAGGATCTTTATCTTCCCAAATTCACTGCTTGTCTTCTTAGTGAGCATTGTGCACTGTTTTTGGAATCAGTATTTATGTGATGTGATACATGGATTTTTTTCTTTTTCACTTCACATTTCATATTATACATTTAAAGGTAATTATTTTTAATGCCTACGGGAAACAAGTTCTTGAAGAATAAACGTGCAGGCAGATAGAAGAGAGACCTTCTGTCTAATGAGACAGTGCTATCATTTGTTACATGTCTGTTTTCTGAGAATAGAAAACCTCACATGAAATTCACATCTTTAACAAGATGATTTAAGTACTGACTGTTATCTATGGCTTGTGCCTCTCACCAGCCTCCATTCCTGAAAAAAAATTGCCTTGTTAAGTTTTCTTTTCCACAAGCCTTAAAGATTCATGAGTCAGTTTATTTAAAGTCTAAATTCGGAGAAGCCTTTTAGCAGCTGGTACTCTGTGAATTGCTAAAGCAGAGGAGATAAATGCGTTCAAATCCTTACTTTCGTTACTCCTTTCATCCTAGAGCACTCATTGTCTACCTCTTGAATATGTCTCAAAGGATATCAGCTGCTTAACTTTCTGTTGTGGTGAGTTACAGTCAGGGTGCAGAGGAGGCAGAGTGGGGACACAGATTGGTAATTGACAAGAAGTCATTACAAAGGTTCCAGTCACGTGTCCTCCCACTGTCTTGCTGTGGATCTCATCCCTACCATTGGACACGTTCTCTTTCAGCGTTAAGGAATTGGTAGGACCTTAAACTCTTAGTGAGCCTTGGTGTAGGTTTCCATCAGTGAGGATGTTTTTGATTGCTAGAAACAAAAGACAACTAAAAGTTGGAGGAGAAGGATGGAGGGAAGCTCAAGAGGGAGGGTGTTTATGTATACCTGTAGCTGATTCACTTTGTTGTATAGCGGAAACTAACACAACCTTGTAAAGCAATTATACTCCAAAGAAAAGAACCCAGAAAACGACACACAAAAAACAAAACGGGTTAGTATTTCACATGATGGTTTCAAGGTTAATTCAGCAACTCAGTGCTGGGCTCAGAATTGAGTTCTTTGGTTCCATTTTCCTGCTTCACTATCCTCAGTGTATTTGCTTGTGCGAGCATGCTAAATTGACTGTTCAGTCATGTCTGACTCTTTGTGACCCCATGGGCTGTAGCCAGCCAGGTTCCTCTGTCCGTGGGGATTCTCCAAGCAAGAATACTGCAGTGGGTTGCCGTTCTCTTCTGCAGGAGATCTTCCTGACCCAGGGATGAAACCCGTGTCTCTTGCATTGGCAAGCAGATTCTTTACCACTAGCGTCACTTGGGGAAGTCCGTATTTGCTTGATCCTGGGCTTATTTCTATACAGTAGCAAGGGTGGCATCTGGAATTGCAACACTGTAAGTTAAGTACAACAGTACTTGGTAAAAAATGAGAGGCATTGCCTCCAGCTTCCTTTTTTTCCCATGGGAAATGAAAAACGTCCCTGATCTGCTCAGCTGACGTCACCTTTTGTTCTGTTGGCTACAGCTGGGTCACTTATCTTGCTTTAACCCAATCGCAGACAAGGAGGAGTAGGATGCTCCTGATTGCTTCATGTCAAGCCTATTTCAGGCTGGGGAAAGCTATTCTCCAGTCCAAGTGGCCTGAGAATGGTGACCTTGAGCAGCCAGTGCTCTGTTGGCCTGGAGGGAGGCACACAGCTGTGGCTCTTGAGATAGCAACTAAGGGTTTATTATTACTAATTTTTAAAGATAGATCTAGGCCTGCTGATGGCCTTAAAAATTATTTCTTACCTTGCCCAATGGTGACATTTGATTGTGTTGAATCTCTGCATTTGTGGTGTGATGTCTTCATGAAACTTTAGGTGATATGCAAGACTTTTTTATGGCTATCGAACTACTTAATCATTTTACATAAAGTGGAGTTAGAGAGGACTTCATGATTATCCCTGTGTTATCATGAGAGGGGATAGAACAGCCAGCCTTTGTTTTTAGTTAACAATAAGGGTAACAAGGATAAGATAACAGTAAGGATATCAGGGGCTTCCCTAGTAGTTCAGCTGGTAAAGAATCTGCCTGCAATGCAGGAGACCCTGGTTCGATTCCCCCTGAGTCAGGGAGATCAGCTGAAGAAGGGATAGGCTACCCACTCCAGTATTTTTGGGCTTCCTTTGTGGCTCAGCTAGTAAAGAATCTGCCTGCAATGAGGGAGACCTGGGTTCGATCCCTGGGTTGGGAAGATCCCCTGGAGGAGGGATAGGCTACTCACTCCAGTATTCTTGCCTGGAGAATCCCGTGGCCAAAGGAGCCACAGATCATGGAGTCGAAAAGAGTCAGACATGACTGAGTGACCAACAACCAAGGATAACAAAAACGTGTAGTAGACAATGGGCATCTGTGTGCTATGTAGGTTTTTTATGGTGGAGAGGGACTTTAAGATAATGTGGATACAAATTCTATGGGAAAAAATAGGAAAAGCGAGCTTTTGAGTGTTCCTTAGAATTCTTTCCCTCCCCCCATCCCCCAAAACAGGCTTTCACAATCTTTCACATGAGGCCCTAGGTTTTAAAAAAAAAAAAAAGGTCTTCTTTTTCTCTCATTCCTACTGGTTAATAAACCTGTTGAAAGGAAATTTTAATGATCTGGAAAGCTTGTTTTCCCGAAGCCGTCTTTGAGTATTTCGAGCGTGGAGACAAGCAGGCGTGGCGGAGGGGGGTCTGACCTGGTGGTCCGTGGCTCTCCCTCCCCGGGCCCTTTCCGCTCTGAGATGGATGAGGAGCTGACAAGCTGCCTCAGACTCAGGGTGGCGTCTTTACTCAGGAGTGGATCTCTTGCAGGTGGTGCTGTGCGCAAGGCCTCTGGGGCATGGCTTCCCCGTGCTGGTTATCACTGAGGCTGCTGTGGGCCCGAGTGACCCAGGGTGTCCCTTCACGTCCTGCCAGGTGGGGGTCTGCATCTTTTCCCTGAGCGCAGGTTTTGTTACCTTATAGATGGATGTGAACCTGGTGCTGATGGCCGTCTTGACATGTATGCTTGGCTGGAGTTTGTGTTTTCTGCCCCTAAAGGCATTTCTGTGGGAGAGAATGTAGAAATGCAGGAAGGTACAGAAAAAGAGGGGCATCAGAGGATGAGATGACTAGATGGCATCACCGATGCAATGGACATAAACTTGGGCAGACTCCGGGAAACGGTGAGGGACAGGGAGGCCTGGTGTGCTGCAGTCCATGAGGTCTCAAAGAATCGGACACGACTGGGTGACTGAACAACAGCAACAAGAGAAGAAACGAAGTTGCCCGAATTTCATCACGCATGTATAAATAGCTGCTGTTAACATTTCAGTCCTTTTGCTCATACATCTCCATGTCCTCTCTCCCTCCTTCCTCCCTTTCTCCTCCCGCCACCCCGCCTTTTTTAAAACCAGCACATAAAGAGGATCACACAGAATATAGATACAATGTTATCCTTTTCCCCCAGTTAATACACTGTCTGGGATTGGACTGATTGGACCGAAGTCCTTAACTGAGCAGTGTGTGACCTCTCTGTGCCTCAGTTTCCTGGTCTGTGAAAGGGGATGATGGTTATTTGATGACTCATTGTAAAGATCTCTGTGAAATACTCAGTCTGGTGCTGGTGTTAATGTCTCTTGGCTGAAGTTCCTTTTTATCTTAGTGATCAAACGCCATCACACCTTTCCACAAAACCCAGACTGTTGGGACTGTAAAGCAGGGCTGAAAACTGTAGCTTCTGGCAAAGGAAAATAGAATATACTGGGTAGCTTAGAGCAGGGTTTCTTAACCTTGGCACTATTGACCTTCAGGCTTGATGCATCTTTGTTGTGAGGGGCTGTCCCATGCCTTGCAGAGGAGGCTGTAGTATCTCTCCCCTCAACCCCAGACACTGTCAGAATCGCCTTGGGTTGAGACCCACTGGGCTGATTCCTCAGGATTTGTCGCCTGGGACTGCCCATGGGCACCTGGAACAAAACTGATGGGCTATCAGAATATACAGTCATGAAGGTCGGGCCACAGGGATCGCCTTTCTCCTTCCTCAGTCTCTGAACAGCTCTCATGCATTTGGTTTAAAGCTGCAAGATCCAGCTGTGTTAGAGTTGAAGGAAAGGTCTGCCCCTGGCTGGGCCCTCTGCGTGCCTGCTGAGAGCTTACGGCGTTGGGTGAACGGTGCTGCTGGGTTCGTGGTCTCCAAAGAAGCTGTAACTCAGGGACCAAAGACAGTCTCAATTACTCAGAGCTCTGTGTAGAGTTTTATTTAAAGTGAAAATGGCAGAAAAAGTTTCCAATATAGACATCAGAAGAGGGTAGGAGGGTACCCCCCTCACTAGTTTATGCAGAGCATTATGTACTTTTGTGCTAGCTGCTGAAAATAGATACAAAGAATACCTCAAGGTTTGTAAAAGTTCTTCCAGACCTTCCCCAAGGCATACATCCTGAGATAACTCCAGCACAAGATTAGCCATGGAGAGGTTCCAGGGCACTGGGCTCTGGGTGAGATACACTGTTGCTATGTAATCAGGGGTACAAGTCTTGAGAAATAGGTTCCCAGACAAGATATGTTACAATTATAATAATTATTAACATGGAGTCTAAGCAAAGCATTTCCATGAGTAAAACTGTGCGCTGTGTGATCATTAGCTCCTCAAGAAAGGCCAGTTCTGGGGCAGGATACATTGTTGCACAAGGCTTCAGGTAAAGCATGAGAGAGAATGTTTACCTCCTCCTTAAAGGAGTCTGCACTGGCTCAGCTCTAACTCTCTCACTGTCCTTTCTGGGCTCCACGTTGAGATGCCTGCGTCCCTCCGGATCATTGCCTGAAGGATCACACAGCAGGAAGGTTCCCCCAGCAGTGCTGTGGCTCCCGTTCCGTCCCAGGCTGTGGGCAGGGCACCTTTGCTCACTGGGCTACTGCTCCCAAACGCCTCCAGATCAAAGACCATCGGGCTCTGACGGTCCTGGAGCTCTCAGGAAGGGAGCCAGCCCATCCCCTTCTCCACCTAGAGCCTGGCCAGGCTGCTGAGCACAATCACGGAGAGCTGTCTCATGTCATGCTGTTCGGTCCAAGCACGTGGCCGAGCCCAGGACGGAGGTTAGGACCCAGTGTTTGTCAAACCTCAGTGCAGTACTCAGTACACCGCGGTGTGGGTGCTTCCTTGGTCCCTCTTGCCTTGACCCTGAAGGATGTCATTTCACCCATCTGTGGTTCCCCAGTTCAGTGGTAAATTGATAGTGACACAGATGGCCTTCAGGGGGCAGTGGGGAGTTTTCATACAATTACTGTAAGTTACTTTCCATGTACAGTTAATACAAAATATTGTCTAGATCCCTTGTGCTGCATAATACATCCTTAAGCCTGTCTTACCCCCAGTGGTTTGTCCCTCCTCCTTCCCCAGTCCTGTGTTCCGGCACACCCCTATCCTGTCATGACTAGTTCGTTCTCTACTGTTTCTTTCACTCGTTTGCTGTCTTTTCTCTTTTGAATCCACACAGAAGTGATATCATATAGTATTATGTCTTTCTCTGTCAGACTTATTTCACTCAAGTCTGTGAGCCCTCCACACTTGAGCACTCCAAGTCCATCTGTGCTGCTGCCAATGGCAAAATTTTGTTCTTTTTCATGACCAAGTAATAGCCTATGGTATATACCACATCTCCTTTCTCCATTCATCTGTTGATGGATGCTTAGGTTGCTTCCATATCTTGGCAATTGTAAATAATGCCACTGTGAACATTGGGGTGCATGTATTTTTTGAATTAATGTTTTTTTGAATGTATACCCAGGAGTGGAGTCGTTGGGTCATATGGTGGTTCTGTTTTTATGTTTTGAGAAACCTCTCTACTGTTTTCTATCGTGGCTGCACCAATTTGCATTCTTACCAGCAATGCACAAGAGTCCCCTTCTCTTCATATCTCCAGGTCTCAATTTTGACTTGTAATTCCAGACTTAGCCTTTTGGCTTTCCCCTGCCTTCCATTTCAATCCTGTCAGGCAACAGTGATATTAAACACTTCTGCTTCTTTGTCTCGAGATTTCCATCTGAATTTCATAGGCTCCTAGAAAATGCCTCAGTGACTTGTGAAATGTTCACCCAACAGCACAGCGTCTCGGCGTCTGAATCCTGGCATGGTCTCTAGTGTAAGTGATGTGAGAATTAGAGTGACCCGGTCTGAGAAACACCAGGGCCTGATCTCCTGGGACCAGTGGGAATACACGTGGGTTACGGGGGAAGGCTGGGAAGGCAGCTCCGTGGCCTGGACTCTGTCTTGACTCTCTGTCTCTCTGTGACTTTTTCACCCTAAGGGAGGCCTCAAGGCACACAGCCTGCCTTGTGGTCTCTGCTCTAGCTTGTAGAAATGATCTTACCTGTAGGCTCTGTTCTGCCATACATGAAAAGTGAAGTATCATTTTCTAGCTCTTGACCTGACTGTTCCTGGGAAGGCCTTGGCTCAGGGCTGGGGTCAGGCTCCCTGGCCTGTATGGTCCCCATCCTGGGTGAGTGGAAATCTGAAATTTCAGGACACACAGCGCTGTGAGCTTCACGATGTGATTGAAGCTGGGCCTTGAGTGAGTTTGTGTTAGTCACTCAGTGGTGTCCGACTCTTTGCGACACCCTGGATTGTAACCTGCCAGGGTCCTCTGACCATGGAATTCTCCAGGTAAGAATACTGAAGTGGGTAACCATTCCCTTCTCCAGGGGAATGTTCCCGACCCAGGGACTGAACCTGGGTCTCCTGCATTGCAGGCAGATTCTTTACCACCTGAGCTATGAGGGAAGCCCACGTAGAAAGCAGTGGATAAAGGATTTGAAACTCACAGATTTCTGCTCCTCCAGACTTCCGCAAATTGTTTCTTTCTGTTCCTCTCCCTGATTTTCACACTGGTTCAGAAGAGCTGCTATATAGGGAAGGTCCTCCTTCAGAAGCAGCTGGGTTTGGAGGCCACCCATGATGCCTGCTCTACAGTGTTTATTCAATAAGCAGGTATTGAAGTCTTAACGTATCAGGCTCATCCCTGTTTATGTGTCCGTGGATGGAACCAGAACTAAAGCAGACCCTGTCCCTACCCTGGCGGCTTCCTGCTGGCATCCGTGGGGCCACGGAGAGAGTTCGGTGGTTGGGATGCTGCTGCTGCTGGTAGTCGCTTAGTTGTGTCTGGCTCTTTGTGACCTCGTGGGCTGTAGCCTACCCTGCCAGGCTCCTCTGTCCATGGGACTTCCCAGGCAAGAATACTGGCGTGGGTTGCCATTTCCTCCTCCAGGGGAATCTTCCTGATCCAGGGATTGAATTTGCATCTCCTGCAAATTTGCATCTCTTGCACTGGGCTTCCCAGATGGCGCTAGTGGTAATGGACCCGCCTGCCGATGCAGGAGGCAAGAAATGCGGGTTCCATCCCTTGGTTGGGAAGATCCCTCGGAGAAGGAAATGACAACCCACTCCAGTATTCTTGCCTAGAAAATCCCATGGACAGAGGAGCCTGGTGGGCTATGGTTCATAGTGTCGCAAAGAGTTGGACACAACTGAAGTGACTTAGCATTTAGTGCTCCTGCACTGCGGATGGGTTCTTTACTGCTGAGCCACCAGGGAAATCCTGGGGGTTAGGATACAGTGTGGTTAAGGGGTTTCCTGACTCTTTTTTCAATACTAGTCAAGGGTGTGTAACAGCTGGTTCACTCCAGTTTTCCACGGCTGCCCCAGTTCTGCTTGGAAGTTCTCCTACTGGACTCAGTTTTCCCGCCTGCTGGGGACACAAGGAGATTGTTTCCGGTTCTCCTGTGTTTGTCGGGTTGCTCCTTGACGGGGCGTGCAGACTCTCGCAGTGCTGACTATTTTACGATCGCCTCTCCCCATTCTTGATTTTGCCACCCTCTTGAGTAATGGGAGGGCCCCCTGTGCCAGCACCCTGGGTGTCACCGGGAGCCTTTGCCCCCGGGTCTCCTCTGGCCGTCCGGAATGAATGCTAGAGGCTGTCACAGGGAAGCTGCTTCTCCTCAGAGGCGTCCACAAAGCCAGAAATGAGTCTCACCATGTTGCAACTGTGACATGTGTTTGAAAATAAAGTTTTAATTAGAAGGAGCATTTCTCAGCCTCAACCTGGTGCTGGCTCTCTTAACACTGAGACTAAAATAAACCAGCTCCTGCTTCTTGGCATCAGACCCACTCCGCCACTTACACGCTGACTCTTGCGGGTGGAAACATGGGGTGTAGTGATGTGTGTGTCTTTTCAAGACCTCAGGCTTCATCCGCAGAGGAGAGGGATGGTGTTTGCCCCCGGGGTGGTGGGGTCTGCCGCGCTGTTTGCTTTGGACTTGACTGGTTTTGGCCTGTTTGCCTGCGTGCATGCTAAGTTGCTTTAGTCGCCACCCAGGAATGCCTTTAGTTGACCTCATTTCTTTTTATTTTCTACCCACACTTCAAGGCTTGCAGTACCTTAGTTTCCCAACCAGGGATTGAACCTGGGGCTATGGTGGTGAAAATGTTAAGTCCGAACCGCTGGACCATCGACAAACTCCTCCTTCTTATCTTCATTTATGTTTGTAAAAGACCTTCTGTCGAAATGTAAGTCTAAAGATTTAATGGAAGGAGCGGGCATAATAGGCAACATGGTCTGGTGTGAGGCCAGGGCCTTGCATGGCCTTGGAGCCAGATACATATGGGTTCGTACCTTTTCTTTATTTTTTAAAAAATATTTATTTATTTCTCTGCTCTGAATCTTAGTTGCAGCACTTGGGATCTTTAATCTTCCTTACAGCATGCGAACTCTTAGTTGCAGCATGAGGGATCTAGTTCCTTGACCAGGGATCGACCCCAGGCCCCTTGTGTTGGAAGCCTGGAGTCAGCCTCTGGACCACCAGGAAGTCCTTGTATCTTTCTTTATTAACTAACGGCATGGCTTTGGCAGACCACTTAGCCTCTGAGCTTTTGTACCCTTATTTTAATATTGGTACGTCACCTTCTTTACCGGTTTGACACTGATGATTATAGATTATACATGCACCGAGCCTGGCACTCTAGTTGCTTGATAAATGATATCCATTATTATTATAATTTAATGGTATAGTCCTTACCTTGCATTGAGTCACTGCCAAGGTCTCCCACAATGTTTCAGTCCTAGGGTGGTCTTGCCTGGGGATGTTTCTGCTTTGGTTAGGGACTGGTGAGCCTGAAATGAACTTGGCCAGTTGAACTCGGGCCGGCAGGTGAGTGTGTCCCCGAATGTCAGCCTGCACATTACATCACCCTTCGAGGCGCTTCTGTGCTCCTGCCTGCACTTGTTCCTCCCATCTCCATATAGAAATGAAGGAGACTCGAGAGTGTAGGTTCTTAAAAAGAAGCTCTTTCTTGATTTCCCCATGCCAGGTACATCCCAGGTGACTGGAAAGGACGTATCTTTAGGTTTGCATGCAAGTCCAGGTGCATGATTAACCAGGAGGTCCTCCAACAAGAAGCTTAGGGCTGAAGTTGGAGGTATCAACATTGCCTGGGGTTTTTCCTGGAGGTCCAGTGGTTAAGCATATGCCTGCCAGTGCAGGAGCCATGGGTTCGATCCCTGGTCCGGGAAGATCCCACGTGCTGTAGAGGAACTAAGCCCATTTGCCACAGCTTCTAAGCCCACATGCCTTAGAGCCTGTGCACCGCAACTAAGAGTCCACCGCACTGGGAAGCCCGTGCACACTACTGGAGAGTAGCCCCCACTCACTGCAGCTAGAGACAGCCTTTGGGTAGCAGTGAAGACTCATTGCAGCCAAAAATAAGAACAAGCACTCAAGCATCACCCTGGGGCCTGGGTTGGGTTTTATTGTTGAGCTGAGAAGGACGTTGGTGGTCATCCATACTCACTTTTGTTTTAATGGTTAGTCTCTCAGTTGTGTCCGACTCTGCGACCCCATGGACTGTAGCCTGCCAAGTTCCTTTACATCCATGGAATTCTCCAGGCAAGAATACTGGAGTGGGTTGCCATTCCCTTCTCCCAGGGATCTTCCCAACCCAGGAGTTGAACTGAGGTCTCCCCCACTGCAGGCAGATTCTTTACTGTCTGAGCCACCAGGGAAGCCCCTGTCTTAATGGAGGGTCTGCTTTTAGAACATCTGTGAGTGTCTATGTGTCCCCTGAATGTTACTAGAGATCAAAATTCTATCACTGAACAGTCTCTTGGCATTTTGGGGAGGCATCTCTAATTTTAGCTCATGTTGAGCTGAAATCCCCTCTTCCGATGCTTCACCTGGCATGAGAGCCCTCGAGTATCTGAAGATTGTTGCTGGGTCCTCCCTTTTGTCTCTTTCTGGTTAAACTTTGCCATTTCCTGTATCTCTCATTCCTTGGGCTTTGTTTTTAGGCCACACAGCATTCTTCCTGCTTTCTTTTCTATGTTGTTCTCCAGACTATCAAAGACCTCCTTGAAATGAGTTGGGTTTCCTAGAGCTGATCCCATTCTTTCAGCTGTGCTTTGATCAAGAACCTTCAATTTTGTAGGTCCCCTCCTAACTTTTTTTTTTTTTAAAGTTAAAAAGCTTGTTTTTTTTTTTTTCATCTCAGCCCCAGCCTTTTGGGGGAAGTTAGCTCTGTAAAGAAGTTGATGTCAAAACCCTCACACCAGAGCTTACTGTTTTTTTTTTTGGTTGTGCTGTCTGGTTTGTGGAATCTTAGTTCCCTAACCAGGAATTGAACCCCAGCCTCTGCAGTGGAAGCGTGGAGTCTTAACCACTGGACTACTAGGGAAGTACCCCCTTCCTAGCTTTAACTGTAGTCACATGACGCAGTCGTCATTGAGCTTTCCATGTTCTAAATGGTATGGAATCACATTTGTTTGAAATGTTTTCAGCTTTTCACCATTGAGTACGATGGATTTGTCATATATGGTCTTTATTATGTTGAGGTATGTTCCCTCTATGCCCCTTTTCTGGAGAGGTTTTTTTAAATTTTTACCATAAATGGGTGTTGAATTTTGTCACAAGCTTTTTCTGCATCTATTGAGATGATCATATGGTTTTTGTTCTTCAGCTTGTTAATGTGATGCATCACACTGATTGATTTGAAAATATTGAAAAATCCTTGCATCCCTGGGATAAATCCCACTTGATCATGGTCTGTGGTGGCTTAGTTGCTAAGTCATGTCAGACTCTCATGGCCTCAGAGATTATAGCCCGCTAGGCTCCTCTGTCTATGGAGCCTAAGAATACTGGAGTGGGCATTTTTTAAGGGATTGAACCCGGGTCTCCTGCATCGCAGGCAGATTCTTTACGGACTGAGCCACCAGTTATTACCATTTAGTCACTAAGTGGGGTCTGACTGTTTGTGACCCCATGGACTGCAGCACTCCAGGCTTCTCTGTCCTTCGTTATCTCCCAGAGTTTGCTCAAACTCAAGTCCATTAAGTTGGTGAGCTACCAGGGAAGCCCTTTGATCATAGTCTGTGATCCTTCTTAATATGTTGTTGGATTTCATTTGCTAGTATTTTGTCGAGGATTTTTGCATCTGTGTTCCTCTGTGATATTGGCCTGTAATTTTCTTTTTTTGTGGTATCTTTGTCTAATTTTGGTATCAGGGTGATGGTGGTCTCAAAGAATGCCTTTGGGAGTATTCCTTGCCCTGAAATGTTTTGGCATAGTTTCAGAAGGATAGGTGTTAATTCTTCCCTAAATGTGTGTGTGTGTGTGTGTGTGTGTGTGTGTTTAATAATGGCAGCTCATTGGCGTGTACAGGCCAACACTGTGTTCAAGTAATTCTGGCTTGATATTTAAGTAGGACTATACTTGAACCAATCTTACTAATAAGCCTAAAATTGTCAGAGCTTCCCCTCAGCGTGGAAAAGATGCTTCTCTTGGGTACATTAGCAGGTGACTAAGTACTGTTTGGCTGCAAGAGCCCAGGCCTAGTCATGTTTATTAGCTCTCATTGGTAACCAACTGGATTTTCTCTTCTTCTTTTCTTAAGATCTTTAGCAAAGACTTCTACCTTTTTTTCTTCTTGTTGTTGAATACTTGCTTTGCTGTAATGAGTCCAAACAGGGATCCTTATTGAAAGAAGGTAGGCTTTGCTGCCAGATGTGGGTTGGACTCCTGGCTCCCTACCTACTTAGTAGCCCTGGGACTATGGTCAAGAAACGAAACCTTCATGAGTCTCAGCTGCTTCCTTTGTTTGTAAGAGAGTGGGGTGTCATGAGAATTCGGTGATGGAGCTCTATGAAGGGCACTGTCAAGGTCTGAAGGATGGTAGTTAACCGCCTCCCTTCTCACCCCAGTGTTTAGCACCGGTTGATGAGTATCAAAGAGAATTCAGACAAAAGGGAGGTCAGGACATCAGCACTATTACAGGAAAAAGCTGGTTGGAGAATAGGTTTAGAGGTGGAGAGCCTAGTGGGCTTGCTCACCTCCCTTGCAGGGCTGGTTAACCCTGAGAACAGAGCAGAGGAGGAAGTGGTATGTCCTGAAAGTGATCAGTTCCAGAAGACAGACTCCAGAAGGCATCAGACATCACGTATTTCATATCTTCTCCCAGTCTACCCAATGGCTCAGCAATAAAGAACCCGCCTGCCAATGCAGGAGACACAGGAAGATCATTCCCTGGGTTGGGAAGATTCCTTGGAGGAGGAAATGGCAACCCACTGCAGTATTTTTGCCTGGAGAATCCCCTGGACAGAGGTGCCTGGAGCACCATAGTCCAAGGGGTTGCAGAGAGTCAGATGTGACTGAGTGACTGAGCACATACATAGCCCAGCCCAGTCTGCCGAACAGTCCTCTTCTTCCCTGGGAGGAGTGAGTTAGGGGATGTGCAAAGAGCTTGTATTAGTTTCCTGCAGCTGCCGTAACAAAGCATATCAAGCTGGGTAGCTGAAACAACAGGAAATTTATTGTCTCATAGTTCCAGAAGCCAAAAGTCCAAGGTCAAGTTTTCTCCTGAATGCTGCGAAGGAGAACCTGTTTCGAAGGAGAACCTGTTTCGTGCTTTTTCCCCCAGGTTTCAGCAGTTTCTTAGCAACCACTGGGTGTTCCTTGGCTTGTGAAATTGTTGCCTCGATCTCTGCCTTCATCTTTACATGATGTCCTCCCAGTGTGTTCGTCTGTGTCCAGAATCCCCCTTTTCAGAAGTGACAGCTTATGGTGGACGGTGTCGGATTTGTGATCTCTGAAGAAGATTTAGCTTCTGGATCAGGGACCATGCTTGATCGCTCAGAGCTATTGTGTGGTAGAATTTTTATTGAAGTGAAAAAGGACAGTGAGGGAGCTTCTGACGTAGACATCAGAAGGGGACAGAGTGTGCCCCACTTGCTGGTCTTAGGAAGGCCTTATGTGCCTTCACCTGACCACTCCCACGACATGCCTCTCAAGATAACAGGATTGTTCAGAAGGTTCTTGTTAAGGAGGAGAAACATGTCCTCAGCAAAATACATTGTTGTTATATAGTCAAGAGTATATGTTTTAAGGAAAAACATACCCTTGAGCAAACTAAGTTGTTTTGTTGTATCATCATTAGCTCTGGGCTTAAAGAAAGTTAGTCTTAGAGATTGTTGTTATAACAACTCTCAGAGTTAAAAAAAATATCATCTTATATGTCTAAGACAAAGCAATGTAGAAAAAAAGTTTGTCCTTTTCTCCTCCTTGAAAGTCCTGGACCCCTTTCTTCTTGAGGACACTGGACTCCTTATTAACCAACCTAAGAATTAAAAAGCATATTAAAAAGCAGAGACATTACTTTGCCAACAAAGGTCCGTCTAGTCAAGGCTATGGTTTTTCCAGTGGTCATGTATGGATGTGAGAGTTGGACTATAAAGAAAGCTGAGCACTGAAGAATTGATGCTTTTGAAGTGTGGTGTTGGAGAAGACTCTTGAGAGTCCCTTGGATTGCAAGGAGATCCAACCAGTCCATCCTAAAGGAAATCAGTCCTGAATATTCATTGGAAGGACTGATGTTGAAGCTGAAACTCTTAATACTTTGGCCACCTGATGTGAAGAGCTGACTCATTGGAAAAGACCCTGATGCTTCAAAAGATTGAAGGCAGGAGGAGAAGACGATGACAGAAGATGAGATGGTTGGATGACATCACTGACTCAATGGACATGAGTCTGAGTAAACTCCGGGCATTGGTGGTGGACAGGGAAGCCTGGCGTGCTGCAGTCCGTGGGGTCGCAAAGAGTCAGACACGACTGAGTGACTGAACTGAACTGAAGAATTAACTCTCATAAGGATTAGGAGCCACCCTACTGCAGCGTGATCTTAAGGGATACCATCTACAGTGACCCTGTTCCCAAATAAGATCACATTATGAGGTTTTGGGGGTTAGCATTTTGGCATGTGAATTTGGGTGGGAAACATAATTCAACCCAGAAGGGAGGTTGAGTTGTTATTGTTTTTTTTTTTTTTTCCTTCCAAGAGAGTGAAGAAAGATTGTTTCCTTTGTGAAGAATAGTATTTTTAAGAAAAAATATTAATTTAACTGACTACTCTGGCTGTGCTGAGTCTCAGGTGTGGTGCATGGGATCTTTGTTATAGCATGAAGGATCGTTAGTTTTGGCATGTGGTGTTTAGTTCCCTTTGTGTGTGTGCTAAGTCACTCGGTTGTGTCTGACTGTTTGTGACCCTATGGACTGTAGCCCTCCAGGCTTCTCTGTTCATGAGTTTCTCCAGGCAAGAATACTGTAGTGGGTTGCCATTTCCAGGGGATGTTGCCAACCCAGGAATCAAACCTGTGTCTCTTATGCCTTCTGTATTGGCAGGTGGGTTCTTTACCCTTAGTGTCACTTGGGAAGCCCCCTAGTTCCCTGACTAGGGATTGAACCTATGCAGTGGAAGTGTGGAGTCTTAGCCACAGCACCACTAGTTCCCAAAACAGTAGGCATTACTATCTAGTAGGTGCTGAGTAGCTTTCTTTTATGGTCTGGATTGTGGTCCACCTCCTCCGAATTAATATGTTGAAAGTCGGTAGACTTTACAGGTCCTCCTCCCCCTGTAACTGCCTTTGGATATAGTAAGCCTTTAAGAAGATGGTGGTGGTGGTGGTGGTTTAGTTGCTAAGCTGTGTCCTACTCTTGTGACCCCATGACTGTAGCCTGCCAGGCGCCTCTGTCCATGGGATTCTCCAGGCAAGAATACTGGAGTGGGTTGCCATTTACTTCTCCAGAGAGTCTTCCTGACCCAAGGATCAAACTCGGGTCTCCTGCACTGCAGGCAGATTCTTTATTGACTGAGCTGCCAGCAGGGAAGCTCCTTTAAGAAGATAATTAAGGTTGAATGAGACCCCAAGTCACCCCACTCCAGTACTCTTGCCTGGAAAATCCCATGGATGGAGGAGCATGGTGGGCTGCAGTCCATGGGGTTGCTAAGAGTCAGACGTGACTGAGTGACTTCCCTTTCACTTTTCACTTTCATGCATTGGAGAAGGAAATGGCAACCCACTCCAGTGTTCTTGCCTGGAGACTCCTAGGGATGGGGAAACCTGGTGGGCTGCTGTCTACGGGGTTGCACAGAGTGGGACATGACTGAAGTGACTCAGCAGCAGCAGCAGCAGCAGAGACTCAAAGTGTAGGGCCCTAATCCAATAGGGATAATGTCCTTATAAGACAGGGAGCACACACCAGAGCTCTGTCCTCCCTGTGTACCCTACTGGCACCTTGATCTTGGACTTTCAGCCTCCAGAAGTGTGAAACAATTCATTACTGTTGTTAGGTCACCCAACCTATGGTGTTTTATTATAGCAACCCAAGCAGATGAAGTGGCTTCCAAGGTGTCACTGGTGGTAAAGAATCTACCTGCCAGTGCAGGAGACACAAGAGATGTGGGTTCGATCCCTGGGTGGGGAAGATCCCCTGGGGTAGGAAATGGCACCCCACTCCAGTGTTCTTGCCTGGAGAATCCCACGGACAGAGGAGCCTGGTGGGCTGAAGTCCATGGGGTTGCAGAGTCGGACATGACTGAGTGTCTGAGCAGGCAGATGAAGACACTTGGGCTTCCCTTGTGGCTCAGCTGGTAAAGAATCCACATGAAATGTCGGAGACCTGGGTTTGAACCCTGGGTTGGGAAGATCCCCTGAAGAAGGGAAAGGCTACCCACTCTAGTATTCTGGCCTAGAGGATTCCTTGGACTCTGTAGTCTGTGAGGTCACCAACAGTGGGACATGACTGAGCGACTTTCATTTTCACTTTGGGCTTCGTGGGGACTCAGCTGGTAAAGAATCTGCCTGCAATGCAGGAAACCTGGGTTCGATCCCTGGTTTGGGGAGATCCCCTGGAGAAGAGAATGGCTACCCATTCCACTGTTCTGGCTTGGAGAATTCCATGGACTATTCCATGGGAAGGCAAAGAGTCTGACACGACTGAGGGAATTTCACTTCACTTCCTTTCTTCTGATGGTGACAGCTGTGTGTAGTTCCACCTGCAGACTTACTGACCATTGATGCGGTCAGGGTTGGTGAGCCTTTATGGTGGCACAGGGCAGGGTGGTAGCTTCTGGTCTGTGTTATTTTTAGTCTTCTGTCTCCAGTTAATGGATTGGATAGCTGAGTATGAGAAAGCTTAAGCGGTTTTCTGGAAGCCACTTTAGTAAATTAGGCAGTGGGGCCTGAGGGTGAATCCCGATGCTCTCAGAGCTCGCTTGGGTAAATCCAGGGCAAATATACTTAATTCTTTATTTAAAAATGCAATTCATAGTGACATGTGGATGTCATTGACTAGCAAAGAAATGAAACAAAGTGGGTCAGTGACACACTGCACTGTTTTGTGATAAATGTAGGTTAACTGATTTAATGGAAAACCACAATCTAAGGGAAAAGTGGACTTGAAAAGCTTAAATCCTTGAAAAATCTCCAATTACCCAATTATGACTGGGAAAGAGTAAGTGCAGCTCTTTGAGGCTAAAACCTTTTACAGAAGACACTTTTGTCTGCCTTGTCGTTATAGCTGCTGCTTTAGTTCAGAATGTGCTCATTGGATGGTGACTGTGTACCTGGTTTGTGCTGGGCACTGGGCACCAGGGACTACAGTGCATAGTCGCTGTTCTGAATCAGCTTAGTTCAGTTTAGTTTAGTTCAGTAGAGTCACTCAGTCGTGTCCAACTCTTTGTGACCCCATGGACTGCAGCAAGCCAGGCTTCCCTGTCCATCACCAACTCATGGAGCTTGCTCAAACTCATGTTCACTGAATCAGTGATGCCATCCAATCATCTCATCCTTTGTCGTCCCCTTCTCCTCCTGCCTTCAATCTTTCCCTGCATCAGGATCTTTTCAAGTGAGTCAGCTCTTTGCATGAGGTGACCAAAGTATTGGAGTTTCAGCTTCAACACCAGTCCTTCCAATGAACACCCAGGACTGATCTCCTTTAGGATGGACTGGTTGGATCTCCTTGCAGTCCAAGGGACTCTCAAGAGTCTTCTCCAACACCACAGTTCAAAAACATCAATTCTTCAGTGCTCAGCTTTCTTTATGATACAACTCTCACATCCATACATGACTACTGGAAAAACCATAGATTTGATTAGATGGACCTTTGTCAGCAAAGTAATGTCTCCGCTTTTTAATATGTTGTCTAGGTTGGTCATAGCTTTTCTTCCAAGGAGCAAGTCAGTTTTAATTTCATGACTGCAGTCACCATCTGCAGTGATTTTAGAGCCCAAGAAAATAAAATCTCTCACTGTTTCCATTGTTTCTTCATCTATTTCCCATGAAGTGATGGGACCAGATGCCATGATCTTTGTTTTTTGAATGCTGAGTTTTAAGCCAGCTTTTTCATTCTGCTCTTTCTCTTTCATCAAGAGGCTCTTTAGTTCCTCTTCACTTTCTGTCATAAGGGTGGTGTCATCTGCATATCTGAGGTTATTGATATTTCTCCCAGCAGTCTTGATTCCAGCTGTGCTTCATCCAGCCTGGCGTGTCACATCATGTACTCGGCATATATGTCACCCCTTAAGAAGCAGGGTGACAGTATACAGCCTTGATGTACTCCTTTTTTGATTTGGAACCAGTCCATTGCTCCATGTTCGGTTCCAACCGTTGCTTCTTAACCTGAATATGGATTTCTCAGGAGGCAAGTTAGGTGGTCTGATATTCCCATCTCTTCAAGAATTTTCCTGTTTGTTGTGATCCACAGTCAAAGGCTTTGGTGTTGTTAATAAAGCAGAAGTAGATGTTTTTTTCTGGAACTCTCTTTCTGGCTAAATGGACTGTGTTATTGTTGTTCATTTGCTCAGTCATGTCCGACTCTCTGCAACCCCATGGACTAATACAGCCCACCAGGCTCCTCTATCCTTCAGTGTCTCCCAGATTTGCTCAGATTCTTGTCCGTTGAGCCTGTGATGCTATCTCTGTGTTGTAGGTATTGCCTGCCATGGCAGAGGGAAGTCATTCCAGCACCTTGTGAGAGTTTGCCGGGGGTAGGGCAGTGTCTCACACAGACTAAGGGATGCTTTCCTTAAAGAAAAAGAGGTGATGCTTGAGCTGAGTTTTGGGCGAGCTCCAGTTATTCAGGCAAAGCTGAGTAAAAGTGTTTCAGGCAGAGAAGAAAGTAAGTGTATCAACATGGAGATTGTGGGGGGACAGCCCACTTGGGGACCAGCGTGCACACAGGAACTGCTCTCTCGTCTCTTTTCTCCCTTTCTTTTCCTTCTTCCATCTGTTCCATCAGTGTTTGGCATTTTGGTAAAGTGAATTCAGCAGTGAATAAAAAGGCCGACTTTGTAATGTTTGCCAATTTCCTTGGTGTAAATAATCCCTCCATGACTGACTGCAAGCTACCAAGAGAACGTCAATTGGCCCACAGATTTAGAAAATTTTTTAACAATTAGTCATAAGCCAATAAAGTCCCACTCAGTCGGCAACTGCTTCCTGTCCATCCCTCATCTGTTCATCATCCATCATTCATTCATCAGTGATCCATCCATCCATCATCCATACATTAATATACCCATCATCCACCCATCCTTCCATTTATCCATCCATCCATCTTCCATTATTCATCCATCTATCCATTCATCTTCCATCCACCCACTCTATCCATTTCATCCATCTATCATCTATCTGTCCTTCCACCTGCACACCCATCCATCTACTCATTTATCCCTCTGTTTTCTGTCCATCCATCCATCCATCCATTCATTCTTCCATCCGTCCATCCACAAACATAGTTTAACCAAACAGAATCATAGTAATAAGTCATGTTAGAGATTTCAAAGTTCTCTTAGTCAGGTCTTCTCATTGTACAGACAAGAAAGTGATAGCTGGAGAGAGGAATTGAGTTTCTTACAGATGACTTGTAAAACTGAGATTGGGACTGTTGGCTTCAGAATTTAAGTCTGCATCTGTTCCCTGAAGTAAAGAAAACATAATCTGAGATATGACTTTGGTATTCCTGAGTTGGGGCAATGTGGAATTCATGATGCACACACCAGAGTTCTGTCACTCTGGACTTGCCTGTGACAGTCCTAATGCTCATGAAAGTGTTTTTGTTGTTCCTTGTCTCAACAGTTGCTGGTTCTCAGCAGGTTCACAACTTCCTTCACATGCGGTTCAGAACGTCCCTCTTGGAGTGATAGTCTTCTCCTAGTTTGTAGCAGTGGGCTTCTGAATTTAATTTAGCAGTTGGTTCTTGGGTACTTATTCAGTCTTTGATATTTCTGGGGTTTACTTTTCTCTCTTTTTTTGTGATATAGACGTCTCTCCTTGGAGACTCCAGCTCAAGGCCCCCATTTGTGGTGCCAACTACACTCTTCTTGGGAGCCCTCTTTGTGTTGGGCTGAATTTCTTGTGAGATAGCTATGGATCTGAAATGTTTTTTCCTCCTTCTTGGGCTTCTAGACGTCTGTCTTGGAGATTTTAGGAAGTGAATAATTGATACTGCTTTGATGGTCTCTATTTTCTTTTTTTTTTAAATCAGGTGTAGTTGATATACAATATTATGTAAGTTGCAGGTATACAACATAATGGTTCACAATTTTTAAAGGTTATAGTCCATTTATAGTTATTATAAAATATTGGCTGTATTCTTTGATGGTCTTTAAATTGTTGTCAGCTCTGAGCGAGGAAGGCTGACTCTTACTATCCGAGGAGCTTTATTTTGAAACTGTGGACAGATGGTCTGGTGAATTGAATACTCCAGAGGACTCTTGTTTAGAACTAGCTTCTTATGTTGTAATGTTGAGTGAAAAAGCCAAGATGCTGGGATATGCCTAGGATGCCACTTTTGTCAAAAGCAAGTAAACAAATGGGCTTCCCAGGGGGTGCAGTGATAGAGAAACTGCCTATCAATGCAGGAGACACAGGATACTCGGGTTCGATTCTTGGATTGGGAAGATTTCTTGGAGGAGGAGATGGCAACCCACTGCAGGATTCTTGCCTGGGAAATCCCATGGACAGAGAAGCCTGGTGGGCTACAGAGTCAGACCCTGGTGGGCACAGAGTCAGACCCGACCGAGCGACTTAGCACACACTCCGTTTATTATTTCACTGACCTTCCTGGAGCAGCATCTTGTTCTGTGATACCAGCATCCTGCCTCCCCATTTCTTTCCCCTTAAGGCAACTTCTCTCCTTTAGTTGGAAGTTCTGTCCTTGTCTTTAGGATGTCCCCTGGAGTTTCTGATCTGAAATTAGGAAAAATAAATTGAGTTGCATTCCCTGTGGCTCCGAGCACTGGAAAAGTCAGGGAATGTGTGGATTATTGTACAAGAAATCGTCAGATCAGTGTGGAATAGCCTAAAATGGAAAAAAGAAATGTGACTGCTTATTCAGGCATTTGCAAAGCGGTGCAGGCTGCCTGTCCCAACTGTCTCCTGTAAACACAGTTTCCAGAGATGTGTGGACTAGGTAAATGATATGTTACCGATACAGAGCACAGTTGTGATTATAATAGCTGAGGATTACAACTCCTCTGTTTTACAGTCTATATGAACCTCTTCTTCTTCTTTTTTCTTTTACATGAACCTCTTCTAAGTTACTAGGTTGAACCATATGAATTGCCAAATTGAGCTACCAAAAGGGCAATTTCATCCAACTAACCTAAGAGAGCTTGTTTGATGAGTTGGAAGATATGGGAAGTAGGTGTCTTTGTAAGGAAAAGAGCATGAGATGGACATGCTTTCAGGACCCCAGACATCCTGTTTTATACGAACCTGTTGGTAGTCACTTACTTGATACTTGGTTGTTGCCTCACTAGCCTTCGGAATCTATCTAGAGCAAAATTGGTTGCCTAGCAACACATTCCAGCCCAGGAGGGTTGGAGAATGGGTCAGTGATGAACAATTATGTACAGTCAAGTTTAAAGACGCATAGCCGTCTGTGACATCCATGCTCTGGACCACCAGGAAGTATGAGTGTTCTGCTGACCTGGGTTTATGGCTACTGTGTGTGAGCTGATGGCAGGTTGCGATTCAGAAAAATTTTGCACTGGACCGAAATTGGCTTCTGGCGCGCCTCTGTGCATGGGTCCATTTTTTTTCAGAAGCTTCTAGCACACTCATTATTTGGTTGGCTGCCTATCAGAACTCTTACCTCTTGGAAAAGTGAAAGAAAACGAAGAATTTGGATCTTTGTGATTGTTTTCATCTCAACCAATTGTCCCCTATTAGTGAATCTGTAATTTGCCAAAGAAGAAGGGCACACGACAATGGCCCCCTCATTCAACCCAAATCACTTTTTCAAGAATCACAGTTACGGGGCAGATGCTCTTCCTGAAATGGTCCAGGCCCTTCATCGTTTCTCTCCCTCCCATTCCAGCGAAAGAGAAGACACATTTTTGCATCATCGAGCCCTTCCTTAATCTTTCTGTCAGCACAAACATCAAGGGTGTAAATCTTGAAAGCGGCAGAAAAGCTGGGAGGCATTTTTATCACTCTGGCAAAGCAAACAGAGCACATTTCATTGTTCAGAATCATTGAGTTTAATTGGCAAATCAATTTTTAGGCCCTTTCCATTGGTATTTTGTTTAATCAACAAAAATAAATCGCCCTGCCAACCTTGAAAACTCCGAGTCGGAGAACAGTGGCAACTCTATTGTGCGTCCTGCCAAAAGTGCTTTCCAACAGCCGCGTCTTAATCGAAGCTGATTTATATTCAGATGTGGATGTTTTATCATTTGTCTGAAGAAGGAAAAAGCTGCGTAAGCAAGTAGTGCACAACCGTTTTGGGCATTGTTTTCTGACATTTATCTACACCCTGTCTCTCAGATGTTTCTAGCTCTTCTTGCTCATGATTCAGGCTGACATAGCTGTCAAGTAGCCCCTTGGAACCTTTGGCGAGAGGTTTTTTCCTAAGGAGGACTTCCAAAACCTAGGCCTTTTCTCCCTTTCCTCCAGGGATTTAAAAAAAAAAGTTTATTTTTGGTTGCGATGATTGTTTGTTGCTGCGATGGCTGTCTCTAGCTGTGCAGAGCAGACTTCTAGCTGCAGAGCACGGACCCTAGAGATCAGGCTCAATGGTTATGGTGCCCGGGCTTACTTGCTCCGCACGCAGCTTGTGGAATCTTCCCGAATCAGAGATCTAACCCGTGTCTCTGCATTGACAGGCAGATCCTCATCCTCTGAACCACCAGGGAGGTCCCCTCTGCAGGGTTACTGGCCCTGAATCCTGCTCCCTGGGCCTTTGGTGGGAAATGGCTGACCTCTTAGTGCTGGAAGGTGGGCGGCCTGAGCAGGGCCCAGGGACGTGTCCGGCTTTGTTGGTAGGAAAACCTCATTCGCCGTGCCAACCACGGGGTCTCAGGTTTGGCTTCGGCTGCCTTCTTCACTCTCCAGGGAAGGGGGAGCGATGACATGAAGCACCGTCTGTCTAATGCCTAGATGATCTCATTTCTCATGAAACCCGGAGAGCTGAGGAAGCTAAACCCCGTGTGTCTGGTGTGGATGCTGAGGTTCAGAGAAGAGCAGCCACAGTTTGTTCGTGGGGTGGTTGCTGCCGGAATTCTGTTTGTCTCCAGCCGGCTTCCCACTTCACTGGTGCTATGTGCCGTGCTTAGTCACTCAGTCGTATTCCAATGCTTTGTGACCCCCACGGGCTGTAGCCCTCCAGGTTCCTCTGTCCATGGGATTCTCCAGACAGGAAAACTGGAGTGGGTTGCCATGCCCTCCTCCAGGGGATCTTTCCAACCCAGGGATCGAACCCAGGTCTTCTGCATTGCAGGTGGATTCTTTACTGTCTGAGCCACCAGGGAAGCCCTTCACTGGGGCGGGGAGTTAGCAAAGACTGCCCCCACCCTGATAGCCCAGTTTCACTGAACCAGGTTGCCCCCGGTATGGCTCCTGGGGCTCAGATACCATAGAGTGATGGTGGCTGATGGTCTGTGGGTGCTTGTTGTGGGCCTGGCGTGTTTCCAAGAACTTGATGTGTACTTTCACTCTCCTCTTAGCTACTGCCACCCTCATCTTACAGATGCAGAAACTGAGGCACAGAGTGGCCAGGGGACTGGTCCAACGCCACATGGCTAAAGACTGGGGACCTCAGGATCTGAATCCAGATAGTCTGCCCCAAAGCTTCTCTCCTGGCTCAGTGGTAAAGAACCTGCCTGCCAACGCAGGAGATGCAGGTTCGATCCTGGGTCAGGAGAAGGTTCGAGATGCAGGTTTGATCTCTGGAGAAGGAAATGGCAACCCACGATGGTATTCTTGCCTGGAAAATCCCATTGATTGAGGAGTCTGGTGGGCTACAGTCCATGGGGTCACAAAACAGTCGGACACAACTTAGCGACTCAACAACACAGTTGAGACACTAGTTACATGCTGAATGAGAGAGTGGGGGCCCTTCCAAGATCCCAGGTCCACACTCTGACCTGTGCCTTACTCAATGGGCAAAAGAAAGGAACCTCGATAAACCCAGAACCACACTCAGCAACTTCTTAACGATGTTGTGTAAGTAACCAGATGTACGAAGCTGAGGGGATGGTAAAAATCAAGCAACTACTTGAATTTCGCATGTCCTTTGGGTTTATTAGGGCCCCACCCCACCTCAAGGGCTTCCTTGGTGGCTCAGTCCGTAAAGAGTCTTCCTGCAATGTGGGAAAGCTGGGTTTGATCCCTGGGTTGGGGAAATCATCTGGAGAAGGAAATGGCAACTCTCTCCAGTATTCCTGCCTGGAGAATCCCGTGGACAGAGGAGCCTGGTGGGCTACAGTCCACAGAGTCACAAAGAGTCGTCCACGACTGAGCGACCAGCCCTTTAACATACACCCTCAGCACCGTCAGGTACCAGCGATCCAGTGACCCTCAGGTCAAGAGAGGAGTGAGGGAGAATTTTCACAGTCTCTTGGGATGGGAAGGCCTACAGCAGGTCAGATTATTAATATAATGCCAAGGGGAACTTGCCTGTGGTTCAATGGCTAAGACTCTCTGGTCCCAATGCAGAGGGCCTCGGTTCGATCCCTGGTCAGGAAACTAGATCCCACATGCCTCAACTAAGACCTGAGGCAGCCATATAAATATTAAAAAAATAAAATAACACTGAGGGTAAAACCTTGTAGGTAACAGTTTCTGATGCCAAGCCCTATTTAAAGCATTTTGCACATATGAACTATTAGCTGGATGCTGTTGCTATTCTTATTTTTTCAGATGAGAAAATCCACTACAGTACATGTACATTGTGATGTTGGAAACGCTAAAATACACAACACATCTTAGAATCAAGGATGAATGTGGTTCATGGACTCTGGTGGTGCCTGTATCTGACTGCTCTTCAGAGCACAGGTGCCTTCTTATGAGATGGGCCTGATAACCAGCTGAAATGTGCAGGGTGATACTATAGCCAGCGTTTATTGAATGATCACTGTGTACCAACCCTGAATATTCATCGGAAGGACTGATGCTGAAGCTAAAGCACCAATACTTTGGCCACCTGATGGGGAGAGCTGACTCATTTGAAAAGACCCTGATGCTGGGAAAGATTGAGGGCAAGAGAAGGGGACGACAGAGAGTGAGATGGTTGGATGGCATCACCGACTCAATGGGCATGAGTTTGGGTAAACTCTGGGAGTTGGTGATGGACAGGGAGGCCTGGTGTGCTGCAGTCCATGG
This sequence comes from Antilocapra americana, assembly GCA_007570785.1. Taxonomy (NCBI): domain Eukaryota; kingdom Metazoa; phylum Chordata; class Mammalia; order Artiodactyla; family Antilocapridae; genus Antilocapra; species Antilocapra americana. The sequence continues at coordinate 1,082,301 of ML664172.1, read as the reverse complement.
GGTCACAAAGAGTCGGACATGACTTAGCCACTGATCAACAATGACAGCTGTGTGCCATACACTCTTCTAAGAAGTTTATATGAATTTTTAAAATCTTCACAAATAGATGGGTACTCTGATTATGGTTATTCCCGATTTTTAGATGAGGAAGCTGAGTCAGTGGGGTAATCTCCCTTGCTCAAGGTCTCCCAGGCAGTACGTGGCAAGGCTGAGTGTTGGCTGAGGCTGTCTTTGGGCGCTTCCTCTGAGCTAAGATGCCTGGAACAGCCAGGAAAGGAAACAGATGCTTACAGGCTTTGTAAGGGATGGAGGCTATGCTTGCTCTTAGGTGCCCTTGCCCGAGTGATCGTCACTCCCGTTTGGCACCCGTCTTGTTACGGAATCTGAAGTTGATTTTTTTTTTTTATTAGTCCTTGGTATGCTTCTGTTTGTTTGTATGGGAGATCACCTCGTTAGTCAAGGAAATAGATAAGAGCTCTGATGGGAATCTTAAAACCTACCCAGAAGGCATAATACACCATGGAAGGCATTTCCTGGGTCTAAGAGGGATTTTCATTTTGATCCCCCCCCACAACACCTCTATGAAATTCATTGTTTTTGTTTTTTAGTCACTCAGTTGTGCCTTGACTCTCTTGTGACCCCATGAACTTTGGCCCACTAGGCTCCTCCGGTGGATACTGGAGTGGGTTGCCGTTTCCTTTTCCAGGGGACCTTCCCCATCCAGGGATCAAACTTAAGTCTTCCACATTGGCAGGCGGGATCCTTACCAAGAGCCACTGGGGTTCCCTATTCCGAAGGGTAAAGGGGGAAAGCGTACGAGGCTCAGAGAGGGTGAGCCGCATATCCTCGGCCACACAGCAGGTGAGGGGCAGCGCTGGGTTCAGGACCTGTGTCTGTGAGGAAAGGGGCTGACGCCGCAGCGGGGGTCACCCCTGCCCAACTCTGGGGCGTTTCCTGTGGGGTCAGCTCTACTTGGCTGTCGCTTTCTTTGCTCCTGTTCTGTTGCACACACTTTGCTTCCACACTCCTTGCTTCCATGCTCCGAGCTTCTCAGAATAACAGGACAAGATTTTCCACAGCCTGAAACTGTTTTTTTTTTTGCTATTGTCGCATCCAAGCACCTGCTGAGCTGATGAGCTTTTGAAATGTCACTTGACTGTTGGGAGGGAGCCGTGAGTGATTCTCAGGAACACGCCATCCCAGCCGCGTCCGTGGGGGTGGGTGATGGTCGGCTCAGGGGAGGTAGGGGGTCCCTCCTCCAGCCCGGTCGCTCGGAGACTGTGTTCTGCTCCTGTAGCTGACATGGGTACCCGCTGTCAGCCTGATCATTTTTCTTCTCCTTGGCGGCAGTTTCTGTGCTGTTTTTCTCGGACAGCATTGATTTTCCATTTTTAGGTCAGTTTTGGAGAATTTGGGCTTCTCTTATGGATCAGATGGTAAAGAATCTGCTTGTGATGCTGGAGATCTGGGTTTGATCCCTGAATTGGGAAGATCCCCTGGAGAAGGAAATGGCTACCCGTTCTAATATTCTTGCCTGGAGAATTCCATGGACAGAGGAGTCTGGCGGGCTACAGTCCACGGGGTCACAAAGAGTCGGACATGACTGAGCGAGTTTCACTTCACTTCAGTTTGGAGAATACAATTAAACATTTGACCCTTTGCTTTCTGGATTTCTCTTTTCAGAAAAAAATGCCCACGTCTACAAAGTTCTGTACTTACTTTCTGACTCGTATACTCAGAGCCTCCTTGACCATATTAATATCTCGCCTCCCATACATGCATCATCAGGCTTAAAATTTGAGCCTCTCCCCTACCACCAATTGAGGGGAAATAATGGACATTTAAAATTTTGATTCTCTGCCCCTCTTCTCATTCCATTGTTGTTAGTTGGAAGGAGGGTGGGAAATATTGGGTTGGCCAAAAATTTTGTTTGGGTATTGTTATGTTATGAAACAGAGAAGGAAATGGCAACCCACTGCAGTGTTCCTGCCTGGAGAATCCTGTGGACAGAGGAGCCTGGTAGGCTGCCGTCTGCAGGGTCGCACAGAGTGGGACACGACTGAAGCAACTTAGCATGCATGCATGCATGCATGCCTTGGAGGAGGAAGTGGCAACCCACTCCAGTATTCTTGCCTGGAGAATCCCAGGGGCAGAGGAACCTGGTGGGCTGCCGTCTATGGGGTCGCACAGAGTCAGACACAACTGAGCGACTTAGCAGCAACATGTTATGAAAAACACGAATGAGGTTTTTGACCAGCCCAATATATGTCACACTCAAAATCGTGACAGAGAGAGTTTAATAAAGGTGTGTCAGGGAGTTGAACAGAAGAAAGGGGCAGAAGAAAGCCCTCTGACTTAGTGCCTTCCGTGCATAACACAATAAATGCCGTGAACGTCTCATTGTTCTGGAGGCTGGTAAGTCCAAGATCCAAATACCGATGGATTCCGCGTCTGCTTAGGGCTTGCTTCTTGGTCTGTAGGTGGCTCTCATGTGGCAGAAGGGGTGAGGGGAGCCTTCTGGGGTTTCTTTCATAAGGGTGCTAAATACTTGTGAGGTCTCTACCCTCATACCTAATAACTTCTCAAAGACCTCACCTGCTAATACTTCTGCGATTAGGTTTCACTATATGAATTTTGGGAGAATATGGTCCGTGGTCAAATGTTGAAGGCAAGAGGAGTAGGAGGCATTAGGAGAAGGGGGTGGCAGAGGATGAGATAGTTAGATAGCATCATCGACTCAGTGGACAAGACTTTGAGCAAACTCTGGGAGATAGGGAAGGACAGAGGAGCCTGGTGGGCTATAGCCCATGGGGTGGCAAAGACTGTTGTTTATGACTCAACAACAATTTTGTGGCACACTCTAACTGCTAGAGGTAAGGATAGAAGGAGATGATCACTGGGAGAAGCTGTGACTTGTGCTGGGGTGACCTCTGGTGACCCTGCAGGAAAGAAACCAGGGGATGAATGCCCCTTCCTTCCATATCCTCTGCCTACTCTTCTGGTACCTACTCTCCTGGTACCTCCCAAGGGGCCAGAGGGCCCAGGAGCCTGGTTGATGCGTGTCACTGGTGCCACCCAGGGCTTCCCTGGTGGCTCAGATGGTATAAGAATCTGCTTGCAATGCAAGAGACCCGGGTTCAATCCCTGGGTTGGGAAGATCTCCCTGGAGAAGAGAATGGCAACCCACTCCCATATTCTTGCCTGAAAAATCCCCTAGATAGAGGAGCCTGGTGAGTGATGGTCCGCGGGCTCGCAAAGAGCCGGACACGACTGAGCAACTAACACTTTGACTTCACTTTGCTCTTAGGACACGGATTGAGTGGAAGAAGATGGGGCATAATATAAAGCGTAACCAGAGAGTATTGAGTTTGTTGCCCTTCAGATTTATTTTTTTAAAATTAGAGTATGATGCCTTTGCAAGGTTGTGTCAGCTTCTGCTATACAACTGAATGAGTAAGCTGTTGTATACATATGTACTCTGCCTCTCGGACCTCCCTTCCCCTCCTCCCCATCCTACTCATCTAGGTCATCACAGAGCACCGTGTGCTTTATAGCAGGTTCCCACTAGCTATCTGTTTTACACCTGGTAAATAACTTATCCTGTGGATGGTACTTTCAAGAGAGCAGGAAGTGGCCCTGTATCCCTAAACACTCTCCCTGGGCATTGGGCATCATAGGAAATAGCTGAGCTTGTGCTATGAAGGTTTTGTAATCCTGTTACGGATTGGAAGCGTCCTGCTCTTTTCAGATGCTTTGAAATTTACTCACTTACTTTTTCTCTGTCTTATTTGCATGCCTGTTATTACAGAGAGGAGTGAATGCTCAGTCGTGCCTGACTGTTGGCAACGCTGTGGACTGTGGCCCTCAACGCCGCTTCAAAAGGCTTCATTTTGCCTCGTGATGATGAAGCGGTCTGCTTCAGCGTCACGGGGGATTGCCTATCAGTGACTCACGTGGCATCATTTTCGAAGGTAGTTTCCCCCTATCTGAAGGTAGCTTGATGGATACAAATGAGCATTTCTGGATTGTACAAGCAGAGAGATTATATGAGGAAGCAATCGCGAAATTAAGAAGTGTTATGCACCCTAAGGTGTTATGAGGACGTGGGTGGTAGGTGACGTCACCAAGCTTGGATCTGGGCAGTCTGGGATTGAAGAGCATGTTCAGGCTCCTCCGAGTTCTATATTTGTCTGGATCTGGACCTTGGCCTCTGTCCTGTCTTTTGTCTGCCTAGCCCAATTTTAGCAAGAATCTTAAGTCAGTCTAGGAAGGAATATGGGCCCCCCCCCTCTTTGATATGCGATCATCCTCAGTATCTGGTCACCCAGGGCTGCCTTCAGCAAAATCCTATGGCTTGTTTGTTTAATGGGAATTTCCCTACCCTGATGTCTCCTGTTAGTGATTTTCTGAATACTGACCACCTCTTGTTTGTTTGCTAGGAATCCTCAGCTGTCTTTGCTACATTCAGAGTTGAGCCTCATCTCTCTCCTATTTTGCAATAGCTCTGAAAAAAATTTTTCTTACCATTTTAACAAGCATCAGAGTAGTTTTTTTTGCTTTAACTTTGCCCACCAGAAAACCTTGAATTTGCTCCGGATCATCTCAAGAACCTCTGGTCCGACCTTACCCAGTGTCGAGAACCACACGGAGCGCACTTGGAGGGGTTCAGCACCCCTGGACAGCAGTCGGGGAGCCCCATTCACTCCCTCGGGGGCTGGTTTTTGTTGTTGAGTAGCTCTGCCTCCATTTCAAGCTCAAAGTCTGTCTTCACTTTTCCTCATTGACCTCAATTCTGCCTTTTTGTAAAACCTGATCTCTCCATCAGGTGAATAGTTTAGCTTCTTAAATTGAACCATCTTAACGAAGATGATTTTAAGCAGTGTTGCCCTTCTTGCTTTGTTTAACAGGACCCCGAGCCTGTTTGAACCTGTGCTGCCATCTCTGGCATATGGTTCCTTGTAGAAGGCTGCATTAGGCTGATGCCCTGGGGTTTTACTCTCTGTGGACTGTGTCTTTGCTTTATGAACTCTTGGACTGCCCTGCTTCTTCTCCTCTGAGTCTTTTGTGTCTTTTCTTTGGAGTTAGCTCTTTCTGATGCCTTGTTTGATACAATTTTATAAATGATGTACTTCTTTTTCTCTCATGGAGTAAAGTGCATGGGCTTTGTGAAAGCTCTTTATCACTCAGAAGTCTTTTTTTTTTTTTTTTAAATTTCCAGATTGATGGCTGCTTTCCAGATGTTAACATTATCAGAAGCCTGACCTCCACATGGTATATGTGCTCTGAAGGACCTTCTAGGTCCATCAAGGGTATATAAATACATTAGTCTTTTAAATTTATCTATCATTTAGCCCCAAGTCTGTTTCTAGTTTTTATTGATTTTCACCCTCTTTTCTTTCTGCATCGCCCCCATTCATGGGTATATTTGAAAAGCAGTGACTTCTGCAGGCTCAAAGCAACTAGAATTATTTTTGTGAAAGAAGAATTTTAGGATGAGGATTTAAAAGGAAAATCAGATTTATTTATAAATATTTCAATATGACTCTCTGAAAAGATAGGCATTCTTTTTGTTAAAACAGCAACACAATACTATTATTACACATAAAAAATGAACAGTGACTCATTTCTTAATATCACTGAATATTCATGTTCAGATTTCTCTGGTTGTCTAAGAAATATCTTTTCACAGTTAGTTAAAAATACCTTAGAGCAACCAAGGGATTTAAACAAGTCCGCAGAGTGCTTTTGGTTGATGTCTCTTAAATCTCTTTCTCTCTCTCTCTCTCTGTTTTTTTGGCTATGCTGGGTCTTCATTGTGGTGGGTGTTTCTCAGTTGCTCCAAGGCATGTGGGATCTTAGTTCCTTGACCATGGATCAAACCCTTGCCCCCTCCACTGGAATGTGAATTCTTAACCATTGGATCACCAGGGAAGTCCTTGAAGTCTCTCTTAGTACACAGGTTTTGTGTCCCTCTCTTGACTTGTCTAGTGATATATTTGATCAGAGGAGCTGGATCTTTTGAGTGTTTTGAATCTGGATCTATGTGGTTTCCTACAGTGTAGATTTTATTGCCTCCATTCTGGTGTTGCCATTTAACATGTTTCATTGTCCCTAAAGTGTTCTGTAAACTAAAGGCTTGCTCAGATCTAGGTTCAAATTTGGGGTCCAGAATAGTTCGTACATGATAGCGTAACATATTCTGTCACCCAATTTGGAAGACCAGCCATAGGGTAGGATAGAAGCCGATTCTGTGAGGGGGAAACTTGTAGCTTGAGAACAAAGGTTGCTTAGAGATTGCTACCTTGTGTATCGAGATTTGAATTTGGTCTTGAAGAGTACTCTTGAGTATGAGGGGTTATGCTCAATGTCTTGGTGGGTAGTTTCAGATCTACCTGCTGTCTTTGATTCTTCTTCTTTCTTTCTTTCTTTTTTAAAGAAATATATTTTTATTTCCTTTATTTATTTGACTACGCCATGTCTTAGTTGTGCAGCGTGTGGGATCCTCAGCTGCGATATACCAACTCATTTGCAGCACGTGAGCCCTAGTTCCCTGACCAGGGATGGAACCCAAGGCCCCTGCGTTGGGAGTGTGAAGTCTTGGCCACTGGACCACCAGGGAAGTCCATTCCTGCCATTTCTTACAAGAGTGTCTTAAGCGGGCTCTGTCTCACCCCTCTTTCTTAGCACAATTAGGATGAGAACAGGAGTAGGTGAAATCACAGCCCACGATTCTGTTTTTGTCAATAAATTTTTAGTGGAACACAGCCACGCCTGTTTTTTTAATGTATTTGCGTGAGTGCTGCAACGGCAGAGCTGAGTAATTGCCTGAACAAAGCTTGAACTATTTACTGTTTGGCCTTTTACAAAAACAAAGTTTGCTGACCTCTGGGCTGGAAGGAAAGCAGAGGATAAGGCTGTAGCCTGTGGATCAAACAAAAATAATTCCTCATCGCTGAAATGTCACTCAGCCTTCGTACCTGTGAATGTGAAATTCCATGGCTCACAGATTTTGAGTTATTAAAATAATTTTATTTTTCTTTGTTCATTTTTCTAACCGTTAGAAAAATCCTTCTACTTACTTGAAAATCTAATTCAACATGGGTGGGTTCACGTTAGAGAATGGTGTCATTTGGGCTTCCCTGGTGGCTCCGTTGGTAAAGAATGGTGTCATTTTACCGGGCAGATAATTGATTATTAATAATCTCCACATTCAGCATTTGACTCTTGATTTGTTATGCTGTCTTCCTTAGCTAGTATAAAGCTTTCTCTTTTACCATTGTACTCTTTTGTGGTTTGTTTTGCCTTTGTATGAGGAAGAATTCTGTATCCCTTTAGCAAATGTCTCCTGTTAAAAGTTTTCAAAATAAGTAGACTTGCATTTTTCCCCTTAAATGGAACTCAGCTAGTTTTATCTAAGCGATTCCTTTTTTTTTTTTTTACTATTATAAAAGTTTATTTAACAAAGAAGTTCAGTGAGAATGTACATGACCCAATTTTTATCACAGTAAAATATGTAGAGGTGATGCATGAAAGTAGTTGATTTCTCTGGTGCACACAGCCATTGTCCATACTCACTCCAGGGCTTCTAGCATGAAGATACTATTTCCTCATATTGCCACCATTCAGTATTGTTCTGTTGCTCGCTCTCTGCCATCTCCACACAGTCACCTATCGGAAGACTCATAAAGGGATCAAATCCTCACAATATTCCTTGGCCATGTCTGCCACCATTTAATTTCAGTGATAACTTCTTGCCTATAAGTTTCTTCAAGTCAGGAGGGTGAGCTTTGCTCATGTTGTCTGCTTGGTGAGCTCAAAGTTGCCTCCCTAAGCGATTCCTTTTGTGTTTTGGCTATATTTTATGCTACATTATTATGGATGGCTTTGAAATTTTTTGTGTTAAAAAAAAAAGAAATAGATTTAAAATATAAAGAAGTTTTTTTTCCCTTCATTGCATCTTAATGTATTAAAAACCAGAGAGTAATTATTAAAAATGAAGAAGGAAAGAATTCAAACAATAAAATTGCTTAGCATAGCTCCTGATTCATAATGCATTTGGAAATAATTGGTATCATAATGTGTAATTAACAATCCTTCTTTGAAGTGTGAAGCTTAAGCTTGGGTGGGCAGGAAACCTTTTAGGAAGTGGTGATATCTGAATAGCACTTCTGAACCTGTGCAGAGATTGTAGCATCTTGCCTGCATTATTAAGTGCTGTGTGTGTGTGTGTGTGTGTGAGATACTTACTAGAGGAAGGGTTAGGACAGAGAGTCCTCTAGTGCTTTACCATAAGCCTGCTACTGCCTTGTTGACTGGGGCAGAGAGGAGAGAGAAACCCTTTAATATAGGCTGTGGCTTTAGCTCACAGCACGGGATACTTTCCTGGGGAGTTGATATGGACCAGGTAGAGAACCTTTTTGCCCAGGTAGTGGACCTGCCAGGTGGCAGATTAGCCTGGGGTTTATGCTTCAATCTGGCTGAGAAACCTCCTTAGCTTTTCGAGACCCATCCCCTAATCTGGCCCCGAGGATCTTATTGTTGAGATGGCCAGAGATGGTGAGTCCAAGAAGAAGCACCATCAGGAAAAAGAGGGGAAGGGATTGGACTCCCAGACTCAGAGCCTAAACCTCAGTTTCCCTGTGGCAGGGCAGTTAGCTCCCTGAGGATTGGGAGACGAGATCATACAAGGACTAAAATAAGGGCACTGGGAGAGAACATTCCAGGTAGACCTGAGCTTTTGTACAATTGACTTTCAGTGTTGTGCCAATCCCCGCTGTAGGGCAAAGTGTCCAGCACAGTGACTCAGCTATACGCAAATAGACATTCTTTTTTAAAATATTCTTTTCTATGATGATTTATCACACAATGTTGACTAGAGTTCCCTATACTGTATGATAGGAAGGCCCTTGTTGTTTGTCCATCCTATATGTAATTTTATATCTGCTAATCCCAGGTGGATGTGAGAGTTGAACCATAAAGAAGGCTGAGCATCAAGGAATTGATCTTTTTGAATTGTGCTGGAGAAGACTCTTGAGAGTTCCTTGGACTGCAAGGAGATCAAACCAGTCTATCTGAAAGGAAGTCAGTCCTGAATATTCACTGGAAGGACTGATGCTGAAGCTGAAACTCTGATACTTTGGCCACCTGATGCAAAGAGCTGACTCATTGGAAAAGACCGTGATGCTGGGAAAGATTGAAGATGGGAGGAGAAGGGGACGACAGAGGATGAGATGGTTGGATGGCATCAAGGACAAGAAAGCCTGGTGTGCTTCAGTCCATGGGGTGGCAAAGAGTCGAATTACTCTTAGGGACTAAACAGCAACAACAATCCTCAACTCCCACCCCAATCTACCTTGGCAACTACAAGTCTGTTCTCTGCTAGACCTGAGCTTTTATTTGTTCCTCCTTTGGTTCAAGCATTTCTTGTCCAGGACCCGCCATATTCAGGCTTCTTAGAGCAAGGGTGGTGGTGGGTGCTGTTCACCACCCTTGGTGCTGAATACCTGAGCCCCAGCTTGTTGGGGGAGATTAGCTCTGTAAAGAGGTGAGGTCAAAACAATCACACCGGAGCTCATCTTTTGAAAGAGTTACCTTGGAGGTGTGGGTCTAAAGGGGCAGCACTGCCCGGTGTACTTAATTTGAAGGAAACTCCTGCCGTTCAGAAATTTGGGGCTTCCCTGGTAGCTCAGATGGTAAAGCGTCTGCCCACAAAGTGGGAGACCTGGGTTTGATCCCTGGGTCAGGAAGATCCTCTGAAGAAGGAAATGGCAACCCATTCTAGTACTCTTGCCTGAAAAATTCCATGGATGGAGGAGCCTGGTAGGCTACAGTCCATGGGATCACAAAGAGTTGGACACAACTGAGCAACTTCATTGGTTCACTGGTTTTTGAAAATAGCTTTTAGACTCTGGAGTGTATTCTTTGGAATATCTTTATCAATAGCTCTTTTCCCCTCTATTTGGATGGCTTTCAATTCAGTTCAGTTGCTCAGTTGTGTCCAACTCTTTGTGACCCCATGAATTGCAGCATGCCAGGCTTCACTGTCCACCACCAACTCCTGCAGTCCACCCAAACCCATGTCCATCGAGTCGATGATGCCATCTAGCCATCTCATCCTCTGTCGTCCCCTCCTCCCCCTGCCCCCAATCCTTCCCAGCATCAGGGTCTTTTCCAAGAAGTCAGCTCTTCGCGTGAGGTGGCCAAAGTATTGGAGTTTCAGCTTCAGCATCAGTCCTTCCAATGAACACCCAGGATTGATCTCCTTTAGGATGGACTGGTTGGATCTCCTTGCAGTCCAAGGGACTGTCAAGAGTCTTCTCCAACACCACAGTTCAAAAGCATCAATTCTTCAGCACTCAGCTTTCTTCACCATCCAACTCTCACATGCATACATGACCACTGGAAAAACCATAGCCTTGACTAGACGGACATTTGTTGACAAAGTAATGTCTCTGCTTTTCAGTATGCTATCTAGGTTGGTCATAATTTTCCTTTCCAGGAGTAAGCGTCTTTTAATTTCATGGCTGCAATCACCATCTGCAGTGATTTTGGAGCCCCCCCCCAAAAATAAAGTCTGAAACTGTTTCCCAATCTATTTCCCATGAAGTGATGGAACCAGATACCATGATCTTAGTTTTAGTTTTCATTAAAATTCTTTCTTACAGAATGCTTTTTCTTATTAAAAATTTTCTTTTTTTTGGTAAAGATTCAAATATCACCTTCCTGAGCAAGCCTCCCTGAGAAATGAATATGAAGTAGCAGCCCCTCGTTACGCACTCTGCCCATCCCATCAGCAAACCCTGTCTCACTCCTCTGGTCTCGTGATAGAATGCGGGCCCTTGGAATTTTCTTATTCACTCGCCTGTTCTTTGCCTGTCCTTCCCAAGGTCACCAGTGGCCCGTGACCTCAGTCACAGGCTGCCATACATACCCCTCATTCAGAGACGAGTCTGCTATGCAGGGGAAATTCTTCAGGTAGAGAGTATCTTATAAATAGTTTTCCAAGGTGACTACATTGAGGAAATAATTGAAATTCAGAAAGATGTGTTCTGGCCTATCTCTGTGACCAAACTAAACCAAGACAGTTTACTTCACTTCAGTTCAGTTCAGTCGCTCAGTCATGTCTGACTCTTTCCTTAGCCAATCTTAAAAAAAAAAAAATTAAAAATATTTATTTGGCTGCACTGGCTCTTAGTTGGGGGACGTGGGGTCTAGTTCCTTGACTAGGGATCTAAATCAGGACCCCCTGCATTGGGAGCGAGGATCCTTAGCTGCTGGATCACCAGGGAAATCCCTCTGTATCAGATCTTGTGTGTTGGTGTGATCTGCAGTATGGAGGCTTAGATAGGGTGCAGGCTGTCTTGTCTAACCGTGGTTTGAGAGCTTCCCACGTTGTGCTAGTGGTAGGGAACTCGCCTGCCAATGCACAAGATGTAAGAGATGCAAGTTTGATCCCTGGGTCAGGAAGATACCCTGGAGGAGGGTATGGCAACCCACTCCAGTAATCTTGGTGGAGAATCCCATGGACAGAGGAGCCTGGCGGGCTACAATCCATGAGGTCACAGGGTCAGACATGATTGAAGCCTCTTAGCACATGGCATGCACTGTCTCCCCTCTCTCTACCCACCTCCTCCCAACACAGTTTCACTTGTGTAACAAGAAGATTCCCCCGATCAGTGTCTCCCTACCTCAGGACTGCAGACACTTTGGGCTGAATGCGTCCTTGTGAGGCAGGCTGTCCTGAGCTTTGTAAGGTGCTTAGAAGCATTCTCGGCCTCTGCCCAGTAGAGGCCAGGACCCTGCCCCACCTGTGGCAACCCATGTGGCTCCAGACATTGCCAAGGTTCCTGGGGAAGCTGAATAAAATTGCCCTGGTTGAGAACCATGCATCTGGTGATACCCAAGACTCTACCATTAACTTCTTACTCCATCCTGTATTATTTATCGACTCAGTTCAGTTCAGTCACTCAGTTGGGTCTGACTCTTTGCAACCTCATGGATTGATTGCAGCGCACCAGGCCTCCCTGTCCATCACCAACTCCTGGAGTTTACTCAAACTCATGTTCACTGAGTCGGTGATGCCATCCAACCATATTATCCTCTGTCGTCCCCCTCTCCTCCCGCCTTCAATCTTTCCCAGCATCATGGTCTTTTCCAGTGAATCGATTCTTCCTATCAGGTGGCCAGAGTATTGGAGTTTCAGCTTTAGCGTCAGTCCTTCCAATGAATAGTCAGGACTGATCTCCTTTAGGATGGGCTGGTTGGATTGCCTTGCAGTCCAAGGGACTCTCGAGAGTCTTCTCCCAACACCACAGTTCAAAAGCATCAATGATTCAGTGCTCAGCTTTCTTTATAGTCTAACTCTCACATCCATACATGACTACTGGAAAAACATAGCTTTCACTGGAAGGACCTTTGTCAGTTAGTGTGGATCAAATTTGCTAATGTGTAAGAGAAAATGGCTTGTTGTTCAAATTTGGATTATGTTGATGACTGAAGTTTTGTTTTGTTATCCACATTAGTGGTCTCAGTTTCTTTGTCACCACTGTCAACTAGTTTTTCTCTTTTCCCCTAGTTTACCCCATTGTCACTGGTGAAATAGTCTCCTCCACCCTCTGCTCCCTCCACCTTTTATCCACCCAAGGAGGTTGTCATCCTTTGCTAATGCACTGTCCAAGACCACAGTCTTGGCTAGAAGGAATCTTGGATGATCTTTGGGCAATGGACATCCAATTAATGTCAATATCATCATTTCATCATTATCATCTTATTTATTCCAATTATTCTAAAGGTGAAGAAATGGAGGCCCAGGAGGGACCTTGACTCACCTAAATTGTGGTTAGTGGCAGAGCCATGACCATATGGGTGTTTTGGGGGAATTTTCTTATACTTTGGTTTTCTGTGCCGTTGATGCTGTGATTGGCAGAGTTCTCTAGGGACTGTCATCTCTCCTGTGAGCTCCCTCCTGGAGTCTGAACTTAAAGTGTGTCTGTCCTAGGCTGGTCAGAGAACTTGTCAGAGAGCCCTGATTAGATCCCTGATCAGGGAACTAGATCCCACATGCTTCAACTAAGACGTGGCATAGCCAGATAAAGAAAGTTTAAAAAGTCATCTGGTAGAAAAATGGTTCTGAAGAATTTGTTTACAGAGCAGCAGTGGAGAAACAGACATAGAGAATAGACTTATGGACATGGGGAGAGGGGAGGAGAGAGTGAGATGTATGGAAAGAGTAATATGGAAACTTACATTACCATATGTAAAATAGATAGCCAATGGGAATTTGCTGTATGGCTCAGGAAACCAAACAGGGGCTCTGTTTCAACCTAGAGGGGTGGGATGGGGAGGGAGATGGGAGGGAGGTTCAAAAGGGAGGGGATATATGTATGCCTATGGCTGATTCAGGTTGAGGTTTGACAGAAAACAGCAAAATTTTGTAAAGGAATTATCCGTCAATAAAAAAAAAAAGTGGCCCAGAAGGAAATTAGGGGGTAGAAATCAAAGAAAGGACAGACAGAGGAATGCTTTAAACTGTGTAGCCACTGAATGGAAATGGAGAACTGGTGAGAAAAACAGTGTAAAGGAAATAAAAAGAGGAAGAGAATGGGAATTCCTGATAGAGAAACCAAAGAATTCAGTCAATCCACTGCAGTGTGTGGATCCTGCTTATATACTGATTTGAATGGATCAACTCTGGATGTGTGTGTGTGTGTGTGTGTGTGTTGAAACAGGATTGAGTAATTCCATTGGATTATGGCTCCATGGGGATGATGTCCTCATAAGACAACTTTCTATAGTAAAAGTTAAATGGAAAGCTGATCGATTTCAGTAAACTGTAAACTTCTTTGCAAGGACAAAAACCATAAATAGCACGAGACATTCGTTCATTTGAAAATCTTACCCTCAGGAGTGTCTTCTGAGCCCTTCAGGTGCTCTCTAGTTTGCTGGGCTGTGGGGAAGGGAGCTGGGCGGAGTTTGTCCTCAGGAGTTGGGCAGGCAGGCCGCCTTTCTGTGGGCACTTGGCTGCTGGTTTCCACCAGGTCCCCCCTTCTGTGTGCCAGCGGAGCCCCTGCAGTGTCCCTGGGGAGTCCTGGTGCCTCTGGGCAAGAAGCCAAAGGGCCTTCCTCCCTGACTTTCCCACCGTCCCTTCTGCTCCCTCCCAGAAATGGTCTGTGGGCCAGCTTGTTTTTTTTTTTTCCCCATGTACATTTCACTATTAAAATCAGGCAAAGAGTTGACTCATTGGAAAAGACCCTAATGCTGGGAAGGATTGGGGGCAGGAGGAAAAGAGGACGACAGAGGATGAGATGGCTGGATGGCATCACTGACTCGATGGACATGGGTTTGGGTGGACTCCAGGAGTTGGTGATGGACAGGGAGGCCTGGTGTGCTGCGATTCATGGGGTTACAATGAGTCAGACATGACTGAGCGACTGAACTGAACTGAACTGAAATGAATATATGCTCTTTTTAAAAGCCATGAGGAGTGTTAATAAAAATAAGCGTTCCTGTCCTTCACTCTTTCCCCTGATTTCATTGGCTTTTCTAGAAATATATAAATATTTATTTGCTTCTTTGGGACTTTTTATTTTGTACTGTGGTATTATTGACTATGCCAAAGCCTTTGACTGTGTGGATCACAATAAACTGTGGAAAATTCTAAAAGAGATGGGAATACCAGATCACCTGACCTGCCTCTTGAGAAACCTGTATGCAGGTCAGGAAGCAACAGTTAGATCTGGACATGGAACAACAGACTGGTTCCAAATAGGAAAAGGAGTACGTCAAGGTTGTATATTGTCACGCTGCTTATTTAACTTATATGCAGAGTACATCATGAGAAACACTGGGCTGGAGGAAACACAAGCTGGAGTCAAGATTGCTGGGAGAAATATCAATAACCTCAGATATTCAGATGACACCACCCTTACGGCAGAAAGTGAAGAACTAAAGAGCCTCTTGATGAAAGTGAAAGAGGAGAGTGAGAAAGTTGGCTTAAAGCTCAACATTCATAAACCTAAGATCATGGCATCTGTTGCCATCGCTTCATGGCAAATAGATGGGGAAACAGTGGAAACAGTGTCAAACTTTATTTTTTTGGGCTCCAAAATCACTGCAGATGGTGATTGCCGCCATGAAATTAAATGACGCTTACTCCTTGGAAGGAAAGTTATGACAGCATATTAAAAAGCAGAGACATTACTTTGCCAACAAAGGTCCATCTAATCAAGGCTATGGTTTTTTCCAGTAGTCACATATGGATGTGAGAGTTGAAGTATAAAGAAAGCTGAGCACAGAAGAATTGATGCTTTCGAAGTGTGGTGTTGGAGAAGACTCTTGAGAGTCCCTTGGACTGCAAGGATATCCAACCAGTCCATCCTAAAGGAGGTCAGTGCCTGGGTGTTCATTGGAAGCACTGATGTTGAAGCTGAAACTCCAATACTTTGGCCACATGATGCAAAGAGCTGACTCATTGGAAACGACCCTGATGCTGGGAAAGATTGAGGGCAGGAGGAGAAGGGGACAACAGAGGATGAGATGGTTGGATGGCATCACCGACTCAATGGACATGGGTTTGGGTGGACTCAGGGAGTTGGTGACAGGGAGGCCTGGCATGCTGCAGTTCATGGGGTCACAAAGAGTCGGACACGACTGAACGACTGAACTGAACTGAATTGCTGATTAACAATGTGGTGATAGTTTCAGGGAAACAGTGAAGGGACCCAGCCATAGGTATACATGTATCCCTTCTCCCCCACACCCTCCTTCTCATCCATGCTGCCATATAACATTGAACAGAGCTGCATATGCTGTGTAATAGGTCCTTTTTGGTTATCCATTTTAAATACAGCAGCGTGTACATGACCTTCCCACACTCCCTAACTGTCTGTTCGCCCTGGCAACCGTAAGTTCATTTTCCACGTCTAGGAGTCTCTTTCTGTTTTGTAAGTAAGTTTATCTGCAGAAGTACATAAATATTTATAATAAAGTGATGAGGATCCTTCTGGTCTTTTTGGGTTATTACCAGCATGTTAGAGTTTTATCTCTTTAATTTTTAATAATGCAAAAATTTTTTTAAGCAGTCTCAGAAAGTTGAGTGTGTAGCCTGAAATAATTTTATTTCCTCCACCCCACCTTCCAATCAATTCTTTTTTTTTGGCTTTTGTTCTCATAATGTCCTTTATAAGCATCTAATTCCAAAGGAGATGTTGCATTTAGTTGTCATGTTTCTGAGTGCCTGTTATGAGCCGTGTCTTGTTCTAAACTCTGGAAATGTATCAATAAAAAGTATAGAGGAAAATCTGTCTTTTCGGAGCTTCTAGCAGGGGAGACAGAAAAGCAATAAACATAAGAAACGCTAAAACTTATGGAATGGTAGAAAGAGATAAACGCTATAGGTAAAAGCAGGGTGTAAGGTCATTGGGGTACCATTTAAAATACGTTGGTCATAACTTGTTTGATGAGAAGGGGCTTTTGGGCAAACACTGAAAGGAAGAGTGTATATAGAACATTCTGGAAGAAATAATAAGAGCCAGTGCCAAGGCTTTGAGGAGGGAGTATCCCTGTGTGTCTGAGCAAGGAGGCCAAGGGGCCAGGTCATTCAGTCTTTGTAGGCCAGTTAATTCCCCTTTCTTTTTTTTGAGCAGACTCTTTTTAAAAAAATACTTTTCATAGATCAGTTCATTTAGAATTCACAAATATTAAGAATAAAAGATTTATGCATTTTTTGATTAACATAATGATTTAGCTAAATATAAACTCTGCACTAAAGTTCTGCAGTGCCACAAGATGAGCAAAAAATACAGAAAGATTTTTAAGCTCTCCAAAAATTTCAAATGGGAGTAATCTTGTTTCAGTTTTATTACATCAATACATTAAGATATACAAAGTTTCATTTTATGAGACATCTAAAAGAACAAAGCCATTTTTGCAGCTATATTTTAAACTCCAAATCTGAAAGCCATTTATTATATTTGGACTTTGTAATATTCTCAATTAAAACCCAGAAACTCCAAATACATACTTTATGAAAATGTCTGCATGTACTTCCTCTCTTTCACTTGATGACTTTTCCTTGGTCCCCCCTTTTCTTATATGTCTTGACGTTCCCCATTGAAGTTCTGTCATCCTGAGGAGTGAGGAGTGAGATTTTGGACTACGATGTTGTTCATCCTCCTGGCCACTTCCTGTCTGACTCTGCCTTCACTTGCCCCTGGTCCATCTTCTTTTCCCTGCTTGCTTTTGCTTTGCCTTCCTTAGCACTTATTGCCTTTGAGAACTTAATCCACCTGCCCTCCCCTGGTAGTGCTTACCCTGGAGCAGGTATTACTCTAAGTGCTGAACAGTTGTTAATTTAATCACAAGTAGCAACCTTGGGTGATAGGTACTCTTCTTTCTCTTTTAAACCTTATAGAGGAAACTGAAGTTTAGAGCAAATACATAAATCACACAGCTAGGAACCACTGGGGCTCAGCCCCAGGCCACTTGCTACGAGCTCGTGGGCACCGTGTGAATGGACTTATGTCCACACCTGCTCTCTCTACTGATCGTCAGCCCAGTTGCTCCAGTTTCCGGGGGATTCACAACAAATCCCCACAAATTGAGGGTCTTAACACACACTTGTGTGTTCTCACAGTCCTGTGAGTCAGGAGTCTGGGCGCACTTGAGTGAGTCTCACAAGGCTATTCCCTGGTGGCTCAGATGGTTAACGAGTCTGCCTGCAATGCACGAGACCTGGGTTCGATCCCTGCGTGGGGAAAATCCCCTGGAGAAGGGAATTGCTACCCACTCCAGTACTCTGGCCTGGAACATTCCATGGATAGGGTTGCCCGGTAGGCTGCATTCCATGGGGTCACAAAGAGATCTGAGCAGCTTCACTGCTTCCAGTGTTCTTGCCTGGAGAATCCCGTGGACAGAGGAGCCCGGCTGGCTACAGTCCATGAGGTGGCCGCGAGTCGGATGTGACTGAGCATCGAGCGCACTTGCCCAAAGCTGTCATCAGGCTGCACTCCCATCTGAGGCCGGGCTGGGGAAGCCACTGCCCCGGGGCTCTTCCGTGGGGCGCAGAATTCATGCATTTGCTCTCAGTCGTGGGATGCAGCGGCCTGAGTGGCAGTGGACTTCAGCTGGTGGTCACTCAGTGCCCAGCGGGCGCCCTCTGTTCCCACCACGTGGCCCCCTCCACAGGCAGTTCGGAACCTTGGGAGTTTTCTTTTCGAAGGCCCAGTCTGCCAAGGCGGACTTTTTCATAATGAACTGTCATCCGAGGGGGACATCCCAGTGCCTTTGCTCTGATATTCCATTGGTCGAAGTCCAGTTACAGGCCCCGCCCCAGTGGAGGGGAGGGGCTGGCACAGGGGAGAGGGTGTTTGGGGCCTCTGGGATGTGCCCTCATGCTATGCATGACTCACTGATCTGGAAAGTTCCCCCCGAAGCCAGAACTCACCATCTTGCCTCCTCCAACTTCCTGGTAGCTGTCACTGTGAGCGCTAGTCTTGCAGCCACCAGCTTTTCAGTCTGAGTGGTAACACCGACACCTCTCTTTGTCCTTTTCATTTCACTTATTTCATGTCTCACCTTCCGCTGTTTAAGTCCTCTCCAATTTTTTATGAAATGTCCTTGAAACCTATCTTCCTAAACATGGACTTGAATTTCTATCTCTCTGTGTCTGTGACATGCGTGCGCGCACACACACACACACACACACACACAGACTCTGGTGTGTCATTTCTCCTAGAGTCTGGTGTAAGCCTAATTGTCCAACCTTTTCCTGAAAAGCAAGTTGCTTCGCCATCTCATTTTTGTCCTGTGGGTTCAGAGCGTCTCTGTCCCTCTTGTAATATCCTCAGCTCCCCTTTTCCATTCTTTTCCAGCAGATTCCACCCTACATCTCCTGCCCACCCCCCAGCCCCGAGTCCCCTTGATCACGCCTTTCTCTGAGGCCTACTTAATGCCTAGTGCTTACCACGCTGGCTTTGTGTTGGAATCATCAAGGTCACTTGAATTGGATTACTCAACCATGGATAGACTTGGCAAAGGTCCTTGTTCACAGAGCATATATATATATTTTATTAAAGTAATGTAGGGTGAATTATCTGAATTTAAAAATGCATGAGAAAAATATGATCTATTAAATCATGCATGTGGTCTGTTTGGCAGTCTGAGTCACCAGGTCCGCCTGTCCCTTCGGCTGGCTCTGCTTGGGGTTGGGTACCCCAGATATCAGCAGGCGTGATGGATGGGCAACGCCAGGATGCCTGTGGCCCAGTTGACTGGCCGCGCCTGCTGCTTGAGGCCTGATTTATGTTCACCTTGGAGCTACAAATCACCCCGTGGTACAACCCAGATGACAAGGCCTGTCTTAGCTTGTGGGGCCTCAGCTCTATCCATCTTGTGGAAACTTTTTTTCCCTTCTTCACTTCTCAGTTTGGCTTCTTAGGTTAATTGACTTCTGGATGGATTAGGTGCTGTTTAATGATGTCTGAGGCCCACCAGGACTGTTTTGATGGACTCTCTAAGAGGAAGAGATGGTCCTCTCCCCCTTGTCCCATTGTGGGTCAACACTCTTCTTTGTTAGGGTCTTTTGTCTGCCGTGTGCTCTGCACACATTCTTAAGCCATGGGAAGCAACATGCAGAGAGAAAGCACTGGTCTTGTCTTGAAGAAACTTAGATCTGGGCGGCAAGCAGGGTGCCCATGAGAAAAAGCTGCTCTTCCTAACAGTGGGTTGAGAGGAAGAACTGCCGTGGCTACGTAGGGACCCAGAAGACGTGTTGGAGAAGTATCTTGGACTTGCTTTTCTGGAATAGAAGAGAGGCTCTTGTTGCCTGTGTTAGGGAAGGCCTAAATGTACCTCTTTGAAAGGAGGTAGTTTGGGAGGATTCCAGTTCTTTCGGTTGGATGTGGAGGTGGCTTTATATTCTGGGAGGGAGGGAGTTGAGTCCTCCCTCTTCCCTCCTCCTCCACAGCCAGTGGGCAAAAGGGCATTGTTACTCCCCACGGATCAGGGCATCCTGCCTTCCATAGGAGCTTTCTCCACGGGCCTCTCCTTTCGTCATCTCATAAATTCTTCGGGGAGGGAACAGGCTGGTCGTGTGGTTGCCGCCTGATTCCAGACTGGTGGCCCAAAGGAGTCCCTGGGCTCCATGCACTTTCCCTCTTTTTCTTTTTTTTTACAGCCTGCTAGATATTTGCTTTTCTGCCTAATCCAATTATGCCCGGGTGTGGGCATTTTTTACTTTGAGAAGTCTCGGTCAGTTGGCAGGGAGCTCTCCTGGTACTTCATATAGTAGGTTGCCCTGACACCAAACCCAGTCCTACTGAAGAAAGAAAAGAGAGTTGTGTTGTAACAACTGCCTAGCAGTTTTCATGGTGGAAGCAGCTGGTATTTTTCTGTGGAATTGTTTTGGAGGGAACTAGCAGTCAATTAAGAAGCAAAGCAAAATAATGGCTGCTATTTTTTTAAGCACCTACTATGTCCAGCCTTGGACTAAGTCCTTTACATCATTGCTTCCTGGAGAGTTCAGAGCAGTCTGGATAGGTGGATGCTCTTGGCTCATTTGCTGTTACAGATGGAAAAACCAAGGCCAGGAGGGGTCACATACCTTGGTCACAGGGATCTTTAAGAGTAAAAGTCAGGGGACTTAACTGGGTAGAGCTGAACTCCGACCCAAAAAACTCGTGCCCAGAACTTGGGTGTCTGCTAGCCCTGCTTGTAGAAGATGTCCGTGTCTTCCCAGATTCCTGGGCCACACAGAAGTTGCAGACCGAGGCCAGAGGTGGAGTTGAGGGTGAATTTACAAAACACCTCCACAGTCGGCCCCTGTTTTGGGGCTTCTCCACTTTGCATTTCCAGCTTAGATTCTGTCCTTGAATCTGGGCCAGTGTCCATGTTTTAGGAGGGACCAGTGTTTCTCATGGGGGTATCTTGGATCCTGTTACACTTGAGTGTTGTGATGGTTCATCTTATGGGACATCTTGACTGGGCTACCCAGTGTCCAGATGTTTGGATAATTATTTATTTACCTCTGGCTGCGCTGGGTCTTTATTGCGATATGTGTGGGCTTTCTCTTGTTGTAGCAGTGGGGCCTACTCTCTAGTTGTGGTGCTTCCATTGTGGTGGCTTCTCTTGTAGAATTTGGGCTCTAGGGCATATGGGCTTCAGTAGTTGCAGCTCGTGGGCTTAGTTTCCCTGCCACATGTGGAATCTTCCCTGACTGGGGATTGAACCTGTGTCCCCTGCATTGGCAGGAGGATTCTTAACCTCTGGATCACCAGGGAAGTCCTTTTTTTTTTCCGGCCATGCTGCACGGTTTGTGGGATTTTAGTTCCCCAGCCAAGGACTGAACCTAGGCCCTTGGCAGTGAGAATGCGGAGTCCTACCCAATGGACCAGCAGGGAATTCCCTCTAAGGATGTTTCTGAACTGACTGAATGAAGCAGATTGCTCTACCTAGTGTGGATGGGCCTTGTACAATCAGTCAAAGGCCTAAATGTATCAACAAGCCGATGCTCTCGCCACAAAGGGAGAATGCCTCCTGCTTGACTTTACCACCAAGCTGGGACTCTGGCCTCTTCTTCTGCCTTTGACCTTGGACTGGAGCTGTACTCTCAGCTGTCTTTGGTCTTCAGCGTGCCGCTTACAGATCTTGCGTTTGTCAGCTTTTACAACTATAGGTGAACCAATTCCTCATAAAGAATCTCTCTCTGTGTGTCTCTCTATATTTGTCTCTCTATAGAGATACTGCAGTTGCTGAAGATCTGGGTTTCCTTTAATTGTAAATATGGACAACTTCCAGAAAGGCAAAGGGAAGCTTAACGTCTGCTTAAATTGTCAGATGTATATGTCTGTGAGTGTGTGTGTGTATTTTTTCTTCCTGTGTCTCTAGGGAAATCGGACCGACACAAGTGCTTGACCCAGGTCACTGCGTGTCTCCATATTTGTCAGATCAGCAGCCATCGGCTACAGCTCCTATCTGCACCATAGTCTTTGCTTCCATTTGGTTTCCTTTGTTCTTTATCTCTGAACTCACAGCTCAGTTTTTAACACAGACAGCTCCTTCTTACATTCTTCCTCCTTTCCCAATAATTCTGCAATGACTTTAGGAAAACTTCTGCCTTGGTCTACTTTCTTCCTTTTCTCTGCCTTTCCCCAATCATTGTCTCTTCTTTCCTCCTCGCCCCTTGCTTTTCTTTCTGACTATTATCCTAGCTAGGATCCAAAATAACCTGAATAATCATGGTTCATAAGGTCCAGGGCAGTATTGATATCTTTAGTTTAAACACGAAATCCTTCATAAGCAAGGCCACTGGTCTCTCAAGCCCAGTCTGGAATGTCCAAGAATGTCCCCAGCCACCCTGTCTTTTTTTTTTTTTAAACCTAGTTTTCTTTAAGCATTAGGTTTTATGCTGAATAAATTGTTTCTTTTCGAACTGAACTGTTTGGCTCCAATTTTACTGCAGGATTTGAAGCTTTTCTGTTTCTTGCGTCTGTTCTCATTGAGGATGAGCAGCATGCTGATTGTATGTGGGGTTGAGAAGGCTTGTGCGGTGGCTGAGAGTGGCCGGGATGCTGCCTTGGGGCCCTTCCCTGTCTCATTACCCGAGTGTGGTCAGTGACCACCTCCCATTGCTCTGCTAGGGTGCTCTACATTTCTTTTCTGTTTCCTTTGCCTTCTCTGCTCCTTTCTCACCCATACTTCTTTATGCCCCGGTCTTTACTCAGTAATACCCAGACACTTGCGGTCCTGTGCAGTCCTTGTGCACCATGAAAGCCAGGTTGTAGACTAGAGGCCCAGTGAGCTCTCTGAGAGTGAGCATGGGACTGAAATGGTGCAGGTCACCTCTGCCCTTGGAATGGGTGTCTGCGTCATGAGAGATGGTATAGCCAGAACTCACATAGTGGTTTTCAATAGATAACAGCACCAGAGGTTGCTTCTAATTGTCAGCTGCAGAAATTTCTGCTAAAGGCTGAGTTAAACAACACCCCTGCACCCCAAACACCCTCCCCCAAACCCCAACCAGAAGTGCAACTGACAAAACCCCCAATTTCCCCTTTCTTCCCAAATTCCCTGAGACGGTATTCCTCTCCCTGTATCAGGAGGGCTAAATGATAAATTCTCAGTGGGTATATTCCAACTCAGGAAGCAGTGGAAGGTGGTCTTAAGTTAATTCTTGGAGTTTAAAGAATTTGGGATATCCCGTGTCTCCTGTGAAGAGAACAGGATTTCAGATGTTGCCAGGAGTTTGAGTGTCTGAGATCTTACCCAGGTAGGCTGTGGTTGGGCAGCCTTTGTGACAACAGCCAGAATTCTGTGCAGTTGCTAAGGGCCTGAGTTTCTTTTAATTGCGAATATAGACAACTTCCAGAATGACAAGGGGAAGCTTTACATCTTGATTGGTCAGATTATTTTCCGCAAAACTTAATGTTGCATGAAGGAGTCTTTTGGAGTGAGTACTGTGCCTCCTTCAGCAAAACCCAAATGTAATAACAAAGAACTGTGGTTAAAGAACATTCTAGAAGACCCTTGTACTACCCGGAGTAAAGTTTATCATGGTGTTACAGAATGTGAAAGCCAGCAGGGGTATAGCGGTAAAATGAAATCAAGCTTTCCATGATCCAGATTAAGAAACTGAGGCCCTGGATTAAGTGTTTTGCTCAAAGTTAAGATTCACTCATCACCATCGTCACCATAGACCATTTCTCACTTTAGCTTGTGACATTTGGTGTTACATCCCGTATGCCACGTGACATTTCCCATGGAAATGTTACCTGCTTACTGTCAATAAAATTGTCTACAGCAGAAGCAGTAGTTGTGTTTGCATTCTCTTATTCTTAGAAAGGATTGCTGACATATTTCTTTTATTAGTACATATTTAATGGCAGTCTCCAGTTCATTCAGATATTAGGTCATTATTTATCTGAGGTCTTATAAATAGTCCCGCCTCTTTTTCCTCCAGCTGACAAATTTCACTTCAGTGCTTTTGGGGAATGTAAATATGAAGTTAATATTGTAGCAATTAGTCATCTATTCTGAATTTTTTCCTTGTAAATTCCCAGAACGTAAGCATGAAATCCATTAATCCAAATCCCTCATGCTTTTCAAACCATTGTGGCATTGTAGATACTTCTGTTCCTCCTTTGAAATTTAATACAATAAGGAATTTAGTGGAAACCTGCCTTTATTAATATTTGTAAGTCAGGCAGCTGTCTTGTATTCCTTAGCCGCTGTCTCTATGAGCTGGCTGACTCAGCGCCATGCTTTTTGGTGACCAGAAAGCCAGTGCATCTAAATCATAGCCTCTACTTCAGAGGGTGTATGAAAAGTTGTTTGATCACCACTGTTGTCCTTTTCCTGGGAGAGCTTCTCTTCGATGTTGTCCTTATAAACACAGGCCCCACTGCTGGGAGCTAAGGAGGTTAGAACTGATTTTCATGAAATTTTTCACTTAATGAAACGTCATCAATTTCTATCCTCCCAGGTATTTAAATTTGTGACTGAGGAGGGTCCAGGGGTGAGGAGGTTACAGACTGTGCCCTCCTTCTCTTTGTCTGTAGGGAGGCTGCACTCCATGAAGTCTAGCTCTTATGAAATATGCTCTAAATGACTGGCATGGGAGTCGCCTCTGTCCTGATGTTCTGTGTTACATAACTGGTCAGACGTATGTTGCCTGCAGTGCAGTCCAAACTGGGATTTGCCAGAGGGATAGGGATCCTCTTGGCTGGCTTGAGATCGAAGACTTGGAAACCCAGAATAATTCAAGGGTCATAGAAGCCATGTCAATAAAATATGATTTGTTTGGTCCCAAATAAACATATCAGAAATGATACTTCAAATGCTAAAAGAGATTCACAGCTTGGACCACAGGCATCTCAGATCTGGGGATTTTATTCCAACGATTGGGCCAGTGGGGAAAGTGAGATTTCTTCCAAGGGGGCATTTAAATGGGGCTTGATGATCAAATAGGGCTTCAAGAAGCAGATTTGCCAGGTCAAGCAAGAGAGGCTAGAAGCAGGAGAGTGAATTGAAGGAATATTAACTCTTAACTCTGCCCTGATTTTTTAAAATAATTTTTGTTTAACTTGGCCACTCTGGGTCTTGGTTACTACATGTGGGCCTTCTCTAGTTGCAGCGATGGGGGGTTACTCTCTAGGTGCAGTGTGGGAGCTTCTCACTGTGGCGGTTTCCCCAGTTGCAGAGCACAAGCCTTAGGGTATGTGGGCTTCAGCAGTTGCAGTGTGAAGGTTCAGTCCTTGTGGCACATGGGACTGGTTGCCATGGCGTGTGACATCTTCCCAGACCAGGGATCGGACCTTTGTCTCCTGCATTGGCAGGGGGATTCTTAACCACTGGGCCACCAGGGGAGTCCTGCAGGATGACTCTTTTAAAATCCCTTTCCAAACAACCGGGTCCTTTGTTTAAGCATGAATAGACTCTGAAGCCAGTTCTAAAAAGTGTTTGGGACCATGGGGACATCTTCGCATCTCTAAGGCAATTGTTTTTTGGGAAAAATTTGCCTACCGTTCTTCCTGTAGTTTTATAATGTCTGGGGAGCTGGCCCTGAATTCTCTCTTCATTATTTCTTGTCTGTTACTAACTAGCGGGTCTAATTATTCCCAATGACTGCAGGCAGTTGGGGAATCTGACAGGCCTGGCCATGCCCCTCGTTAGGATTTTTGGTAACCCATTCCTTCCCATCCTTCCTTTCTTTAGTTTTTCAGAGTTTGAGCTGTGAAAGGAAAGATGAGAGTCCAAATTTTCTGTATTTCAGGCAGGGAGGCTTTCTATTTAAATTGCTCCAGGATCATTAAAAGTTCATTTCAATCTTGTATAAAGTATATGTATAGAGGTACCTTTGAACTTGTTATTTAATTATATTTCATTGAAACACAGGATCAAACCTGGAGACAGATCTCTTGGAGACTTCTAGTCCTGCCTCTTTCCAGTATTTGCCTGTATGGCCTGGTGTAGAGTACCTCTCCTGTGGCTTATTTTCTAATGAGATTGGTAAAGTGCAGAATTCCAAGACCCTCCCTTGACACAACCTCTCTCCTTGACCAAAGTCTAGTCAGGCTCCTCCGAGCCCTCTTTTCAGCTAGGAATCATCTTTGGCCTCTGGTTCTCTTTTTGGCTGGCTGGGCCCAGCCTTAGCAAAGGATCCTGCTCATTTATCCCCTACCCTAGATATCTGACCACTCTGGATATCTGATCAAATTCCTCATCTCCTGCCTTTGAGGTCTGTATCCTTGGCCTGGCTTTAGCAAGAATCCTGTTAGTCAAGTTTAGCCAGAATCCCCCTACTCTTGATATTTCCTCTTAGTAATTTTGTTATCTACTGTGACTTCCTCTCCCTACACCGTGGCCATAAATCCCCACTTTTCCTCCTTGCATTCAGAATTGAACTTGATCTCTGTCTTCTGTTGTTATACCCTTATCATAATAGTCTTGAATTAGGTCTTCCTTACTGTTGTATAAAGTGTCAGAATGAATTTTTTCTCTAACAAGATTCTGGATTCTTATCCTGTTAATGTCTAAGAGGGAACTCTGCCTTGGCTAAGACCCAGGCTCCTTCCTTATTGTGGCTCTGCCATCTCCATCAGTACCTTCCATGATTGTCACGTGAGTCAAGTCATGGAAGGGCAAAAAGCCTAAAGGCTTGTATGAGGGAGGGCACATCTCTTCCACTTACATTCCACTGGCTAGGAGCTAGTCACATGGTCACATTTCTCTCCCAAGGAGAGAAATATAAACCAGAGGCAATATAAGCCAGAGGAAAAGAGAATGAACTTATGGAACACCAACCCATGAATCTGCATTTTAAACATTTTGCATGTAATGCCGATGTACAGGGATACTTGGGTCATGCTTTGAGAAATGCTTTCTGTAATTGTGGTAGGTATCCCCCAGCCCTGATATTCTATGCTTCTCTTGTGCTGGGACTTTTTACAAGTGAAAAAATTGCAAGCAAATCCTTTGAAAGTGGAAAAGGAAGTTGGACAATAGTAATTGATTCTTCTGCCTGTGTTGTAGGTTTGGGAAATGCATGTTGACCTGTTCAGATCAACTGATTAACAAGTCAGGATTGTCATCCCTTCTTCCCAGTGGCCCCATAAGCATCTTGTTGTAACTCTTCTGCTTCATGGAACACACCAGGGTATTATATGGGGCTTCCCAGGTGGCTCAGTGGTAAAGAATCTGCCTGCCAGTGCAGGGTTCGATCCTGCATTGGGAAGAGCCCCTGGAGGAGGAAATGGCAACCCACAACAATATTCTTGCCTGGGAAGTCCCTTGGACAGAGGAGCCTGGTGGGCTGCAGTCCATGGAATCACAAGAGTTGGACATGACTTAGCGACTGTACAACAACAAGCTCCTTACATAATGGGGTGCTGGGGACCAGAATGTAGAGCACAGGAACTATGCTTGCTTTCCTTATGAACTTGCAACAGTGGATGGTTTGTCTCCTTAAACCCACTGAAGACATTCAGTTCAGTTCAGTTCAGTCACTCAATCACGTCCGACTCTTTGCGACCCCATGGACTGTAGCACGCCAGGCCTCCCTGTCCATCACCAACTTCTGGAGTGTTATGGCCCTTTAATGGGTCGGGGCTTGGAGGTGCAGACTCAACGATAAGAAAATAAAGGAAAGAAGAAGAGATTGATATCCCCTAGTTTACGCCAGGAATCAATAAAACCTCTGACACAAGGTTTGCGTCGCTACACGTTAGGCACAGGGCGCCCTCGCATGGGGGGCTTGAAACCCCGGGCAGGTTAGTGAGCACAACGGACCCTCGTGCTCTATGAGATCGGCCTGAAGGAGAGAAATAGAGAAAAAGGAAGAGGGAGAAAAGAAATAAGACATGGGGACCAAAGCTCTGATGGAGCAAAGGCGTTTATTCAGCATAATGTGGGCATATGTATACTGTCTTACAAGATAGCCTTTTCAGCAAAGAAAAAGATCAAAAACCTTATAACTTATCCAGGAAGCGTAAGGCTAGAATCCATCTCAAAGAGAGGGGGTTACAAAACTCACTGTCCATATCAGAAAGGGAAGAAGGCTATAAATAGGGAGAGGTATGCCTCTCCACTCATCTGAATATTGAGGAATTGATAAGGGACATCAGAAAACAGCACACAGGAAGCCTCCTGCCAAAAGTTCCCTGACACTAGAGTTTACTCAAACTCATGTGCATTGAGTCGGTGATGCCATCCAACTATCTCATCCTTTCTTGTCCCCTTCTCATCCCTCCTTCAGTCTTTCCCAGCATCAGGGTCTTTTTCAAATGAGTCAGCTCTTCACATCAGGTGGCCAAAGTATTGGAGTTTCAGCTTCAACATCAATCCTTCCAATGAACACCCACGACTGATCTCCTTTAGGATGGACTGGTTGGATCTCCTTGTAGTCCAAGGGACTCTCAAGAGTCCTCTCCAACACCACAGTTCAAACACATCAATTCTTCGGTGCTCAGCTCTCTTTATAGTCCAACTCTCACATCCATACATGACTACTGGAAAAACCGTAGTCTTGACTAGACGGTCATTAGGGTTTTCCTAATCTCTTCCAATTAGATTGGGACCATGAAAACTCTGGCAGTGTCTGCTATTGACTTGGTCCTTTATGTTGTGAGTGTTAAAAAGGCCAAGGATTTGGGTTTATTTTATGTCATAAATTATACTAAAAGCAGACACGGGGGTAGAGAAGGAAAGCATAGTGATCGGTTTTCCTTAACTCCACCCAGTTAGTGGGGTGAGAGGAAACATTCGGATCTGCATGAGATATGGTTTGAGCAAATTGCAATTGTAAAGAGAAACTGGATTGTGAATACAGAGGCTTTGGGTAATACTTTTTGAGGTTTCTAATTTCTCAACATCATCAGTTGCTAAGTTACAGGCATATATGAGAGAGGCTAGTGGATACCTTCTAGTTTGAATTTAGTACTGACACCAATGACCTCAGGCTTCTTAGGTGGCACAGGTGATAAATAATCCATCTGCCAGTGCAGGAGACAGAAAAGATGAGAGTTCAGTTCTTGGGTTGGGAAGATCCCCTGAAGGAGAGTATGGCAACCCACTCCCGTATTCTTGGCTGGAGAATCCATGGACAGAAGAGCCTGGTGGGTTACAAAGGTCACTGAGAGCTGGACATGACACACACACACACACACACACACACACACACACACACACACCCCAAGCAATATCAACTATTGAGAAAATATACTAAGAAAATCTTAGTCTATGGCCTTTGTTACGATCTTATTTCCTCATCCTAACAACACAAGGAGGAGGTTTTACCAGACGCAGGAAACAGAGACCAAGGCACATGGCGGTTCAGTAATCGTTTGCAGTTACATTGTGGGTCGTCAAAACCTGCTGATAATCAGAAGGCAATGTAATCCATGGTTTTGTTCGTTCTCAGTCTGGTTTGTTCTGCACTAGCCACTATATTCTTGAACAACCAGTGGTTTTTGGAGAGAGCCCGCTCTCTGTTTCATCTTACACACAGATTACATGGTACAGAAGCAAGTGGTTCCATTTCCTTTTGTGCAAATTATGGTTTCTGGGTTAGCATTCAGTACTGCTCGCTCTTTGAGGCTGTGGATGCAGTCAGCTCTGTTTCTTTTTAGGCTTTGATGGTGTACAGTGTGCTCAGATAGCAGAAGAAGCTTATAAATATTAATGACTGGCCAACTATGAATTCTTTTTAGGGATCATTTCAGAGAATGTTACCAGTCAGATGCATTCAAAAGAATAGAGGGACTTCCCTGGTGGTCCAGTTGTTGGGAATCTGCTTTCCAATGCAGGGGACGTGGGTTCCATCCCTGGTCAGGGTCTTCGGATCCCACATGCCGCGAGGCAACTAACTCATGCTAAGCTGACGCAGCAAGAGAAGCTCGTGTTTCACATCTGGAGAAAGCCCGTGTGCCACATTGGAGATTCAGTGCAGCCACAATTAAAAAATAATAATAAATTAAAAGAGAAAGAATAGAATGCCTTTAAGCTTTCTGTTGTTCTTTTTATGGAGTCAAGGGAAGATGATATCAGATCTCTTTGTAGCCAAGTCCATTTTTAAACGTTGTGCCCACTACTTCCTTCTGTCCAGCTGCTTCTGGTGAGTTAATGGAGATGGCAAACTGCCCTTTCCCAGTTGGTGGTGGACATCCCTAATCGATGTAGCACTGTTCTGGGGGTATGCCATCAGCCAAGTACTTCCAATTGATCATAACATATTAGTTGAAACTTAGTTTTCAACTCTAGGTGACCATAAACCTGCCTTTGTTATCAAATAACTAAATGATTGGTTTAGGTCACCAGTTCTCAACTGGAGATTGAGTCATGCTCCAGAAGACATTTGGCATTGTTTGGTGTTATTTTTCATTATCTCAATATGGGGTTTGCTGCTGGCATCTAGTGGGTAGAGGTGAGGGATGCTGCTAAACATCCTGCAGTGCGTGGAACCCCTCCACCCCGCCTGACAAAGACTTAACCCAGCTCCCGTGCCAGTGGTGCTAAAGTGGTGGGTGCTGGTGGTTCAGTTGCTCAGTCATGTCCTACTCTTTGCAACCCCTTGAACTGCAGCATGCCAGACTGCCCTGGAGAAGCCCTGATTTGATCTTTGGAGGATTTCTGAACAGTTAGTCAGGGGTAAGATGTAGGATATAGATGAGAACTTGGTAGAGAGAGAGAGAGAGAGTAATGTATCTGGAAGAAAAGGAGAGAAAGCATTTACAGCTTGACACAGAAGCTTAAGGTAGGCTTGTGCTTGTTGTTATTTAGTCTGTCAGTTGTGTCTGACTCTTTGTGACCCCGTGGACTGTAGCCCGCCAGGCTTCTCTGTCCCTGGGATTTGCCAGGCAAGAGTACTGGAGTAGACTCCCATTTCCTTCCCCTGGGGATCTTCTTGACTCAGGGGTTGAACCCGTGTCTCCTGCATTGGCAGGTGGATTCAATGTAAATATTTTAGAGTTCTCTACAAGTATTTAGCAGTTCCTGTGTTTAAAATAATTTGAGATAAGGCTTATTTATCAAGTGACTGCTACCCACCAGAGATGGTACTAGACATATCAGAGGCCAGGAAATGAATGGATACCTTCCACTATAGTGGAATAGGAGCTAAAGTGGGGATGGGAATAGAGTTCTCTGGGACAAGAGCAGGTAGAATAGATATGAAGGAAGGCTTCAGTAAGGAGGTGGTGTATGAGAAGATCTTGATGTCAAGGTCGAAGTTTATGAGGTAAAGAAGGGCTGAGAAGCACCAGAGCAGTTTTAAAATTAAAAAAATTTTTTTTGTTTTAATTAATTAATTAATTATTTCCTTTACATTATCTTGTTGGTTTTGCCATACATTGACATGAATACACCATGGGTATGCATGTGTTCCCCTTCCAGAACCCCCCTCCCACCTCCTCCCGATTCCATCCCTCTGGGTCATCCCGGTGCACCAGCCCTGAGCACCCTGTATCATGCATCAAACCTGGGCTGGCGATTGATTTCACATATGATAATTTACATGTTTTAATGCCGTTCTCCCATATCATCCCACCCTTGCCCTCTCCCATAGAGTCCAAAAGACTGTTCTATACATCTATGTCTCTTTTGCTGTCTCGCATATAAGGTTCTCGTTACCATCTTTCTAAATTCTGTATATTTGTGTTAGTATACTATATTGTTGTTTTTCCTTCCGGCTTGCTTCACTCTGTATAATAGGCTCCAGTTTCGTCCACCTCAGTAGAACTGATTCAAATGTATTCTTTTTAATGGCTGAGTAATATTCCATTGTATATACATACCACAATTTTTTAATGGAGTATAGTTGCTTTATAAAGTTGTATTAGTTTTTGCTCTATAGCATAGTGGATCAGTTATACATATACATATATCCCCTCTTTTTGGATTTCCTTCTCATTTAGGTTACCACAGAGCTCTGAGTAAGAGTTCCCTTTGCTATACAGTAGGTCTTTATTAATTATCTGTTTTATATATGGTAGTGTTTACATGTCAGTTTCAATCTCCCAGTTTATCCCCTCCTTCCCTCCTGGTAACTGGAAGTTTTCTATATCTGTGTCTCTATTTCTGATTTTGTAAATAAAATAAAATTTTGTATCATAAAATTGCTTCTAAACAACGAATGGGAGTTGCTGATCAGTTCTGTCCTGTAATCTGTAAATTGCTATGTGAATGAAGTTATTATTATGGTTTTTAATAAAGTCATTGTAATGCTACTTAGAGCAGAAGTATATGACTCAGGGCTTTTTTCCCCATTGGTCCTTTTTATGTGGCAGTTAGATGGGTCATTTTCCATGAGTTAATTACAATTTTGTTTACATTGTTTGACATGGCATTTTTTGGCCTTAGAGGCACATATGTTTAGAGTAACTTTACATTCCTAGGTCCATAAAAGAAGCCTTTTTAAACCTTGTTGTGTTACCTTGTTGCTTTAGACTCTTGGACTAAGGGCCTTCCAGAGGCTGACTTGAATGAAGTTGGATGTTGGTTTTAGACACTGAGATTGTTTTCAGACTGAAATCTAAAATCGCCACTGGGGAGCCGTGGATTCCATTGTTCCTCTACAAATGGATTCAGTATAGTGAGTGGGGCCCAGTAGTGAGCCTTGGAGCTTGCTCTTCAGAAGCAGAGAAGTAATCTGCTTGGTAGAGAAGGATGTCTAACTGGTCTGTTTAGGTTGATCCAAACTTGAATAGATTAGAGATTTGGAAAAGAAGGTACTTGCGACTTTTAACCATGGTGAGTTATTCATTCACTAATGAACGAATGAATGGGTGAATTCAGCAGTTCTTCATTGTGTGCCTACTGTGGACTAGGTAGTGGTCACTTGTCCAGCCAACTGTACCCCCCAAAACACGGACAATCTGAGACATCAAACTGTTAACCTAGATGCCACAGCAGTCCCCACACCAGTGCTCTTGGCTTCATTCTGGAGGATCACTGCGGATGTGGAACAGAGCCTGCCCCAGGGAACTTTGGTGTTTGGGAATCATAAGAATGGAAGGTGCAGTGAACTATAACCTCAACGAAAGTACATCATCTGAGGGCTGGTGTTAGGGGTGGTAGCAACCTGTTAGGAAGAGAGCAGATCCAGTACAAGAGCATGCCTAAATTTAAAGACTTTGGTAGTGTTGAGAAGAGATACTTCTAGTTCCTAACCACGGTCTTCACAATCTTCACAACATATTAACGGGTGACCATTTGTCATCAAGAAAACGAACGGTTCTGCATTCAGTAAACTCTGCCATCCTCGTTTCAAACGGCAGGGCGGCCTGTAATTTATTTCAGCTCCTCTCCTCCATCCTGGGAGACCTTGGGGCCCCTCCTGCGTTCCCGCTCTGGGAGTCTCTGGGTGCACCTTCTCTGTTTGCAGCCTGATAGGGGTCACTGGCCTGAGCTCCTGCTGTCCAAGGTCTGAGAACCATTGTTTCGTATATTTTGTCCATTTTTAAGAATGGGGAAAATAGAGTTCTCATACGATTGTGCAATCCCACTTCTGGGTTTACATCCAGAGAAAAGTACAATTCGAAAAGACACATGCACCCCAGTGTTCATAGCAGCACATTCGCATTAACCAAGATGTGAAAGCAACCTAAGTGTCCACTGGCAGAGGAATGGATAAAGAAGATGTGGTGTATAAAATGGGATATTACTCAGCTATGAAAAAAGAATGGAATGTCACTTGCAGCAGTATGGGTGCACCTAGAGATCATCATACAAAGTGCAGCATGCCAAAGACAAATATCATATGATACCGTTTTTATGTGCAATCTAAAAAAAAAATACAAATGAACTTATTTCCAAAACAGAAATAGACTCACCGACATAGAAAACAAATTTATGGTTACCAAAGGAGAAAGAGGGGTCCAGAGGATAAGTTAAGAGGTTGGGATTAATATATATAAAATAGATAACCAATAAGGATCTACTTTATAGTATAGGAAACTATACTCCGTATTTTGTAATAACCTGTAAGGGAAAAGAATCTGAAAAAAATATATGTAAAACTGAATCACTGTGCTGTACACCTGAAATGAACACAATACTGTAAATCAACTATAGTTCAGTTTAAAAAAAATTGTTTCATTTGGGTTTATAGAGCTGGTCTGTTATTTCATCTTGACTAGATGTAGAAGTTGTGTAACCTATTTTAACAATGCTTTCCTGCCCTTTCAAATTAGATTTTAAAAGAAATTAAAAGAAGCTTGCTCATTTAAAAACATTAAGCTTCAGTTAACACAGAAAATTCACATATATGGAGTAGCATGTTCCCTGACAATCTTTGATAATTAAGCTGTTTCTGTGTACGATCTTGGAGTTACGATAGATCATTATATAAGCCAATTATCACCCTCGTATTTTTTTATTTTTTAAATTTTTACTGGAGTATAGTTGCTATACATTGTTGTGTTATTTTCCGCTGTTCACCAGTGTGAATCAGCCGTATGTATACATATAGCCCCTCTCTTTGGGATTCCCTTCCCTGTGCTATACTGTAGGTTCTCATTAGTTACCTGTTTTATACATAGAATCAGGAGTATATATATATGTCAATCCTAATCCCCCAATTTATCCCACCCTCCCTTTCCCCACTTTCGGTGTCCGTACGTTTGTTCTCTGTATCACCCTCATCTTAAAGCGTAATTGAAACCTCTCTTCTAAGCCATTTGGGGATCAATTTCTTTCTTTTAACTTGCTGCCTCTTTTTCATATATTTTGAGAAATTGTTTTTATAGAAAGCCTCGAGTTTTGAAAGTTAAGTAGGAATTGTTTCTTCGGACTGAAAGTACACCGTAACACCTAATTGCAGTTGAAATAGATACCAAATTGTTGTTGTTGTTCAATCACACGGTCGCGTCCGACTCTGCGACCCCATGGACTGTAGTCCGCCAGGCTCCTCTGTCCGTGGGATTTCCTAGACAAGAATACTGGAGTGGGTGGCCATTCCCTTCCCCAGGGAATTTTCCCCACTCCGGGATCAAACCCACATCTCCTGCATTGGCAGGCAGATTCGTTATCACTGAGCCCCAGGGAAACCCAGATACCACAGTACTTGATCTATTTTCAGAGATTGAAGTTATCAGTGGCATAACTGATGTGTTTGTTTTCATTCTCTTTGTACTCAGTTTGCTTGGTCTAATCACCTCTATGTTGTTAATTTGGGATTAAAGTGCATTTCGGAAGATTTCGGCTGTAAATTGAGCTCTTCTGCGAAGGCTTCCTGACACCAGTAACTATAAATGGCACTGGTGGAGGCTCTTATCTTTAAAGGTCAGGATCAAACCTCCCAACACTTGTCTGGCCCCTTGCTCTGAAGAGGTCTAGCTTTTGATTTCTCTGGTTCTTATTGCTTCAATTACTTATTTACCTGCCTTAAGTTATTTTTGAAATGAGAGATAGAATGGAAAGAGAATATAAAAGCCTCTACTTCACAGTTGGATCAAGAAAGGCATACCGGTATATAAATTGTAGCTTGCTTCATGTTTCCTTTGCAGGTGCACTTGACATTTCTCTGAGTATTAGTAACACAGAGCACGTCTCCTCCAGCGCCTCCTTATTTTGTTTTTTATTTTATTAAAGGAAAAAATTTTTGAACTGTGCCATGTGACATGTGGGATCTTGTGTCCCCAACCAGGGATTGAACATGTGCCCTTGCAGTGGAAGTACGGAGTCTTCACCACTGGGCCGCCAAAGAAGCTACCTCCCTACCGCTAGCATCTCCTTATCATTCATTCAGCCACCAGAATTGTTACTCAACTTGTAGATCTGATCACTGTCACTCCCCTTGGACAGGAGTTACTGTGTCTACATTACAGACCCATCTTTGTGACGTGGTGTTTCTGACCCCAGAGTCTCCTCCAGGTCTATCTCTATCACACATTATGTTCCGCTGTTGGGCTCTTGGTGTTTCTGGGACATCGTGTATTGTAACACCTCTGTGTGTTTGCTTCCCTTGTTCCTGGAGAGTCTTTCTCCATGCACTCGCCCCTCCGAAGTCATGTGTGTTGGGGCATCTTCCCAACATTGACATGTGGGATTGCCGCTTCTCCTGCCTGGATTCCAATACCATTCTCACCAACTGGCTTGAGGGTGTGCCTGGGAAGGTGATGGTCTCTGTTACCAGGAAGGTAATAAATAGGCCTTGAAGGTCAGGTGAGCCAGGTACTACTCCTGGGTTTAGCGCGGCCAGTCCACCCTGTCATTGTGTGGATAGGAGAGACAGAGTTAACAGCCCTGAAGGGAAAATGATCTGGTCTTTTAACACTGAAAACTTGGGAGCCAAAGAGTAGCCAGGTATTTTCTGTTCATCTCCTCCTGTTTCTGGCTTTATTTCCTGTTGCCTGGAGTAACAGAGAAATTACAATGGCTATGTAAAACGTGGAGAGCTTTTCACAAAGAGTGTATGTGGGGGGAAAAAAACTTTGATTTTTCACATTTTCACCTTGTATTTATTAAGGTTTCCAGATTTCACAAAGGTATAAACAAACAAACAAAAAATTGTCAGATTCCATGTAACTGAATATCATGTCAGATCTCATGTTAGTGAGGTTAGCCATGTGTGGGGAAAGGTTTGTATTCATTTGTTTATTGCTGTTGAAGTTTAATTGATCTATAGTGTTATTTATATATGAGTGACAGGTGTACAATATAGTGATTCACAATTTATAAAGATTATACCCCACTTACTATCAAATATTGGCTATGTTTACTGTGTTGTACATTGTATCCTGATAACTTATTTAATACTTAATAGTTCCTTTTACTCCCTTACCCTTATGTTGCCCCTCCCTGCCTTCCTTCTTCCCACTAGTTTGTTCTCTGTATCAGGATTTTCTTTATTTAAAAAGGTAAAATAAAATGGTTGCGTGTGTGCCAACTTGCTTCAGTCATGTCCGACTCAGTGTGACCCAGTGGACTGGGGCTCCTCTGTCCATGGGATTTTCCAGGTAAGAATACTGGAGTGGGTTGCCATCTCCTCCAATTCTGGACACCTGCTACCTGCCAGGGACTGCCAGAGAATGTTCCAACTACTGCACAATCGGACTTCTTTCATATGCTAGCAAGGTAATGCATCCAGTACCATCACTTCATGGCAAATAAATGAAGAAGAAGTGGAAAGTATGACAGATTTTATTTTCTTGAACTCCAAAATCACTGTGGACGGTGATTGAAGCCACAAAATTAAAAGACGCTTGCTCCTTGGAAGAAAAGCTATGACAAACCTCGACAGCATATTATAAACCAGAGACATCATTTTGCTGACAAAAATCCGTATAGTCAAAGCTATGATTTTTCCAGTAGTAATGTATGAGTGTGAGAGTTGGACCATAAAGAAGGCTAAATGACAAAGAATTGGTGGTTTCAAATTGTGGTGCTGGAGAGGACTCCTGAGAGTCCCTTGGATGTCCAGGAGGTCTAACTGCTACTGCTCCTAAGTCACTTTAGTCGTGTCCGACTCTGTGTCACCCATCGACGGCAGCCCACAGGCTCCCCCATCCCTGGGATTCTCCAGGCAAGAACACTGGAGTGGGTTGCCCTTTCCTTCTCCAATGTATGAAAGTGAAAAGTGAAAGTGAAGTCGCTCAGTCATGTTCGACTCTTAGCGACTCCATGGACTGCAGCCTACCAGGCTCCTCCGTCCATGGCATTTTTCCAGGCAAGAGAACTGGAGTGGGGTGCCAGTGCCTTCTCCGTCTAACTAGTCAATCCTAAAGGAAATCAATCCTGAATATTCACTGGAAAGTCTGATGCTGAAGCTGAAGCTCCAGTACTTTGGCCACTTGATGCAAAGAGCTGACTCATTGAAAAAAACTCTGATGCTGGGAAAGATTGAAGGCAGGGGGAGAAGTGGGTGACAGAGGATGAGATGGTTGGATGGCATCACCAACTCAATGGACATGAATTTGAGAGACTCAAGATAGTGAAGGTCAGGGAAGCCTGGTGTCAGACACGACTTAGCAACCAATCAACAAGAACCACATACAAAAGTACAGAGCAATCAAAGGACTTAGTCCCCTCTGGGGATCACAATTATTATTGTCACTGTGTTCTTCTTATTACTATTATTCTTATATCAGGGTCAGAAGATGAGCTAAGCTGGTGAGATCAGTGGCCAGATATTGCTGAGAAGTTTGGCTTTTCTCCTGGAAAATAACCAAATGGTTTTGTGGCAGTGAAGTGAAATAAGATCAGGTTTGCAATTGTGTTGAATATACACAGAATAATGGAGCCATTTACAAATTAGAAAAAACATTTTTTGTGATGTGTTTGAAACCTAAGCCGAGAGTAAAGGAATATTTACTGAACATATAGAGTTCAGAATTTAATTTTTACTATTTTTATTATTAATAATTCTTAAGAAATTAAAAAGTGTAATAGCCCTTAAAAAAAAACAGCAGTTTTAGGTTTATAGCGACATTGAGCAGAGGGTACAGAGATTTTTCCCTTATACTCTGGCCTGCGCACATAATCACCTTTCCCTTTATTAGCATTCACAACTAGATGGGTACATATGTTACAACTGGTGAACATACATTAACATATCATTATTATCTAAAGCCCCTACTTATGTTAGGGTTCACTCTTGGTCTTGTACATTTTATGGGTTTGGACCAACTTATAATGACATGTTTTTACCATTGTAATTATCATACAAAGTAGTTTCACTGCCCTAAAAATCCTCAAATTATCTTGCCTCCCTCTTGCAAGCTCCTGCCAACCAGTGTTTCTTTTACTATCTCCATGGTTTTTCTTTTTGTGGCTTGATAGCTCATCTCTTTATAGAACCGAATATTATTCTCTTGTCTGGATGCACCGTAGTTTTATTTGTCTATTCACCTGCTGAAGGACATCCTGATTGCTCCTAAATTTTGGCAGTTAT
The DNA here is from genome assembly GCA_007570785.1 of Antilocapra americana. Lineage (NCBI taxonomy): Eukaryota > Metazoa > Chordata > Mammalia > Artiodactyla > Antilocapridae > Antilocapra > Antilocapra americana. Next base: position 1,043,423 of record ML664172.1, on the reverse strand, counting down.
GAGTAAAACTGCTACTGTGTGCAAGGTTTTGCGTGTATGCCAGTTTTCAACTCCTTTGGGTAACTACCAAGGAGTGTGGTTACTGAATTTTATGGTAAGTGTATGTTTAGTTTTGTAAGAAACGACCAAATTGTGTTCAACAGGGCCTGCTGTTGTTGTTAAGTCACTAACTCGTGTACAACTGTTTGCACCCCTATGGACTGCAGCACACCAGGCCTCCCTGTTCTTCAGTATCTCCTGGGGTTTGCTGAAATTCATGTCCATTGAGTCCATGATGGCATCCAGTCATCTCATCCTCTGTTGCCCTCTTCTCCTGCCCTCAATCTTTCCCAGCATCACAGTCTTTTTCAATGAGTCGGCTCTTCACATCAGGTAATCAAAGTACTGAAACTTCAGATTCAGCAACAGTCCTTCCAATTCAGGGTTGATTTCCTTTAGGATTGACTGGTTTGATCTTCTTGCTGTCCAAGGGACTCTCAAACGTCTTCTCCAACCCTACAGTGTGAAAACATCAATTCTTTGGTGCCCACACTTCTTCCGTCCAACTCTCACATTCATACATGAGTATTGGGAATACCGTAGCTTTGACTGTATGGGTCTTTGTTGACAAAATTTTTAATTTTTAATATGCCGCCTAGGTTTGTTACTTTTTTTTTTTCCCCAAGGAGCAAGTGTCTTTTAATTTCATGGCTGCAGTCACTGTTCTCAGTGATTTTGGAGCCTATGAAAATAAAATCTGTCACTGTTTCCATTTTTCCTCCGTTTGCTACAAAGCGATGGGACCAGATGCTGTGATCTTTGTTTTTTGAATGTTGAGATTTAAGCCAGCTTTTTCACTCTCCTCTTTCACCTCAAGAGGCTCTTTAGTTCCTTTTTAGTCTCTGCCATTAGGGTGTTGTCATCTGCATATCTGACATAATGGATATTTCTCCTGGCAATCTTGATTCCAGCTTGAGTCATCCAGCCCGGCATTTTGCATGATGTAATCTGCATATAAGTTAAATAAGCAGAGTAATAATATACAGCCTTGATGTAGCCCTTTCCCAATTTTGAACCAGTCCATTGATCCAGGTCCAGTTCTAACTGTTGCTTCTTGACCTGAATGCAAATTTCTCAAGAGGCAAGTCAGGTGCTCTGGTATTTCCATCTCTTTAAGAATGTTCCACAGTGTTTCACAGTGGCTTATACCATTTTGCATTCCCACCAGTGGTGAATGAAAATTCCTGTTGCTTCACATTCTTATCTACACTTGGTATTGTCATCGTTTCGGATTTTGGCCTTTCAAATAGGTGTGTAGTGGTATCTTACTGATATTTTGGCTTTTATTTCTCTGATGTCATCTGATATGGAACTTCTCTTCATATACTTATTTACCACTTGTGTATCTTTTTTGTTGAGGTGCCTATTAAGGCCTTTGGCCCATGTTTTAACTGGGTGGTTTGTGTTCTTATCATTGAGTTTTAAGAGTTCTTTGAATATTTTAGGTAATAGCTATTTATCAGATGTGTTTTTGCAAGTGGTTTCTCCCAGTTCATGACTTGTTTTTTCATTTTCTTGAAATTGTGTTATGTAGAAGAGAAGTTTTTAATTTTAATGAAGTCCATCTTATCAGTTCTTTCTTTCATGGATCATGCTTCTGGTATTGTATCAAAAAAAGTCATTGTAATAGGCCAGGTCATTACATTTTCTTGTATGTTATCTTTTGTAGTTTTGTTTTTTTTTTAGTTACAAGTATACGTTTAGGTCTGTGATCCATTTTGAGTTAATTTTCGTAAAGGGCATAAGGTGCGTATCTAGATTCTTCTTTTCGCATGTGAATATCCAGTTGTTTTCAGCACTGTGTGTTGAAAAGACTGTATTTCCTCTGTTGGATTTTTTCCCTCCTTTGTCAAGGATCCATTCTGTCTGTTTATTCAGATCTGTTTCTGGTCTCTCTTAACTTGTTCCACTGATCTTTTTGTGAATTCTTTTGCAGATACCACTGTTTTGATGACTATAATGTAGTAGAAAGTCTTTAATTGGGTAGTGTTAATCCTCCAAAGTTGACTCGTTGGAAAAGACCCTGATGCTGAGAAGGACTGGGGGCAGGAGGAGAAGGGGACGACAGAGGATGAGATGGTTGGATGGCATCACCGACTCGATGGACATGAGTTTGAGTGAACTCTGGGAGTTGATGATAGACAGGGAAGCCTGGTATGCTGCGATTCATGGGGTTGCAAAGAGTCGGACACGACTGAGTGACTGAACTGAACTGGACTGAATCCTCCAACTTTGTTCTACTCCTTCCATATGACTTTGGCTATCTTGGGTCTTTTGCTTCTCCACATAATATTAATTTTAATTCTAAAAAATAGAGAAAACTCATAGAAGACTTAAAAATTAGAAAATACCGGCAGAAATAAACAAAGGCTAATTTCTAATATAACCTAGATTGAACTCTTTACCTTTCAGTTGTACTTTGATGTAGTCTCTTTCTCTGTCTTGTGTTTGTTTATTATTTATAGTATGTGTAATAGATTAATTTAGATTCTAGTTTGTTATTTCTTCTCATTTATTGGGAAAAATAGTTGTGTTGCAAATACACTTAAATACTTTGTAAATATCTGTTTTAGCGAATGTTTAGCATTCTATGGAATGTTGTACTGAGGTTTACTGGAATCTCATTTGCATGCACTGATTATTTATCAGTTAAGGTTTGGTGAATGTATTAGGATTATCCAGAAAAAAAGAACAAGCCAAGTCAACCTATCTGTTTATCTATTTGTCTATCTATCTGGATGGCTCAAATGGTAAATTTGAGCATTGCCTGCAATGCGGGGGACCCAGTTCCGATCCCTTGGTTGGGAAGATACCTTGGAGAAGGAAATGGCAACCCTCTTCAGTATTCTTGCCTGGTGAATTCTTGCACTGACAGAGGAGCTTGGTGGGCTACAGTCCATGGGGTTGCAAAGAGTCAGACATGACTGAGCAACTGACACACGTACACATCTATGTGAAAGGGCGAGGTGGGAGTGGGCATTGAAATTTATTGTAGAAATTGGTTCATGCAAGTATGATTGCAGAGAAGTCCCAGGCGCTGCCTACTGTCTACAGGCTGGAGACCCAGGAGAGCCAGCTGTGTGGGCCTGAGAAGCAGGAGTGCCTGTGTCCCAGGGCAGGAGAGGATGGATGTATCAGCCGAGAGAGAGAGAGAGTTCCCTTCCTTCATCTTTTTGTTGTATCCAGGTCTTCAGTGAATTGGATGATGCCTACTTATATTAGTGATGGTGATCATTTTTTACTTAGTCTGTTGATTCAAATGTTTATCTCATCTAGAAAAACCCTCACCGACACACCCAGAAATAATGTTTTACCAACTCTCTAGGCATCCGTTTGCCTAGTCATGTAGACACATAAAGTTAACCATTACAATGATGGGTGTGAAATAGGGATTTCTCATGGGGAGCTGACTCTGTGCACTTGTGGGTGCTGGAAGAAGTCTACTGAAGGCCATTCAGGAAAAACAGCTGCAGGAGTAGGAGGAAGAGCCAGGACACACTGAAGCCCAAGTTTGTCCCTGCCTCCCACCTTGATGATGACTCTGGGTGACTTGCAGAAGAGGCTTGCCCCTGACCTCAGAGCTACACGTTTGTCTGGCTCAGGAGCTCCAGGGTCTGTCCCCACTGCCACGCCATACAGAGCTCACCACCCTGACCCTACCAGCTTCTCCACTTGGACTTTCAACTTCAGTTCAGTTCAGTCGCTCAGTCGTGTCCGACATGGACCGCAGCACGCCAGGCCTCCCTGTCCATCACCAACTCCTGGAGTTTGCTCAAACTCATGTCCATTGAGTTGGTGATGCCATCCAACCATCTCTTCCTCTGTTGTCCCCTTCTCCTCCCGCCTTCAGTCTTTCCCAGCATCAGGGGCTTTTCCAATGAGTCAGTTCTTTGCATCAGGTGGCCAAAGTATTGGAGTTTCAGCTTCAACATCAGTCCTTCCAATGAACACCCAGGACTGATCTCCTTTAGGATGGACTGGTTGGATCTCCTTGCAGTCCAAGGGACTCTCAAGAGTCTTCTCCAACACCACAGTTCCAAAGCATCAATTCTTCGGTGCTCAGGTTTCTTTATAGTCCAACTCTCCCATCCATACATGGCTACTGGAACAACCATAGCTTTGACTAGACAGACCTTTGTTGGCAAAGTAATGTCTTTCAAAGTAATGTCATTTCAAATGTCTTTGAAATGGGCTTTCAGAGCCTGAGTAAACTCCCCTCTTGGCTGATTCTAAACAAGTAGCTCCTAGGAGGGGGGATTCTGGGAAATGTCGTTCCTGCTTAGCTACAAAGACAGGGTACATGTCCCCCAGTGCTCATCTCTAGGGCTCGTTCTATTGTGGCCAAGTACTGAGGAGGATGTCTTTATATCCATCTGGTGGTTTTTCTGAATTTTGGATTATTTCTTGAGAATAGATCATCAAAAGAGGAATTACTAGGTTAAAAAGTCTGAACAGTGCAGAGAGTATATGTTGCCAGTTTACACAGTAAGATGTACTGGTGACACCACTAGGGCAGTGGATGAAACATCTTCTCTTACTGCTCTGTGGCTGATCCTGACTACTGTACTCTTTCTCCTTTAACGTCTTGAGGTTTTCGTTTGAATTGTTTATAACTGTCTTTTCAGATGAAGTTTTCTCTTTTTTTTTTTTCTTTTAAGTTAAAATGACTTGGCAGTTAGTAAAGACTGGTGACAGTTGTGTACCTTGAACCTTGAGAGAATCACTTAGTAGATCTTGTGAGTAATAGGTAAACCACCCTCTCCTATTTTGGGGACTTGCTAATTGTAACCGCAGTAAAGTGAGAGGGTTAATTAGTGGGCACAGGGGTATTGAAATGGGTATTAGCAGCTGCAGTGAAAGTTAGAAGCTCATTTCATGTCAAGTTGCCAAGTTCTCAGAAGTCACATCTCAGACTGGCTATAGAGTATTTTGGGATAGTTTCTGATTGCAAGGAGTTTGCCTTCTCTTTTTAAGAGAAGTTTTCTATAAGAATACTTTTAATTTTAACTGGTAACCTCTAATCCTGAGAACATAATCTGTCATTTTCATTTCTCTTGCTTCTTGTCTTGTGCTTGTAACATCTGTCCTCTTGATTGTAGGCTCCGGGTCCTTACAGACCTCTTGTCCCTACGCAGATGAGTTTCCTTCCTTGTTTTTTCTATTGGGAACTGGCAGAAAAACCAAAACTTCATGAACATCAAGGTTAAAAAACCATGTTGTTGAGCTTCCCTTGTTGCTCAGTGGTAAAGAATCTGCCTGGCAATGGAAGAGACATGGGTTCGATCTCTAGTCCGGGACGATCCGCGTGCCGCGGATCAACTAAACCCAAGTCCCACAGCTGCTGAGCCCGTGTGCCACAGTTACTGAAGGCTGAGTGCTCTGGAGCCTGTGCTCTGCAACAAGAGAAGCCCCCACAGGGAGAAGCCCACACTGCAGCTAGAGAGTGGCCTCTGCTCTCCACAACTAGAGAAAAGCCCGTGCAGCAACAGAGACCTAGCACAGCTGTAAATAAGTAGATAAAAATTTTAAAAAATTAAAAAAAAAACAAAACGAAAACAAAAACCCAACCCCCGTGTTGTCTCTGACCCTATGTAGAACAGAATGTTTGATCTCACTCTGTGGTGTGGCTTTTCCCACGATGGTTTACCAAGGCACGTTTATGAATCAGATAGGAGACCACATTCCATTGACTTTGGACTTTTAAGTCATATTTAAGATGCCTTTTAAAGAATGGACCGCAGTTGGTTCCTTAGCCACGCCACCAACAATCAAGCAGTCAACCCACTGACTCAGTTTTAGTGTAAATCAAACCTGCATTTTCATAAACCGTAAACTATGTGGGTTTTCTAACTCAGACTAAAATGAACTGAAATGTGTTGTCTTGTGATGGGGGTACGTACTTCCGCTGAAGGTGGAGTGATGCCGTGAAGCCTTCAGCCCAAGAAAATAGCTTCTCGTCTGGGGAGAGGAATGTGGTGTGGCGTTAACATCTCCAATCTGGCCACTCGAAATGGGAAAGAGTGGTCCCTGGGACCAGCGTCATACCCCCATCGCCTGGGCTCCAGTTACAAATGCAGTTTCTCAGGCCTCACCCTGGTGAACTGGAACCTACATTTTCACAAGGTCTCTGGTTGATTCTGTGCTCAGTTTGGTCTGAGAAGCCCTGTCCTGGAGAAAGCTGTCTGACCTGCTCTGCCACCATCACCAGCTTACCTTCTGGCAGGGCTTTGTTCTGGGGAACACTCAGACCTGTGGAGTGGACTCTGTTTGATTGATCTGTGTACTGATTGGTGCTGCTGAGGTCTGTTAAAATTCCAGAAATTCCTCGGAAGCAGTCCTTTGGAGAGATTGGCTTTCATTTCTCCAGAGTGAAGTCTGAGGGAGCAGAATGGGCTTCTCCTTTTTATCTGGTCAGTCTGCTGGGTCTGATAGTGCCACGCTGCAGGGTGTGGTGAGCATAAGTGTTGGGAGGGAGACTTGCGGTTGGATCTCTCTCTTTTTTAAAAAATGTATTGTGAATTTGTGATAAAATATGTGTGTGCCTGCTAAGTCACTTCAGTCATGTCCAATTCTTTGCGACCCCATGGACTGTAGCCCTCCAGACTCCTCTGTCCATGGGATTATCCAGGCAAGAACATGGAGTGGGTTGCCGTGCCCTCCTCTAGGGGATCTTCCCAACCCGGGGATGGAAGTCAAATCTTCTGCAGCTCTTTCACTGCAGGCGGATTCTTTACCACTGAGCCGCCGGAGAAGCCCTAGTACAGTCATATTATTGTGTAATCAGTTTATAGAACCCTTTCTATCTTGCAAAACTGAATCTGTACCCATCAAACAACAGTTCCCCATTTTTTCCTCCCCCAGCTCCCATTCTACTTTCTATTTCTATGGATTTAATTATCCTAGGTTCCTCACTTAAGCAGAATCATAATGTCTCAAAGTGCATTCATGCTGTAGCACATGGCATAGTTCTTTCTTTTTTAAGGCTGAATGATATCCCTGTGTATGTATATATCACGTTGTTTAACCCATCATCCTTCCACGGGTCCTTGGGCTGCTTCCATCTTTGGATTGTTATAAATGATGCTGCTGTGATTGAGTTTGGACCTTAAGTTGCTACAAACTGGAGGTGAGATCTTAAACAAATCACTGAACTTCTGCATCTCAGTTTCTAGCACTTTAAAAATAAGAAATTCAGATGCTTTCCAGAAATAGAGACACAGATGTAGAGAACAAACTTAAGGATACCAAGTGGGGGAAGGGGAGTGGGATGGATTGGGAGATTGGTATGGACACATATACACTGCTCTGTCTAGAATAGATAACTAATGGGAACCCACTGTATAGCACAGGGAGCTCTGCTCAGTGCTGTGATGAACCTGAAAAAGAAGGGTCCATGTATCCATCTGACTGATTCACTTTGCTACACAGCAGGAAACTAACACAGCATTGTAAAGCAACTATACTTAAACGAAAATTAATAAAAAAGAAACTCAGATGCTTTCCAGCATTCTCTTAAGTTCTAGTTATAGGATACTAAATAAAATCTACATCTAATGAGCGACTAAGCACCTACACTATTTAAAAAAATTACACGCCTTCTAAAGATTTCCATGGTTCCTCCTGACGATACCATTTACCTTTCTTGAGCTACCTTTCTTGAATATCCTTAACAGTAGAATTTGTGCAACTTTTTTTTTGAACAGCTTTATTGAGATATAGTTCATATACTGTTTGGTTTACCACATAAAGTATACAAACTAGTGTGTCCCCCCACCCCCCGCCCATGTTCTCAAGGTTGTGCAGTGGTCAATTTCTGAACATTTTTATCATCCCCAAAAGGACCCCTGTACCCATCAGCAGTTACCACTCATTTCCCTCCAGCCTGCCCCCCAGCCTCCATTCCACCTTGGACAATCACTAATCTATTTCTGTCTCTGTGGATTTGCCCATTCTGGATGTTTCATATAAATGGGATCATAAATATGTGACCTTTTGCGACTGGCATCTTTCACTCAGCATAACGTTTGCAAGCTTCGAGTGTAACTTTCCAAAGTGGCAACTAATCGCACATGTGAGGGGTTCATTTATTATCACAATCATATTTCTCCTCATGCCAAGAGACAGCTGTCAGACTGGGGCTGCAGACACAGCAGGAAATACCCAACACATCCCCTGGCTCTAAAGAGCACTCTATCTTGTGGGCATGAAGGGCATTCAGTGAATTTCAACATAGATGTTAATCACAAAGTACTGGGTTGTGTACTGGAGAAACTTTGGGTGCTTTGGAGGGTATACCCGGCAGAAGGTGAGGGGAGCTCTGACTCAATGCCCTCATCTTCAGGATGGTTTCTGTCCACAGAGCTCACAGCTGGGCATCCCTCCCGTCAGGTGACTGTTGGTGATGGTGAAATGGTAAAAAACGAGACCGTCTGTGTCCTTGAGAAGCTCACCCTGTCACAATGCAGATAGCCAACCATGCTAATGGATGGTTCAGAGTCTGGACTGTGGGTGCTGGAGCTTGGATGGACCTCCCCAGAGAATTCAAAGGAATCTTTAGGGAGCCACTATGATGCTTGAATGGAATTTTGATAGATGAGTTAAATGTCTTAGGAAGCCTCCGTGTGCGTGGCGGGAAAGGAAATTCTGAGCAGAGGTCATGAGCCAAAGTATAAAGAAAGATACTCAATCTGTTCTTTGGGGATGGGGCATCAAGGAGCCTGTTGTGGCCATGGCGTGGGGACCAGCTAAAGAAAGGAGGGGTGGGGTTGTAAAGCATCTTGGAGCAAAGGTTAGAAGCTTTATCCTACAGGTCTCAGGTTTCCATCCCTTAATTCTGAGTACCTTCGCCCCCATTTGGGTCTGTTGCTATATCCCTCTCCTAAATGTGACTCACCACAAGGTGAGTCTTCTAGACAGCACCAGAATCTTCTGGAGGGAGCTGTCTCCTCTGCAGGGTCAGTGCTGAAGGCATCAGGACTTTGAAAGCAGTGAAGGATCCAGCCGCTCTTTCAGCTTCACTGGGACATAGGAACATAAGAAGTTGGGAGACAGGCAGGAAGAAGTTGAGTGGTTCCAGCAGCTGCAGGGTATAAAGTTTCTCTGAGCCCAAACTACAGGTGGAGAGAGATTCTGTGAGCTGCCATTTACGGATAGCACCTGTCTTGCCTGGTAAATAGATGTGAGATTATGGACCAGTCCATCATAGCTTTAGGGCCTCTTTCATCATGGATCACCTGCCTTGACATCTAGGATTCTACATGATGATCAAAAATGTTGTGACATGTAAGGCCCGGCCTTTTAATCATTTCCAGGCAATCTAACCATCATAGTGTGTGTTTTTATTGAAGTAAAGTTGATTTACAGTATTAAAGTACATATTGTTTTATATTTTTTTAAAATAAGTGTTTATTTATGTATTTATTTAGCTGCATCACGTTTTAGTTGTGGCACATGGGATCTTTCATTGCAGTGCACAGGCTTCTCTCTAGCTGCGTTGCCAGGGCTTGGTTGCTTTGCCCCATGTGGGATCTTAATTCTGAACCAGGGATTGAACCTGTGTCTCCTATACTGAAAGGCGAATTCTTAACCTCTGGACCACCAGGGAAGTCCCAACCATGTTATATTTGAATGCGTTCTTATCCAGGACCATTGATGGATGCAATCCTTCATTCATCCACCACTACATTTATTGCATGCTGACAGCTATAGCTTGTATGCATTCAACGATTGCATCTCCACGTTGGAGTGCCCTACACCGTCATCGGGGAGGTAGCCCAGGGTGGCAGACTTGGAGTTCAGATGTCAGCAGGCCTCCCCAGCATGTGGATTTCAGGCAGTTGTCTTGGTATTGATAATGCACGTTGTCATCCTTGTTCCTACCTGGGCTTATGGAGCTCTTACTCACCTGTGGCATCTCTCAGAATTTCTGTGGATTCTCAAAGGATGGTGTCTAATGGACCCGAGGCTGATCATGATTGGTCACACTAGTGTCTCTGCCTTGTACCTCTTCTCTTGCTGTGCCTTCGTTCATTAGTCACTTGCTCTAATATCTGCTTTAAGAACTGTCTTACTCAAATCTTTATGGTGAGAATAGCTAAGTCCTTGCCAGGAGACCTGTTGCCTGCAGAGATGCTGGAGAACGGCTCTTTGACATCTGAGATTTTTGTCACCTGGAAATGAACGTGTCAGATCCCTGAGACTGGCCAAGCCTCATGACACAGCATCTTCAAGGTTTACTGTAAATAATCCTCCCCAACCCCATAGTGTCCACCCAATGATAGAGGACCAGGTTACTCTATCAAGGTACCCTGCTTATTATTATTGTATGTATCACAGTCTGAACTTATCTTGTTTATTGAATAGAAGTGATCTTTTATTGCACTCTTGCAAGTACCCACTGGCTGAATCCTGGCAACAGCCCCATGGGAGTTACAACTTATCCCAGGATTTTAGGCTAGGCAGTCTGGTTCCAGAGACCAGCTCCTAGCTATTTTGTGTGTGTTGTGTCTTTACCAAGAAGAATATCAATTCTATTGAGCTCATTTTTCTTGGTGCCAAGAACATTGGTTCTTAGTAGGCTCTTGAGAACGGTGAAGGAATAAGCAAGTGGTCAATTCCTGGTCAGGAAGAGTTCCTGGAGACATTCAGGTCTGTGCTGTGCAGGAGTAGCCAGGCAAAGGCGGATGCAGATGGAGGTATGGGACATTCCTGGCAGCAATCATGGATGGTGTGAGCTCAGACACAAAGGTTTCCTGTGCTCTTGGGTTGTTGGAGAGGAATTGGAGAGACCAGGCTGGAGAGGTAGGTAGATGGGAAGCTCCAGAGAGGATGTTTCTGTTACATGTCATGTTGAATCCTAGCAAAGTCTTTCTAAGTATAATCAGGAATCCAGCTTTGTCAGAATGTGAGTGAAAAGTGAAAGTTGCTCAGTGGTGTCTGACTCTTTGCAGACCTGTAGACCACCAGGCTCTTCTGTCCATGGAAGTCTTCAGGCGAGAATACTGGAGTGGGTTGCCATTCCCTCCTCCAGGGGATCTGCCTGAGCCAGGGATCCAACCCAGGTCTCCTGCACTGCAAGCTTTACCATCTGAGTTACCAGGGAAGCCCAGGTTGGTTGCATCAGGGTCTGGGGTAGGGGGCTCAGGAATCTGCATTCTAATGTTCTTGCTGTGTAATGCTTATGCACATAGATGCTTAGGGATAATTGCTTTGAGGAGCAAGATAACTGCTAATAAAGTCATAGCATTGTTTTCATCTTGCAACTTTTCTTCATAACTATGCCCCAACTCCTATGCCCAGTCTGAGATGGAGCTGTGAAGTAATAGATGTCCCAAGAACACTTTCCTTCTGGTGATCCTGTCTTAGTCAGCTTGAGCACCTATAACAAAAGCATCATAGACTGGGTGGTTTAAACAAGACACATTTATTTCTTACAGTTCTGAAGCCTGGGAAGTCCAAGGCACTGGTGAGAGTCATCTTCTGACTTAGAGAGGGACATCTTCTGTTGTATCCTCTGATGGCAGAGAGAGAGAGAGATTCTCATATTACTCTTCTTATAAGGGCACTAATCCCATTCATGGGACTCCACCTTTATGACCTAATCACCTTCCCAAATGCCCGCCTGCAAATAACAACACACTGGGGATTAGGGCTTTGAGACAGGGACAGACTTTCTTTTCTTGGCCTCCAAAATTCACTGCAGATGGTGACTGCAGCCATGAAATTAAAAGACCCTTACTCCTTGGAAGAAAAGCTACAACAAACCTAGATGGCATATTAAAAAGTGGAGACATTACTTTGCCAACCAAAGTCCTAAAGTCAAGGCTATGGCTTTTCCAATAGTCATGTATGGATGTGAGAGCTGGACCAGAAAGAAAGCTGGGTGCTGAAGAACTGATGCTTTTGAACTGTGGTGTTGGAGAAGACTCTTGAGCGTCCCTTGAACTGCAGGGATTCAAACCAGTCAATCCTAAAGGAAATCAACCCTGAATATTCACTGGGAGAACTGATGCTGAAGCTTTAATACTTTGGCCACCTGATGTGAAGAGCCAACTGTTTGGAAAAGACCCTGATGCTGGGATTGGGGCCAAAGGAGAAGGGGGCGTAGAGGATGAGTTGGTTGGATGACGACATCGACTCAAAGGACATGAATTTGAGCAAACTTTGGGAGATAGAGAAGACGGGGAAGCCTGGCGTTCTGCAGTCCGTGGAGTCCCAAACAGTTGGATACCGCTGAGTGAATGAGCAACAAGTGACGATTTTCCCACTCCATAGCATTCCTTCTTGGTGTGTTTATCTTGTCTTGTCTTTGGGACTTCTTGCACACTGTATTAGAGTACTAGGGCTGCCTTAACAAATGCGAAATCCGCCGCTGGTTTGATGGTTTACAACAGAATTTCATGCCCTCGCATTTCTGGAGGCCAGAAGTCCAAAGTCTAGGGGTTGGCTGAGGCATGCTTCTTCTGAAGGTTCTAGGGAAGAATCCCTCTTTGTCTCTTCGTCGCGTCTGGTCTCTTCTGGGCAGCCCTAGCCCTCCTTGGCTTGCAGCGGCACCAGCCAGTTGCTGCTTCTGTCTTTACATGACCTTGTTCTCTGTGTGCCTTTTCTTCTTTTAATGTTACCAGCCATTGGATTTAGGGTCATTTTAATCCAGGGTGACCTCATCTGAACTGTCTAGCATCTGCAAAGACCCTGCCCTGTTTCCTAATGAGGTCCCTTTCTGGAGTGATGTGGACGTAATTAGGCAGTTGTGAATTTTCAGGGATGCCATTTAATGAACTACATAGAAGTCTGTGTTGTGAAGGCAGTTCTACACTGTCAGACAAAGATGTGAGAAGTATTTGGTCAAAATTTGGTCCAGTGCTCCTGCACCAATAACAGTGGCAACGACAGCAATACAAGTCAGGTGGTCACTTCAGTTCTGAACTGGTGCAGCATGTAAACAGTCTTGCCTGCTTTACTGAGAACCCGTGTTGGATTCATTTATCTTTATAAGCTTTAAGTTGACTTGCATATAGGATGCTGGAAAGTTCTTTCACAAACAGCCCCCTTCGGTAAGCCTCCCTGGACTAGTTGTTTTTCACACTCAGTTGCCGGAGACTTTTGGAGTTTGAGTTCACTGGCGTCCAGAGAGGGTGTCAGCAAAGTAGGAGGTACTAACCCCCGAAGGCGGTGGCTGATGTCACTCGCCTGGACCGTGCTTTTGACTCCGAGGGATTTTTCTTCCCTTTCAAAGCCTGTTTTCTGTACCATGATGTATTATTATGTGACAGTGTCAAGTGTATGCTTCTAATCCAGTCTAACCCATTTACCACATTCTCAGGGAGCTCAAGCTTTCCTCTAGATGTTTTTCTTAAAGTCACCCTTTAAAAATTTGCATATTTTCTTTCTTCTAAGGATGTGACATGCTTTAACTTGTTTCTTCTGGTTCAACTTTTAGTTCTCCAGTTTTTGACTTTTAGTTGCAGGATCTATGAACTTCGTTATGTGTAAATCTTTGCATCTTTTATTATATCTCTAGATTAAAAATTCTAGACACAGATCTACTGGGTCCAAGGGTGTGAACCTTTAAATGTGTCTAATGCATTTTATTGCTGAATTTGTGTCCAGAAGGAGTGTTTTAAATGCTGTCATATCAGTGTCTAAATGTGCTCATTCTAGTAGTTTCCTAGCAAGTACGGATGACATTTATCTGTTTAGTAGGGGTCAAGATCTTGGGGAAGGTGGGTCTTCTTTTCTGTATATACATGGATCCATCAACAGCCTGGTGGCTCAGATGGTAAACAATCTGCCTGCAGTGCAGGAGACCTGGGTTCAATCCCTGAGTCAGGAAGATACCCTGGAGAAGGGAATGGCAACTTATTCCAGTATTCTTGCCTGCAAAATCGCATGGACAGAGGAGCCTAGTGGGCTACAGTCCATGCGGTAGCAAAGAGTTGTATACAAATGAGCAACTAAAAAGACCAAGTTACTATAGAAGATGTATTACCACCCTGTTTTTATCAATTTTTTTAATAATTATTTGTTTAATTAGTTGTGGACCTTGTTTGCAGCAATTGGGATCTAGTTCCCTGACCAGGGATCAAACCCAGGCTCCCTGCATTGGGAGCATGGAATTTTAGCCACTGGACCACCAGGAAAGTCCCATTCTGTTGTTTAATGCTGATACATCACTTCCTTATTGGTGCCAGCTTATTTGAATTTTCTCATTATTTTACATTGCCTCCAATAAATAAATTTGTCATGCATGCATGGACAGGTTAAGAGAATTAGCAACAGTAACTCCAAGAATGATACTTCCTGTTGTGTGTCATCCAGGTTCAGGTTGCATTCATGAATGATCTTTGCTGTTATTTAGTCGCCTAGTGTGTCTGACTCTCTGTGACCGGGTTTACTGCCCCACATCAACCTTCTCTCTCCCTCACACCATCTCCCAGAGTTTGCCCAAGTTCATGTCCTTTCATCTGCTATTCCATTCAGCCATCTCATCCTCTGTTTCCCTCTTCTCCTTCGGCTCTCAATCTTTCCCAGCACCAGGGTCTTTTCCAAGGAGTCCACTCTTTGCATGAGTGATCTTACTTAAGGTCCGTCTAGTCAAGGCTATGGTTTTTCCAGTAGTCATGTATGGATGTGAGAATTGGACTATAAAGAAAGCTGAGTGCTGAAGAATTGATGCTTTTGAACTGTGGTGTTGGAGAAGACTCTTGAGAGTCCCTTGGACTGCAAGGAGATCCAACCAGTCCATCCTAAAGGAAATCAGTCCTGAATATTCAATGGACTGGTGCTGAAGCCGAAACTCCAATATTTTGGCCACCTGATGCGAAGAACTGACTCATTGGAAAAGACTCTGATGCTGGGAAAGATTGAAGGCGGGAGGAGAAAGGGACAACAGAGGATAAGATGGTTGGATGGCATCACCAACTCAGTGGACATGAGTCTGAGTAAGCTCCGGGAATTGATGATGGACAGGGAAGCCTGGCATGCTGCAGTCCGTGGGTTCACAAAGAATCGGACACAACTGAGTAACTGAACCGATTGAACTGAACTATCATAGAGAGGAGGAAGGAGAGGGCCAGAGGTGTTCAGTGACTTGCTGGAGACCTCCGATGTGATTGGGTCTGAACTGGTTGCAGGGTTAAGGGAACTTCTGGCGGGAATGCCGTGGGTACCAGCGGAGTCTGGGGAGACCACGGGAGGGGGCGCAGAGAGCACTTTGCTTGTACCTTTAGCCATGACTCAGTGGAGAGGCGGGAGGCCTGGGAGACAGCTGGACTTCAAAGCCACCTGAGTATGTAACCTTGACCCCCTTTCTTTTTGTTCAGCTGCAGGAAAAGAGGGCCAGTTCTAAGAGGTCTCGCCGCACAGCTGTCTCCAAATGGCTGCTCTTTGAGACCGAGTTCTGAGTGGAGTCCTGAGCCGTCGGTGCTGGCAGATGCCTTTCTTCTCTGGCGGAGTGTGTGTTCTCCATGATTCCAGGGGAGCTCCCATAAAAGGTTGGTCTCGGTTTCCTTTTCATGTGGGGTGACCTCTCTACCTCCCCAGGTTTAAAGCTGCACTGAGTTCACTGCCCGCCTTTCAGCTAGGAGCAGCCGTGTGATGCCGAAAGGGCTGTGGGGACTTCTCCTTTCATCCACAGTCTCGTGCTCTCCCCCGCCAGGTCTGCTCTGGTACCTCTGTCTGGAGCATCTGGGGTGGGTGAGGGGGACACCCCTGGATGTTCCTAAATCCATGTTGGTAGCCAGTGAAAAACTCCTCACTCAAGACAACAGCTGTGTGGTGCATGCAAGGATGCTGCGGAGTCTTTTCTAGAACTGGTCTCTCTGCCCTCCCACCTTAGCGTGCGTGCTCAGTCGTGTCTGACTCTTAGTGACCCTAGGGCAATCCTTGGGACTGTAGCCTTCCTGCCTCCTCTGTCCAGGGGATTCTCCAGGCGAGAACACTGGAGTGGGTTGCCATTTCCTTCTCCAAGGGATTTTCGCTACCCAGGAATCGAACCTGCATCTCCTATGTCTCCTGCATTGCATGTGGACTCTCTACCACTGAGCCCCCAGGATCTGCCCCCAAATAGTATCCAGAGGGCAGCTTTTAGATCAGATGCTCTGCTCAAAACCTTCCTGTGCTTTTCAGCACCCCCACCCCGCCACCTGCACGGCATCAAAACGAAAGTGTTTGCATTGGTTTCAGGGTCTGGCAGGAGCTACCTTCTCCCTCCGTGGTTCTCCCGTAGCTTCCTCCACTCCGGCTATGGCTCAGACCTGCCAGGCAAACTCCTGCCTCACTGCCCTCATCCTGGCTGTTCTCTCTGCTTGGAGCTCTCTTCCCCTAGTAACCACATGGGGTGCCCTCCAGCCCTGCAGATGTGGGTCTATTGCATCTCCTTTTTAGTGAGACTGTTATCCCAGGTGAGCCCATTGAAAACCATTGTGAATGTGTCCCCTGCATCCCTGACTCTGTAGGTAGAGCGTGGTTGAGAGTGTTGGCAGCGTCTACACTGTCCACGGGGACTGTAGGTGAGATCACGCTGTGTGGGTTCTGGCACGGATGCGCCTGACCCTGGCCTCCTTGATGGCAGGAGGCTATCTTGCATGTTTTGGCAGTGTCTCTTTCAGAGACCATTCCCATCTCATCCTTGGATTTCAGTCCATTCCACAATTTCAATCTGTTGTGGCGATTCAGCCCCTGATCAGGGCCTTTGCTTGGATTATATTTAATGTTTAATGTTTCACTTCAGAGGCCACTATCAGCTGTCCCCAAATGGTCTCCCAAGTTCTAATAGTGTCCGGAGATCCCTCCAGTTTCTGGGAGACCCACTCAGGCTGTTAAGTCCGCTTGTAGGAATTTAACTAATTAGTGACGGATGGTGGTAAGACATGTATTAAATAAATCCCTGAGTTTATCTCGGCTTTATGGAAAATCTTTAAGCCTCACAAACCAATAGAAGGCTAGTACTGCTTGGTTCAGGAGTCCAGGTGTCAAATCAAATGAGAACATTGCTTTATGAGTCCCAGGGGCTGGCTGATAGCTAAGAAAATCCTTACTGCTCCAAGCAGCTGTTTACAGTGGGTCTGATCAGGTTCCAAGGTGAAGCGGAGGATACATTTAGACTCCTTGTTCTTCCCAGTGTTTTTTAAAAAAATTTCTAAAAAAAACCCTCTTTTTTTTTTTTTTTGATTGTGCTGTGCAGCATGTAGAATCTTAGTTCTCCAGCCAAGGATCAAATCTGTCCCATGCATTGCGAGTGTGGAGTCTTAACCACTGGACTGCCAGGGAAGTCCCTTCCCCAGTGTTTTAATTGCATTTCTGATTTTGGCCTGTATCCGTTGCTCGTTTACTGTGTGTGAAGCAGCAGAGTGGATGCTGTGCCTCATGGGGATGATCCTTGCATCAAGGAGTTTATAATCTGCCAGAGAAGATGAACGTGATGGTCAGTTATTGTAACATAATGAACCTGTATCAGAGTGCAAGCAAAGTGGGGCAGAAACCCTCAGCAGGGTCCCCCTTTGGTCTGGGGACTATAGATCCCTTTGGGGGAGGCACAGCCCTTGATGTGGATCCTGTGGGGTGAGTAGAAGATGAGCAAGGGTTGGGGGGCCTTGGGGAGCAGGAGACGGCGTGTAGGGCTGGGGGCAGAGCACCAGGGCAGTGATGGAACGTGAGCTACAGGCCTCCATGGAGGGGAGGACTTGTCCTGTGGGGTTGGTGGATAGGTTTGTGGGGGCCAATGTGGAGGGGGAAAGGGAAAGTTCAGAGGGAAGTCGAGTTGTGGAGGCCTTTTAGAGATGGCGAGGGCTTCACTCATCACGCAGCTGGGAAAGAATCCACCTGCAATGCAGGAAACCCTGGTTCGATTCCTGAGTCAAGAAGATCCGCTGGAGAAGGGATGGGCTTCCCACTCCAGTATTCTGGGGCTTCCCTGGTGGCTCAGCTGGTAAAGAATCCACCTGCCATGTGGGAGACCTGGATTCAATCCCTGGGTTGGGAAGATCCCCTGGAGAAGGGAATGGCTACCCACTCCAGTATTCTGGCCTGGAGAATTCCATGGACTATATAGTCCATGGGTTCGCAAAGAGTCGGACATGACTGACTTTCACTTTTTCATTTTCAAGGAGTTTGAATTGTACCAGCATAAAATAAAAACCTCTAGTGAGTCACTCAGGAGGGGAGAATGACACTCGTCATCCGTCTTGTAGAGAAATCCCTTGAGTAGCTTTGGGAAGACTGGTTGGCCATTGAAGGTCTGAATGACACGGAGGCTTGTTAGGTGCTAGGTGGGAGATGAGCTTGGCCTGGGCAGTGGCCAAGGGCCAGACATGGACAGGATGGATGGAAGAGGCGATGTGAAGACAGCATTATGTTGGTCACGGCCAAAAACAGAGGCTGACATTCTCTCTAAATCACTCAGGAGCTTAAGAGACCAAATTCCCTCCCATGGGCAGTAAAATGAGTCACAGAGCCCTTGAAAGGAAAGCAAGGTGGAAAATATGGAGACTGTCAGACCCAGAAGACCCAGAAGAGGCTATGGCAGTCCCATCATTGCACCACGTGATGGAGGAGTGAAAGTCTTGGTACCAAGAAAAGTAACCTGGGGGCGGGCAAGGTGGTGCATTCTAGCTACACTGGTTTCTAGCATTAATAACTGATCACCACATTCCTGATTCCTGGACTAGAAAAATTTTTTTAAGCTGTCAGTAACTGCTCATTGACAAAATGTACTGCCGGAGTCCCTTGTGGCTCAGATAGTAAAGAATCCGCCTGCAATGCGGGAGACCTGGGTTCGATCCCTGGATTGGGAAGATCCCCTGGAGAAGGGAAAGGCCACCCACCCACTCCAGTATTCTGGCCTGGAGAATTCCATGGACAGTCCATGGGCTCCCAAAAAGTCAGACGCAGCTGAGCGACTTTGACTCACTGCTGGATTAAACAGTGACTTGGAGCTCCGTACATGTGGATAGTAGTGTTAGTGACTCAGTTGTTTCCGACTCCTTGTGACCCCACGGACTGTAGCCCACCAGGATCCTCTGTCCGTGGGATTCTCCAGGTAAGAATACTGCTGTGGATTGCCTTGCCCTTCTCCAGAGGATCTTCTCGACTCAGGGATTGAACCTGGATCTCCTGCGTTGTGGCAGATTCTTTACCGTCGAAGCTACAGGGAAGCCCTGTCATATGTGGTTGAGTATGTGATTTTCAGTATCAGAACTGGAGCCTTGTGAATGGGGCCAAGTCCTGGCCTGCCCTCTTCCGCAATCATCCTTGACCCTCATACCTCCACTACTGCCACTGTGCAGATGGGGAAACTGAGGCTCAGAAAGGAGAAGCCACTGGCCCAGAGTCCTCTTCATCTCACTTGCAGGTGAGGGCAGGAAAGGAAAACTTCAGGACTGCTGTTGGGGTGTGGGGTTTGTTGGGCCACAGACTGGGGGTGAGGAGGTTGACAGAAGAGTAGGGGTGTCATAACTTACAATCTGGATGTGAGGGGGGCAGCTCCTCAAGAGATCTCTGCAGAGGGGAGGGTGCAGGGGTACCGACCAGGAGAAATTCCAATTGTTACACATAGGTGTGTGGACTTTGAGAAAGTATCTTCAATGGATATGATTGCAGTAAGTGATTTTAAAATATTTTTTTTATTGTGGTAAAAGTCACATAATAAAACCCACACTATTGTAACCATATTTAATCATACAGTTTAGCGGCACTAAGTACATCCGCATTGTTGTGCAACTCTCACCATCATCTGTCTCCTGAATTTTTCACCCTCCTAAACTGAAACTCTGTCCCCATTAAACACTAACTCCCCATCTTCACTTCTCACTGCCCAACCCTCGCATCCATCGCCCCACCTACCTCCCAAGCCCCCACCATCGACCAATGTTATTTGTTAACTAACTCGATGGATTTGCTTAACTGTGAGTTAGTTTCATCTCTGGGAGGAACACATGCTTCAGCGACAAGCATGAATATTATTACTAATGTTGTTAATCAGTAACAGTAATATTGCTATAAATTCTAACGAGAACCCAACATGCGAGACAGCAAAAGGAACGCAGATGGTATAGAATAGACTCGTGGACTTTGTGGATGAGGGTAAGGGTGGGATGATATGGGAGAAGGGCGTTGAAACAAGTTAATTATCATATGTCTAATCAATCGCCAGCCCAGGATTGATGCTCGGGGCTGGTGCAGCGAGATTTCCCGGGGGGGAGGTAAGAGGGAGGGGGGTTCTGGAGGGGAAGCATATGTAAACCCATGGTGATATCATGACATTGTATGGCAAAAACAATAAAAAAAGTAAAAAAAAAATAATAAAAAAAAATTCTAGCAAACTTTGCTAACAGTCCCCAGCCTTGTGCTTCTTCATAAGCACATTAGCAAGAGGTGTCTTTGATGAAACAGGATTCTCTTTCTTTGGGGACTAAAGGGTCAAAAATACCTTGTAACACCGCGGCTCTCCCATGTATTTCCTATCATGTGTTAATTTCACGTGAGTTTTAGCTTCCCGGGTGGAGGGAGTCACTCGTGTCTGGCGGAGTCACCCAGGACATTCCCCTTCTGGCGGGGGCTACACCTCTTCTCGCAGCTTCCTGACTTCACAGACCTGTCTGTCGAACCAGCTGACTGTGGAGGGCTTTCTCGGGGCCCCTTGCAGAAAGGCTCCTTGCAGGAGATGGCCCCTTCACGTCAGGGTTCGCGTGTCCACTTGCATATTCCGGGGCCCTCTCAGTCCGGTTGATAGATTTGTTTGGACATGACCTTTCCCAGTTCCTCTTCCCTGGGCTTTTGCCTGCTGAGGAAATGATCCTCGGATCCCATCCATCTGCACTGGTGGCAAGAGAAGAGAGAATTTCTCTTTTCTGTGGTTCAGGTCCAACTGCGAGGACACCTGTCCTTCGGAGGCTCGTGTTGTTCTGTGTGGTATCATTTCCTGCCACAGAGACGTTTTATATCCTAGTTCTGGAAGTCATCAAGTTGGACAAGAGACAAGGAGGAGGCAGGGGAGGGCCCCCGGCTGACCTGGGCTGCTCTTTTTTAGGCTGTGTGTCCTGAAGATGCTTCTTCTGGACACATAGGAAGAGCTATTTCTCCCCACCTCTGTCTATCCGTAACTGGTCCTGTTAGGAAGCGTTTCCCGTGTGTGGGTGATTCATTCTGAGACCTTTTCATGTCCCTTGGGCTTCTTCACTGTTGGATTTGAGAAGAAAAAGGACAGCTTCTCTTTTAAGTCTGATGAAAACCATCTGAGCCAAACACGTGTACATACGCGGTCGATTTATGCTTTGCTTATGGACACTCAGCGGCTCCCCTGGCTGCTAAGGAAATCCATACGAAGAAGGGAGCCTCAACCTTGGGATTCTCAGATCCTAATGTTACCAAGCAAATGAATCCTGACCAGTTTTGAGGCTTGTCAGGATTTTTCCTTTGCGGCTCTGAAATTTTCTCTCTTGTGAGTGGGCTCCTGGGACCTTGGCTCTGGAGAGGAGGTAGCTGATGTGGGTTGAAGGGTGGCCGTGAGGAGCCAGATCGTAGCTATTGTTTCAGGCCTTGCCATCTGTCCAGTGTCTTGTTTGCAGTCCCCATGAACTTGGAAGAGGGCTCCCTGAGCCCTGCTTCTATCCATTCCATCAGGGTCCTTCTGCGGATTTCCAGATGTTGGCCTTAGGCAGGTGACGTAACCACAGCTGGTGTTGCAGGGGGGGTGGCCGAGTCTTGCTTTGGGATTCCGTCTCTACTGCATTTAGAGGCGGGAACCTTGGGGAGGGAGACAGTGCCTGGTCTGTGGGTTCTTTGCAATTTCCTTCCCTGAAAACGAGCTCTGGACCTGGCGTCAAGTGTAAGCATGTGTGATGAGGGGATTTGCCAGCTTTAGACAGTACATTTCATCAGCTTAGTTTGAAGAAGCAGGATGGTAATCTGTTTTATAATATCCCTTTCTCAAGGGCCACCTGCAATGCAGGAGGCATCGGAGACACAGGTTCGATCCCTGGGTGGGGAAGATCCCCTGGAGGAGGAAATGGCAACCCACTCCAGTGGGTTCTCTTGTCCGGAGAATCCCATGGACACAGGAGCCTGGTGGGCTACAGTTCATGGGGTCACAAGAGAGTTGGACACGACTGAACACGCACACACTTTTCTCAGGGGCACAGGGATGACGGCTTGATGCAAGGGAGAAGGATGAGTGTGCAGATGAGGGGCACAGATTAGTGTATGAAGGCAAGTCGTACCAGCCAAACACAGGGATAGATAGCTGAGGAAGGGAGATTATGGTCTTGATCATCATCTTGTGTTTTAAAAGGGGCAGATGAAATACACTTTTTAATGCTGCTCAATTCCGCATTCCATTTGTACAGACGTACACTTGATCCCCAGGTCTTGGCAGACCAAATCTGACCTACTACATGTTTTTGTAAATTAAATTTATTAGAACATGGCCATGCCCATTCCTTTATTTCAGTGGCTGCATGTACACTTTTAATGGCAGAACTGATGGAAGAAATGGGCCCCAAAGCTTGAAAGATTTCTATCCTGTTTTCTTATAGAAAGTTGCTGATCTTTGTTCTTTGTTCACATTTATCTAGACAGAAAAATGTAAGACATCCCCCTGTATTTAAAATCTCTAGTTTTTCATATTTGCTGCTTTTTATTATTTTCAATTCCACCCGCAGTTCCTCCTTGCCCCTGTCCTCTTGTTGCTGTGCAGTCGCTCAGTCGTGTCCGACTCTTTGTGACCCCATGGGCTGCAGCAGGCCAGGCCTCTCTGTTCTTCACAGGTTTCCCCTCCTCTTAGCTCTTAGATTACTTAAGAGTTTTCATTTTTGGTAGGATGCTGTTTTCCTCATGAGGATATTTGAAATTATGGGGTGGGAGGAGCTTTCGCAGTTGGGAGTCATCACTATGTTGCCCGGACAGGAAATGGTTTGAAACAGTCCCCAGGCTGTAGGACTGCCCCACGCTGCGTAGAGCACACTCATTCTGAGACCTGTATACTTACCTGGTTTTTGTTTTTGTTTGTGCCTTCAAGTTTTTCAGGGGATCTTGGTACCATCTCTCAGGGGTGACATGATTCTTACTGTTTTCTGATCCTGCTGCTTTCCTGCTTTTTGTGTAAGTTACCATCAGATACAGGAGACCCATCTGGTAACTTTTCTGCTTGCCAGTGACAGGGGGCACTCATTTGACGACGTCTGTGTTTCTTTTCTTTTTTCCAAAGAGGTAACATTTATTTATTTATTTATGTTTGCATTTAAAAATTATTTATTTGTTTGACTGCTCCAAGTCTTAGCTGCAGCGTGATCTTCCATCTTTGTTGCAAACATATGGTATTTAGTTCCCCAGGGATCAAACCTGAGCCCCCTGCATTGGAACCTCTGGGTCTTAGCCATTGGACCACCAAGGATGAGCCCCACCCCGTCGCCTCTCTCTCTCTCTTTCAGTTTTTCTCTCTGTCTCCCCTATGTACACATATTCACGCCTACACCCTCAGTGTTCCTTTCTGTTGACTTTAAAGACTCTGCTTCAGTCAATTCCCAGGACAGGATGTTCCTCATTTCTTGTACTTGTATAGTTCTGCAGAAAACTTGGATCTCCTTTTTTGTCTCATAGGAATCACTAGCCTTTGTTAATCCTGCTTTAAAAAAAAAAAAAATCTTCCTAGCTCTTTACCTTCCCCGAGCTGGCCCTCTTGGCTTCTGGGACCAGGCTTATTATTTTCAGCAGAAGGAAGCTAGCAGGGCGCCCCCACTGGAGAGGGAGGCCTGATGAGGGTAGCTGTTTCCTCTGACCCATAGACAGCAGTGAGGCTCTCAGAGATGGAGAGGGACAGAGTTGTGATTGCAGGATGGAGTTAGCAGTTCCAGGTGGCACTAGTGGTAAAGAATGTGCCTGCCAATGAGGGAGACATAGAGATGTGGGTGTGATCCCTGGGTCAGGAAGATCCCCTGCAGGAGGGCATGGCAACCCACTTGAGTATTCTTGCTTGGAGATTCCATGGACAGAGGAGCATGTCCAGCAATGGTCCAGGGAGCTGCAAAGGGTCAGACATGACTGAGCAACTTAGCATACTCACAAAAAGGACTTTTGAGCTCAGAGTGGGGTGTGATAGTGGCCCACGTGTAGAGGACCATCGTGCTTGGGATCTGAGTAGCATGCAGAGTCAGTGCAGAGAGATGATGGCCCATGGGAGCTATGTCATCCCACAGAGACAGGGAGTAGCAGCTGGAGCAGAGGTGACCTGTGAGAGGCAACCAATTTCGAGACTTCCAGAGAGACCTAAGCAAGGAGAAAGGCTGAGTTTCTGCCATTTGCAAAGTGGGTGATGGGCATGGGTGAGTGGGGTAGCAATGTGTCTGAGACACCCTTAGGACCACCACCCTGGTAAGGCCTCGGGGCTGTTTGAGTGACACACACAAGGGGCTGTCCATAGCTTGGACCAGTGCTGCTCGAACTTGAGTGTGCATCAGCATCACCTTGTTAAGCCCAAATCACCCTGCCCCTAGTGTTTCTGATTCAGTAGGTCTCCAGGGTTTGCTATGACCAGTGCTTTTCTTAGCAAAACTTTGTTAGCCTTTGTCCTGCTTCATTTTGTACTCCAAGGCCAAACTTGCCTGTTACTCTTTGACTTCCTGCTTTTGCATTCCAGTCCCCTATAATGAGAAAGAGGTCATTTTTGGTGTTAGTTCTAGAAGGTCTCCTAGATCTTCAAAGAACCGTTCAACTTCAGCTACTTCAGAATTACTGGTTGGGGCATAGACTTGGATTACTGTGATAGTGAATGGTTTGCCCTGGAAACGAACAGAGACCATTTTGTCAGTTTTGAGATTGCACCCAATTACTGCATTTTGGACTCTTTTGTTGACTATGAGGGCCACTCCATTTCTTCTGAGGGATTCTTGCCCACAGTAGTAGATGTAATGGTCATCTGAATTAAGTTTGCCCATTCTGGTCCATTTTAGTTCACTGATTATGTCATGCTCACTCTTGCCCTCTCCTATTGACTGCTTCCAGTTTACCTTGATTCATGGACATAACATTCCAGGTTCTTGTGCAATATTGTTCTTTACAGCATTGGACTTGACTTTCACCACCAGACACATCCACACCTGGGCGTCGTTTTCGCTTTGGCCCAGCCTCTTCATTTCTTCTGGAGCCATTTCTCCACTCTTCTCCAGTAGCATATTGGGCATCTACTGACCTGGGGAGTCTATCTTTCAGTGTCCTATCTTTTTGTTGTTTTATACTGTTCATGAGGTTCTCAATTCAAGAATGCTGCAGTGGTTTGCCATTCCCTTATCCAGTGGACCACCCTTATGGCAGAAAGCAAAGAAGAACTAAAGAGCCTCTTAATGAAGGTGAAAGAGGAGAGTGAAAAAGCTGGCTTAAAACTCAACATTCAGAAAACTAAGATCATTGCATCTGGTCCCATCACTTCATGGCAAATAGATAGGGAAACAATGGAAACAGTGACAGGCATTCTTTTCTTGGGTTCCAAAATCACTGCAGATGGTGACTGCAGCCATGAAATTAAGACACTTGCTCCTTGGAAGAAAAGCTGTGACCAACATAGACAGCATATTAAAAAGCAGAGACGTTACTTTGCTGACAAAGGTCTGTCTAGTCAAAGCTATGGTTTTTCCAGTAGTCATGTATGGATGTGAGAGTTGGACTATAAAGAAGGCTGAGTGCCGAAGAATTGATCAAACCGGTCAATCCTGAAGGAAATTAGTCCTGAATATTCATTAGAAGGACTGATGCTGAAGCTGAAGCTACAATACTTTGGCCACCTGATGTGGCCAAACTCTTTTCCAGTTCATTAGAAAAGACCCTGATGCTAGGAAAGATTGAAGGCAGGAGGAGAAGGGGATGACAGGATGAGATGGTTGGATGGCGTCACTGACTCGATGGACATGAATTTGAGTAAGCCCTGGGAGATGGTGATGGACAGGGAGGCCTGGTGTGCTGCAGTACGTGGGGTTGCAGAGTTGTACACAACCGAGTGACTGAAAAACAGCAACAGGTTTCCAGTGGAGACTCAAGAATTTGCATTTTAATCAAGTTCCCAGGACTTCCTTGGTGGCTTGGTGGTAAAGACTCCACCTGCTGTTGAAGGAGACAGGAGTTCAAGCCCTGATCTGGGAAGATCCCACATGCTGTGGGGCAACTACGCCTTGCACCACAACTACTGAGCCTGTGCTCTAGAGCCCAGGAGCTGCAACTGCTGAAGCTCATGTGCCCCAGAGCCCATGCTCTGAAACAAGAGAATCCACTGCAGTGAGATACCTATGCTCCTAGAGAATAGCCCCAGCTCACTGCAACTAGAGAAAAGCCAGTGCAGCAGTGAAGATCAGGGATAGCCAAAAATAGATAAATAAATTGAATTATAATTAAAAAAATAGACCCCTTTCCCTTAAAAAAAGAGAAAGAACATATTCCCAGGTGATACTGCTGCTGTGGTTCTGGGAACCACACCTGGAGAACTAACTGCTGGTTTAAGTGTAGAAGACATGGTGAAATCTGTTCAGTTCAGTTCAGTTCACTCAGTCGTGTCTGACTCTTTGTGACCCCATGGACTGCAGCACACCAGGCTTCCCTGTCCATCAGCTTCTCCCGGAGCTTGCTCAAACTCATGTCCATTGTGTTGGTGATGCCATCCAACCATCTCATCTTCTGTCATCCCCTTCTCCTCCTGCCTTCATTCTCTCTCAGCATCAGGATCTTTTCCAATGAATTAGTTTTTCACATCAGGTGGCCAGAGTTTTGGAGCTTCAGCTTCAGCATCAGGAGATCAGGACTGATCTCCTTTTGGATGGACTGGTTGGATCTCCTTGCAGTCTCTCAAGAGTCTCTTCTCCAACACCACAGTTCAGAAGCATCAGTTCTTTGGCACTCATTCTTTATAGTCCAACTCTGACCTCCATACATGACTACTGGAAAAACCATAGCTTTGACTAGATGGACCATTGTCAGCAAAGTAATGTCTCTGCTTTTCAATATGCTATCTAGGTTGGTCATAGCTTTTCTTCCAAGGAGCAAGTGCGTTTTAACTTCATGGCTGTAGTCACCATCAGCAGTGATTTTGGAGCCCCCCAGAATACAGTCTGTCACTGTTTCCATTGTTTCCACTGAATTCTCTTAGTGTCCGCAAGATAGAACTAAACTAAACTAAGATATAAGATGGGAAAATAAAGCTGTTTGTATCTTAAGAACAGCAGCTTGGTCCCCATCTGGTTGATCACTGTGTCAGAACTGAATTCTAGGAAGAGTTAAGCTAGTTTTGCCAAAATGCTGTTGAGCAAGAACATGCTAGTAGAGACTTTCATTAAAATCGAATTCCTCTCTGCATTTGGGGAATTTATTCACTATAAACAGGAAGAGTGTTTCAAAACTGAGTTTTGGCTCTTTCTAATTTTGAATCCTTTTAGCTGACTCAGTAAAGAGAGTGCCTCATTTGAACTTTTATTTGTAAAAGAAGGCAATTCTAGGGTCTGAGTGACTCCCTTCTTTCACTGTCTGGGTTTGTTGTCTCAATATCAGGAAGACCGTTGGATGTCAGTGGGACTACATTTTCAATTACAGACTCTCACTTCTTTTTTTTAAATTTTGAGTATAACATACTTTGTATAAGATTTGTACACACGTGTAAAAACATCTAAGATATAAACAAAAAATTGCTGAACCGTCAGATACATAAAAAACAGTATAGCTGTATGCTTCAAAAATATCCTGGATTGATCTGGAATAAACTCTAGGCCCCCCCTTTTTTTTTCTCCTGAGCTGAGGATTTTTTATTGGGAATTCAGTAAAACTTCATCCTTCACCCAACCCACAGTTACGTTTCCTTTGTACTTCATGTAGCTTCATTGTGCTGCAAGTTTTCTGTATAATCTTGGAAATGAATCTAATATACATTTTGGCTGAGTACCAAATGTTAAAATCAGTCTTCATTAGAAGCAAATTCTGCAGTTGAGTATCACCATGAAGATATAAAATCTAAGCCTCAAGATCATATAAAAGTTAACAAAAATTTTTTATTGCAGGTACTAAAATTTATAATTATTTTGTTAGTTTGGCATATTATAGAGTAGTAATCATTCTCTATTCTTATTTGTTCAGTTAGCACTGTTAAAATGATCCTCACTTTCAATGGAAAGTCTAGGTGTTTAAAAGAACTGATATGTGTGCCCTAAATTAGGATCTATTTTCTTTAAGGGAGAGACATATCAAAACTGCCAGAAGCCTTTCGAAAAACAAATGTGCAACTTTGAGAAGATCCCTTAATTCCTTCTTTGTTTACATTCGATGCATCTGTCACCCATTGAGTCCTTATAAGTCCTTATGAGAATTAATTTGAATGCAGGTGACTCACTTGAAAAGGAAGGCATTGTAAACCTTGACCTTAGAATTGGAGCCTGCTTCTTCATGACTCAATCAATCCATTGTCTTTTGATTTTACCCTGGGTATTGGCTTGGTCCTGTCTCAACCCTAGTGGTAGCAATACACCTTGTGACTGAATAACATTCTGGGTCCTTCCAAGCTGTATTTATTTACACGTTGTTAGGATTTCGGCCAAGGCTCTCAGTCTTTTCACGTGTGGGTCTCACCATCTGTGAACCCCATTGATGGTGTGTAAATTAATCAGGGGCTCTGTGAGCCCACTTTTGAGGTGCCAGGAAGAATCATAATAAATAAT
The DNA here is from genome assembly GCA_007570785.1 of Antilocapra americana. NCBI lineage: Eukaryota > Metazoa > Chordata > Mammalia > Artiodactyla > Antilocapridae > Antilocapra > Antilocapra americana. The sequence goes on along the minus strand of ML664172.1, from coordinate 1,014,708 downwards.
ATGAGACAGCTCTAGGGATTTTAGCAGTATTTACAATTTTGTCTTCACACACTTAGGGATTTATAATTGTTCTTTTTATAAAACCAGCTTGAAAATCATACACCAGCCTTCCTTTATGTGATTTGCAATGTGTCAGAAACCCTGGGAATCCCTGCTTCTCAGAATTGTTTCATGCAAACCCTATCTGTATGGGTCAGAAGTCTGCCCCATGTGAGACCTTCCTTTATGAGGACTATCTCTCCATCACAGGGATGCCGATGGTGGGTGACCACAAATGTGTCCTGTGTGGAAGAGGGCCAAGTTGGAAAAAGATTGACTAGGTCTTTCAGTGTTTTAAGGGTGTGTTTTAATGAAATTATCTGCAGAACTTGAAAAACTTGCCTGACAGCCCAGGTTTTATGTGCACCATTTGGGGAAATTTGTTGATTTTAAGGTGAAGGGTGAACAAGGGAAGGGGAGGGTGGTACATACCCCCATGAGTTTCACAAGTCTGCCCTTTTGGGGTTTGTCCAGAGCTTTCAATTTCTCAATCTTGGACCTTCACCATCTGTGACTCACAGGTTCTGTGTGGAGCACTCAGCCTAAAAGCTAAGAAAGGCGTTTCTTTGAACTGGGAACACCTGCAAGGTCTCATCCTTCTATGTCCCGATATTTGGTAATATATGATCCTTGCAGAATAATAGCAGCACCTTCTTTTTTATCTTAGATTCATAACCTTTGGGACCTAGGCGCTCAGTATAAAATTATTGCAGCATCAACAATGACAATAATAATAATAGTAGACCACCCTGGAAGGGTGCTTGCTATATGGCAGGCACTGTTCTGAACCCTTGACATGTATTAACTGATTTGAATCCCCAAGAGAATCTTGTGTGGCAGGATTCTAATCCTATTACTATTTTCATTTTCCAGATGGAACCTGCCACAGAAAATTTAAGTAAGTTGCTGGAGGTTATTTGGGTGGTAACTGGGAGGACATGCATCAAGGGAGATGCTACAGGGATCTTCAACATCCAGTTCTTTGTTCTTAATCGTTGCATTGCAGACCCAGAACTAAAGTTCTCACAAATCTAATCGATTATATTGCGTATGTGCCAAGCATTTCAGTTGTGTCCGATTCATTGCGACCCTGTGGACTGTAGCCTGCCAGGCCCCTCTGTCCATGTGATTCTCTAGGCAAGAATACTGGGGTGAGTTGCCATGCCCTCCTCCAGGGAATCTCCCCAACCCAGGGATAAAACCTGCATCTCTTCTTATGCCTCCCGTATTGGCAGGTGAGTTCTTTACCATCTGCCGCACTATAGAGATGCCTGTATTTTTGTCTTGGGAACTGCTCAAGAACGCCAATATCAGAGGCCATAAACTTTTCATGCAAGATTGTAAGACTTAAGCCAGGGAGCTCAATTTGTGTTACCTGACACTTTGAGGTGGGCTGGAGGTAGAGATGGAGATGGCAATGGCAACCCACTCCAGCACTCTTGCTTGGACCACCCCATGGATGGAGGAGCCTGGTAGGCTGCCGTCCATGGGTCGAAAAGAGTCGGACACACTGAGTGTCTTCACTTTCACGCATTGGAGAAGGAAATGGCAACCCACTCCAGTGTTCTTGCCTGGAGAATCCCAGGGACGGGGGAGCCTGGTGGGCTGCCGTCTATGGGGTCGCACAGAGTTGGACACAACTGAAGCGACTTAGCAGCAGCAGCAGCAGGAGGAGGAGTTAGAGAATGAGTTATGTAAATAGCTGCTAAGGTGGTGGTCTCCAGGGGGTGCTTGTATGTACCTCAGAGAAGAGTTTAGGATGACAGGCTCTTTGAGTGCTTCTTGTGTTTTGAATTTCATCAGGGTCAGTTCTTTAGACTCTTAGAGCCAAACTAGTTGAGGCTCATTCAGGTTCAGTCTTGGGAAGATGGAGGTCCGTTTTGTGGGTGAGAGATGTTGCTGGTTTTGCTTTTCTTAATCATTTTTAATTGTCCTCTATTATGTGTGTGTGTGCTAGTGTGTGTTTGTTGGGGAGAATGGTCTGGGGAGAGGGTGTTAGTGATAGGGCAAAGCCAGGAGGTCAGTAGGGAACCAGTCCATGTTGGGATTAGGCTGAGGAAATTGACTTTCTTGGATTTCTTGAAGACAGCGTCAACTCCAGTGGGATCTCCCCTTGCTGGCTGCCACTCCCAGGACTGGGGCCGCACGTTCTCCGAATTGCATCTGCAAGTTTTGAGTCTTAATATCAGAGTGTTGGAAGCCAGGAGGAAAAGGAAACTGTTAATATGGGCAAAGCCCTGCCAAACTCACTGTTAATGTGATAAATGGCTTTTCTTTTTAACCCATATAGTTACAGACCCAGAGGAAATTGAAAAATAGTACAGAGTGGTCCCTTGTACCTATCACCCACTGGTGATGTCTCACTTAACTGTAGAGGATTATCCAAACCGGAAAGTTGATTTTGGCACTGTACAATCAGCAAAACTACAGACCATACTGGGATTTCATCAGTTTTTACGTGTACTGGTTTTTCTTGTTGTTGTTGGGACTTAGTGTATATAATTTGACCAGTGTTTCTTGCTCTGCTGGAGAACCTCTGACTAAGACTGTAATAAATATTTTACAGACACATGATTTTTAGTTGAACGCTGTTCGCCTTAAGTGTTGTTAACTCAGCAAACAGTTGAATGGAATGTGAATTCCAGCAGCTGAGTGTTGGAATAAGAACCAAGTCATTGGTTATTTTCATTTATGGTCTTGAACTCTTTGGGGGGATATTAGCTTCATTTTTTGTTGTCTTTACAGAGGCAGGATATTTTCTAGAGAAAAAGGATAGTTCAAGGTCATTGTGTCATACGAAGAACTCCTGGAGTGAATGATAAACAGATGTTGTTATCTCTGCTAAGGTGAGGGAGAGATTCGTTAATCAGATGAAATGTATGGACTGATGGGACTCAAAGATCATGGATGCAATTTCATGATAACTATTAGAGTGGATTTACTTTTCAGATGACAGCCCCGGATGAGGCTGGGGCTAAATGTCGACTGTCCGGCTGGCTGTGATTAATTGCTTCTGCCTCTGTGATCCCATGACACTTTGCTGAGCCTTCCAATTAGCCTCTGTCACTATCTGCCCCAGATCTGAGCTGTTCGTGGAGGTGCCTGTCTTCTCAACTAGACTAGGAATTCTTTGCGGGCAGGGACTGTCTCACATCGGGGCTTCCCAGGTGACGCCAGTGGTAAAGAATCCTCTTGCCAATTCAAGAGATGCCAGAGGTGCAGGTTTGATCTCTGGGCCGGGAAGATCCCCTGGAGGAGGAAAGTGCACCCCACTCTAATATTCTTGCCTAGAAACTCCCATGGGCAGAGGAGCCTAGCAGGCTACAGTTCAAGGGGTCACAAACTGAGTGAGCACTGCACACGTTTTTTGACTTTTCTCTTCATCCCCAGATCAAGCAAAATGCCTAGAGCATGGGGTATCTGTATTCCTCTGCCTCTGGCAACTTCCAGACTATTCCTCATTCTAGTCTCACTTCTTTATCCAGGCATCTGTCTGTTTTCATGTATGTATATTTGAAACCCATAAGGCTAAATCCTTAATAGATTATTGTATAATTTGGGGCCATCATGAGTCAGACTGGTCTCACTTCTCTTGGAACAGCATTAAAACTGCCTGAGAACTCTGTTGTTTTGTTTTTTTTTTTTCCCTTCAAGAAAGCAGTGGAAAGTTTTGTTTTTTTCCCTATAGTATAAAGATTTTTGAAAAAGTATACTCAAAAAAGTACTTAACTGTTAACACCTGGGGAAATTATTTAAAATTCTTCTGACTCATGGCTGCCTTTGGGAGTAGGGCTTTTAAAGGGAGTTGGCAGGGGTCTGTGACTGTGGCTTTTCCAAGGCTGTGGAGCCTTGTGTTCTTTGAGACCTATGGAAAAATAAGGTTTTCAATCACCTTTCCTAAGGGGGCAGTAAGTGTGAGGCAAAGTACTATGTCTTGCGGGTCATTTAAGAAGAACTGTTAGTTGCTCAGTTGTGTTTGACTCTTTGTGACCCCTTGAACTGTAGCCCCCCAGGCTCCTCTGTCCATGAGATTCTCCAGGCAAGAATGCTGGAATGGGTAGCCATTCCCTTCTCCAGGGGATCTTCTGACACGGGGATCGCACCTGGGTCTCCTGCGGGCTGTCTTTACAGTCTGAGTTAACGGGGAAGCCCCTGGGGGTCATTTGCTTATAATGAAAAGGAAAGAAGTTCTCAAAGAAACTCCTATAAAGTGGTGTTACTGAAGAGTTATGAGAAGATGCCTCCGGGTAGCGAAGGAAGGTGGTAGGAAAATCAGGAAGGGATGCCAGTCTCACATTGTTCAGAGGCCTATGTAGTCTGTAATTTTTGGTTTTGTCTACGAGGCTCTGCTGTTTTTATTTTATTTTATTATTTTCTTTCTTACCTCTACTAGCAGAGTGACTTCCTTGCTTGATCTGGTTTTGTGGGATTCTCAGGTTTACTGATAGTCATTTGGCCTTGACTTAATGCAGTGTTTCTCGTTCAGGGCTTTGCAGGCTCTCCTAGTGTCTCAATTCCAGGTTTTTAAGTCTGTTGGGCCATGTGGAGTCATGTTTGCACCTCTGGTCTACCCAGCTCTTGCTGGGATGCTGGGATCATTTGTGCTTGGGTGGTCCCAGACATGCCCAGGCAGGCTCTCCAGAAGGCGGAGTTGGTGGGAGGCAGTGGTTGGCATGGCCACATACCCCAATCAAGGAACAATTCACCATTGTATCTGTTTGGCTCTCAGTTGCATTACGAAAGTAGAGCCCATACCTTTTTGGACTTGTCTTAGCCTCCAGCTTTTCCCAGTTGAAGTTTCAGGTCTTGGCAGTTGACTGAGGAAGAGGTACAGATATGGTAGTTTGTCTGTAGGTAATAAAGAGTTGGTTATAACACTAATTAAAACCAGGGCTAGTTGGATACCTGGCCAATCAATATTTAACTTAAGAAGTATTTTAATTCTTACTTTTGAATGAAATGAATTCATTTGAATTTGTCTTTCTATAGGCCCTTTTTTACTTTTTGTTTTCTTAATTTAGACTTGAAAAAAAATTCATACTGATTGTTCAGTGATTCCAGTTCTAGTGCCACGAACTTCGGTTGTTTGTTGAAGTCTTTGGATGGCAAGGGTAGAGGGACAGAATGGCAAGAAGGAGAAAAGGGGTGGGCAAAGACTTGAAGGCCACATTTCCCCACTAACTAGCTGCATTTCCTTGGTAACTTGGTTTTCTGAAGCTCATTTTCTTTTTCTGTAAAATGGAGTAAGAAAAAAATCCATCTTTTAGTGTTAAGAGGATTTAATGAGATGCTATATTGAATGATATATTATTTAATATAACATCTCATTGAATTTTTTATCATGAAATTTTATATCAAATTGATACTGAATTTAGTTCAGGTACACAGTCATGTCTGACTTTTTGCGACCCCATGGACTGCAGCATGACAAGCTTCCCTATCTTTTACCAACTCCCGGAGCTTGCTCAAACTCATGTTCATCAAGTTGGTGATGCCATCCAACCATCTCATCCTCTGTCATCCCCTTCTCCTTCTGCCCTCTATCTTTCTCAGCATCACAGTCTTTTCCAGTGAGTCAGTTCTTCGCATCAGGTGGCCAAAATATTGGAGTTTCATCTTCAACATCAGTCCTTCCAATGAATATTCAGGACTGATTTCCTTTAGGATGGACTGGTAGGATCTCCTTGCAGTCCAAGAGATTCTCAAGAGTCTTCTCCAACGCCATAGTTCAAAAGCATCAATTCTTCGGCCCTCAGCTTTCTTTATAGTCCAAGTCTCACATCCATACATGACTACTGGGAAAACCATAGCTTTGACTAGATGGATATTTGTTGACAGAGTAGTCTCTGCTTCTTAATATGCTGTCTTGGTTATAGCTTTTCTTCCAAGGAGCAAGTGTCTTTTAATTTCATGGCTGCAGTCACCATCTGCAAATGGTGGTAGCCCCCCAAAATAAAGCTTGTCACTATTTCCATTGTTTCCCCATCTATTTGCCATGAAGTGATGGGACTGGATGCCATGATCTTAGTTTTCTGAATGTTGAGCTTTAAGCCAATTTTTTCACTTTCCTCTTTCACTTTCATCAAGAGGCCCTTTAATTCTTCCTCACTTTTGGCCATAAGGGTGATGTCATCTGTGTATCTGAGGTTATTGATATTTCTCCCAGCAATCTTGATACCAGCTTGTGCTTCATCCAGCCTGGCATTTTGTCTGATGTACTCTGCATATAAGTTAAATAAGCAGGGTGGCAATCTACAGACTTGACATACTTCTTTCCTGATTTGGAACCAATTTTTGTTCCATGTCCAGTTCTAACTGTTGCTTCTGGACCTGCATACAGATTTCTCAGGAGGCAGGTTAGGTGGTCTGGTATTCCCATCACTTTAATAATTTTCCACAGTCTGTTGTGATCCACACAGTCACAGGCTTTGGCATAGTCAATAAAGCAGAATTATACTGAATTAAATTGAATTTTATATCATCCAGTATTATATTATTTGAGAGGTACTTGTAGGCTTCCCTGGTGGCTCAGCTGGTAAAGCGTCTGCCTGCAATGCAGGAGACCCAGGTTCAATCCCTGGGTTGGGAAGATCCCCTGGAGGAGGATATGGCAACCCACTCTAGTACTCTTGCCTGGAAAATTTCCATGGACTGAGGAGCCTGGTAGGTTACAGTTCATGGGGTCGCAAAGAGTCAGACATGACTGAGCAACACTTTTAGGCACTCAGGATATATGAGTGAAATTCACTGAGATCTTGCTCCCTGGAGCTTTTATTTTAGTACCTGCTGTCGCTTCTCTAATTTAGAAATCAAAAAAGAGTGGTTTCCCTACCTTTTTTCCAATTCTATAAACATTTAGAATTTCAAATTCTTATTACAAATAATACTGTGTAGCAGGCAGGTGGACTTATCTGTCTTTTGAAAACCAGGACATTTGAATGCATATCATGTGCGAGAACATGATCAAAAGCCACTAAAAGTCAATGAAATGCCTGCATGCATTGAGAAAGGTCTGTATTTCAAGGGACAAGTTAAATGAGCTTTATTTGAGTTCAGGGGATAAATAAAATTTGTGAGAGACCTTTATGAGCAGGTATCTTGTCTTTGATGACCCAGGGAAAGAACATTCCTGATTGTGCAGGGGGTAACTCATTTGTTTTTATAAAATCAAAGTTAAGTGTCTTAATGGCTTTTAATAACCCTGAATATCACAGTGAATTTAAGTTTGGACAATTTCAGATAACACCTCTTTTTAATTGCTGTGCTTTACTCTTCTCTTGGGCTGCGTAGCATATTCTCAAGACATAAAATCTTCAATTTTTTAAGACTTTCACATTCTGAAACCTTTGTTATGGGAAATAGTAACTTTTGGAGGCAGGCTGATTTAGATGGAAGGAAATATTTTCTTCCCCCTAGTGGATCCAAATAAGTCATTCTCCCTGCCAGAGGAAGCAATTTCCTTTCTTTGCCTTGGGATTTGAAGCAGTAATATATTGGATACAATGATTTCATCTAGTTGACCTAAACTTTAATTTATTCTTTGTTTAGCATTTTGTCATGTACCCTAAATCCACTGTAGTTTGAAGTGATACAAAGAATTTAAGGATATGCTGGTTGAAATTTTAAAGACAGTTCTTATTAAGCCAGTATAAAAAATAATTTCATTGTTTTATAGACACATCATATCTGGGGGGGGGTATCAATGTCATGTCTAAAATGTTTAAGATCTATAATAATTGAAAGTTAGTACTTTTTATTGGGCTTCCCTGGTGGCTCAGCGGTAAAGAATCCATCTGCCAAAACAGGAGACTCCGGTTCGATTCCTGGGTCAGAAGATCCTGGTGGGCTGTGGTCCAAAGAGTTGGACACAACTTAGTGACTAAACAACATCAAGAAGTACTTATTAGCAGCCTTAGTATTAATGGGGAAGTGAGAAGGTATTAATGAGGAAAGCATCGGTTCCATCTTGTGGAATTAATGTTGGCTTTGCTAGTTCTTTGCAGTTTCTAGCAGAGTGTCTTTAATTGTTTGAGAAGAGATAGAGCTTGGGGACAAGAGATGCTGATGTTCCTGTTTCTGTGAAGATCCCCTGGAGAAGGGAATGGCAACACACTCCAGTATTCTTGCCTGGAGAATTCCATGGACAGAGGAGCCTGGCAGGCTGCAGTCCATGTGGTCGCAAAGAGTCAGACACGACTGAAGTGACTGAGCACACCCGCAGGTGGCCCTAGTTGTAAAGAACCCGCCTGCCAGTGCAGGAGACATAAGAGATGTAGGTTCGATCCCTGGGTCAGGAAGATACCTTGGAGAAGGGCATGGCAACCCACTCCAGTATTCTTGCCTGGAGAATCCCATGGACATGGGAGCCTAGCGGGCTACAGTCCGTAGGGTTGCAAAAAGGCATACCTGAGTGAAGCGGCTTGGTATGCACACAGACATGCAGCAGGAGTTTAGCAGTGATGACTCTTCCACCACTTACCCGTGTGCCTGGCCACAGGCTTAGGTGTGTGGATGTGAGGGAGAATCGGAAGCATGTGGGCTTCTTCCCAAGGCTGTATTTGTTTTCATTTTTTAGTGGATTAAAATTACATGGTGGTTTATTTAAAGAATCTGCACATTTCCACCGGTCACGTAAACCATTCCCCTCGAGTGGGAAAGCAGCCCCAGGCTCTCGGAAGCCCACCTCCCCCAACAGTTACTCATTCAGAAGAACAGCATTAAAAAGTAAGATTGTGTAGAACATTTCCAGGCCATCGTGAAAACAGGTGCTTCCTTTGTGGGTTCAAATGAGTGAATGTATGTGGTCATTTCAACCCCATTTCCACCCTGGTTTTGAAGAACAAAGATGTTCTCTTTGCCCCGAAGATTGACATTCGCTTGCAAAGATTGGGTACTTCCTGTGACCCTGGGCCCCCTTCAGGGGGTGTTGGGTGGGGGGTGGGATAGGGGGCAAGAAGAGACATTAGTGACTGGTCTCCAGGCAGTAGGAGGGGCTCAGAATATGTTTCCATCTGCACACCGGCTGGAGCTTGCTTAGATGTTTATCAGGAACTTTCTGGTGCTTTTACTCTGCAAGTTAGCAGTGAAAAAAAAAGGCTGCCTTCTCTTTGTTCCCGTTCAATGTCAGTGTTGAAACCTGTTGCCTCTGCCTCTTCTGATCTACCTCTCGGGTCCTTTTCTTCCAAGAGTTTTTCACTCTCTCTGCCAGAAAGCGGCCCCTGCATCTTCACATTCTGACTTCTGGAGTGGAATGAAAGAGTTTCTTTCTGTAGGGAGAGGTTTGTTTTACACAGAGCTGCCTTTCACGGGTCAGACTTCCCTGAACAGATTTAGAACATGGAGTGTTGGCGCCCAGCCATGAAGAGTCATCAACTGTCATTTGCACGAGGTTTCATCGCGTCTTGGTCCTGTCACCTCCCTGCTGGCAGGGGATGTTGGACATTCTGGGAAACCCAAAGCTGCTCTGGTCCGTGTGGTCGTACTCCTAACATCCGAGACAGTGCTTTGAGATCTACAGTATGTGTGGAAGGTATTCAGGTAGTTCACACAGTGTTCTGAAGAGTAGGAATAATGAGTCCAAATTGCTGCTAAGGAATGCTTTAAATTTTTACCTTGGTAGAGTTTTACAAGTGGCAAGACCTCCTGCCAACCTGTTCTCTGTCTAAACGTTGACAAAGAGGACAGGTTGATATGATTTCTGGTCCATTTTAGAGAAAGTGACATTGAGCTTTCTGGGCAATTTTGGGTTTTCCCTGGTGGCTCAGCTGGTAAAGAATCTGCCTGCAATGCAGGAGACCTGGGTTCAATCCCTGGCTTGGGAATATCCCTTGGAGAAGGGGATGGCTACCCACTCCAATATTCTGGTCTGGAGAATTCCACGGACCCTGTAGTCCATGGGGTCTCAAAGAGTCAGACACGACTGAGCGACTTAATTTCTGGTTTTCAATTAGTCTTTAAGGAAGACTAATTGAAGCAAATCTGATAAAATGTCATGTGTTCATTTTGGGTGGCAGGTATAAAGATGTTTATATATTGATCTCTACTTTTTTCCAAAAGAAAGGAAAAAAGGGGGAGGAAAAGAGAAGAGAGAAGGAAAGTAAAAAAGCAAATTAATGCATGGACTCTTATCAATGCTTTAAAAATTATTCTAATTTTTTGTTGACGTATAGTTGATATATAGTATTGCATAAGTTGCAAATGTACAATATAGTGATTCACAATTTTAAAGTTCATACTCCATTTATAGTTATTATAAGATATTGGCTATATTTCTTGTGTTGTACAGTGTATCCTTATATCTTATTTTATATGTAATAGTTTGTTCCTCCTAATTCCTCATCCCTGTCTTGCTCCTCCTCACTTCCTTGTCCCCACTGGTAACCACTAAAGTTTATTCTCTACATCTGTGAGTCTTTTTCCTTATCCTTATATTTGCTAGTTTGTTGTATTTTTTAGGTTCAACCTATAAGTGATGTCATCCTGTATTTGTTTTCCTCTGTCTGATTTATTTCATTTACTATAATAATCCTCAGTCCACTCATGTTGTTGCAAATGGTGAGATCTCATTCTTTTTTAGGGCTGAGTAATATTCCATTACACACACACACACACACACACACACACACACACACACCACATCTTCTTAGTTATTCATCTCTTGGTGAACACTTAGGTTGCTTCTGTATTAAATAATACTGCCATGAGCATTGGAGTGGATGTATCTTTTTGTATTAGTATTTTGGGGTGGTTTTTTTTTTGGACATATATCTAGGAATGGGACTGCTGAATCATATGGTGGTTCTATTTTTGCTTCTTTGAGAAATCTCTGTACTGTTTTCCACATTGGCTACAACGTACATTCCCATCAACAATGTATGAGGGGTCCTTTTCTTCCACATTCTCTTAACAGAGCTTTTTGATGCAAAAAGACTTGTGTAAGAACTTGGTCATGTCTGTGTGGTTTTGGCCAAGCCAAATTCCCTGCCATAGTTTTTGTCATATTAAATGACATTTATAAGAACGCATGATAGTGCTTTGTTGAGCTATAATATCTCTTAAAAGCCAAACACTCTGCCTTGTGCATAAAAGATACCTCAACAATCCTAGTTTCCATTTCCTACCCTTCCCTTGTAGCGTCACAGATCTTCAGCTGAACTGAACACAGACCCTGCCTGATTCTCATATCGATCTTTTTTTTTTTTTCTTTTTCTTTTGTGGCCTTGGGCTTTGTTGTGGTGTGCAGGCTTTTTCTATTTGCAGCCTGCAGGCTTCTCTAGCTGTGGTACATGGGCTTAGTTACCTCCATTCATGGCAGAGGGAACTAGGAATGGTTGAAGGAGTAGAAGAGTTTGTGTGGGAAAGGCGTGGAAGAATAGAGATTGAGGCCACAGGCCCATCACCTGCAGGGGCTTCTTTCTTGGATTTTATTTGCATGCAACAGTAAGCAGCATACTTGAACTACAAAACTGGCTTCTCTCCTCCTCTAAAGAGATTTCGTTAATCGTGTTTTGCAGAGAAGATGGAAAATAATAGTATATCTGTTACTTTGATTACAATTTCCATCATATAATAATTAACTGCTAGCTGTAATTATAGGACTTCCTCTAATTTCTCTCAGCACCTTGGGGACCTCTATTAGCTTATATCCCAATCAATTTCACAGGCGTTAAGGAGGGGGTGGGGGGAAGCACATTGCTGTTGAATTTTAAATACAGAGGGGAGAATGCTCCATCTATTTGTCTCCACTCATCTAATTTTCTTTCAGTTTATAAGGCTCCCCGCCTCTGCCCAGGCCCTCTTTTGCTGGTGAGCTGATGCAGGCATGTAGCATGTTGTTTTTCTAATGAGGACATCCTCTCACAGATAGCTGTTAATGAATTCTGTGCATCCCGCGTCCTTTTGGTAACCTCTTAAATTCGGATGGCAAACATTTTCAGCTGGCAGCCAAGGGAACACGTGTCCCCTCCCCTAGATAGATGTCTCCGTCAATATTTATTCTCCTGTCTACCACCTTTTACTACTCTTTGTCCTCTCGGTAAGTTCATTTATGTAGAGAGATGTAATCACATTTGTTTTTTCAGTTGTGTTGAAGAGTCAGTTCTCCTGTCCTAGAAAATACAAGGAAGGGTCTCCTCTCTGCCTCTTTGGCATATTGGGTGAGTTGCCGTGTTTGGATAACCCCTGCCTCTCTCTGCTGTTCTTGCGAAAGCCCTTCTTACTGACACATCGCCTGCATCCCTGCCCCAGGAACAGCTTCTCTCTGGAGGTGAGCGGTGATCTGTGTCGGCTTATTTGTTACTTTGCTAGAAGTAGCCCCTTGAGAAGCAGGGCCATCTCCAGACAGACAGCTCCGTCTTATTAGTTTTGAAAGGTCTGTAGCTGGTGGGTAAGAACTGGAATCACTCCACACCATGGAAGAAGAAATCCAAGGCTTACAAAGGGAGGGTGTGGAGGGGTGATTGCCCAGTGCTGGCGGCCAAGTCCACTCGTGTGTTCTGACTAGCCCCTGTGTGTGTGTGTGTGTGTGTGTGTGTGTGTGTGTGTGTGTGTGTGTGTGTGTAAGAACTGAATTTCTTCGCAGTGGTTTTGGGGCCACAGCAAAACTGAACAGAAAGCACAGAGAGTTCCCAGATACCTCTTGCCCCTCATCCCTGCCCTAATCCCCAGCCTTTTTCATCATCAACACATCAACACCTCCCCTCCATCCCCCGCCCCAGAGGGGTACGTTTTTGAACCTGAGTCTGTGAACCTGTTTCAACATGTCATTATCACGCGGAGTCCATGGTTGTACATTCTTTGTGGTTCACATTCTGGGAGTTTGGACAAGTGTGTAATGATCTGTATCCAGCATTATAGTCTCCTACAGGCGAATTTCACTGCCCTAAACGTCCGCGGTGCTCCACCTAATTACCCATCTCCTCCCTAATCCCTGGCCATCTCTGATCTTTTTATTGTCTCTGTAGTTTTGCCTTTTCCAGAATGTCATATAGTTGGAATCATGTGGTATGTCGCCTTTTCTGATCATCTTCTTTCACATTTATGCGTTTTAGACTCTTCTGTGTCTTTTGTGGTTTGATTGCTCATTTCTCTTTAGCGTTGAATAATATTCTATTGTATGGTGTGCCCTAGTTTATTTATCTAGTCACACAGTAAAGAATGTCTTGGATGCTTCCAGGATTTGGCAGTTATGAATAAAGGTGCCATAAACATTCATGAGAAGACTTTTAGGTGGATGTAATCTGTACATATCTTGATATATGTTTAAGGAAGTTTTATTTTTTCTGAGGTGCTTGATGGTATACTATTTGAAAAATATAAAAGAAGAAAAAATTTAAAAATTCAATTCAAGCCCATTTATTAATTTAAAGTAATAAAACACGTGAAATTGGAGCTGTTTTGGAAAATGTAGGACACATGGTAATTTTATACTATAGTAGTGGTAAAGACAGGCAAGATTTAGGGGCATTCTAAATGCTGGCTGAGTTTCCATGAAAATTGCTTCTTAAGTTGACTTTTTATGATAGTCAACATTCAAACAAACACTGTCAACTTTGCAGAATGCTGATTTGGAAGTCCCTTGAACAACTGACCTCAGGTATTGAAATTCTCCCCTGTAAAAAATCCAGATGTACATTAGCCATGACCCTTAGTGCTGGTGAAGGGGAATCATCCATGTGGAATCCAGCGGATTGGATGCATGCATATTTTATAATGCCTGATGTCACTGCTTGGGTGGTAGGAGCGTTTGTCTCTCCTGGGTAGCTTTTGACAGGAGTAGAGTCTGCTGCTGGGGAGGTGGGGGCTTGTGGAGTGGTCACACCTGAATAATAGCTAGAGAACAGGACATAAGTTGATCCAGGTATCCTATTGCTTTTCATTGTTCTCTTTATATATATATATATATTTTAAAGAACATTCATAGGTTTCTGGTGAATTTTTTAAATGAGGCCACCAAGCCCCTCTGTCCAAGGGATTTTCCAAGCAAGAATACTGGAGTGGGCTGCCATGCCTTTCTCCAGGGGATGTTCCCGACCCAGTATTCCAACCTGTGTCTTTGCCGCTGAGCCACTGGGTCAGCCTATATATGTGTGTATATATATAAAACTGCTAATCCCAAACTCCCAATCCATCCCCTCCCAAAACCCCTCCCCATTGGCAATCACAAATCTATTCTATGAGTCTGTTTCTGTTTTGTAGATTTGTGTTGTATTTTAGACTCCATGTTTAAGTGATATTATATGTTATTTTTCTTTCTATGACTTACTTCACTTAGAATGGCAATCTCTAGTTTCATCCTTGTTGCTGCAAGTGGCATGACTTCATTCTTTTTCATGGCTGAGTAATATTCCAGTGTGTGTGTGTGTGTGTGTGTGTGTGTGTGTGTGTGCGCGCGCATAAACCATCTCTTTTTAATCTGTCCTCATTATTCTTTTTCTTGTTTTGACTGCACCACACAGCTTGTGGGATGTGGGATCTTAGTTCCCTGGCCAGGTATTGAACCTGAATGCTCAGCAGTGAAAGCACAGAGTTGTAACCACTGGGCTTCCAGGGGATTCCCTCATTATTCATTTTTAACAAGGCAAACAAACCATAAGTCAATTTAAAATGATCTTTTCATGATTTCTGTGAATGAGCCTGTATGCCTAGCCACTTTTTAAAAGATTAAAGTATCTATTGTTTCTTTTTGTGGAAGAGCTGGTCCATAGCAAGAGTACACATGAAGGCTTGTATAATCTTTGTCTAAGTATAGAAGTTTATAAAAAGTTGTAAGTCAAGCTAATAAATTATAAAATAAAAGTTGTTTTATTCTCCTCCCTTGACAAATAAGCTTTCATAATGATCTGGGAAAACTGGATTCAGATTTAGAATGATTCGACTCCTTGAAATACTGGAAGGAATCCTGGAGGTGAGGAGCAGCCAGCCTCCAGCCCATTACCTTCCCACTCTAGCTTCATCTTGGACCGTGGATACTGCAACCTACATAAACAAGCTCCCTCTGCAAACCCCATGGATGGTTGCCCCTCTCTACTGTGTGCCTGTAGAGCACACAGTCTCTGCCCCCACCCTGGGTAGGACAGAATGAAGAAAGTCTTTGAAGGGGATTTGTACTAGGGCCTGGGTACCTGGGTGTGTTCTGGAGGGGGCTATTACTGGCATCCACCATGGCTGCTGGTGGGGATCAGAGGAGGCCCTCTGATGTGAGTACCCAAGTCTGGCCCTTTGCCCTGGTATTGGAGATGATTCTGGAAAAAGGGATCTGAAGTCTTTGCTACCGGAGTCTTTGCGCTTTGGTTTTGATCTTAGAAAAGTTCGATTCAGTTCAGTCACTCAGTTGTGTCCGACTCTTTGTGACCCCATGGACTGCAGCACGCCAGGCCTCCCTGTCCATCGCCAACTCCTGGAGTTTACCCAAACTCATGTCCATTGAGTCCATGATGCCATCCAACCATCTCATCCTCTATCGTCCCCGCAAAGTTACCCATCACTTTTCACATAATGAAAGTAGACTGAGAATCACCCACTTCCAATTTAATTGGAATTCGGCAGCATGCAGTTCAAAAGTTGTTATTATCAGGTGGATGTCATTGTATTCTGGCAGAGTCTCATTTAGAAAGTTCTAGACTTGATCAGATACTGCAGTAGACATTGATGGAAGTTTTTTTGCTTTGTTTTTTGTCTTTTTTTACTTTCCAGGAACCGTAATGAAGTTTTTGCCTAAAAACTGACTCTTGGCATTGGATCCCAGGGATCACAATTTCCTTTGAGCTAATGTAATGATTTACCTCCTGGAATCTCCTTAATGGTATTCTTAATGCTCACAACATCTGTGATTGTATAGATGTTCACATGTTCTTAATTCTTGCTTTGAAGAGGATTCTCACAAGATGAGCTCATTTCAGTACATAGAAACAGTCAAAAATCAAGGTCAAGTTTAAACTGGAAGGGGTGTTTCTAAAAAGTAGAATAGTGAAATTCTCATGATGAAGTGTTTGTCATTTTTGGTAATAATAGTATAAAGGTTTTACAAAATTAGTGAAGATCTCAAAATACTTTGGAAATGTGTGGACGGTGAACCAAGTTGGATTCCTGAGGTCCTGTTCTGGTGATTCAAGTGCAGTAAAACAATGTTTTGCTTTTACATCATGAGTTATTTAATCAAGATGGAAAATATAGTATCCATTAATAGCAGACACACTACTTAGCCAAAAAAGGTCTGTCTAGTCAAAGCTATGGTTTTTTCAGTAGTCATGTATGGATGTGAGAGTTGGAGTATAAAGAAAGCTGAGCGCCGAAGAATTGATGCTTTTGAGCTGTGGTGTCTTCGAAGACTCTTGAGAGTCCCTTGGACAGAAAGGAGGTCCAACCAGTCCATCCTAAAGGAAATCAGTCCTGAATATTCATTGGAAGGACTGATGCTGAAGCTGAGACTCCAATATTTTGGCCACCTGATGCGAAGAACTGACTCATTTGAAAAGACTGATGCTGAGAAAGATTGAAGGCGGGAGGAGAAGGGGACGACAGAGCATGAGCTGGTTGGGTGGAATCACCAACATCAATGGACATGAGTTTGAGTAGATTCCGGGAGTTGGTGATGGACAGAGAGGCCTGGCGTGCTTCTGTCCATGGGGTCACAAAGAGTCGGACACAACTGAGCGACTGAACTGAACTGAATGCTGTATGTAGAGAGGTGGGTACTCAGATTGGGTAATGTGACTTCCCCCCAAGACCAGAGGACTTACCTACCAGTTCTCTCACTCTTGCTTTGCAAAGTGTTTGTTTAAAAGACTATAAAATAATTTCTCTTGTTCTGAGTAAAAAATACTTTTTTTTGGCTGTGTTGTACAGCTTGTGGAATCTTAGTTCCTTGACCAGCTATTGGACTTGTGCCCCCTACAGTGGAAGTACAAAGTCTTAACCACTGGACCGAGAGGGAAACTTCTAAAAAAATGTTTCTGATAAGATTTAAAAAAAAGTATCCAAGATGAAGAAGCTTGTACAGAAAAGAGATATGTTCCGGGGTTGTTTCCACACACCCCCCCACCCCCGCCCCGCCCCACTGCTAGAAGTATTCCTAACTACCAGAGTAATGAAATAAATTTGTCATGTTGGATGTCGCGCGTGGTGGGGCACAGAATGAAGAGCCCGAAACTCCGAGTAGAGGCCTGACATTTACGGTTATAAATGTGTACTTTAAGAATTGATTTATAAAGAGGAACACTAGGGCTAAAATAGATAAACTGAAGCTTGTTCTCATTAAGTCGGTTAGACAGTTCATCACATCTTGGTTCAAATCTCTCTTTCTCTCTGCAGGTTGGAAATAAGAGATTAAATATCTGTCGTCCAAGGCAAGGGACTTTGATCATCCAGTGGCCGGTTCAGATGACTATAAAATGTAGTTGGGCAAAGTGTGTATGCCTCGTGCTTAGTACAGGGGTGAGCAAATGAGGACCCAAAGCCCACCTCTGGGCTGCTGCCTCTTTTGGTTGTCCCTGAAGCTAAGAGTGTGTTTTACATTTTTGTAAATGGCTGGAAAAAAAATCATAAGGAGAATAATACTTTGTGTTAGGAGAAAACGGTATGAAATTCAAGTTTCAGTGTCCATGAATAAAGTGTCGTTGGAATGCGGCTATGCTTATTCATTCATGTATTGCCTCTGGCGGCTTTCATGCTGCAGGGGCAGAGTTGAGTAGGTGTGACAGAGACCATATGTCCTGGAAAGCCTAAAATATTTACTCTCTGTCCCTTTGCAGAACCTCTTTGCTGAGCCCTGGCTTAGTGGAAGCAGCTGCATGCTGCCGGCGGCCCGTGCCCTTCCTTCCATCTCCTTATCTTTTCTCTAATACGTGAATGAATGGATGTTTGATTATATTAATAGATAACGCTTATAGTGCTCACTGGTTTCCAGTTTATTTAACCTTTAATGACTCTGTGATGTAGATACAATTATTATCTTCATTTTACAGGTAAAGAAATTGAGGCAGAAGAGATAATGGCAAATATCCAAGTGAGCAGTCGAGATGAACTTTTGCTGACTCTGATTTTTATATTTAAAACAAACTAAAACAGCCCTGAAGTACAAAGTAAGACCTAGAATAACTTGAGAAAGTTAGAAAAAACAAATAAACAAACAAAAAAATGTAGGCACCTTCCCTCTTGATCTGGGACACTTTTTTCATTTGCTGATGTGTTTCTTTTATTTTTATTTCCCAAGACCCTTTAGATGTTCTGTGTTTCCTTGAGTATCCTAGGAAAATGTTTGGTCCATTCATTCAACTCAGAATTCCTGTGTCCAGTGCTATGCTAGAGGCTGAGGGCATGTCTGTGAACACACCAGGATGTACGGTCCAGGGTGAGCTTATAAGAACATGGTCATATGCCAGCCACTCACACACTCCACTTAGATTCTATCGTTTTGTATTGCTCCTTAGGCATTCAACTGCAGATGATAATTTTGAAATGGCAGGTCCCAGCAGATAGAGGAGCAGCTGTCAGATCAGGAAACCTGTCTGTCCACTGGCCCAGATCTCTCTGAGATTTTGCAGCATAACCTTGGAAACGTCTTTTCATTTTCCGTTCCAGATTTCCAGTCTGGGAAATGCAAACTTCAAGTGAATTAAGCTGGTCTTAACAAAATCAGAGGCCCCAAATGATGTCATGTTCTCTGAGTTGTCTAATTTACATGCAGTCCTTGTTTACAGAGACACAACTTGTTGGTGTGTAACTTCATGATGTAGATACATACATCCAATATGATGTATGCAATCAAATGTGGATGTAAGAACTGTTATTTCCCTTGGCATACCTAGAGCTGCCAGTGGGAAGGACAACCTGAACTAGGAAGGGCTGAATGCAGAAAAGGCCAGGGTCAGCTGGGGGGATCTGTAAAAGCATGTTTGAAGCTTGCTTGCAAGGCAGAGTGAGAAAACTGGGTGCATGAAGAGGTGTGGATATAGGATGCACTTACCAATTTTTTGAGTTCCTGGGGAGTTACATATACCCCAGCCTTAGGCACAAAATAGGTGTCCACTAAACATCATTCTGCAAAGTCTTTGTACTGCCCAGTGGCTCACAATGGCTCTTTGACAGGCTAGGATTAAAACATCTTACTCAGAAAACAAAGAAACAGATATTTTACTCTATAAGTTTATAAAAAAGGTGATTATGTATTTTTAAACTTTTAATTTTATATTGGAATATAGTTGCTTAACAGTGTGTTGGTTTCAGGTGTACAACAAAGTGTTTCAGTTATACAGATACATGTATCTTTTCTTTTTCAAATTTTTTTCCCCAATTAGGTTGTTACAAAATATCGAGCAGAATTCTGCTATACAGTAGCTCCCTGTTGGTTATCCACACTTTTTAAAGATGTTTATAATGCTGAGAAATATGGCTTAGGCATACCGTACACTATAATACTTCATAAAGGTGAAAATGATTAATTTTCTGTATTGAAGAGATAGAAGCATAATTCTTGAACTGAAGATGTTGCATGGATCACTATTTTGCTATTTTACATTATTTTGAATCATACACTTTTATTAATTTTCAAGTTTATTTGCTGTGATTTTTATAGCAAATACCTTATCTTTTTGTTTTCCCCCAGCTTCACTGAGATATAATTGACCAATAACAATTGTGTATATTTCAGGTATACAACATGATGCTTTGATACGTAATATGTCTACATTGTGAAATGATTACCATATATCACCTAACATAGTGACCTCTTTTTTTGTTTTCCGATGGTGTCATGAATCTGCTCTCTTAGCAAATTTCAAGTATACAATACGATATTATTTACTATAGTCATTGCATAGTATGTTAGATATCCAAATCTTATCATACTGTATAACGGAAACTTTACTCTTTGACCTACATCTCCCCATATTTGCCACCCCTGCTCCAGTAACCATCATTCTACCGTTTGTTTTTGAGTTTAACTTGTGTAGATTCCACGTAAGTGAGATCATACAGTGCCTTTCTGTGCCTGGCTTATTTAGTTTATCATATAATGTCCACTGAGTTCATCCATGTTGTTGCAAATAGTAGAATTGCCTTCTCTTCAAGACCAAATTGCCTTCTTTTGCAAGGCTGAATGCTATTCTTGGATGCTAAATTGCTTCAGTTATGTCTGACTCTTTGCAGCCGTATGGATTAGCCCGCCAGCCTCTGTCCACCAGATTCTCTCCAGGCGAGAATACTGAAGTGGGTTGCCATGCCCTCCTCCACAGGATCTTCCTGACCTAGTGACTGAACTCATGTCTCTTATGTCTTCTGCATTGTCTGGTGGGTCCTTTACCACTAGTGCCACTGGGGAAGCCCATACAAATTCTGGCTTCTTTGTCCATGAAATTCTCCAGGCAAGAACACTGGAGCGGATAGCCATTCCCTTCTCATATATATAAAGCCTAATTTCCTTTATCCATTCATCTGTTGATAGACACTTAGGGTGTTCCATATTTCCATATCTTGGCTATTTTGAATGATGCTGCAGTGAACATGGGAGTATACATATCTCTTCAAGGCCCAGATTTCATTTCCTTTGGATGTATAACCAGAAGTGGGATTGCTAGCTCATATGGTAGTTCTGTTTTTAATTTGTTGTGAAATTTCCCCTATGTTTTCCATAATGGCTGTACAAATTCTCACTTGGCATGCAAGGGTTCCCTTTTCTCTGCATCCTTTCCAACATTTGTTATCTTTTGTCTTTTTGAGAATAGCCATTCTAACAGGTGTCAGGTGATAAGTCACTGTGATTTTGATTTCCATTTCTCAGATAATGATGTCAAGCTCTTTTCATATGAATGTTGGCCCTGTGTATGTCTTCTTCTGAGAATAACTATTCAGGTGCTTTGCTCATTTGAAATTTTGGTTATCTTCTGTTTGAGTTGAGTTGTTGACTTGAATTTCTTATATATTTTGAATATTAACCTCTGGTAATGATTTTTAAATATTTTCTAAAACTTCATAGGTCATCTTTTTACTCTAGTCATGGTTTCCTTTGTTATGCAGAATTTTTTAGTTTGAGGTAATCCCACTTATTTATTTTTTCTTGTCTTAGCTGTGTCAGACAAAAAAAATCATTGCCCAGTCCCAGGTAAAGAAGTTTTTCCCCCTATGTTTTAGTCTATGAGTTTTACAGCTGCAGGTCTTACGTTTAAGTTGTTAATCACTTTTGAGTTGAGTTTTATATATGGTGTGAGATAAGGGTCCAGTTTCATTCTTCTGAATGTGACTATCTAGTTTTCCTCAAACCATTTATTGAAGAGACTATTCTTTATTCATTGTATCATCTTGGCTCCTTTGTCATAAATTAATTAACCACACATGCATGGGTTTCTTTCTGGGCCCTCTTATCTTGTTCCAATGGCGTGCATGTCTGCTTTTAATGCAAATATCATACTGTTTTGATTACTGTAGCTTTGTAAAACATTTTAAAATCAGGAATGTAATGTCTTCGGTTTTGTTCTTTTGTGTTCAAGATTGCTTTGGTTATTTGAAATCCTTTGTGGTTCCATACGAGTTTTGGATTCTTCTCCCCTATTTCTGTGAAAAATGCCTAGAATTATGTAATATTCAAAGGGATTGCCCTGAATCTGTAGATCATTTTGAATAGGGACATGGGACATTTTAACATAATTAATTCTACTAAAACATAGGATATTTTTCCATTTATTTGTTTTTTCAGTTTCTTTCATTAAAACTGTATAGTCTTCAAGTACAGACCTTTCACCTCCTTGCTTAAATTTATTCCTAAGTATTTTATTCTTTTTAGTGCTATTATAAATTGGATTGTTTTCTTCTTAATTTCTATTTTGGATAGCTTATCATTAGTTTATAGAAGTGCAACTGATTTTTATGTGTGTAGTTCTAACAAATTTTTTTTGTTGTTGGGTTTTTAGAGTTTTCTGTATATAAGATCATTTCATCTGCCGAGCCAATTTAGCTGCTTCCCTTCTGATTTGGATACTTTATTTTCTTTTTCTTACCTAATTGCTTTGTGTGAGATTTCCAGTAATATGTTGAATAGAGTTGCTAAGAGTGAGCATCTTTGTCTTGTTCATGATCTTAGAGGAAAAGCTTTCAGTTTCTCACTATTGAAAATGATGTTAGCTGAGGGCTTGTCAGATATCCTTGTATGCCTAAATTGTTGAAAGTTTTTATCATGAAGTGATATTGAATTTTGTCAAATGCTTTTGCTTCATCTGTTGAGAAGATTGTATGTTTTTTCCTCTTCGTTCTGGTAATACGCATATGTTGAATTGTATTTACATCCAGGGATAAATTTTACTTGGTTATGTTTTTTGAACCTGTTAATGTGCTATTGAATTTGGTTTGCTAGTATTTTGATGATGACTTTTACGTCTGTTTCATCAGGGATGTTGGTCTGTAATTCTCTTGTAGTGTCCTTATCTGACTTTGGTATCAGGGTAATTTTGGCCTCATGAGTTTGGAAGTGTTTCCTCCTCTTCAATATTTTGGAAGTTTGGGATGAGTTAATATTAATTCTTTAAATATTTGATGGAATTCACCAGGGAAGTCATAGGGAAATACTGTAATTTTTATTATCTCATTTTAAGTGTCATGGACTGCCAATTTTTAAAGATTTTGTTTTATATAGCATAAAAAGATACTTCAAGTCTGTGTCATTCTGCATACTACATTCTTTTCACTGGCTACCATTCGGAGTTATGTCGTATTTGGGAGAAAAGAGACCACAGAGCTGTCAGGAGGCTGTTAAACTTTGTGATAATTTATTTTCTTTTAAAAATTTCTTTAATGAGATACAGACCAGTCTGATAGCTGGTGGTCAGAAATGTTGAGATTGGAAATTTTATGTATTTGATTCACCAGTATGACGTTTTCAAAATATGTAGTTAATCTTTCTGCTGTTCGTTTCCTCCTGCTGGTAGGTTGGTAATAACGGGTGTGAGCCTGCATGCATAGTCATGCTTTCTGTCACTTGTGCTTTTAGGCAGTGGTTTTCATGTTTCCTCGTGGCTCTGCATACAGACGCAGAATTTACTGATGCGTGCTGAGACTTCCAGCCGTGTGGGTCTTTGGTGTTTGCCTTCGAGCTCACAGAAGCATTGCATGTGAGAGATGCTTACCATTTTGTTCTTTTCCTGCCTCCTTTTTAATCTCTGAGTCAGGAGTTTCCGCTTACCTTGTTTAAATGTCTCCTGCACAAATCTCATTTCATAAAGTTTTATTGGTCTGCTTTGTATTATAACTGAAGAAGGGGACTATGTTATCTTTGTCCTCTTGAAAGGCTTGGCACATGGCACATAGGAGCTTGTGGGTTTTGTTGTTAGTTTTTTGTATGTGTATATTTGTGTATTTATAAAGCTAGTTTTAGAGTGGTACCCTATGCCAGTTCCTTGCTTAGAAATTTATGTGCGTTATTTCTTTTATCTTTCACAGTAACCCCATGGGAGAGGCACTACTACTTTCCTTCCATTACATATAGGGAAACTATCGAAGTTAAGTGGACCATTGAAGTTCAATCAGCTTTTGAATGGTGGGGTTGAGAGTCACGCTAGTTTTGATTCCAAAGCCCCTGTTCCTACCCAATCTGCTATAATGCAAGCTGTATTAAATTTAATGTATAGCTTGTGTTATGAAAACAGTGTATATGTTAATTTTAGAATCTGGACCATTTTAATGAGCTAGAAAAGCTATGGCACCAAGCACATTCCTTTTCTTTATATCATGACTGGGAATGGGATGGATTACCTTCTAATGGACTTTTTCTTCTAAACAACTATAGTGAGCTATAATTTACAAACCATACAATTGATCCATTTAAAGTGTACACTTCAATAGTATTCAGTATATTCACAGTTTTACAACCATCCCCACAGTCATTTTTAGAACAAAAGTAACTCTGTACCATTACCAGTTGCTCCTAACTTCCCCCCAGCAGTCTCGACCCGTCTCCAGCCCCAGGCAACCATTAACCTAATTTGTCTCCAGATTTGCCTGTTCTGGACATTTCGAATAAATGGAATCATATAATGTATGGTCTTTTGTGTCTGGCTTCTTTCACTTAGCATAATGTTTTCAAGTTTCATCCATGTTGTGGCATGTATCAGCACTTCATTTCTTTTTATTGCCAAATAATATCACATTGTATAGATCCATGTGTTTTATTTATCCATTCATCAGCTGATGAACACTTGCGTTATTTTGCTCTTTAGCTGGTATGACACATTCATGTACAAGCTTTTATGAGGACATATGTTATCATTTACCAGACAACATGTTAAAAAGCAGAGACTTCATTTTGCTGACAAAAGTCAATATAGTCAAAGCTATGGTTTTTTCCAGTAGTCATGTACGGATGTGAGAGCTGGACCATAAAGAAGGCTGAGCACCAAAGAATTAATGCTTTTGAACTATGGTGCTGGAGGAGACTCTTGAGAGTCCCTTGGAGAGCAAGGAGATCGAACCAGTTAATGGTAAAGGAAGTCAACACTGACTATTCACTTAAAGGATTGAGGCTGAAGCTCCAATACTTTGGCCATCTGATGTGAAGAGCTGACTTATTGGAAAAGACCTTGATGCTAGGAAAGACTGAGGGCAAAAGGAGAAGAGGGCAGCAGAGAATGAGATGGTTGGATGGCGTCACCAACTCAATGGACATGAGTCTGAGCAAACTCCAGGAGACAGTGAAGGACAAGGAAGCCTGGCATGCTGCAGTCCATGGAGTCACAAGGAGTTGGACACAACTTAGTGACTGAACAACAACAAGGATGGTAACTCTAGGTTTACTGTTTTTAGGGACTACCAGACTATTTTCCAAAGCAGCTGAACCATTTTCCATTTCCATCAACAACATATGAAGCTTCTTTACAACCTTGCTAACACTTATTATTATCTACCTTTTTGATTGCAGGCATCCACATGGGTGTGAAGTGATATCTTATTGTGGTTTTGATTTTTGCTCCCTTAATGGCTAACGCTGAGTGTGCATGTTTTCATGGGAAACAGACTTTTAAATATAGATCTTTGTGTGTGTGTTCTTCTAAAGTAAGTCACACCTGTGCTGGGGTTGACATTTTTCTCATCTCCTTTACTATTATTAATTTAGAATTGCATCTAGAGTTGCATCTAACTTGTCTGAAGTCCAGCTTTGGGTGATTCTTTGGCCAAGGGCATGGCATGGTGTTTTGGAAACAGAAATTATTCATTACTTCATTTACCCTAAATACTGGCCAGGTTATGTGGATGAAAACATGCGTGGGAGAAGGATAAGTCTCACGGACTAGCAGAAGCCAACTAAAGATGAGCATAAAACAGTTAAAAAGTCATGAGGGTTAAAAGTTCAGGTGTTCTAGGAAGAGCATGGGATACATGTGTGGGTGAGCTGGTTGGAACACACTAAAATGTTCCTTAATGAATCATCACTGTACTGGGGGGATATCTGTAGTTTATACCACAAATTGCTCAATACCTGAAAAATACCTAGCATGGTGACTTACATGGGACACTCACTTGTTGTATGAGAATACAGTTTCTTTGTTAGCTGTACTGTGCTGTGCTTAGTTGCTCAGTTGTGTCTGACTCTTTGCAACCCCATGGACTGTAGCCCGCCAGGCTCCTCTGTCCATGGGCATTGTCCAGGCAAGAATATAGGAGTGTGTTGCCATGCCCTCCTCTGGGGGATCTTCCCAACCCAGGGATCAAACCCAGGTCTCCCCCGTTGCAGGAAGATTCTTTACCATCTGAGCCACCAGGGGAGCCCCTTTGTTAGCTAGGACTCATGTTTGTAAGTAACAGAAATCAACTTGTTTTGTGTTGGTTTCTTAAGGAGATTGCTGTTTTTTGTGAAGACACAGAGTACTCCTAGACTATTTGGTAGTTATGGATATGTCTAGGGATTATACCCATTGCACAGGCATTAGGATTCTATACTCCCTGGCCCACTTGGTTTCTCTTGGTTTTGCTGATCTGTGTTGTTTTTTCTCTTCTGTATGTGTGTGTTCAATTGACTCCAGCTCTTTGCAACCCCGTGGACTGTAGCCTGCCAGGCTCCTCTGTCCATGGAATTTTCCAGGCAAGAATACTGGAGTGGGTTGCCATTTCATCCTCCAGGGGATCTTCCCAACCCAGGGATCAAACCTGTATCTTCTTTGTTTTCTGCATTTGCAGGTGGATTCTTTACCACTGTACTACCTGGAAAGGATTTTTGTCTTGTTCCTGAATTGACATGGCTAAAAAGTGGCTGCCAATAGGTTCTGAACTTGAATATTACATCTGGACAGAAGACCAGTAGGGCCTTCAGGACAAACTAAATAAATTCAGCAGCCCAGGATGGCAGGCAGAGCCTGCAACAAATCATTTAAAAAAGCAGCATGTGATGGCCTTTGCCGGGTTTAGGGAAGAGAAGATAATAAAAGACACTGTCGTACACAGATGGAACAGAGAAGATAGGGCTTGTAACACTGTGCATCGGAAAGGGTGATGTGGTGACTAGCAATGAATGAACTCATCATGGGCTAAGGGAAGGTCAGCTGCTCCTTGACCAGCATTGGAAGGACAACTTTGAAATGATGAAGTCAGAGGAACAGAACCGAAGTGGTAATAGAAAACTTTGCTGGTGGAAACAGTGAAAAGGAGACCAGATTCATTTCCTTCTGCTGTTTGAAATATTAGCATACAGAAAAGATAGAAATTTAGTTTGGTTTCTCCCGCAGCTAGAAGTTACAGAGAGGCATCTTTTAAGTCCACCTAAGAAAAAATTTTACAAACAGAGTAAGGAATGGCTGTAATTTTGTGCCTTCTAGATGTGGCTGTATTGCTTTCATTTGGGATACTATATCTATAGATGGCTTTCTAGATTTTCTCTGTACTTTTGATACTGTTTGATCATGACGTTAGTCAGCATTTAGGCAGTAATATTGGGCCACATGGAAATGTAATATGTAGAGGGTAGCAGTGTGAGAAACATACTTGGACCTGTTGTTTTTTATGTGCACAACTCAGGGTTGTGAATATGAAACTTTTTTTTTTTTCACACTACATTATTTGAGGCCTGTTTTATATTTCAGTCAGCTTCTCCATCACCTAGAAATTCTTCTAGTCATTGTATCCTCCTTTTGCTGCATGTGTGTTTGGGGGAAACACTAAGTGATTCTGATGGTAGCCTAGGCAAAATGCAATTAGCACCTGGGGAACTTTCAGGACCTCACATGTACACTCCATTCCATACTAAGATAGCCTCTCAGTTGACCCCAAGTCAGAGGAGAAGGAAGAGATGGACAAGAACAGAGGTGGGGAAAGGATGCTGTGTGTCCTGAGACTCCCAAGGACATCCTGATACAGGATCTGTGCATCCCAGCATCACTCTGCCTCTAGTAAGAAGTCCATCCTGTCAAAGCCAGGAAGGAAAACACCAAGTTCCCAGCAAGGAGAAGACATTCCCAAAGTAACAGAGGACAATAGCTGATTCCTACAATATATTTATTCAATATATATTCAATATATATCTTGAGCTGGGCACGCATCTGCTTCAGTGTTTGCGTTCATCAGGGTGCATAATCAGGAGTTTGCTTTAAACACTGTACGGACTTTGCGGTGAAAAAGTGAAATAGAGAGGGTGCTGCTGGAGGCTTGCTTTCCCCTGAACATCACAGGCTGCAGGAAAGGAAACCTGGCATTCCAAGGAAGCCCTATGCTTTGGGGAGAAGCCTTCTCCTGGTGATCCCTCTGATGATCCGAGATTCAGATTCGTATATGAGGGTTGGTGTGGGAGCAGGTGTGCTTATGGGTGTGTATCTGCAGGCACGTGTGAGTGTGCTGCGTGTATCAGCTCTACGGGGGAAGCACAATTAAGGAAACAGAACAAGAGAGCTAAAAAAAGCAAAGGGAAGGATGTGGCATTCCAGTTTATGAGATAGATAATTAACATTCAGCTGTGAAATTGAAAGGCTCTTGAAGGATACAGATAGCAGTATTGATACAAAAGGGCTATCGTTTCTTTTTACTCTCAGTGAACAGATTTACTTCAGAAATGAAGCTGAGTTTTTCTTTTCTTTTTTCTAATTATGTGGGTTAATTTGGAGCCAGAGGGTTTGTGAAACCTGGGATATTTAGTGTCTGGAGTTTTTGATTTAAGGAGATAAATGTATGTTATAAAAACATATATCTTCATGTATGTGACAAAGTTATTTTTTCCTTTATATGAGTGATTATGGTAGAAAGTTTGAAAAAGAAAAATATGAGGAAGGGGAAATAATTGTCTGTTCCCACCTGTATAAATCATGCTTATACTGTGATTTTTTGTATTCTTTCTTTTTATTATGTGGGCATACACACATGTAATATATTGATATGTTCATATACCCATACAAATGTTATCCGTTTTTCACACAATCACCGCAACTACCTGGATATAGGTGATTATGCTATTTTAGTGACTTTTAGTATGTTGGTGGTAATTTGAAGTCAGTTTTTCTATTAAATATTGAGCTTTTGATATTTTATTTATCTGAAGTGCTGGTTAAATTCAACCCCAAAATGGATGTTTCTGAAGATGTTATTAATAGTAAAGAGTATAAATAATAAAAAGCCCAAATTAATGGTTCTAAAGCGGGCATATTTCTTTGCTTGTGTAGAAAACATAGAATTCTGGTTCAAGATTGAAAGCTAAAACATTTACTATGCTGGTTTTAAAGTATAAACCATGATTTTCAAAAGACCTGAAATTTCACCCTTTCTCTGGCATTTCTTGCTAAATTTCTTCTTCTTCCCTTGGCACTTAAACATAGGCCAAATGAAATTTTTAATGGTCAGAAACAGTTTCAGTCTTTTGGAGGGGGGCATGAATATATTTAAAATAGCTTAATGAGATGAGGAATTATGAGTAGTTGTTTTTCTTTTATGAGTGTTTTCCAAAACGATCAGTTGTTTCATTGTGGCTTTGGTCTTTAAGTTGAATAAATATATTGTAGGAATCAGTTATTGTCTTCTGTTACTTTGGGAATGTCTTCTCCTTGCTGGGAACTTGGTGTTTTCCTTCCTGGCCAGCAGTGCTTTGACAGGATGGACTTCTTACTAGAGGCAGAGTGATGCTGGGATGCACAGATCCTGTATCAGGATGTCCTTGGGGGTCTCAGGACACACGGCGTCCTTCCCCCACCTCTGTTCTTGTCCATCTCTTCCTTCTCCTCTGACTTGGGGTCAACTGAGAGGCTATCTTAGTAAGGAATGGAGTGTACATGTGAGGTCCTGAAAGTTCCCCAGGTGCTATCGGCATGGCAAAAAGAGAAGGCTCCATTGGGCATCTAGATGTATGCATAGAGAATATTCTGTAACCTAACTGTACAGAGAAAGGAAGCTAAGAGAAGTTGGAGAAGAAATTGTCCCAGCTTTGGAGGGAAAGCCTGGACACTATAGTGGACATTTTTTGATTGCCTACCCAGTGTTCATTTCCCATCTTCTTCTTACCAGCACCCGGCATGGGGTTTGGGGAGCCAGCCCTGCTCATGGGACACTAGCTGTGTAATTTGGGGAGGAAGGGATTCTACTCCCCGTGTTGGGATTCTTCCCCGTGCCGAGCACCGATCCGATTGGGCCTGAAGCTCACATGGAATTTTCTGTAATTGCTGCGGAATTGATGTAAAGAGGCTTTCCCGAAAGAAGGGGTGGCTGTTGGTTTCAGGTGCTCTGCAGCTGTTGGGGAAGGTGAAGACCCTTCAGAGGGACCATTGGGGGAGTGTCTGGTGACCTTGGCTGGGAATAAGCAAGAGTGAGGAGAGAAAGACCATCTGAAAGGACCTGTTACTTCTGTGGCTGTGGCTTTCACGGGCAGGGTTTGGGCAGTCACCAGAGGGGTTTGTAGCACCAGAGAAGGGTTTTTTGCTTTTTTTTTTTTAAAATTTTTTTTTTTTTGATATGGACCATTTTTAAAGTCTTTATTGAATTTGTTGCAATCTTGGTTCTGTTTTATGTTTTGATTTTCTTTTTTGGCCTCGAGGCGTGTGGGATCTTAGCTCTTCAACAGGAGTCAGACCCACACCTCCTGCATTGGGAGGCAAAGTTTTAACTACGGGACCATCAGGAAAGTCCTGGGGCTTTTACTTTAGAAGGTCGGAGAATAATAGTAAGTATATTCATGTAGTGAATGTCTAAAGTCAATCGTTTCCTTGAATTAACCCGAGTTATTTCAGCTTGTTAGATTTCGCCTCAAACGTCACGTCTCTCGGAATGAGCTGGCATTCTCATCTCTACCTTTCCCTTTCAAAAAAAAAAAACCAAAACCCAGACACCCTGCTGCTTCTCTTTCTACATTCCCTGCTTATTCTCTTCTGCTCCCTGTTGTATCTTCAGTGTTTTTCACAGTACCTGTCACAAATTAGGTGCTCAAAAAATGTTTATTATATGCATAAAATAAAGGTTTTTATTATAAAATAAAATAAAATATCGTCTTGGTTTGTAGTGTCTCTAGCTACCTAATTTCTCAAGCCCTTCTCCTCCCCTTCTCTTTCCTTCTTCCCTTCAGCCCTTCTCTTCCTCTCTGTGGCTTCTGTCCCAGTTTAGACTTTTGCCTTTTCTTGCCAGACCAATTGCTATGGATGTTCTTCGACAATTCTCAGTGATTCTCAAGTTCTGGTCAAGCAGGGTTTTTAGCCATAGGTGATCTGTTAAATCCCCCAAACCTCCATGTTTCACCCCGGTTGAGTTTAAACCTTTTTTCGTCTTACAGGGGTGGTGAGCAAAAGGATGAGTTGTAACCTGTGCATTTATCAGACTAATGTCATAGAACCACTGACCATGAGTCCTGAAGGATTTCCTCAAATCTACATGCTCAGATGCTAAGGAACCCCAGCCAGTGATTGATGTGTTGCCTTTTGACCTCAGATGATGTTTCCTACGTTTTCAATGGGGAACAAAGAGTTGCTACCTTTAGGTTTGTTGGAAGTTACGAGAAAGTAAAAAAAGTGTGCCACCTACAAGGTATTACTAAAGGATGACGAGATCTCCTCTTTAGATAGCTGGGAGAGTTCCTTGTCTACCACAGTCAGAGCTCATGAACATATCTCCCCAGGTTGTTTTGATTTTTTTTTTTTTTCTTTTGATGTCTGCAGTTGAATTAGTCAAATTTTGAGAACAGTCCATTGTTAACTGGGAAGCTTACTTTGGGAAGAATCCAAGGTCATAGGTGGCTGGATCTGAAAATATGAAAGTCATTGTCTGAGCTTGAGAGCTGCCTTTGACTCAGCATGGTAAGCTGGGCCCAAGGAGTGAACGACTCTTGAGAGCCTGTGTTACAGAGAATCTGGGATCTGAGTCTTCAGAGAACCTGAAGAGTTGGAAGGACTTACCTTATTTGTTTTGCTGCCAGATGAGAAGACAACTGCCTACACAAGTGAGGAATGGCTGTCAGTTGCTTGGAAATCTTGTTAACAATCATCCCACGTAGGCTGGTTAAACAGGCATGCCAGAACCCAGGTGGTTCAAACTTTGGTTCTATTCAAGGTTCAAGGTCTCCTTTTTTTTTTCCCCCTAAGGAAACATTGTACTTAATCCATTGTCATTGTGAAAATATATTTTTGTTTTTGTATTCTTCTTTAGTATTTTTTATTTTTATTGAAGTATAGCTGATGTCCAATGTGGTGTTAATTTCTGCCTCTACAGTAAAGAATCCAGTTATACATGTACATATATTCTTTTTCATAGTCTTTCCCCTCATGGTTATGACAGGATATTGAATACAGTGTGATATCATAAGACTTTGTCATTTATCCATTCTATATATCACACTGGGAAAATATTTTAAAGGGACTCAAAATAGGCAGGAACAAATAGTCATCCAGGAACTCTGGAGTGTGTCTCCCGAGGACTGTTTCATTCCCCGTCCTTTCCCTCTCATGACCCTTTGGAAAAGAGTTGGGTGAATGACTCAACCTCCTTTGGCTGCACCCTCAGCTGTAAAATGAAGGGGGAGGTGAGGAACTCAGTGAGCTCTCGTCTCCTTCCTAAGGGCCTGGGGAGCAAGACGGCAGCCAGTCCCGGGTCCTCAGTGATCGGGCAGGCCGGCAGAGCTGGCTGGGGGGGGGGGGCACCCCCCAAACCCAATCGACTGAAGAACTCCAAAGTTTTCTTTCGCAGCATCCTGACTGTCCATATGTTTCCAATCACGGCATTGTGCAATATAAACTGAAACTCTCCAGGTGCTTGTCTTGAAGTTATTATTAGGGCCTTTGATTACTGGTCAGAAAACAGAACTCAAGTGGTTTGGGCTGTTGGGTGGAACATGTAAATTCTGGAGGCCCTGGCCCTCAGGTTGGTGCTCTGTCAAGGCTCTGAAGAGCGCTGTGCATGGGACCAGTCTCGGTGGATCCCAGACCAGAGGAGGCTGTTTTCTGTCTGTGAGTGCCAGGGAGATGGGGGCAACATGGGCCACACTCCAGGCCTTGTTGCTGTGGTCCTGGGTTGCCAGATCATTCCCGTGTTTTCAGAGAAGTTGGAAATCTTGAAGTCTTCTCATGTTTAAGTGTTGGATCAAAAAGGAAAAGAAAAAAAAAAACATATTAAAAAAAAAAAAACAGTCCCACAATCCAAACAAAATATGTCTTTAGGCCACACACACCCTCAGGCCACCCAGAGGCATTTTCTGGGCGTTCAGACCACAGTATTTCTTGTACATACTGTTTATTTTTTTTATTGACAATTTCAAGCATTCACAAGAGAATAGTATATTAGGCCCCATACAAACTGTTTTGCCTAGGTTCAGGGATTGGCAATTTATGGCCAACCTGCTTTCCTCTACAGTCACCACACACACACACACACACACACACACACACACGCAGATCTTGGATGATTTTGGTGCAAATCCCAGATATCATATTATCATCTCCTCCGTAAATATATCAGTATATGTTGCAAAAAAGATAACATGAAAAACCATACTGACTGTAACTCATTAATACTATCCACTGCCTAGTCAGTTTTCAAATTTATCCTCCTGTCTCATAGTTTTTGAATGTCTTTTCACATCAGGATCCAAATTGCACGCGCATGTTGCCAGGGACGGGGGCGCCTGGTGGGCTACCGTCTGTGGGGTCGCACAGAGCCGGACACGACTGAAGCGGCAGCAGCGGCAGCGGTTGCCACTGATGGATACATGTCCTACGGGTCACGTGTTCCAGAAGTTCCCCCTTATTCTCTTTGCTTTCTTTTTGTCCCTTTCACTTCATTGATTACAGTGACTGAAGTCTCTGAGTGACTTAAATGGGAAGGAGATCCAAAAAAGAGGGCATATGTGCATAACTGAATCACTTTGCTGTACAGCAGAAACTGATACAATGTAGTAAAGCAACTAGACTCTAACAAACTTTAAAACAAAGTGACTTAAGTCTTTGACCTGTCAGGTTTCCCATTTTCTGGAGTTTGCTAGTTGAATCCTAATGGATTTGTTCAAAATTTGCATGCAAAGCCAGCATCTTTAGTTTTATAGTATTGAAGAGTCTATATACTTATATTTTTAGCAGTTTTGCCTTATTTTTCTCCTGCTCCTAAAGAGTTTAAACTACAAGTTCCTGCTTTATAAGGTTTTCCTCCTAGTAATAGGATGCTATTCAGTGTCCACCCAGCATCCTTTTTTCTTTATGAGTGTAGGGGAGGATAATCAGGTCTAAGGTCTTATCAACTGATAGCTGGCATTTGGGACTCTTTTTGTGGACCTATTTGAAGCCTGTATGCTTTCCTGAAATGCTCTGTGCTGCCTTGAGATGTGAAAACTTGGTTGCTATTTTTAACTTTTCAAGATCCTGGCAGCAAATAGGAAGCCTACAGAATCACTTTGGATTAGAATATTTTGGATTTGAAATCAAGGCACACTGTGACACACTAATTAAAGATGGTATGTGTATGGCTCAGCTCGAGTGAGTAATCTGTTGAGCTACAAACAGTAATAAACTGCCAAAGCGATTCACTTGGATTTTTAGGAAAGGTCATTTGGAAAGCTTAAAACCAATTATTTTGAAATATTAAAGGTCTTTTAAGAATGGAGCCTAAGATACAAAGTAGGGAGTTATCACTTTGTCTTACATGTTTTCCCTGAAAATCTTTCATGAAGTTAAAATAATTGATGGATTTCTTTTGTCAACTGACCATCAGGTTGGTTCAAATTCCTTGAACGTAATATGTATGGCTAAGTTTGAATTCAGAAAAAAGTGTTTCAAAATTAATTCTTTTAATATGAATCTGCACATAAAGTGTCTAAACTGAGATGAACTTCCTGTGGGAATTTATAGGTGGGCTCTTTGAGGGGTTTAGCACATTGATTCCTTGGAACTTGGCATCCGATTTTGTTCTTTAGGCCCCCTTCATTTGTGGTCCCTGAAGCCATTCAGAAAAGACTAATGACTGATAAAGTTATATTGATCATATGATTCCAAATAAGATGTCATTTAAAGTAAAATATGATAGTGGTCCACAAGCATGCAGAAAATACCAACACAAGGACAGATGTGTAAATAATGTGAACAGTGAACTGGCCTACAGAGCAATGTGATAAACGATTTTGTTACTGCACCATGAAGAACTGGAACATTGCCACCTTGGTTGAGAAACGAGAGGCTGTCTCTTGGTTGTCTGTTCCTAGCTCCAAGAAGGATGCATGAGGTCTGTCAGATTTTCTAGCTACCCTTAATTGTTTCGTGCCTTTAGTAAGAAGAAACCGTTCTTGCCAAATTCACTGGGCGGGTAAGCTTGGGTTGAATACTGAGGTATTCAGGTTTTGTTGCTATGGAGATTTCTCCACAAAGAAAAAGAATACAAAGCCATTTAAAACGGGTAGCTAGTGAATTTTTTTAAAAAATGTATTCTGCTATTTAAATCTGTCTGCCTGGTACATCTAGTTCCATTCTGCTGACTAGGAAACTAAGTCTTAGTGTGACTTGATTTTAAATCTAGCAGTTAACTGACCTAGAAGCAGAAAAGGGATGTCACAGTCTTTAAGCTCTGTGCCCCTCTTTGCGACTCATAGTGCTTACAACCCCCAATTCTGTCGAGTCTCTTTATCAGGGGCGGGATGGGTAGGCTGAACCAGCTTGAGTTACATAGTTGAGGTCCTCTTTCCCTCCACTCATCTCTTCCTTTTTTCCCTCCTCTTCTTTCCTTCTTTCTTGTTTAAGTTCTGGAGGTAAGAGGTCTGAGGTCAAGATGTTGGCAGAGTTGATTCTTTCTGAGGCCTCTCTGCTTGGCTTGTAGATGAATGTCTTCTCCCTGTGTCCTCACATGGTTTGCCCTTTGTGACGGTTTATGTCCTAATTTCCACTTCTTATAAGGACGCCGGTTCTATTGGATTAAGGCCCACCTAATGAGCTTTTTTTTTTTTTTGGCATGAAGCACAGTATGGAGGGTGTTATTTCTCTGACCAGGGATTGAACCTGTGTCCCCTGAAGGGGAAGCACGGAGTCTTAACCACTGGACTGCTGGGGAATTCCTGGTTTGAGCTCATTTTAACTTAATTACTTCATTAAAGATCCTATCTCCAAATGCTGTCATATTCTGTTGTATTCCGAGGTACGAGGGTGGCTTGGTTGCTCAGTTGTGTCTGACTCTTTGTGACCCTATGAACCATAACCTGCCAAGCCCCTCTGTCCATGGGATTCTTCAGGCAAGAATACTGGAATGGGTTGCCATGTCCTCCTCCAGGGGATCTTCCCAATGTGGGGATTAAGCCTGTATCTCTTGAGTCTCTTGCATTGGCAGGCGAATTCTCTACCATTAGTGCCACCTGGGAAGCCCAGTGTTAGAACGTAGGAATTTTGGGAGATCCAGATAAGCCTACCCTAAAGGAAATCAGTCCTGAATGTTCATTAGAAGGACTGATGTTGAAGCTGAAACTCCAGTAATTTGGCCACCTGACATGAAGAGCTGACTCATTTGAAAAGACCCTGATGTGGGGAAAGATTGAGGGCAGGAGGAGAAGGGGATGAGAGAGGATGAGCTGGTTGGATGGCATCACTGACATCAATGGACATGAGTGTGGGTAGACTCTGGGAGTTGGTGATGGACAGGGAGGCCTGGTGTGCTGCAGTCCATGGGGTCTCAAAGAGTCGGACACGACTGAGCCACTGAACTGAACTGAACTGAGGTAAGCCTATAATATCTGTAAAGCTGCTCTTCATAGAAAAAGTCTGTCTACTCTGGTCCAGGCCATTGTTCAGCGGTTTTGACGTGGTCTGCCTGTCCTCCTCCCCTCCATCAGTAGACACTCAGTTTTAACTGTCACCATCCTCTTAGTCTGTCCAATTATCCATCCATCTATCCATCCATGGTGGTTTTCTGCCACCATGGCATCAGCTGCTCCAGGATATGTTTATAAAGCATAGATTGTATTGAATTGGAAAGTGTTAGTCGCTCAGGTGTGTCTGACTCTCTGCGACCCCATGGACTGGAGCCTGCCAAGCTTCTTTGTCCATGGGATTCTCCAGGTGAGACTACTCCCTTCTCCAGGGGATCTTCGCGACCCAGGGATTAAACCTGGGTCTCCTGCATTGTAGGTGATTCTTTACCATGTGAGCTACCAGCGAAGCCCAACCCGTATCAACAATTCCTGTAGGTTGAGCTGTGCTTTACTTTCTACCCATGGCTCATATTCCAGTATTTTCTCAGTTCCACTATTCCACCGCCAAATGTAGCTTCCTCTGCTCCCCAATATTCCACTCCAGCTGCTGGTTGCAAGGCCCACAGAATGGGTTTTCAGCAGGAACCTCTGAAGGGCTTCCCATTTGATCAGAATTTTCGATTGAGAAATGGAGTCCCATTCATTAAGCTCTGAGAGAGCTCTAGAAGCGATTCCATTTTTACATGGTTCTTTGCTTAACAAGCTTAACTTCACCTGGGATTCTTTTATTTATTTTTTTGTGGTTCAGAGAAACGTAAAACTGTGCAGTGCTGGGGCCTCTAATCCATCCCGGGGAACCAGGGCGAGGGCGGGGGAGAGGGTGGCGGTGTCCTGTGGAATTACTTCAGAAAGCTATTGGCCGGTGCAAGGAGGAATGCATTTTTGCCCTCTTAGAAAATAGTGAAATTATGTCCTTTATTATCAGGTTAATGAAGAGATGTATGAAGTCCATGCAAATGACCCCGGAGCCCTGAACATTCTCTCCTGTTGTCAAGGAGCTGTTTTGCTCTGTGCTTTTCCTCCTGTTTCTTTCTTGATCTCCTTTTAAGCAAAAGGCTTCAGAAAATATACCGGAAGTGGCTTTTTTTTCCCTTTCTGTGGTTCCATTGCATGTTGTATGGTTGCAAAGGCACTTCCTTTGGTTGCCCCAAGCTTGGAGTTTCCTCAGAGCTACAGAGGTTTCTTTGGGAAGAGCTCTAAGATCATAACCTGGATGCTGCAAAAGCATCTACAGCCACTGCTCCATTTTCAGGTCTTAATTTGGGGGCGATCGCCCTTCTCACCATGTGTCATTCAACATGGGAAAAAGAAAAAAAAATCAAGATTAAATAAGAAATAAATAAATAAAACAGGGAGAAGAACACACGTAGGGTGCAGTTTTAAAAGAAGTAAAAAGAGAAAGTTAGATTCTGCATATAGCGAACTTGTTTACAAAACAGAAACCGACTCACAGACTTAGAGAAGGAACTTACGGTTACCAGCGGGGAAGGGTGAGGAGAAGGGATAGTTAGGGGTTTGGGGATGGACATGGACACACACTGCTATATTTAAAATAGATAACCAACAAGGGGGCTTCCCAGGTGATGCTAGTAGTAAAGTACCCGCCTGCCAATGCAGGGGACATGAGAAGCTCAGGTTGAATCCCTGGGTTGGGAGGATCTGG
Source organism: Antilocapra americana (assembly GCA_007570785.1). Taxonomy (NCBI): domain Eukaryota; kingdom Metazoa; phylum Chordata; class Mammalia; order Artiodactyla; family Antilocapridae; genus Antilocapra; species Antilocapra americana. The sequence goes on along the minus strand of ML664172.1, from coordinate 976,861 downwards.
AGGAAGGCAACCACACAGCACACACGCATCTCCACACACACACACACACACCCAACAAGGACCTACTGTATAGCACAGAGAACTCTATTCAGTATTATGTAAATGGAAAAAGAATTTTAGAAAGAACAAATAAATGTATGTGTATAACAGAATCAGTTTGCTATATATCTGAAACTAACACAACGTTGTTAATCGACTCTATTCCAATATAAAATAAAAGTTTAAAAAAAGAGAGTAAGCTTAGGGACTCACAAATGATTTTTTCACAAATGTGTGGTGTGGAGGTGTGCTGTAGAGCACAGGGGCAGATTTCTGCATCTTCCATCAGTAAAGTAGCAACATCAACAATAAAACCACTGAAAAAAGAAAAATGAGATCCCAACACTATTAGCAAGAATTTTGTGTTGCAATCATCTCACGTTGATTCCCTGGTGGCTCACTTGGTAAAGAGTCTGCCTACAATGTGGGAGACCCATGTTCTATCCCTGGGTGGGGAAGATTCCCTGGAGAAGGAAATGGAAACCCACTCCAGGATTCTAGCCTGGAGAATTTCATGGACAAAGGAGCCTAGTTGGGCTACAGTTCATGTGATCATGAGTTGGACATGCTGCTGCTGCTGCTAATTCACTTCAGTCATGTCCGATTCTGTGTGACCCTGTAGACAGCAGCCTGCCAGTCTCCCCTCTCCCTGGGATTCTCCAGGCAAGAACACTGGAGTGGGTTGCCATTTCCTTCTCCAATGCATGAAAGTGAAAAGTGAAAGTGAAGTCACTCAGTTGTGTCCGACTCTTTGAGACCCCAAGGACTGCAGCCTACCAGGCTCCTCCATCCATGGGATTTTCCAGGCAAGAGTACTGGAGTGGGGTGCCATTGCCTTCTCCGGAGTCGGACGTGACTGAGTGACTAACACATGTTGATTTAAAGAAGGTCAAAATGGAAACATATTGGACCTTGTAAGGAGTAGGATAAAGCTGGATTTAGAGGACAATTAGACCTAGGGGTATCAGCACATCAGGAGTCTCTGTCTTTCATCACCGTTTTTCCATGAGTTGAATTAGATTTTTCTCTGTCTAGCTTGAACACAGCAGAGACTTGGCTGCCAGCAGCTCTAGACTGACTTCCTCAGTTTAAAGAAATTATTCCCAAGGAAGTTCTCTGATTGGCTAACATAGATGGTCAACCCACCTCTGGGCCAATGACTGTGTTCAGGGGTTTGGGGTTTAATGATTATCCCACCCTTTGTGTCTGGGGATGGAGGAAGAAGAAAGGGTGAAGCATGTAGAGAAAAATAGTAACAAATAAAGGAGGAAAGGAGTGGTCCCCGCCACTACTCCTCAGCAAAAAAGGCATCACAGAACTTGATGTTCCTGTTTATAGATTGGCTTCTCATCAGAACATAAAGAAATCAACCGCTTTATGGTGTGGGTAAGAAAGAGTGCTCCAAGAGATGAATGGTCATTTGGGCGTTTCTTTAAAATTAAAGATTATAGCACATTCAAGGGTAATGGTTCCATGATTCATCATGAGGACAAGGGTAAACCCAATTGGGTGAATGGCTTGAGTCCTTGGGATCAGTCGGGGGCTGACCACTGCATCTTTTGTACTTTCTTTCTGGTGCTTCCAAGTTGTAAGCATCAGGTCCATACCTCCAGTGACTCCCTAGAAGAAGTAGGGAAGAGAGTCAGTGTCTTTCATCTTAAAGTCCTAGCGAGAGGTGTATTCTTATGCTTCAGTCAAGTTGCTCAGTCTTTGTCTGACCCTTTGCGACCCCATGGACTGCAGCACTCCAGGCCTCCCTGTCCATCACCACCTCCTGGAGTTTACTCAAACTCATGCCCATCGAGTCGGTGATGCCATCCAACCATCTCATCCTTTGTCAATCTTTCCCAGCATCAGGGTCTTTCCAAATGAGTCAGCTCTTTACATCAGGTGGCCAAAGTACTGGAGTTTCAGCTTCAACATCAGTCCTTCCAATGAATATTCAGGACTGATTTCCTTTAGGATGGATTGGTTGGATCTCTTTGCAGTCCAAGGAACTCTCAAGAGTCTTCTCCAACACCACAGTTCAAGCGTGTCAATTCTTCAATAAAAGAATTGGAATGAAAACTGACCTTTTCCAGTCCTGTGGCCACTGCTGAGTTTTCCAGATTTGCTGCTATATTGAGTGCATACTGAGTGGCATATTCTTATGCTGGCTGTATATAATACATTAACATGTATGTATATGTGAACATAATAATAAATATATACATCATATCTATCTATCTGTCTATCTATCTATCTATCTATCTATCTGAATCTCGGGCTTCCCTAGTGTCTCAGATGGTAAAGAATCTGCCTGCAATGTGGGAGACCTGGGTTCGATCCTTGGGTTGGGAAGATCTTATCTGTTGTTATCATTCAGGCCCTAAGTTGTGTCTGGCTCTTTTCCACACCATGGACTGCAGCATGCCAGGCTTCTCTGGCCTCCACTATCTCAAGGAGTTTGCTCAAATTCTTGTCTACTGAGTTGTTGATGCTTTCTAACCATCTCATCCTCTGTCACTCCCTTCTCCTTTTGCCTCCCATCCTTCCCAGCATCAAGGTATATTTCTAATCAGTCACACTTCTGACAGTAGTCCTTAAGGAAAAGAGTTACTGGAATCTATGTCCATATGACCTACTAGTATTTTAATGGTTAGAGAAGAATGGCTTCATTAAGTATTCCCTTTAGAACAAGAATGTTATATTATGTGTCATTAACTGTCTTAGTCATTGAACTTTCTTTCAGAGATTTTTTTTTTTTTTTATGAAGCACCACTGATTATACAGGGTTTTGTATCTGTAGCCTAAAAATAAGAGGCTTTCTTATTTGGGAAGGGGGTTAGTATTTGATGAAAGATATTTTTCTCCAAGATAGTTTTCATGTGGATTTTCCTGGTGGAGGGAGTTTCTAAACTCTTTTTAAATTGTGAAATGGGCCACACATTTGGAATAGCACACTTTCTAAGTGAGTACTTTCTAAGGTGGGTGTGGTCATCACCAGCTCAAGAAAAGGAACCTTGTCAGCCTCACTAGAAGATCTGCCCCTCTGTGCTGAATCACAATCTCCTGAAGATAACAACTGGGCCGGACTTCTAGGGAATCATGGTTGTGCTTTTCTTCAGTTTTATTACTCAATTATCTCTCTTTGAGCACCATGGTTTAGATTTGAATCTTATATGAGCAGAAAGTGGAAGTGTTAGTGGCTCAGTTGTGACCTCAGGGACTGTACAGTCCATGGAATTCTCCAGGCCAGAATACTGGAGTAGGGTAGCCTTTCCCTTCTCCAGGGGATCTTCCCAACCCAGGGATGGAAACTAGGTCTCCCACATTGCAGGAGGATTCTTTACCAGTAGAGCCACCAGGGAAGCCCAAGTGAAAGTGAAAGTCTCTCAGTTGTGTCTGACTCTTTGAGACCCCACAGACTGTAGCCTGCCAGGCTCCTCTGTCCATGGACTTATCCAGGCCAGAATACTGGAGTGGGTAGCTCTTCCCTCCCGCTGGGGATCTTCCCAACTCAGGGATCCAACTCAGGTCTCCCACATTGCAGGTGATTCTTTACCATCTGAGCCACCATTCTTTATTTACTATTTTAAACAATGAGATTCATTTCTCTTGTGTGTAGGTCTAATTTGTTCATTTTCACTGTTACACAGTTTCATTGTATAAGCAGACTGCAACTGACCTAACCATTCTAGTGCTGGTGAAAAATGGGTTAGTTCTAGCATTTGGCTACTATGAATAATGTTGCAGAGAATGTTTGGGGACAGTTCCCTGAGTGCACATGTGCATGCGTTTCCTGGGTTTATCTCTGGGAGTGGAATTGCTGATTTTTCGTCTTTAATAGAGAAGGAAGTTGAGCCAGTTGCACTCTCCCTGAGAGTGTAAGAGTTCTTATTGTTTCATGTTCTCGGACTCGTGGCATTATCAACTCATTTTCTTTCTAGCTGTTCAGGTACTAGGGGATTTTCTGGATTTAATTTATATTTTCCTGATGAAGACTAAGCACCTGCTTGTGGGTTTCTTGGTCATTTGGAATATCCTCTTTCGTGAACAACCTGTTTAAATCACTCATCATTTTTCTATTTGGTCGTTGGTCTTTTTCTTGTTGATGTAGCACGTGTGTGTTAACATGTTCTGTGTGTATAAAGGAGGAAGAAATAAAGCAGGGAAGTGGGAAAGAAGACGAGGGAGGGGAAAGTACCACCCCGAGAAGGTACCTCAAATAAAGGGCTCAAATCTCGGGGCCATGTATACTCAGAATGAATGCACATTCCCACTGGAGCAAAGAGCATGAGCTGGCACCATATTCCTATGAAAACAAAAATCCCATGCTAATGCCCAAAGCGAAGAATATTGTTTTTGGTTATTGAAGTCAACTGAGTCAGTAAACTCCATGTATGTGCCAGTAGCATCTATGAGGCTGGTTAAGAGCTATATTTGATTTTTTTTGGAGCGGGAAAGGGAACTCTCTGGTGGGTGTTCCTTTGGGAAACAGTTGACCTCACATCCAGCCGACTTGACTAATTTTTGCCGATGGAGAGTTCAGCACGGAAGGGATTACAGCTGTTCTCCAATGGGCTGAGTTCATCTGTGGCCAGAAAAGAAGAACAAAGGCTCTCAGGGCACAGGGCTTTGGGAGGAGGGAGGAGTCTGAGTCATAAACCCGAGCTTGAGCAAGGTGTGTGAATGTGTTGAAGCTGAGATGGCTTATCCTGGTCATCGCCAGCCTTCTGCAAAGATTTCGAAGCTTGGCAGGTTGGGCATCATTGCAATCTGATGCTGAGAAATTCCTTTTCTCAGTAGCCAGGAGGCTGGGAGTGGAAGACTGAGCTTCAGGGTTTCAGGTGATCTGGGGAAGGGTTGGTCAACCCACTTGGAGAGGAGCCTCCTCCACACCGACCAGGAGGCGTGTGTAACTCTTGGTACCTATGCCAAGAAGAGTGTGTCATCCTGTGAGTCACCTGCTGTGCTTTAGTGGGAAGTCTGGGAGAGTGTGAGCTGGTTGAGTGCCAGCAAGATTCTGTTCATCATGTATTTCTTTTGACTGGGAACCAACACTGCAAATAGGTTAGTATAAAATACCCACCCAGTGGTTAATTATCTCAACCTGGATCTGGAACTTGCCTCTGGCAGGGGACCTTGGTTCTGCGAAAGGACGCTTTGAATCCTAAAGAAAATCAGTCCTGAATATTCATTGGGAGGACTGATGCTGAAGCTGAAACTCCAGTACTGATCCGAAGAACTGATTCATTTGAAAAGACCCTGATGCTGGGAAAGATTGAAGGTGGGAGGAGAAGGGGACGACAGAGGATGAGATGGCTGGGTGGCATTACCAACTCGATAAACATGAGTTTGAGTAAGCTCTGGGAGTTGGTGATGGACAGGGAGGCGTGGTGTGCTGCAGTCCATGGGGTCACAAGGAGTCGGACACGACTGAGCGACTGAACTGAACTGAACTGATGAATTTTCTTCATGTGGGTTATGCATATTCTTTGACTGTTGCCCAGTTGAACCTGCTCACTTTAGATACCTTGTTTGGTCATCTTTCTTAGATGGAGTGATGATTGTCTTCCAGGAACTTCATGACAGACCCTGAAGTATGTGGCTTGCTGCTCCATTTGGTCTTGGGAGGGAGGCAAGGTACCCTGTGAGTCAGCACAGGCTTTGGGAATCAGGCTCATTTCTGTGACTTTGTGAGGCGGTAAGAATCTGTGACTACTGGAGGTGATAAGGACAGTAAAAACAAATGCAGTGGACGTGAGGCTGCCCAGGTCAAAAATGAATGACAAGGCTACAGGCTGAATGTAGCACTGAGATCAGGAAGAGCCAGGCTCCCAGCCTCTGTGAGACCAAGTTAGAATTTCAGACCTGCCTCCTCCTGTTGAACAGTTCTGGGCAATTCACTTAACCCCTGTGTGCCTCAGTCTCTTTATCTGTTAAATGGGTCTAGCACTTTGTTGGGTTGTCATGAGGACCAGGTACAAAAAAATGATGAGCAGACCCCAGTCTTATGGTTTTGACAGAGGTCTTCATAAATTTTCTCAGTGCCCTCAGCCTCTCATAGCATCACAAGTGAAATACTGTTTGGGTTGGCCGAAAAGTTCATTCATCTTTTCTGTAAGGTGTTGCAGAAAAACCCAAAGGAACTTTTCAGCCAACCCACATTATAACCTGTTTTACAGATGAGGGTCTGAGGCTTTACAAAAATTAGAAAATAGGCCTGTGACTAGAAAAGGAATTCTTGGCCAGTCTAGGTCTTCTATATGGGATAAATGTATAAAACATGCTCTGTAAAAAAATTGAAATGTACATTTATAAAACAGTAGGAAAAAATAATAATATAAAGTTTTAATAATAAAAAACAACCAATATTCAATTAAATGGGAACGTGAAACAGTAAACACTAGGAATATAAGACATTTTCCATGTCTATATTTTCTTTCATCTTAGAACTGAACCAAACCCAATAAAAGACAGTTTGTCACTCTCAAAAAAAAAAAAGTGTGCCATTTAATATTTTCATTTGATAATTTGAATTTGATTTGTTTTCTCCTTTTACTGTTCTGGGCTCAGATCCCAACCTTTCTGGCTTCATGTTCTGCTGTGAAATTTGGGACTGGGATGGGTTGGTGGAAGTGGACCCGTGGTGAGAGACGTTCCCTGCAGGTGTGATGCCTGGCACCTGTGGAAGCTCTTGATGTGCAAAGGTATGCCTGGTTTTATCTTTGTGATTACAAGAGATTTAATTTTACAGATTAGACAATCCCATTTTACCACTTACATTCAGAGAAAAATGCTCCTAGGTGTATGATCAAGGTCATGGTGATGTGACAGGGAGAATAAGGCAAATATTAAAGCTTAGTTAATGTGCTTAATGTTTTGATGATGTTTTAACAGCAGTATTGTGAAAAGCTACATGTACCTGAACCAGTAGTTTGAAAGCGATGTGTCTCTTTTTGAATCTTAAAAAAAAATTGTGGTTAAAAAAATGTAACATAAAACTTGTCATTTTAACCATTTTTGTGACAATTCAGTAACAGAAATTACATTCACAAGATTGTGCAATGACCATGACTATCTATGTGCCAAACTTTTTCAGTCACCTCCAAGAAACACTGTAACCATTAAGTAGTAAATCCTCATTTCCCCTGCTCTTCAGCACCTGGTAACCTCTGATCTCCTCTTTATACTCATGAATTTGCCTAGTCTAGGTATTTCATGTGAGTGGGCTTTGACCTTGTCACTGTAGCATGACATTTTCAAGATTCATCCATACTGTAGCAAGTAGCATCCTCCATTCCTTTCAATGGCTGAGGAATATTCCACTGTGTTTATCAGATGACATTCTGGTTATCCATTCACTTGCTGATGGACACCTCGGTTGTTTTCAGTCTTTGCCTGTTGTGACTAATACTGCATTGAACATTCATGCACAAGTGAGGAGTGATGCCGTTTTGTATCATCTGTGGAGATATATTTTAATTTCTTGGGACTCTAGGAGTAGGACTTCTCAAATTGGGGGATCCTTGTCTTTGACTAGGGTGTCCTCTTGACCCTTGGGCATGTATGAGTGTCCCATGTCTTTACCAGGCTTCCCCCATTTTCTTGCCAAGTTTACCACTGTAATTTGTTTGGGAGGATGCTGGCTGCTGGCAAATCAGCCTGCCTTCAGCCATCCTGGTTTAATTGCATCCTTCCATCCTAGGTTTCTGAGCCTCTTGTTTGCTTGTCTGGAGTTGAGCCAAGAAGTTTCTTGTACATCCAGTTATTATGGTTTGCTATTAGTTGTAGATGGGATCAATGTATATAATTTTTTAAATTTATGTATGCCTTTTGTACTATGTTGGGGTACAGAGTTATTTATGTATATGTGGCCTTTGGGCTTCCCTGGTAGCTCAGCTGGTCAAGAATCCACCTGCGATACAAGAGACTCTGGTTCGATTCCTGGGTCAGGAAGATCCCTTCGAGAAGGGATAGGCTACCCACTCCAGTATTCTTGGGCTCCCCTTGGTGGCTCAGACAGTAAGGAATCTGCCTGCAATTCCGGCGACCTGAGTTCGATCCCTGGGTTGGGAAGATCCCCTGGAGAACGGAACGGCTACCCACTCCAGTATTCTTGCCTGGAGAATTCCATGGACAGAGGAGCCTGGCAAGCTACAGTCCATGGGGTCACGAAGAGTGGAACACAGCTGAATGACTTTCATTTTTAGGCTGCCTTTAATGTTTATTTTAGGGAATTATTTTAAGGAGGTAAAACCTGAATTGGTGGAATGTGCAGCAGGTTTCAATAGATCTGACTTCTAGGCTGAATCTGCCATCATTTTATTCTGTGAGCCAGAGCAGGTCACTTAACCTTTCTGACCTGCAAGATCCCCACCCTCGATTCGGCTCTTATATACATTGGCCTGTGACTCTTCATGAGCCTGTTGCCTTACCTCTGGCCGTTTACTATTCTGATATATGAGCTTGTTGCATTTCCTGATTGAAAGTAATCTTTGCAGGTTGGATCTGTGTCTAGGGAAAATGGCACCATGTGGTCTTAGAGATCGTAAAATCAGGAGCTTGTGTGCTTGGAAGGGAAAACGAAACATGTGGATTCCCATTAGCAAGTTCCTGGCATTACAGGTGCCCTGATTTGAATTGATTATGTTCCTTTCACTAGCAGGGAACTCTGTCAGATGTCAGGTGTTAGAAGTGCATCTGTGGCTGTGGTTCTTTTCACTTTACCCTTGTACCCAAGTGCTAGATGTTTTTTCTTTCCTACCCAGCTTCACCTGGATATGTTCTTGATAATGCAGAAAATGCGAAATGACATTTACCATTCTGCCGTAATACATAAAATTAAAAACTACTCTTCGCCATGAAAAACAAAACCTAATACTATCTTATTGGCTGTCCTTGGTGAGCACAAGGCTGCTGTGACTCACTGTGGTGACTCTTGTGAGGGGACGTATTGCTTCCTCATAATAGAGACTTGATAGGGAGGGCTCAAGAGGTGTCTCTTTGGACCTGGGGTCTTGGAAGGGCCCCCACTCTCTCATATGTGACGTGTCTCAGCTGTGTTGTTTACTCACTAAGTCGTGTCTGATTCTTTTGTAACCCCCCTGGACTGTAGCCCACCAGGCTCCTCTGTCTGTGGGATTTCTCAGGCAAGAATACTGGAGTGGGTTGCCATTCCCTTCTCCAGGGGATCGTCCTCTGCCCAGGGATTGAACCCGTGACTCCTGCATTGGCAGGCGGATTCTTTACTGCTGAATCACCAGGGAAGCTCACGTCTCAACTGTACTATGTCCATGACGAAAATAACAATATCAACAGAAAAACATCAAAAACATTCTAAACACTAAAATAGCTTGAGAAGCAGGCTTGGCTTATTTCCTGATTGACAGCGCCCTTTACCATTTAGGGAAAATATCAGGCATGTGCTCGTACAAAGCCTGTTAGCCCATCCCACCCATTGTCAAAGGCATCTATGTCAGCTTCCATTTTACCGAAGAAGCTGGAGGGTTTGCTTTAAGTCACTTACCTGGTTGTTGGTGGAGCCTGGACTTAAACTAGGTCTTCTTACTGCCTGTTTTTACACCTTTATGAGCAAAGGAGGTTCTCCAGTGAGAACACTCCCTGCCCCAGCTTTTGCAGGGGGCTATCATATTGAATGGTAAGGTTATCCTGGCTGCATGTTCTTTGGAAAGATAGCAGGACTGAAATGAGAGCTTGACTTCTTATCTTTGTACATTCATTACTCAGCCGTGATGTGACTCTTCGTGCCAATAATAATTGTTTATTGCTGTTGAGCAGAGAGATGCCTAAAAGATCCCACACCAGTGAGAACCCAGATGTTCTCACCCCCATGAACCACATGCATCTCTTGTGCAAGGTGCTTGGAGACCTTGGAACCAACTGCCTTACAGTGTGTGTGTGGGGGCGGGACAGCATTGGGCTCCATGTGGGTGACAGCTAATAGGGGCTGAGAGTTCATGGACTCATCCTCTGTCTTCCTTGTTACCTCTGTCCACTGGCTACCCTTCCTCCCCTCTCCCCTTCACCATTCCAGTTACAAGTCTGGGTTCAGTTATGTCAATCACCACTGAGTCCTGAAACTCTTAGCCTTGGCATGTGAGATAAAAGTGGTTCTGTAAAGAAATGTAATTTGGGGCATTGAAAGCCAATGGGAATTTTAAAGTCATGGAAACATATAATTGGAAGCTAGAGCTGGGAAGTCAGAGAAAATTAATTTGAACACCATCATTTAAATAGTTGAGGAAATTGAAGCCTCTGGATTTCAAGGAACTTGCCACACAGTCACTGCAGGGTATTCTGGAGGTGGCCTTTAATGGCTTTTAGGGTTTGCATGGCCTCTTATGGCAGATGTTGTAATTTTCAGGAATATTTCCACTTATTGATTTTGCATTCAGTTTTCAGATAGTGAAAACTATGTTAAGAGTTTCTCTGGGGAAGGAAATGGCAACCCATTGGAGTGTTCTTGCCTGGGAAATCCCATGGACAGAGGAGCCTGGTGGGTCCATGGGTTGCAAGAGTTGGACATGATTTAGCAACTAAACAACAACAACAATACAAGCACTTCAAGAAAGAGTAAAGGGAAAAAAAGAGTCTCAAAGTTTGGTTGGTGCAAAGTGTAAAGTCATAAAACATTCTTTTATCAAATCAGATTTAATGAGGGCTTTGCACATCATGGCTTCCCTGGTGGCTCAGATGGCAAAGAATCCGTCTGCAATGCAGGAGACCCGGGTTCTGTCCCTGGGTTGGGAAGATCCCCTGGAGGAGGGCATGGCAACCCACTCCAGTATTCTTGTCTGGAGAATCCCATGGACAGAGGAGCCTGGCGGGCTACAGTCCATGGACTAACACTTTCACTTTCACTTGCACATCAAGACAAGAGAAGACATTGAAAGGATGGGCTTTGGTTTCTTCTCAGAGAGAAGGAAGGTCTCGCTTGTCCAGGGCTGAATCAAGGGTTTTCAAACATGTCAGTGTTCCTGAACACATCCTCAAATCACCAAGCTCAGGTGTGGGTGAGATGGATCCATATTTAGACTTTCAGTCAGTTTCAAACATAAAAAATTGATTTTGGCAATCAAACGGCAGTCAACTGCGAAATGTATTTTGTGAGTAAGCTCTGAATTTCCATAGTGACATCATAGGATTAACCGGATCTATGTTTAGATCTGTACCTATGCTAGGGAATCGTTTTATTTGGATTCAGAATATTTGACAGCGTTAATTAACACCCCAGTTGGGCTTCACCTCACTTAAGGAGCACTTTCTCCCCAGCTTTGTTGCTGATTCAGGGTGACACAGGTGATGGCAGGTTGGTGTGAGCACTTGATACCTTAACCCTCCTTCCTAGCTCCAGATGCAGACTGGGGAGAGTGGCAGAGGGATCACTAATATCAACTTTGCAGATCTTTTCAGCTCAGCTGATTACAATGACTTGGGGTTAAGCTGCTTTGATTCCTGAGCAAGTGGGTTTTGAAGACCCTTGAACAGCTCATCCAGAAGAATCTTGTTTAAGAAGGACATTTGTGTCGTTGAGAACACAATTTAAAAAGAATTTTAAAAGCTAGCTATTATAGGTCTAATAAGCAAAATAGCAAGATAAAGACCAAGTAAAATTTTGGGGGAAAATTTAAAAAAAAATTAGTTTTTTTCTGAGTGTAACTTCAGCTGACAAAGAGGGGAGATGTTTAACCCTCTGTGGCTTTCTTCCCCACATATCAAATGTTGTTTTCCAAGATGTATTAATTGATTAGTTAATTAATTAATTATAATTATGTCTGTTTAGCTAGCTGTTGTATAAATATCCATAAGCAGTATAAATACCATATAAGGGTGTCATGGCTTGCAGATTTTTTCCAAACTGGTTTTTCGGTAAATCTTTCTTTTTTCCCACTTGTGGTAGTGGAGGATTGTTTTTGTAACTCGTTTCATTTACTTTCGTCCCCAGGTTTATCCTGATCCCGGATGACTGGTAAAAACAAAAGTCAGTTGTGTGCCCTCTACTGGTTGTATTTCTCTGTTACAGAGTATTGTATGTTGATGCCTGAGTTCATTGCTTGTGGTAGGGCTCATAACTGTGCTCATTTCTTCTTTTCCTAAATTCATATGAAGTTTTATAAAAGCAAAACAAGTGGCATTAGAAACTGCAGGTTCAGACATTGGTACCTTAAGGAGGGCTCGAGTGTCTTCCTTGTCATCAGTTTGTCATGGGGCTTGTGGAGGGGACCCCAGCTTGGCACTCTTCCTTCTGTTACGGAGTAAACGCTTTGGTGCAAACAGCCATCTCTCTGTGAGGCCAGTGGCCGCCGCTTGGGAACCTCTTGGGCTCTGATCTTGGTCTAGGCTAGCCCCTGTCACATGTGTCAGGTCTTTGGCAATCTGTCAACCACTGAATGCAATCAGCAGATGGTGAATTTCTGCCAGAAGCAACTATAGGGGCTTCTCTTTTCTGGCCTGAGAGGTGGGGAGTAAACTGGGGACTTTCTCAGTTTAACCCCATGTCCATTTATTGAGAACCTACCATCCAGTAGGTTTTAAGGGGGCTTCAAAATGAGCAAACCCACTGCCCCTTCACACCCACTCCTCATCCCTCTGAACAACAACAAATCTCTTTCTTATTCAAGAAAGCAGAAAAAAACATACGGCATCCTAGTTAAAAGACATATTCAATGCTTCTTAGATAATGATGAGACCAGAGAAACCTGTAGAAAAGATGTAGACTTTGTGATACTTGCATTCTTTTTCCTGTAAGTGATTTGTAACTTGCTTTTCGATAAGCTGTAATGAGATTAAACATCCTTCCTGTTCTCAGTGGAGTGTCTCCAGCTAATGACTGTCTACAGAGAGATGACCGATGTGACACAGGGATAAGCCCAACCCTGTGTATCTTTCACAGCTCTTTCATTTTGTACCCGATGCCTCCTTGTCCATCCATGCAGTGATTCTAAAGCTGATACCCTGGCTTTCTGTCATCTTCCTCTCAACCTTCTCTTGATTATCTTCATCTAAGTTCAGCAGAAGATGGTTTTGTGAGTTGCATGAACCTGAGGCTGTGCCCCAAATTGGTAAACTTTTTTCCTGATTCTGACCCCAGTGCCAGTTTCTTTCGAGCTCACTCGGACGGCCATCAGTCATCACGTGCTGCACAATGGAAATGAAGGAGAAATGCTATTGTATTTTCGTAAGTCCCGGGAGAGTCTGTTTATAATTTTGGTGATCGTAGATGGAATGTCCATTAAGCAGCAGTGGATATAGCAAGACCTCTGTCAGGGTCTCTCACTAGCAGCACTATTGGTCTCTTGGGCTGGATAACCCTTTGTTGAAGGAGGCTTTCCTGTGCATTTTAGGGTGCTTAGCAGCATCCCTGATATCACCTATTCAATGTTAAATATCCCCTCAGGGCAAAATCACCTTTTGTTAAGGACCATTATCCAAATCCAGGACCAAAACCACTATCCAGGACCACGGCCATCTTTTTTCATTCTGCTCTTTCAGAAGTCTTCCTGGGCATTCTTTTGATTGTTTGCTTCATTCATTTATCAGACAGTCTTTAAATGTTTACTTATGCTAGCTTCTCTGCAAGGTACTAGGAATATAAAAATCAACTCGGCATCTACTTCTTAGTCATTTTTGAATCAGTTTTGAACAGATAGTGGTTTTTAACATTTTGATTTTTATCATGATTATCTTGAAAATTCCCTTTTCTGAGTGTTGCTCACAGCCTGTGTATCTGATAGGCAATTGAGCAATTACTACCTCTTTAATGATGAATGTTGTGTTTCTATTTCTGTAGCCTGTGTGTTTGAAAAAAGTTCCTTGTAGCTTGGGTCAGTATCCTTGGCTTTTGACACAGCTATTAACCTTGTAAAATGATAATGTGCTATTAATCTATCAATTTCATCCATGAATGCCTCAACTGTTTCAGACAGGGCCTCTTGCTTGTCATTCCAGGTATCCTATTTTCTTATACTGTGATTTCTTTCCTTCTCTTTAACTGGCCACCTGAGGCTTCTTTTCATGTGTGGTCCTTTTAAGTTTTATTTAACTGAACTTCTGTTTGGGAACCAAGAGCAAGCCCAGCTGAAAGATACCACTGGACTGCTTTCTGGTGAACTTTGTTGGCGTGAGTCCTTTAGAATTTTTAGAAACTGTGATATAGAAATTGCTCATGGGAAATAAAATTTACAGCAGTTATATTTCAAAGAGGAAAGGCAGGGGGATGCATTTCAGGGAGGAGTTTACAGATGGCTTCAACAAGATTGGTAATTTTAATTTTTTAAAGTTGTTTGGTTCATTATATTATTTTCAAATATATTTTTGTATTACCTGAATTATTTTGTAACAGGCTTTAAAGGAAGAATAAGCAGCTGAAAGTGTTTTTTTTTTTTTTTTTCCTGTCCTCGACTTTTAAACCAGATATTCAGGAAATTAGGTCTCCACTTGCTTAACTACCCATATTCCTGCCGGGGAACTGGGGGTACAGTGCAGTTATTTAGGATTTATAGCCTCTTAAATCCGATAAGAGGCACCGCTTTCTTGCCACGGGCTTTCGAAAAAGAGACTTTCCGCAGCGCGACCAGGTTCGTCTGTAAAATGGGTAAAACCTGTTAGGAATTAATTTCCCCTAAGGATGCGAGGAGCTGGGCGCTGGGGAGCCCACGGCGTTGCGCACACCAAAGGGGAGACTTGAATCGGAGGAGGCGGAGAGGAGGGAGGCGACGGTGTGCGGGGAGGAGCCACAAACCCTCTTCCACACACCCAAATGACCAGATTCATCACAGCACGAAACTTCACGAGGTAACGCCCACTCCCACCGCCTGGAGCCGGGGGAAGGCTGGCTGCTTCCTTATTTCTGTTACTGGAAGTTCTGAGAGATGGGAAGCAAGACGCGAGCGGCACGTGCACCTCGCTGAGCCGCGGTGAGCTTGAATTTGAAACCTCGCTTTTTTCGCCGGCAAATTTCTTTGTGTTGGGAGGTGTGAGCCAGCCCTGTGCCGGCGAGAGGCCGGATGGGAGCCCGGGTTCCGTAGCTGCCGCGCGGGGACCTGTGCGCCCGGGATCGGCTGGGCGCGTCTCCGCCCTGCGCTGGGGCTGCCCGGGAACGCCACCCAAGTGGGTCTGGTTTCTGGGAAAGGGGGTTCGGGGTTTTGAAAGCGCTTCATACTACCCCCGGTACCCCCCGCTTCCCTGCGCGCCTCTTCTGTAACCCAGGATCTCACTGAATCTGGGTTCTGGAAGGAGGTTGTGGGATCCTGTTATCCACCAAAGATGCGCCGTGTCCCAGGCTGCCCTGCCGCGCGCCTGGTAATTCCAGGTCCATGTCCTTTGAAAAGGAACCCCGTGAAAGTCTCTTGGTTTAAGTGACAAAAACTTCCGAAGGAATATTCTGAAGCTGTGGTGTTGACAGGCTGCTGGGTGGGAATTCTGGAGTGAAGCCTGGAAGTCTACGTTTCTCATTAATTCTGTCTGATTGAGTGAGTACAGTTCCAGGCTTTCTGGCTATTGAGGTGTTATTTATTTATGTGGAACTTTGTTTCTTGAAAAAATATTGGTTTTTCTGTGGCAGCTGGTTTGTCTTTAGATTGATTGCCTAAGTCGATTTAGGGTGGGGTGGGGAGAGGAAGTTTGGGTGGAGGGTGGCACCGGGGTTGGGCTGATTGCAAGAGACACTTCGCTTGTCTCAGCAGAGGATACACTTGGACAAATGCAGGCATTCTTTAGGTTTTATTTTGAGCCCCTCAAGGAGCTTTATTTTGACCTGTGCAGTGTTTCCTCACTGCAGTGTGGGTTAGGAGGAGGCCTGGGGGTTAACTGTTACCTGTGTCATCTGTTTCCTATCTGATCAACAGGTTAGTGCATGGCAGTGGGAGGTGTGTGTGTGTGTGTGTGTGTTGTAAGCTGATCTTTTGTAAGAAGTTTTAGAGAACTGTCCCACTCTCTGAGCCAGAAGCCAAGGCAAATGAATGTGTGGATCTTATTATATTTGTAGAAAAGCAAGTTTTATTTTGTAAGGGCTTCTCCCAGTTCTGGGGAGGGTGTGACTGGGGGGATGTTAGTGGCTGATTCTGTCCTCCTAGTGCCAGAATGGACCAGCCTGACTTCCCCAGCCCACCTTCCGTCTGAACTTCAGGGCCTGGGGGATGGGATGCTGTGGCCACAGTCTTAGCCTTCGTTTACTTTCACCTTCTAGCTTGCTCGAAGTTTATGATACAGAAGTAGAATGAAATTACTTTTAAACCAATCTAGACACGTGCTGGGCTTCCTAGGTGGCTCAGGGGTAAAGAATCTGCCTGCTAAGGCAGGATCCCGGGTGGAGAAGATCCTCTGGAGGAGGAAATGGCAACCCACTCCAGTATTCTTGCCTGGAGAATCCCACGGGCAGAGGAGCCTGGTGGGCTACAGTCCATGGAGTCGCAAAGAGTCAGTCATGTCTTAGCTACTGAGCATGAGCAGGCACACGTGCCAGGGAAGAATAGCTTGAGGCACAGTCTGGGCTGCTGGAGCCCTGCTTTCTAGCTTGTTGTGGGCTCAAGAAAGGGCATACAGGTGGGTATGAACTTGATGCTGATTCCTCCCACCCCTCCAAGGAGCCTTCAGTCACTTACTCAACAGGAAAGACAACCAGACTCGATCTCGTGATAGTGCTGCGAAAACTGACTAATAGACCCTTGTTTGTGGAGTTTTATGGAACAGTAATCCTGAGCTAGAGAAGGGGGAATATATTATTCAGAAAGGTTTCTAGACATTGTCACATGGGACTGCCAGGGGACATCATCATGAAGCTATTTGAAACGTGTGTTAATTATGCTCTATGACCTTGCAGGTGTTACAACTTCTGTATCATTGTTTTCTTGTGGTTGCTTTACCTCACCCATAAGTAACCTGGCTGGGCTCTGGCTGTTTGAATTTTATCTTTTTTATTTATTTGTTTATATTGTTTGGCTGCGCTGCAGGGCAAGTGGGATCTCAGTTTTCTGACCAGGGATTGAGCCTGCCCCTCTTTCATTGGTATTGTGGAGTCTTAACCCTTGGACCACCAAGGAAGTCCTTGGATTTTATTTTTTTGTTATTGCAAGTTCAATTTATTCTGTAGAAGTAAGACTATTAAGACGATCTTGTTTTTAGTAACTACTTTTTTTCTTTTTAATAGGGATTTTCCCATTTCATTTTAAACTTATTTATATAAAATTACACATAATATCCTTTCATAATATTTTTCAAGAGTATAGCATCTGTAGATTTTTTTTTTTTTCATTTCTGGAATTGGTTATTTGTGCCTTTTTTCTTTTTGATCAGTCTTGCTAATGTATTATCAGTTTTATTCATTTTTGAAAGGCCTATCTTTGGTTTTGTTTATATTTTAAATGAAGCATGAACAAACACAACTTCTTGTAAGTTTACATGCATTTGAAAAATTGTGCCCTATGGAACTTTGTCGAAAAAGATTTCAACAGTCTTTAAAACTAAATAGCTGAGTCTCCTAGTTGTATGGAGGAAGATACTGTGTATTTATGTGTCTTTGATGTAATGTTTTCCAGTTTTATTAAAACATACCTTGTGTTCTTGAGTATCATACCTGTTGGAGCAAATCGCTGTAAGGTGGGTTTTCCATATTCACAGGTGGGACACACCCTGTGAAATTGTTTTGGAAACATCTTACTAGAATTCACAAGACTTACTGATAATTCAATGTGATTTGAAGGTGATTTCAACGCACTTAACAATTCAAGTTTACTTTGTTCTGAGACAGAGCAAATTTGTTGTAATGACTGAGGAAAAACGTTTCAGTTTGCTTCATATTTAATGCATGAGCCTTGGTATTTTCAAGTTTTCTCAGAAAATCTTTCTGAGTATGTGGTGGTGGTGTAAGAGCAATAACTTTGGAGTCAGAAAGAGCTGGGTTTGAATTCCTGCTCTCAGTTTTAGCTGTGTGGCCCTGGGAGAATTTCCTAACCTCTCTGAGCCTGTGGGTCCCCTACTGTGAGACAGAGGTAATGAAAACTACTTTGGCTGGGGGCGGCCTTAGTGAGATTTCTCTGAATTTTCATGTAAGGTACCTATCTCGTGGTTTGGCACAGAGCAGACACTTAGTAAATTGTAGTCCATGGAGTGTTTTCCTCTGCCACCGTTGTCCAAGGTCATAGTTCTCTCAGTGCCTTCCTTCCAGAAATGTGAACGGTTATCGCAATAGCATGAAACAAAACCACTTCTGTCATTCTTTTTTTTTTTAAATTCTGGGCAAGTGGGATTACCAGGGTCGCGTTCCATATTTTCATTTTATCCTAGTGAACTGATGGTAAACTGACTGTATATTTTTCCCCCTGCACTTTTTTTTAAATTAAAAATACTTTTTTTAATTGTGGAAAAAGTGACATAGCCTAAAACATACTATTTTAATATGGTGGGAGATGCTTGGGGCTGATGAACACTACATTGATTTTGTATTTCCACCACATTTTCTGATATTTGTACTATAAGGGGGCGCTAGTGGTAAAGAACCCTCCTGCCAATGGAGGAGACATAAGAGACTCCGGTTCTGTCCCTAGGGCAGGAAGATTCCCTGGAGGAGAACATAGCAACTCACTTCAGAATTGTTCCCTGGAGGACCCCATGGATAAAGGAACCTGGCAAGCTCTAATCCCTAAGGGTCACAAAGAGTCAGACACAACTGAAGCAACTTAGTGTGTGCGCGCGCACACACACACACGTACTGTTTAGCGGCAATAAGTACATACAGATTGTTGTGCAGCTCTCACCATCATCACCTTTTTGGGATTATTGTATATTTTCCTTCAGTTTATTTCACTCCCTTGAGAAGTCTCACTGCCCTCTTCTAGTTCCCTCCCTTTCTTTCTTTCTTTTTTTTGGCTGTCTTTAGGGTACCCATAGGGGCTTCCCTGGTAGCTTAGATGGTAAAGAATCTGCCTGCAGTGCAGGAGACCTGGTTCAATTCTTGGGTCGGGAAGATCCTCTCAAGGAGGGAATGGCAACCCATTCCAGTATTTTTGCCTGGAGAATCCCATGGACAGAGGAGCCTAGTGGGCTACAGCCCATGGGGTCACAAAGAGTCAGACACGACTAAGAGACTAACACACATGGGGTACAAATGTGGAGAAGGAAATGGCAACCCACTCCAGTATTCTTGCCTGGTGAATCCCATGAATAGAGGAGCCTGGTGGGCTACAGTCCATAGGGTTGCAAAGAGTCGGACACAACTGAAGCGACCGAGCGCACACAGGGTACAAATGAAAGGGGTACAGAGCTCAAAACTTGGGATGTAAGTCAGTGGGGTTGCTCCTTTGAAGGCAAAGTTTGTTAACTTTAGTTACTACAGAGTTTAGCTGGGAGATGCTTGGGGTTGATGATTGCCACATTGATTTCGTATTTCCGCCACATTTTCTGAGCATATTCTTCCTGAGCTTGGAGTTCATCCATCTTTGCAGGGAGATATGGATTGTTGAATGCTGCGCTGACCTCTTAACCAAGAGGTGAAATGAAGAGCAAAGGGTGGAGGAGGTTGGCTGGGTCATATTCCTGCACAAAAGACTGTAGCATTATTGAAGTCACCAAACTCACGCTGTTTGTTCTCCCTGGGGTTTCTCCTCTGAATAGATCCTGGGAGAACCTGTGGCATCATTAGTTAGGATTTCTTTAGGCATCCACTGTTGCAATGGGCTGAGCTGGGCATGGGGAAGGATTGTGAGCTGGAGGAAGGCTTTATGGTGTGGTGCCAACATCATTTGCTATTCTGCCCAAGGAGTGAATCTTGGTTTACATGTTGTGGAGTGAATTGGCCTTCGCCATGGGGTTATTTTCCAAGACGGCAGATTGATTAACTAGCTGCCCTTGACCTGGCGTGTCTGCTGTGACCCCAGGGCTGAGTAATAGCGCCGGAGCTGCTGTTTGTTTTACTTGGTGTTTTTATGAGAACGGAGAACAAGAGGGCCCATAGTCTTCCTAAGTGTTTTGCAGCACTGCTTCCCTCGTTTATTTTGATTCCTTTGCTTGAACACAAAGTGTTAGCGTACCATTCATGGGTGAAACTTGAGGGTGAGAGGTCATCACTTTTGGAAAGCTGTATGTTTTTAATGATTCTGGATGGAAGAACTTGATGTAATGGTTCTGGATGTAAGATCTTGAGCTAGATCATAGCGCCTCATGCGGTACCTTGGACTTGTGTAGTGTTTGACAATTCGGGTTTTCATAAATTACAAGACTTTGGTGGGCAAGAATAACCATGGCCGAAGTGGTTTGTACAAAGCCTTAGTGGTATAAGGGCCTGGTAAGCGAAGGTGGTGCCTAGTGGTAAAGAATCCGCCTGCCAGTGCAGGAGACGTATGAGAGGCGGGTCCGACCCCTGGGTTGGGAAGATCTGGAGGAGGGCATGGCAGCACACTCCAATGTTCTTGCCTGGAGAATTCCATGGATAGAGGAGCCTGGTGGGCTACAGTCCATAGTGTTGAACAGAATTGGGCACAACTGAAGCGACTTAGCACGCATGCAAATACTTCTTTGATTATTCAAATACAAATTGCTTGTTAGAGTATGAATACCAAATGCCGATTTATTGAGTATCTATAACGTGGTAGTGGTGGTGGTTTAGTCGCCAAGTTGTGTGCAAATCTTGCGATCCTGTGGACTGTAGCCTGCCAGGCTCCTCTGCCAATGGGATTCTTCAGGCAAGGATACTGGAGTGGGTTGCCATTTCCTTCTCCAGGGGATCTTCCCAACCCAGGAATCGAACCCGGGTGTCTTGCTTTGCAGGAAGATTCTTTACTGACTGAGCTAGGAGAGAAGCCTGTCTACAACATATGAGGTACTTTTCCTAAGTTATCGCAGTGAGGTTTCCGAGGAGGATCTCCTAACTTCTAGAGGAATATGAAAGGGGAGCACAAAACCCACCTGTTTTCCTGTGTCTGCTCTTGTAGGTAGAACCACAGAGGCCTGAGCCCCACCCCTCTAGACCCGACCACCAGGAGCAGGAGGGCTGGTCCCATGGGGTGTGATGGCTCTGGGTCCCAGCCTCTCACCTAGGACTTGAGCTGCCCCTGCGGATGGCACGTTTGGAGATCTTGAGAGGCCTCTCCTGTTTGGGATGGGGTAAGTGGAGTGTTTGCAGAAGGCTGGGACGTGAGGAGGCAAGCCTTTAAAGTCCTTCTTGGCTTACGATCCATCAAAATCCTCCTATTCAGGACAATAGGAGGTTCATTATCTGTGACTGTTTTGATGAGAAGTGGGGTTCTGATTCTACCTGCTCAGAAACTGAGACTTTGGAACGGATTTCCTGGGAACTTTCTGATGCTTGAAAGTGAAAGGGTTAATCGCTTGGTCGTGTCCTACTCTTTGCGACTCAAGGACCTGCCAGGCTCCTCTGTCCATGGGATTCTTCAGGCAAGAATACTGGAGGGGTTTGCCATTCCCTTCTCCAGGGGATCTTCCTGACCCCGGGACTGAACCTGGGTCTCCGGTATAGTCAGATTGTTTGCTGTCTGGGCCACTTAGGGGGCCTTTCTTCTTGGGTCGTCCACGTGTACAGGCCAGTCTTTCAGGCTTGATGAGGAGGTAGTGGGGGTGCACCCCAAGTCAGGGCCACTGTGACCCGGGTGGGTCTGCCCTTTGGGAACCTCCATACATATGCACTGATTCCTTCTACCTTGAGTCGTGAGGAAGAAGGTTCCCATTGATTTTCAGATTATATCATCTTAGAGACTTGCCGCGATAACCTTCCTACCTTTGTTTTCCTGACTTTCCCTTTGCCTGCCCTCTGACACCAGAAAAGGGGAAGAAAGAATCGATTTGGAGAGCAGCGGGGAAAGCTTGGTAGCAGATGGGGTTTTTCTGGGGCTGTTGTACGTGAGATCATGTTCCTTGGAACAGAGAGGTTGAGTCTTCGCCTGAACTGGGAAGTAGGTTTGGTTGCAGTGGGGTATTTCATGTGGCCTTCACTCCTGTGCCCAGATGGGGTCCCATCATCGCTTGAGAGGCAAGGGGCTTCCTGCCGGAAGGATCCAGGGGGGAGAAGTGTCTGGTTTATAGGCACTTGGAGAAAAGAGATCTACGGAACAGACACCTTTTCTACCTCCCATCTGTGGCCTGAGACTCTTCTAGGAAGTCTAGCGAAAGGGGACTCGTGGCTCTCAAGTTCCTCTGCCACGTGGGGACAGTGTCGTCTGCCTGAGCAACATCTCCCACTTAACGTCATTGGGCGAGGATGATTTAGACCAAAAGGGGCTTTCTAACTATACACATATAGTTATTCTTTCCACACTTGGCCTTCCTCCAGGGACTTCCCTGGCAGTCCAGGGGTTAAGACTCCATGCTTCCATGGCAGGGGGCTTGGGTTCGATCCTGGGTTGGGGAACTAAGATCCCACATGGCATGGCATGGCCAACAACAACAAACAAATGAACATAAGAAACAACAAGCAAACGAGCTTGCTTTCCTCCTGTGAATGTAGCCACTCAGGCCTTGTTAGTAGGTGACATAATGCTGTACTATTTAACAGTGATCAGATTCGAGTCCTATGCCAGTTGATGCAGGATCTGAACAAAATAAGGGACTGCCGACTTGAGGGAGAGGCTGAATCACCGATGCTTCCTGAGGCATGAGCCCTGTGATTAAAAAAAAAATTTTGTTTTTTTGCTGTAATAAGAACACAGCACGCAATCTACCCTCTGATCAGATTTTTAAGTGTACAGTATAGTATTAGGTATACCGCAGTAGGCGCGGTACTATACAGTGAGTCTCTAGAACTTGCTCATCCGGCATACCTGAAATTTAATACCCATTGATGTGCACCTCCTTATCTCCCCTCCCTCCAGCCTCTGGCAATCCCCATTCTGGCCTTTGCTTTCAGGATGAGTTTCACTATTTTAGGTCACCTCATGTAAGTGGAAGCATGCAACATTTGTCTTTTGGGGACTAGCTTATTTCACATAGCACAGTGTTCTTAGAGTTCATCCATGCAGTTGCATATGAGGATTTCCTTCTTTTTTAAGGCTGAATAGTGTTCATGTGTGTGTGTGTGCGTGTGTACTGCCTTTCCTCTGCCTTCCTCCATTGTTGTACCTTTGGGTGGCTCCCCCATCTTGGCTACTGTGAATAATGCTGCTGTAAACATGGGAAGGCTAATGGCTCTTTGAGATCCTGCTTTCATTTATTTTGGGTAAACACCCAGATGTGCTATTGCTGGATCCTCTGGTGGTTCTGTTTCTTTCTTCTCTAATGGCTACACGCTTTTGCCTCCTGATCCCTGCAGTTTATTTCCTACCAGCATCTCAGGCTGTCCTCTGCAGGTCTTGCTCTGACCTGTTCTTCCTGTCCTACCTGTTCTCCTGGCCACACCTGAATCCAGACTGGCAGCCTTAGCACAGGCAGCCTACAGACCTCTTGCTCTCTTTTGAATCCCATTGCATTGTCATAATTGGGTTGTTGGCTTTGTATTTTATAATATAAACAACAATAATAAAACAACATTTAACCCCCTCTAGCACACTCCATCTGTGCTCTGTCCCGTCTTTTTGGATCCACGTTGTCTTTTGTGCACATCAGCTTCCCTCCATGAGCTTTCACCCCATAAGCCAGCATTCTCTTCTCTTTGTTGTGAGCCAGCCTCGAGGCTTGATGCCCCTTTGACCTTGGAGTCCTTGTCCCTTGAGGCCATCCTTAGCCAGAGCTGAGTATGGGTATATCAGAGGAAGGCATGGGTATTTCAGGCAGACTCTTGAGGTTTTCGCTGTCCTGTCTCCAGAGAGCTCTGGTGGCCTCTTTCTCCCACCCCCCAAATGGTTTTCTGTGAAAATGCCTCTACTAAGTAACTTAAGCATGAGTTGTCATCTCTGGGTTAAGGAATTTGTTCCAAGCAACAGTGTTAGGAAATGGAAGGATGAGGATTTGAACCGCAGGTGCCTGATTCCCCGAAGGCTCCTGTGTGTCTCTCCAAGGTAGGGCTGGTCGTCCTCTTCTGTATATTTGCCTCATCGTGGGTTGTAGTGACTGCCACAGGCTGTTGTGTAAATCCTTGCTTGATGAATGGCTAATCGGCCCAGCTGACCTCTTCACTGTTCCCCAAACAGCCTTACCGAGTCCTGTCTCCAGGCGAGTGTCTGTTCCATCTCCCCCTCCGGTGACCTCCCCCCAGCTGTCTTTCAGAATCGATGTCAGCCCACCCCTCCCTTGCTGCCTTTCCAGTCTCTTCCACCCCTGAGTCATGTTTTTCCCCCTCAGAGCCCTGTATTACGAGTCAGATGTTGCCTTTTTTTTTTTACCTTTTTTTCTTCTCAACTCAACTGTAAATCCTTGAGTGTTGCGATGGTGCCTGGAACCACAGAGTAAGCGTTTGGTGATCTGATTCTTCGGGGATGCGTCATAACCTGGCCCAAGCTGTCCAAAGAAACGCCATGGTTGTTTCCCAGTTCTATGAATGAAGGGGAGTCGAGGTTAAGGAACAGACTTGAAAAAATTAAGATAAGTGAGGGGCAAATCTGAACGTTGTCAGCCCACTTTTGGGTGAGCTCGTGTTGCGTTTTCACGCTGCAGCTGTTCAAGCTGAATCAGAGGGTGGATGGATCATCTCTTGGCTTCAAGCACGGTGGTTAGCCGTCTTCCCCCCCTGGGGGAATGGAAGCAGATTTATGTGATGAATAATGTGGTCTCTCTCCCAGTTCTTGGGATGTGGTTTGACAGACTTCATGAAAATGGTAGGTGAAAGCATGTCAAGTGCTTTCTCCCCCCATTTGAAAGATAATAATGACGTGCTTCAGCAGAGTTTGTGTGTTGAGTTTGAGCTGGTGGTCAGCCCCACTGTTCACGGTGACCTCTCCTCTTTGGCAAAGAGATTCAGACATGCTTTGCCTCCTGGGTGTGTCCCACCTCAAGGTCCCGGAGAGAGGACGGGGCTGGAACTGAACATCCTGCAGAGAAGATGCTACATCGGCCATGTGCAGTGTGCCTGGCCTTCTGCTCTGGGCTCTCAACAGAGTCTGTGATCGAACCTCAGCACCTCCTTGGACTTGGCATCCTGACCAAGTCCAGCTGGTGGCACCTGTGTGACTTCACCAAACTCACCCTGACATGATGACCCTGGACTTGAACTGGGCTTTATCTGGCTTTTACATCCATGGCCGCTCCTGTGCGTCTTGACCTGCCATTCTAGATAAAAGCAGAGGTGTTCACGTGAGGATTCTAGAATTCTGAAACTCCAGGGTTCGTGTCTGATCTCTGCCTTTCTGCCTTAGCCAATTCCCCTTGGCGCTTCACCGTTCACGAGTCTGGTAACGTCAGCATGGCGTGAAATACCATACTGAAGTGGAACTTTTTGGCAGGATGCGTAATATTTGAAAAATATCACAAAATTACTGCAAAATTAGGGAGCCGATGTTATTTTTAGCTGCCTGCCCACAGGTGAGACGTATCGACCTTGTTTCTTGCATACTATTGGGAAAGAAAGTCAAACAGTTGCAGCCTGATTCATGTTGATGTATGACAGAAACCAGCACAATATTATAAAGCAGTTATCTGCCAATAAAAAAAAAAAGTAACCATTAAAAAGGTGGTTGCAGCCATCTTTTTTAAGAAGAAGGAGCCTTTGTAGCCAGAAGGAGGGCTTTCTCACCACTGTCCTGTTCGGTAGCTTATATGGCCTGGGGTGTTGCTGCCTTGGGTTTGTAGTAGCTGGAAGTCCTGGATTCTTTGGTCATCCTGTCCCTCTCCTGCCCACACTGCATAAACATTGGCATGGCAGGGACAGATGGCCACTCCGGGTGCTCCTTTGATGTCACATTTGGTTGCCTGGGTGGGGGGTCCGGGTGGTTGCCACTAGTCTCCGTGGGAGGAGAGGCGAGCTGGGAAATACCCACTTGACAGTGGGTAAACAAAAGCTTAACTCCGGAAGCGCTGGGTGCCCTGATACATATGCGGGGTGGGCCGCAACCAAGTCAGGTTTACCTAAGTGTGTTTAGTTTGGGAAGAAACCAGTGAAGCACAGGGTTTTCCCTCTGCTCCTGATTGATGTGCAGCAGAGTTCCGTTTTATTGTGAGAATGGGAATGGAGTGGGGTGGGAATGGGGTGCTGAAGGGAGAGGGAGGATTGCAGCTAATTACTTTCAGAGCTAGAAAAAAAGTTCATTCCAGAGATCTGGGTTATCTTTTGCTAGAGGTGCAGGTGAAAGTCTCTGAAATCCTAGGGGAGTCCAGATAGAGCAGTTGGGGTCCTGTTATCCTGGAGACCCTTTGCTGGTCAAGCAGCTTCAATCTGTGTGATGAGGACTTTGATGGAAATGGGAAGTGTGGTAACAAAGATCCCCCTAGACAGGGAGGGCATGAGGCTGCAGAATCATGCCTGGAAAAAAAATCAAGGGTTGATAGATCTTCGTGGTTTTAGTTTTGGAAGGAACAGTGGAGGTAATTACAGTTGCCTGCATGCAAACCAAGCATGGGGTTCAATCCGAGTGGAAGAGTCGACAGCCACAAGGGATGATTGAAAGCTTTTCCTGTTCCAGCCTCTGGGTTATAACTGTTGTTATTTATTTTTCTAATGCATTTACACAATTCCCAACTTCCCTGGTGGCTCAGAGGGTAAAAGAATCTGTCTGTCATGCAGGAGACCTGGGTTCGATCCCTGGGTTGGGAGGATCCCTTGGAGAAGGAAATGGCAACCTACTCATCTCATGGACAGAGGAGCCTGGTGGGCTGCCGTCCATAGGATCACAAGGAGGTGGGCACAACTGAAGTGACTTGGCACACATGCACATTAAGTATTTACTCTCTGCCTGGCAGTTTTATTTTTGGCCATGCCACGTTGCATCCGGGATCTTAATTCCCCACCCAGGGATGAAACCAGTGTCCCCTGCATTCGGAGTGTGGAGTCATAACTTGTGGACCACCAGGGATATCACGTGCCTGGCTCAGTTTTAAAAGCTTAACATGGACTAATGCATTTAATCTTCCCAATAACCCAGTGAACTGCTTTCATCCCAGCTTTGTGCGTCTGTTAGTCGCTCAGTTATGTCTAACTCTTTTGTGTCACACATGGACTGTGGCCCGCCAGCCTCCTCTGTCCATGGAATTCTCCAGGCAAGAATGTTGGGGTGGATTGCCATTTCCTTCTTCAGGGGATCTTCCTGACCCAGGGATTGAACCTGGGTCTCCTGCATTGCAGGCACATTCTTTACCATCTGAGCTACTAGGGAAACCCAGCTTTACAGGTGAGGAAAATGAGGCAGAGAAGGGACACAGCTTTGCACATCTAGTCCAGGTGGACACGCGGGCAGTCTGCGTGCCCAACTCCCCCAAGCTTCTGTGGTTCTTCCCAGTTTTGATTTTCCTGTGTTTCTGGAACAGTCAGTACATCTTCAGTATTTCTAAGAAATACTCTTAGAAACTAAGTATGGTCACTTAGTTTCTGCTCCACTCTTTTCAGTATTTAGAGGAATCTAGTTTTGTGTGAATGCCTCATGGGCCATTTAGTCATGAACAGATCTACCCTACTGATGTTTTAGGTCCTTTGGAGGGTGACTTTAATTATTGTATAAATAGCTTGACTATGAGTGTGGGAGTTTTGTTACTCAGCTTCTTGGTCGTGGTTCGAAGGTTTTCTCTGGGTAGTTCCAGTGTCTGTATTGACATTGTTAAAAATGATTTCATGCTAGGGTCTAGCGACTTTTCTCTTTGGGTCTTTCAAAATGAATGGTTGTTTTTTAAATTTTTTTTAAAAAATTAGGTGAAGGAGGTAAATAAGCTCAATCATTTGTATTTAAGCAAAATGATTATCATTATTATTTGCTAGTGTTTATTCAATAAAATATGAAAAGAACACTGTGCTAGAAGTGAAGAGACCCAAGTCGTCTTCACCTGAGTGCTTCCTGTCTCTTGGACATAAGGCAAGCCAGTTGCTTGGGGCTGCACATTATATCCTTGGAGTCCTTGTGATATACAGAAATTTCTCTCTGTATTATTGTTCAGTCACTCAGACATGTCTGACTCTTTGCGACCCCTTGGACTGCAGCACACCAGGCTTCCCTGTCCTTCACCATCTCCCAGAGTTTGCTCAAACTCATGTCCATCGAGTTGGTGATGCCATCCAACCATCTCATCCTCTGTCATCCCCTTCTCCTGCCCTCAGTCTTTTCCAGCATCAGGGTCTGTTCCAGTGAATTGGTTCTTTGCATCAAGTGGCCAAAATATTGGAGCTTCAGCCTCAGCATCAGTCCTTCCAATGAATATTCAGGGTTGATTTCCTTTAGGATGGACTGGTTGGATCTCCTTGCAGTCCAAGGGACTCTCAAGAGTCTTCTCCAATACCACAGTTCAAAAGCATCAATTCTTTGGCACTCAGCCTTCTTTATGGTCCAGCTCTCATATCCATACATGACCACTGGAAAAACCATAGCTTTGACTATACAGACCTATAATAGGGGTATTATGTATCAAGATTCAACTTTTAGCTTCATATTTCTGCATTATTTATTTAGACATTCTTTTTAGACCCAGATGCTACAGCTGGATTTTACAAGTTTCATGCTTAAAGTATTGTGTTATCTTCTGGTTGTGTTTTCTTTTCTTTCTTTTTCTCTCCAGCAGTAGGGGATTTCATATAGGATGAAAATGGAAACTAAAGAAGAGATTGGATCTGGAAATAATTTTCAGCCATTGAGAAATTAACCAAAATGGGAAAACACACCATTTTGTTGCTAGATCAAGGAAACATGGGAGTGCTTGCCTGCTTTTTCCAAGTAATTGGATACATTGTACATGAATTACTTTTTTATTGGGACTTTATGGTTTGAAAGAAAGCAAAAAAAAATGCAGATTGGAATGTTAAATATTTCTGTCTTTTCAAGAACACATCAAGTTGGCATTTAAACTCAAATTGCCAGCCTCCTCTACTTCTATAATATGAAATCAGACTGAAATTCTTCACCTTAGTTCAGGTGACCCCTGTCTGTTTATCCACCTGGCCTTCTCTCTGGTTCTCTTTTTAAGTCACAAGTGGTAGTGGGTGTGAGGGACCAAGAATACTTTGAATGTGGTAAATACAGGATGTGGGGAATTTGTCTGCAAAATGTCAGCCTTGAGTAGACATTTTGTAAACCTCTGCATTTACAAATTTAAGATGGGGGGCCTTCTGAAATGCCTTATAGTTGCATTTGAATTTTTAAAAATTTTAAATTACATTTATGTAAATAATTTTTAAAATATTTATTTATTTGGCTGTGCCAAGTCTTCGTTGTGGCCTGTGGAATCTAGTTCCCTGACCAGGGATTGAGTCTTGGCCTGTTGCACTGGGACTCTAGAGTCTTAGCCACTGGACTACCAGGGAAGCCCTTGCAATTTGAGCTTTTAAACCTGGTGTGACACAGTCCAGGATTTCAGTCCTGAGTAGTATGGTTGTATGTGGTTTTCCATACTAGGAAGACATTTTGATTTTAGAAATTGTTGAGAATGAATTCTGACTTTAGAAATAGTTTCTTCTAGTCTTTCATGTCTTAAAACAGGTTTGGGCTCTTGAATATCATCTTCCCTCATGTTTCCCCTTCAGTGTGCTGTGGCTGGTGGTCCTTTGAGCCCCGAGGGGCCTGTGAGCCTGCATGCATCTGTTTGGAGGAGTGAGCTCCCCTTTTCTAAAGAGATGGGTCTGTCTGACTTGAGATGTCCCCCTTTCTCTCTTTTTTGTTTAATAGTCAGTGCGTAGATTTTGACATGGTTGATTGAATGAATACTCTTCTAATTTCTTTCTGTATCTGTGCCCAGGGATTTTCATGAGTCTTTTTTTTTTTTCTCTTCCATTTTTTGACCACACCACTCAGTGTGTGGGATCTTAGTTCCCTAATCAGGAATCAAACACGTGTTCCCTACGTTGGAAGCATGGAGTTTTAACCACCAGACTGGCAGGGAAGTCCCAAAAGACTTTTATGAGTCTTTGACTTGAAATTTGTCACAGTCTTGGTTGAATGCTTGGTTGAATGTTCAAAATGCATTTTCCAGTCAACAGTTCTCAGCACCTACTATGTGTCTTAGTGATAGGCTCATGGGACTCAGGCATGGATGGGTATGGCGGGTATGGTAGATGCCCCAACAGAACTCAGGGGCTGGTGGTACCAGTTGCAGGAGATGGGCTAAGTGTAATGGAATTGATGACAAAATCCCACAGAGAAGCGTTATTAATAGGAACAAGAGAAAATATTCAAAACCTATATGATGTTTCAGAGTTTATGATCCATTTGAAGTGCATGAAAAAGCCAAGCCATAGTGTTGGAACTGGATTCATGTGTATAAAACTAAAACCAGCCTTCTTTGACAAATTTAGCTTCTCAGAAATATTCTTAGAAAGAGGGACTTCCTTAGAGAGTGTGAAGCCTGTTTCGTCTTCATGAAGCTCATGAAGGTTGTACTTTACATTTCTCTCTTCGTAAGATGCTATTAAAACCATACAAGCATCCACACAAAATCTCTGCACATGCATGTCTGTGGCAGCTTTATTCACAATTGCCAAAACTTGGAAGCCACCAAGATGTCCTTCAGTGGGTGAATGGGTAAATAAACCGTAGAATATCTAGATAATGGGATATTATTCAGGGCTGAAAACTATCTTTTAAGCCATGAAGGACATGGAGGAAACTTAAATGCTTATTACCAAGTGAAAGAAGCTAATCTAAAGAAGTTCCATGCTGTATGATTCCAGCTGTATAACTTGCTGAAAAAGGCAAAACTGTGGAGACAGTAAAAGGATTGTTGGTTGCTAGGAGCCTGGGGAAAGGAGGTACTGATGGATTGGTAAAGCATAGAATTTTAAGGGCAGTGAAACTATTTGGTGTGATCATTTTAATGGTAATTACATGACAGTGTACATTTACCTTAGCTCAGTGGTAAAGAATTTGCCTAACAAGCAGGAGACATGGGTTCCGTTCTTGGTTCTGGAAAATCCCCTGGAGAAAGAAGTGACAATCAGTCCAGTATTCTTGCCTGGGAAATCCCATGGAAAGAGGAGCCTGATGGGCTCCAGTCCACGGGGTCACAAAAGAGTCAGATACGACTTAGTAACTAAATAACAACAACCCACTGTATGGGTGACTTTGTCCTGGCTGGGTCACATGCCAGGAGAGGTCTTAGTTCCTGGACCAGGGATTGAACCTGTGTGCCCACAGTGGATGTGCAGAATCCTAACCACTGGGCAGTCAAGAAATTCCATGCACGGATGACCTTGGAACAAAGATGTTGAGGGGGTGAGGGTGAGATCTTTTGTTAACAAGTGGGGAGTGATCCAGGTAGAGGGCCCAGGCCCCTGGGCAAGCAGGGGCCTGAGCAAGCCCTTTGCAAGAGCCTGCTGGCAAGAGCAAGCAGGGAGACTCCAGGGAGTGAGAATGATCAGGGGAGGAGCTGGTAGGACTTACTGAGATGGGGGGCCTTTGAAAGATAGTGAGTGGGAAACATGATCTAATTGGGGTTTTTTATTTAAAAATATGTGTTATTTATTTGGCTGCACCAGATCTTTGTTGTGGCAAGCAGGCTCTTAGTTGTGACATGTGGGATCTAGTTCCCTGACCAGGCATCAAACCTAGGCCTCCTACACTGGGAGTTGGGAGTCTTAACCACCAGTGGTTGGCCCTGATGGGCGTTTTAAAAGGCTCCTTCTGCCTGCAGTGTTGAGGGTGAGTCAGGAGCCTTATTTTCACCCTTGGGGCCAATAATCCTTATGTCTGAACAGTGATTAGATCCACTGGTGCTGTTGGGTCTCTCTAGGTGCAGATATCTTTCTTTATAGTCGATGAGAAAAAGGATTTTCATCGTGCCAGGATAGTTAGTTGATGAGTTCCATAATGAGTTCGAGAGTGCCCAAGAAGTGTTTGAGGATCATTTAGGGTTCTCTGCTGTCTGATGTTTCATTTACCTTCAATACAGAAAATTCCTCCTCCCTGCTTTAGCTCTTGTTTTGCTCTGAGAGCCCCTTTCTTGCCTGTAATCAGGTTCGACTCTCCTTTGCAGTTCACACACTCCTTTCTGATTCGGTCCGATCATGTTTTGGGTCTTAAAAAGGTGAACCACTTGTCATATGTGTTACCTTCCTCTTCATGGCCCAAAACATGTTGGAGGATCTCTCTCAAAAATCCCACCCTCAGTTTTTGGATATTGGACCCTTGTTAGTCCGTTTCAAGTGGCATGTGGTGAACTTGTCCACAGATGTTGGTTTACTCATGTGCTTTGAACAGAATGATAATAACGTTCTCGCATCTGGTCCCTTTTTCATTCAGGGACCTTAAAACCCCACGTGCACATCAGTTAAACCTCCCGTCACTGGAAGGTAGGGAAGGGGCGGAGGGAATGGCTTTAGTCATCTCTGCAGAGAACTTAGAGGGACAGCCTCTGGGCCTGACACAATCAAAGGCATTTCGCATTTCATGAATGCCTTTCCACCTGCATCTTAAATCCTTGGCAGGTGTTACCTGGTGGGCAGTGTATTGTCATGCAGTTCTCCAGGGAGGGGGCTATGGGGAACGTGCCCTAACTTTTCAGTACTATCATTTCAGAGGACGTTTATCCTAGTTCATGTGTCCTTACGGCTTCTTACGGATTGTCTGGGATCTCATAGTGTGGACTGAAGCATGGTGCAGTTGACTGATAAGGTTGTCTGCTTTTCTTTGCACCTTTTTGGTTTGGTATTCTAATAGATACAGAGTTTCTTTATCAATGGCTTCCCTGATAGCTCAGTTGGTAAAGAATCGGCTTGTGATGCACGTTTGATCCCAGGGTTGGGAAGATCTGCTGGAGAAGGAATAGGCTACCCATTCCAGTATTCTAGGGCTTCCCTTGTGGCTCAGCTGGTAAAGAATCCACCTGCAGTGCGGGAGACCTGGGTTCGATCCCTTGTTTGGGAAGATCCCCTGGAGAAGGGAAAGGCTCCCCACTCCGGTATTCTGGCTTGGAGAATTCCATGGAATGTATAGTCCATGGGGTTGCAGAGAATTAGACACGACTGAGTGACTTTTACTTCACTTCACTTCCTTTTTCAATGTCAGCTGCCTTCCAAGTGGGTAATGGGTAATTCTCATTTAGGAGCCTGGGACATTTCCCTTCACCTTTACCTTCTTCCTTTGGAAAGTTTCCCAAGTGAATTGGGTCAGCAGAAAGGCAGTAGAGAGCTGTGTCTTTCTCCAGAAAAAGCTGCTTCAGTTCATTCCTGATAAATGAGGACATGGGTTTCAAAGATGGAATAGAACAAAAAAAACCCAATGGGAGAATGTTATGGTCATGTCATCAATGGGTGGGGAATTTAGCTGCTAACCTGCGGGAGGGAAGTGAAGGTCTGGCTCTTGCCAAGATCAGGGTGTTCATAGGCACGGCCAGAGAGGGGGTCATTGCATGAAGGGACCCTGCATGGCAGGTGGAGAAGGCAAGCCTTGGCAGCAGACGAGAGTGCTATGGGATGCACAGTGAGATGGCAGAGAGATGGGCATTATTTTATTTTTTTATTTTAAAAAATTGAAGTATAATTGGTTAACGATGTTGTATTAATTTCTGCTGTCATATATATGTGTGTGTGTGTGTGTGTGTGTATGATGTATACATATATGCATTCTTTTTTAAAAAATAATCTTTTCCATGATGGTTTTTCACAGAATGCTGAATGCAGTTCTCTGTGCTGTACAGTAGGACCTTGTTGTCCATCCACTCTATATATAAACACTTACATCTGCTAACTTCAACCTCCCTCCCCAGCCTCCTCCCCTTGGCAACCACCAGGCTGTTCTCTACGTCTGTGATTCTGTGTCTGTTTCGTAGATTGGTTCATTTGTGTCATATTTTAGATTCCGTGTGTAAGTGATAATTGTGTGGCATTTGTCTTTCTGAATTATTTCACTTAGTATGATCATCTCTAGTGGCATCCACGTTGCTGCACATGGCATTATTTTGTTCTTTTTATGGCTGAGCGGTATTCCGTTGTGTACATGTACACATCTTTTTAAATCCATTCATCTGTCTGTGGACTTCTAGGTTGTTTCCATATCTTGGCTTTTTATAAATAGTGCTGCTGTGAGCACAGGGGTGCATGTGTCTCTTTGGGTTAGGGTTTTGTCTGGATATATTGGTCCTTTTTATTTTAAAAAGAGACTTTATCTCTATTTTTAAAGATTCCCAAATGCCAGTATGCTGCTGCTGCTGCTAAGTCGCTTCAGTCGTGTCTGACTCTGTGCAACCCCATATATGGCAGCCCACCAGGCTCCTCTGTCCCTGGGATTCTCCAGGCAAGAATACTGGAATGGGTTGCCATTTCCTTCTCCAAAATGTCAATATAAAGTATATGTTATTGATTTTATAATGTCATGTTGACTTATTGGGCTTCCCTGATGGCTCAGATGGTTAAAATCTGCCTGCAATACAGGAGACCTGGGTTCAACCCCTGGGTCAGGGATGACCCCCTGGAAAAGGGAATGGCTAGCCATTCCAGTATTCTTGCCTTATTTAGAATTGCATGTGGAAATAAACAATATAATGGAAAAATATTGAGAAGTATGGGTTCTTTGAATTTCCCTTCCATGTGATACCTCCAACCCACTGATTCCTGGTTTCTTTCCATTTTTATGACCAAAAGGGTAGAAAGATCCATATTTCCATAGGTAAGAGATAAACATTTGTATTATTGTAAATGAAGGTCCTTTGAAGTAAATTCCAAAAGTACGCCCTCTAAAAAAACATGTGTTTCCATGATTGTCTTTGAGTCCTTTTGAGCTATCAAAAATGCTTGTGTTCTTACTTTAATTGTTGTTGGTGTAGTCTTTGTTTACTTTGGTGGAACAGAAATGGAAAGATCATCCATTTTTTTTTTTTTTTTTTGGTTTTGCCATACAATGGCATGATATCGCCGTGGGTGTACATATGCTCCCCCTCCAGAACCCCCCTCCCTCCTCCCTCCCCCCCGGGAAATCTCGATGCACCAGCCCCGAGCATCAATCCTGGGCTGGCGATTGATTACACATATGATACTTAACATGTTTCCATGCCATTCTCCCAAATCTTCCCACCCCTGCCCTCATCCACAGAGTCCACGAGTCTGGTCTATACGTCTGTGTTCCTTTTGCTGTCTCGCATGCTGGGTTCTCGTTACCATCTTTCTAAATTCCGTATATATGCGTTAGTATACTATATTGTTGTTTTTCCTTCTGGCTTACTTCACTCTGGATAATAGGCTCCAGTTCTGTCCACCTGAGTAGAACTGATTCAAATGAATTTTTTTTTAATGCTGAGTAATATTCCATTGTGTATATGTACCACAGCTTTCTTATCCATTCGTCAGTTGATGGGCATCTAGGTTGCTTCCATGTCCTGGCTATTGTAAACAATGCAGCGATGAACATTGGGGTACACGTGGCTCTTTCAATTCTGGTTTCCTCGGTGTATATGCCCAGCAGTGGGATTGCTGGGTCATATGGCAGGTCTATTTGCAGTTTTTTAAGGAATCTCCACACTGTTTTCCATAGTGGCTGTACTAGTTTGCATTCCCACCAACAGTGTAAGAGAGTTCCCTTTTCTCCATGCTTGTAGACTTTTGGATGGCAGCCATTCTGACTGGTGTAAAGTGATACCTCATTGTGGTTTTGATTTGCATTTCTCTGATAACGAGTGATGTTGAGCATCTTTTCGTGTGTTTGTTAGCCATTTTTATGTCTTCTTTGGAGAAATATCTGTTGATTTCTTTGGCCCACTTTTTGATTGGGTCGTTTATTTTTCTAGAATGGAGCTGCAGGAGTTGTTTGTATATTTTTGAGATTAATTGTTTGTCCGTTGCTTCATTGGCTATTATTTTCTCCCATTCTGAAGGCTGTCTTTTCACCTTGCTTATAGTTTCCTTTGTTGTGTAGAAGCTTTTAATTTTAATTAGGTCCTATTTGTTTATTCGTGCTTTTATTTCCAATATTCTGGGAGGTGGGTCATGTAGGATCCCACTTTGGTTTATGTCAGAGAGTGTTTTGCCTATGTTATCCTCTAGGAGTTTTATAGTTTCTGGTCTTATGCTTAGATCTTTGATCCATTTTGAGTTTATTTTTGTGTATGGTGTTAGAAAGTGTTCTAGTTTCATTCTTTTACAAGTGGCTGTCCAGTTTTCCCAGCACCACTTGTTAAAGATGCTGTCTTTTCTCCATTGTATATTCTTGCCTCCTTTGTCAAAGATAAGGTGTCCATAGATGTGTGGATTTATCTCTGGGCTTTCTATTTTGTTCCATTGATCTATATTTCTGTCTTTGTGCCAGTACCATACTGTCTTAATGACTGTGGATTTGTAGTATAGCCTAAAGTCAGGTAGGTTGATTCCGCCAGTTCCATTCTTCTTTCTCAAGATTGCTTTGGCTATACGAGGTTTTTTGTATTTCCATACAAATTGTGAAATTATTTGTTCTAATTCTCTGAAAAAGACCTCTGGTAGCTTGATAGGAATTGCATTGAATCTATAGATTGCTTTGGGTAGTATACTCATTTTCACTATATTGATTCTTCCAATCCACGAACACGGCACATTTCTCCATCTGTTTGTGTCCTCTTTGATTTCTTTCATCAGTGTTTTATAGTTTTCTATATACAAGTCTTTTGATTCTTTAGGTAGAAATACTCCTAAGTATTTTATTCTTTTTGTTTCGATGGTGAATGGAATTGTTTCCTTAAGATCATCCATTCTTAATAGGGAGTTTGGGGATTTCCTTTTGCTGTGGGAGCCCTAGTTGGTGTCGACATTACTGGAATGTTTTTTAAATGCATACGTAATTTCAGCAGAGAAATGATTTATAAATCCGTTTGATTGTTTAGAAGCCAAAATAAGCAAAAATCTTTGCCTTCAGTCCTAACGTCACACTTTCAAGATAGATAGTTAATATCTTTGCTCACGGCTATGCCAAGGGCCCTGTAGGTGTAATCCTAGAATTCTGAGGTAGCTGTCTGAAAGAGAGAAAAGAAGGCTACAATGAGAATAAGAATCATAGTTCTACCATTTACTAGCTTGTGACCTTGGATAAGTCACTTAAAATCTCTGTGCTTTGGATTGCTTCATTTATAAATTGGGGATAAGTACTTTCCTTCTAGAACTGTTAAGAGGATTAATAGGCTTCTCTCACAGCTCAGTCAGTAAAGAATCTGCTTGCAGTGCAGGAGACTTGGGTTTGATTCCTGGGTTGGAAAGATTCCTCTGGAGAAGGAAATGGCAGCCCACTCCAGTATTCTTGCCTGGGCAATCCCTTCGACAGAGGACCTTAGCAGGCTACAGTCTATGGCATCACAAGAGTCAGACATGACTTAGCAACTAAACCACCATATTTCTCCAGTGTCTGAGTTATGGTTGTGCTCAGACACTCAGTCATGTCCAACTCTTTGCCCGCTATGGACTATAGAGTCCACCAGGTTCCTCTGTCTGTGGGATTTCCCAGGCAGGAATACTGGAGTAGGTTGCCATTTTCTCCTCCAGCGAATCTTTCGAGTGATCGAATCCACATCTCCCATGTCTCCTGCATTGGCAGGTGGATTCTTTACCATTAGCACCCTCTGGCGAACCCCTGAGTTTTGGTTGTGCTTAGTCGCTCAGTCGTGTCCGACTCTTCTGCAGACTGTAGCCTGCCTCGCTCCTTTGTCCATGGGAATTCTCCAGGCAAGAATACATCCCTCATTCAGGGGATCTTCCTGACCCAGGGATCGAACCCATGGTCTCCCGCATTGCAGGCAGATTCTTTACTGCCTGAGTTATGGTTGTTGGTGGTGGTTTAGTCGCTAAGTCGTGTCCGACTTTTGTGACCTCATGGACTGTAGCCTGCCAGGCTTCTCTTTCCATGAGATTCTCTAGGCAAGAATCCTGGAATGGGTTGCCATTTCCCTTCTCCAGGGGATCTTCCCAACCCAGGGATCGAACCCCAGTCTCCTGCATTGCAGGCAGATTCTTTACTGACTGAGCCACAAGGGAAGCGCAGAGTTATGACTGGTCTCTCCAAGTTATCAGCTTTATTGTTGTCATCATTTCTCTGCTTTTAGGCTGGAACCAAATGAGTAATGTTGAGGTTTTAAAAAGATTTCTGTTTTTCTCTCCTATAAACCTGTGTCAGATTTAACCATTTCTAAGCCAGTTCCCTCAGATTCCTGCCTGTGGAGCTTCTTTAACTGCAGTAGGTGGATATCCTGAGGGGTGAAGTTTCTATGGAGTCACTGTTTTCCACCTCCTCTCATGATGTGTCTGTAGTACCACCTTTCATGTCTTCTTTACGACTAGTGTCTCTTAGTTTTGGGTGTGAGGGTCAGAAGTGCACCTAGTAATCCAGCGTGAACTTTACTAGGGAACCCACGTTTCCTAAAGAGGAATTTGGCTAGGTGCTTCCTGGCTGAGGGGGTCATCTGGGGGGACAGATGAGTCACCCTTTGCTCTTACTATCAGTGCCTGCTCACCACCCTCGTGGAAATAGGAGTAGTGGCGTATGTGTTATATGTAAGCAACCTAAAAATTTCATTTGGTTTGGGATGTGGCATCGAACCCCGACAAGTTCAGCTGATGGCTCAGTAGTAGAACCGAGTAGGGCGTGGATGTTGTAGGTCGAGATGCATCAGACGTAGCTCCTGTTTCAGTGTGGCAGAGGAGACGGGTCAGTCATTGCATGTGGACAATGAGGAAAGCAGTGACAGCCTAGGAGTACATCTAGGAGGGGGCAGAGTGTGGGTTCAGGAACCACACTGTTTGGGTGAGGAACCAGCTTCATCACAGATGATGGGAGGGACTATGGGCAAATTACTGGGATCTTGGGGCTTCAGTTTCTTCCCCTGTAAGACGAGGAATAATGGTACCCACCTTGCTCAGTTATTGTGAGTAGTCGATGGATTGACATGTGTCAGGATTCAGAGGAGGGCCCAGCCCTGGTACAGTTCCTGCAAATGTGACCTAGGACGGTCTTCCATATCGTGATGTGGTAATTGCTCAGTCGTGTCTGACTCTTTGCGACCCCATGGACTGTAGCCTGCCAGGCTCCTCTGTCTCCAGGCAAGAATACTGGAGTGGTAGCCATTCCATTCTCCAGGGGATCTTCCCCAACCATAGATTAAACCCAGGTCTCCTCCACTGTAGGCAAATTCTTTACTGACCACCAGGGAAGTCCATATCATGATAAGGTAGATGGAATACACAGTGTAAGTGATGGACTCTGGTGGTGGAGGGGAAGAAGGGGCAAGGAAGACTTGAGAAAAGTTGAACTCTGAGCCAGGCTTTTATTCTCTTGTCCTTGCACATTTATTCAGAAAAATAGTAATATATAGACAGTCAAAAAGAGAACAGTCAAAACCTACCCCTTGACCTGCTTTCAGAGGTACCCACGATTAACATGTAGCGTATTTCCTTTGAGACTTCTTTTTCCCTCTTCTGCTGAGTGGATTTTTTGAAGGATGTCAGGGAGGGTTAATGTTTTCCTACACTTAATTCCACCAATTTGGTTGCATCAGTGTGTTATATAAGGAGCAATTTTTACTTGCTTTTAAAATTCTGTCATGAAATATTTAAAAGACACAGAAGAGCACGGCGAATAACATGGAAAGGGCAGTCTCTAGATCGGGCTTGAGTCACGTGGAGAAGACTACAGTGTTGTAGGCCTGCTAAACTTCCTGAGTGGTCCCGAGGTCTGTCCCTGCACTGGGCACTTCAGGCAGATGGTTTCCTGGATGTTAGTCGCTGAGTCTTGTCCCACTCTTTGGGATCCCATGGGCTGTAGCCATCCAGGCTCCTCTGTCCATGGAATTTTCCAGGCAAGTAGACTGGAGTGGGTTGCCGTTCCTTCTCCAGGGATCAAACCTGTGTCTCTTGCATCTCCTGCACGGGCAAGTGAATTCCTCACCAGGCGCGCCTCCTCCTTCTGTATCCCTACAGTAACCATCTGAGGTTAATTCCCACCACCCCTTTGCCTTTGATTGTGTAACTAATGAGCCTCTGAGAGGTTGAAGGATTCACGCACCATAACACGTGGATCAGGGTAGAGCTGTAAGTGTTTTGACCTTGATACCACTGAACCTGGAATGCTGTTTCCTCTTCCCAAGTACCTCAGGAGCCCCTGGGCTCCACCATCCTCGCCTAAAACCACCCTTCTTTCATGTCTTGACTATTTCTTTTTTTTCCTCCAAATTGAACACATGAGGTGAACAAAATTGAGCTGATTTTTTTTTTGTGTGTGTGTGGTAAAATATACATAACAAAAGAGTTACTATTTAAAGTGAAAAATTCAGCGAAGTTAAGTATATTTATGATGTTATATAACCTTTAACTGAAAGTGGGTCAGTTGTGTCTGACTCTTTCCAACCCCATGAACCATACCGTCCATGAAATTCTCCAGGCCAGAATGCTGGAGTGGGTAACCTTTCCCGTCTCCAGGGGATCTTCCCAAGCCACGAATCAAACCCAGGTCTCCCACATTGCAGGTGGATTCTTTCCCAGCTGAGCCACAAGGGAAGCCCAGGAATACTGGAGTGGTAGCCTATCCCTTCTCCAGCGGATCTTCCCAGCCCAGGATTCAAACTGGGGCCTCCTGCATTGCAGGCAGATTCTTTACCAACTGAGCTACCAGGGAAAGCACCACCTTTACCACCATCTTTTCCCAAAGTTTTTTCGTCATCCCAAACAGAAACTCTGTACCCATTAAGCAATAACAGCCCCACCCCCAACTTATATTTTACATTCTGTCTCTATAAATTTGCTTATTCCACATAGGCAGTCCTTCATGTAAGTAAAATATTTATCCTTTTGTAACTGGTATATTTTACTTGGCATAATGTTTTCAAGGTTCATTCCTGTTGTAGCGTACGTCAGAAATTCTTTTTTATTTACTGAATGAAATTTCAGCATATATACATACTGCATACTACATTTTGTTTATCCATTAGCCTGCATTGGACATGTACATTTCCACCTTTTTACTATTGTGAATAGTCTTGCTTTGAGCATTGAATCAAACAACTCAATGACAGCAACAAAAAACTGAATGATAAAAAAAGACAGAGATATTTCTCTGAAGAAGGTTTACATGTGATCAATAAGCACATGAAAAGATACTCAGCATCATTAGTCATCTGGGAAATGTATATCAAAACCACAGTGAGATCACTGCCCACCCACTAGAATAGCTATAACTGGGGAGAGAATAAAGGAAAATAGGATGAGTATATGGAGAAGTCGGAACCATGTGGAAAATTGGAACCTTGTGCATTGCTATTGAGAATACAAAATGGTGCACCTGCTGTGGCAAAATGTTTGATGCTTCCTCAAATTGTTAAGCATAAAATTATCATATGACTCGGCAATTCCCCTCCTAGGCATGTGTCCCAAGAAATTGAAAACTGGGACTCATACAAACACATACTTGTATACCAACTGAGCTACCTTTGAATATGCATTGTTGCTATTGTGTATTAATTAATCTTTCCTAAGGACGATTTGCTTCTGTTGCCATCTGGGCATTTATCATGTAAAAGAGCAGAAATTAGAACTCCAGAAAGAATATCCCACCCACATAATGCAAAGCCATGTTAGTTGAAACCGAAGCCCTAGAGACACAGAAAGTTTGGTTCTACCACATAGGCCATCTTGTAACATCAAGACACAAAGGAAACATTTTGAAGGAGAATCCATGCTGAGTCAGATTTCTTCTGTCTAAAAACATTGTCAAGATAATGATAAAATAATGTCAAGAAGATTCATCTACAGAACCTTTTTCTTCCAGCCGCAGAGCCCCAAAGATTTATTTCCCAAATATTAAATTTTTTTGAATGTTCCATCATGAAATTGATAGGTCTTGCTAATCACAGTTGCGGATAGAAAAATATGCTTAGAACATTTGAGTTTGTGGATATTTATTCCGTATTCCCAGGGTTGAGTCTCTTGACCAGCTCTTAACCTTTGATAATTCATCCTGAACTTAAAGCCTTAGTGGGTGCATCAGAATACTCACACTTGAATACTTGTTGTTCTGGAAATTCACTTTGAATTATACAATCAAATACACTGTCTGTTAAGACCTAGTAACTGTTAACAGCTCAAGTTCTGGTTTAACTCTACTCCACAGCCTTGTCATTTGTTCTGTGACTGGGCATTAACCTAAAGAAACAAACCTTCTCTCTGAAATCCTCTCTCAAACTGGGTTAGTGGTTACATGTTTTGATTTCTCTGCTGGTTGAGAACTGGAATATGTGGTACAGTTGTCTAATCAAGTTGGCACAACTCGTCTGCCTATGCAGACCCAGCTCTGGACACCAGTAGGCATGCTCTCTACTAAAATTAACTGCCACATGATCCAGAGTGGGTCAGACCTTGGGTTCTCCATGGGCCTGGAAGATCCCAAGAGAGAGGGAAGAGACAGACTTGAGTTAGGCCTGCGGGGCTCATTCCCCCAAACCGAGTGAGTGACTCTTCTCCTGCCAGAGCAGTCCAAGCGGTCAGCAAAGCCAGGGGGCTTTCTGTGTTTTACTGTACCCAGATGCATTCCAGGGACGTGGCCCACATGTTCCATCAAGCTGAATGCTATTGTTGTTCCAAAACACATTTCTTTTATCACCTTCGATCTGATAAAAGCGAGCCACTCAGAGTCTTGATTCATTTTCAGCAAGATGGTGAATTCTGCCCCTACCATAGGGTGAATCGAAGGCCATGCTTGTGTCTATTTAATAGGCATTTAGATGTTTACTCCCCATAAAATACTCCCCTTTGTGAAATGTGGACACCCCTTTTCATCGGAGAGCGGCTCCACCTCACAGTTGTCTGAATCAGCGCCAACCTTTTCTAAAAGTATTTTGGCTTTTAAACTAGGAATGAACGATGATAAAGCCAGTGATTTTAAAAGTAGCTAGCTTAACATTCTGTCGGTTGTCTGTTGAACAGGAGATACAGGTAAGTGTGTGTGTTCGTGCATGCAAGCAAGCATGCTCAGTCGTTTCTGATGCTTTGTGACCCTGTGCCAGACTCCTCTGTCCATGGGATTCTCCAGGCAAGAATACTGGCGTGGGTTGACATTTCTTACTCCAGGGGATCTTTCCGACCCAAGGATCGAACTTGTGTCTCCCACAGTATGTAGGTGACAGTCTTTAATTTCGTAGATTTTTAGAATCCTAGTGTCTCAGCACTAGGATATCACCAGGGGGATCAGAGCCCCTCTCCTTTCACCCCCCTCCTAAATTAAA
The DNA here is from genome assembly GCA_007570785.1 of Antilocapra americana. Classification (NCBI taxonomy): domain Eukaryota; kingdom Metazoa; phylum Chordata; class Mammalia; order Artiodactyla; family Antilocapridae; genus Antilocapra; species Antilocapra americana. The sequence goes on along the minus strand of ML664172.1, from coordinate 933,652 downwards.
ATTCAGAATCTTAATATGGTTAATCTTCCTTGGTAGGCACTCAGTCTATGGAATAAATGAATGAAATATATACTCTGCTTGTGTGGCTACTGTGTGTTGTGACATTTCATGGCCATCTTGGTGTGGATGATCTGCTCTGCTGGTACGTACATTTTATTTATTTATGGGAGAAACTATATGTGATTTTATTGACAAGTTTAGTGACCTTCACAGAATAAATGCATTCGTATACAAACTTCTGTGGGTCCCACTCATTTGAAAAGCTGATAAGACAGCCATTGTTGTTCACTTGCTCAGTTGTGTCTGACTTTTTGTGACCCCAGGGACTGCAGCACGCCAGGCTTCCCTGTCCTTCACCAGGCTCACCAGGAGTTTGCTCAAACTCATGTCCATTGAGTTGGTGATGTCATCCAACCATCTTATCCTCTGTCTTCCCCTTCTCCTCCTGCCTTCAGTCTTTCCCAGCATCAGGGTATCTTCCAGTGAGCCAGTTCTTGGCATCAGGTAGTCAAAGTATTGGAGCTTCAGCTTCAGCATCAGTTCTTCCAATGAATATTCAGAACTGATCTCCTTTAGGATAGACTGGTTGGATCTCCTTGCAGCCTAAGGGGCTCTCAAATCTTCTCCAGCACCACAGTTCAAAAACATCAGTTCTTCGGCACTCAGCCTTCTTTATGGTCCAACTCTCACATCCATGCATGACTACTGGAAAAAGCCATAGGACCGCTTTTTATACAAATGCCGATGTGCCTATGCACACAGTTTTGTCGCTAATTCCAGAAGGTAAGTTCTCCAGGGACCCTATGCTGAGCACCTTTGTATTGGGTCAACTCCCAGGGCCTATGGGAAATTGCTAAAGTGAGCAAGACTGTATGACTCCTGCCCTTTACAAGCATGAGTATTTAAAAAATATACGAATAACTCCATGTGGAAACTTGTAATTTCCATCTGGGCAGTGATTTTTAACTGAGGGTTGAGGCCCTTTTGGGATTTATGAAATAATGTTAGTAGTTTGGGGCCAGCATTATCAAACCAATGGAATGGGAAAGAAACCAGGCTCTATGTCCATATACCGAGTTGAAAAGAAAAATATGGGTCCCCGTTTGAGAAAACTGATGTCTCCTCTGCTTGTTTTACTTCATGTTTAGGGCAGTGGGAGCAATTTAAAGAAATGCATGCTTCCTTTTCACGGTCTGTTTTGACTGTGTTGGCCCTTTTTCTTCCTTATTAACAAACGGTCCAAGAGGCCACTGGTTCCACTAGCATTTTAATGTCTTAACAGCCTATCCCAAGTTACCACTTACTCACAGTTGTGAAAGTAAGCTTAAATCGGGCTCTTGAAGGTGTTCGTGACTTTTCTTTATATTTAATTTTCCTCCTTTCCAGATAAGTAAAAATCAGTGTGAGCCCCACCAGGCCACCACTTCTACACTTTTAGACAACATTCCCTAAACTTGGTTTTCTCATCTTTGAAATGATCCTGATAATGATAATTTCCTTCTTCTAGGATTACTGGGAAGATTTTGAGTTTACATAGATAGAATGCATCGCTTAAATCATTCAGTTCAGTTCAGTTCAGTCGCTCATTTGTGTCCAACTCTTTGCCACCTCATGAACCACAACACGCCAGGCCTCCCTGTCCATCACCAACTCCCGGAGTCTACCCAAACCCATGTGCATGGAGTCGGTGACACCATCCAACCATCTCATCCTCTCTCATCCCCTTCTCCTGCCCTCAATCTTTCCCAGCATCAGGATCTTTTCAAATGAGTTAGCTCTTTGCATCAGGTGGCCAAAGTATTGGAGTTTCAGCTTCAACATCAGTCCTTCCAGTGAACACCCAGGACTGATCTGCTTTAGGATGGACTGGTTGGATCTCCTTGCAGTCCAAGGGACTCTCAAGAGTCTTGTTGAATTGTTGGTATACTGTAAAGAAATTGTGTTCTATACTTCCCTTAGAATTTCTTAGAATCAGTCCATTCAGGCTGTGTTTACTAAGCAGAAGAGTGCTCTGGGTGCGGTAATATTCTTGTTTCAGAAGCATCTGTCTAATCATTTTTTTTTTTAAATCTAGTCTATTTAACTCCATTTTTTGGTATAAATTATTTAGCCCCCTCTCATCATAAATGACATTAAGAGAACAATCCTTCTTTCTTTATATTTTGAATCAACATTCTGTTCACTTACAAATGTTGCATATGTTGATTTTTTTTGGAACCCAGATGGAGTCTCCACGAAAACTCAGAATACTATTAAAACTCAATTTCCAGATTCTGTTATAAAGTAAATGTGGTAAAAAGAAAAACATTCACAAGAAGAGCTAAGTGATTTTCCTGGTGTTTTTCCCCCTCAGAAGTACTTTTGTAGGTGCTGTGTTAATCTTATAGAAGTTTATTGAATTTCCAGAATTATCAGCAATACTCAAAGCAAATAAATGTATTCAAATTCTTTGAAGAGTTAATTCATGCATGAAAATCTTGCTTCTCTACCACTCTTAGAGTAGTGTGAGGAGATTTAAATTAAACCTTGTGGTGTCTTTTAAAATAATATATAGGATGTACTCTATACATATAAATACTCTTTTTGGCATCGGGTCGGTGAGTAGCTGCTATAATTTAAAGGTTGTGTGTGATGTGGGTTTGTGCAGATTGCTGAGCTGTCTCTTACAGGGCAGCCCTACCCTCATTAAAATGCTTCCTGACTCTGCTTTCTCTTCCATAGCCTGCCCTGTTCATTCCTTCCATTTACATAATGTTTTCACATTCTCTTTTTTTTCCTTTCACTCTCTCTAGCAATAAAAACTTTCTTGTCAGAAGGAATGCAGTTACTAGTATCTGGCAGAATTGTATAGGAAAAGACATTTCTAGTGTCAAAGGGACCTGCATTGGCATTGCCACTCAGCTACTTTCAGGAAATTTGAGCAACAACGTTGACCTCTCTGGGCTTTGGTTTGTTGTTTGTAAAAGGGGCCTCTGTGGCTTCTGTGAACACTTTATACTGATAAGCTTACTTCTCTGAAAGGTTTGTGTTTCCGAGAAATAATTAGAAACCAACAACTAATTGTAGATTTTTGTTGTTGTTGTTATTACTCAGCTGGGTGGGAAATGTATTTTGTGAACAAGGAGGGTCTTCTTGGAAGCCCTGAAGTCTCATTGTGTGCGTGCATGCTCAGTTGTATTTGACTCTTTGCAACCCCATGGACTGTATGTAGCCCGCCAGGCTTTTCTGCCCATGGGATTTCCCAGACAAGAATACTGGAGTGGGTGCCAGTTCCTCCTCCAGGGGAATCTTCCTACCCAGGGATCGAATCCGTGTCTCTTGTGTCTCCTGCATTAGCAGGCAGATTCTTTACCACTATACCACCTGGAAATTTCTCAGTTTTTCTGCTGTTTGCAAGGTCTCTGACATTACATGCTGAGTGGTAGATACTATGATGATAACTTTTATTGATCATTTTTTATGTTCTAAGCCTAATATGTGCTTTTGCATTTATTACATTAAATCATCATTGCTCACTTGGGGATGGGATGGTGGTTTAGCTTCATTCACAGATGGAAACTTGAAATTCTGTGATGTTATGACAATCAGTCTGTAGTCTTCCTGGCCCTTGAACCGAACTTCACAGTCACTGTTCAGTCCTCTCTCTCTGCATGAAGAGATAGACAGAGATCTTTAGACTGCGGAGTCAAGAGTAGGGTGTCTCTCCTGCCTTCCCAGTCAAGGACCGCCCTTCAAATACTGATACATTCCAATACAGTGGAAATGGACCTGTTCTGAAACAGGCGCATAGACCCGCGTATGGGAGGATGAGTTTTTAAAGAAATTACTCACCAAGTTGGGTCAAAGGTCATGGTTAACCACCTCCAGTGGCTGTTTGGGCCAGAATCACTATCTCAAGTCCCCAGGGAATCCTGGTGGGCATTTTTGGAATGATTTCATTTCAATGTTTAAAGCTTCCGACTTGTACTGAGTAGTGTCGTTAAGACAATCAGAGAAAACAATTTCTTACTAATATCATCAGTTCTCTTGGTGGGGTCCTTCCCCATTTTAAAAAACTGGCAGCTCAATTCAGGACCTCCTCTCTCACGTCGGAGGATACTAATTACTGAGAGTGAGCAATTTTTGATGCTGTTGCTCTTAATGTCAACAAAGCAGTGTCGGAAAACATTTCCCAACAGAGCCAACATCCAGGTTTTCCTCCTTGGTTCCAGCCTCAGCGTATGGCGGTTCGTTATTTACATATGCTGAGAGTCCTGCCAAGCCAGTACAGGTGTTGCTGACTTGGGAAGACACGTTGACTCTTGCTCTAAAGAAAGGTTGGAATGCTGCCCTTTGTCAGAGGGACCGAGTTGTGCCAGTCACCGAGCTACATGTCAGTGTATAAAAATGCAGATTTCACTTTGCTGTAGAAGTGATAACAGTTTGACATCCTGCCTTTAGCACGTTTTTCTTTCAGTGAATATCGTTCTCCTTCCATCTCACATCCCACATTGTTGGGTAGCCCTTGCTTTAAGGTTGTTGGCTGGGCTCACGATACCACTTTCTTTGGCTTTGTCATTTTGGTGTCAACTAAATTGTAAGGGGCTTCGCTGATAGCTCACTTGGTGAGAAATCCACCTGCAATGCAGGAGACCTCGGTTTGATTTCTGGGTCAGGAAGATCCTTTCGAGATGGGATAGGCTACCCACTCCAGTATTCTTGGGCTTCCCTGGTGGCTCAGACAGTAAAGAATCTGCCTGCAATTCGGGAGACCTGGGTTCGATCCCTGGGTTGGGAAGATCCCTTGGAGAAGGGCAACACTACCCACTCCAGCATCCTGGCCTGGAGAATTCCATGGACTGTATAGTCCATGGGGTCGCAAAGAGTTGGACTGAGCAACTTTCACTTTCAAATTGTAAGGAGAGAATGCAGCCACTTGGAGTTGCCATGTGGAAGTGGTTAACTTCTAATTCTGGAAGGTAGCTGATGAGTCTGGGTCTACAAGAATCCAGTACGTCTTGGTTGTAAGCCTGTGAAATTAATTTGACCTCCATGATGGTAAATTTCCAAGACTTTTTTTTTTTTTTTTTTGGAGCTGGTGGCTTTGTGACCACCCAGAAGATTCTCTGCAGAGTTCTTTAACCCAGTGCAGTTTTTCAAGGTAGGCTGACCCCTGTCATGTGGAACCCCAGATTTCAGCAGCTGCATATCCTGGGAGGTTTACAATTGCCCTTGTCAGTCTGCTGTAGGTTCTCTTTCTCCACAAGATCGTTCAAGGACCGAAGGCTGCTCAACCTGCTTGCCTTTAGGCTTCTCTGCGCTTGGTGTATAGGGAAGAGAAGGGGGAGGATTGGAGGGTCTCCATGAAAGTGTCAAGGCTAGATTCTGGAAGTGGCCAACACTGTAGGAATTTGTATGCTATTGGCTGTGACACAGGCCTGTGGCCCCCATATAGGTGTGACTGGGCTGAAAAACTACATTTCCTAACTTCCCATGTGAAAAAGGAACCCATGTAACATCTCCACCACAGTTGCATATTATAAACTTAAGGGTTCTGAAGGTGACTGTGTCTATTAGGAAGACCTTGACAGGGGATTGACTTGGTAGCTAAGTGTTTGTTCTGAATTCCAGGTTTATTTTTAACCTTAGGGGTTCATGAGTTTCCCACAAACGGCAAAGAAGGGAATTTTTGTTTAAACAAAAGTGCTGTACTGGGTGCTTTGCTTTTTTTGCCTGATGATATATTTATAACCTACCTAAAGATCCAGAATTAATGTGTGGTCATGCATGACACATCTCTCCCTGGTGGCTCGGTGGTAAAAAAAAAAAAAAAAATCCACCTGCAATCCAGGAGATGTGGGTTCGATCCCTGGTTTAGGAAGATTCCCCTGGAGGAGGGCATGGCAACCCACTCCAGTCTTCTTGCCTGGGAAATTCCATGGACAGAGGAGCCTGGTGGGCTACAGTCCATGGGGTCGTAAAGAGTCAGACATGACTGAGCAACTAAACAATGCAATCTAGTAATAATCAGATTTGGGTTTTTCAGATGGTTCCTCTGTTGATCTGTGCTGACTTCAAGATTCCCTGACGTCCATGTTTGTTCCTCATGTTACCCAGAGTTTTCAGGGTTAGAAGGCCACATTGTCGCGTTTCCTCCTTTGAGACGCAGGTCTCTTGGATTCAAGAGGACTCTGGCCAGACTTTCCTGTCCAGGAGTGTAGAATTCCAGTCATGTAGTTTTTCCTCCTAGGAGATCTCTCCTTCTAAAAATCCCAAAGCTTTTATATTTAATAATAGTTTTGGAAGCATTTAAAACATTTCATACTTTTCCCAGCATCCTCAACACACTATGTTGAACATGGTTGAATCTTTTGAGTCACTTTGTTTTTCTCTTAAGCTGGATTTGGTCAAGTAGAAGTTAACTGAGGTTGGAAGACCCATAAAGGTGAGGTTGTGGCACCAACCTCTCCCTTTTTCTCCTGGTTGGTTCATTTCCTCCTGTCACATCTGGAGTGGTTTTCTGTCTCTCCTTCCTCCTCCCCACAAACTCTCTGCCTTTAGTTTACTGTTGGCTGTCAAGCCAGATAACTGAGCGTGTTAAATTGAGAATCAGTAGATTCTAATGAGGACTACAACAGAGGGACTCCCACTATTGACAGAGTCAAGTTCAAACTCCTTGTCTCGTAGTCTACAGCCTTTGGCAGCCGGCTCATCTGGTCCTAGCTGGTTGCACAAACTGCAGCAGCCCCACCCTCATCACACAGCTCTTTCTGAGCCACACCAAGTCAGAAGCCTCATAAATCATATAATCAGTGAAAGGTAATTGAGTACTTAGGTGCCAGGGTCTTTTGTAGAACATGTTAAAGTGTTAAACCCTCCCAAGAGACCAAAGCATTCAGAATATGCTAAATATAGATAAAAATATTAAATATTTAAACAGTTAGCTATTATAAATATATACTATTACATATGACTTGGGCTTTCTTTTTTTTTTTTTTTTATTAGTTTTGCCATACAATGACATGATATCACCATGAGTTTACATATGCTCCCCCTCCAGAACCCCCCTCCCTCCTCCCTCCCTCCTCCCTCCCTCCTGGAAATCTCGCTGCACCAGCCCCGAGCATCAATCCTGGGCTGGCGATTGATTAGACATATGATAATTAACATGCTTCAATGCCATGCTCCCATATCATCCCACCCTTGCCCTCATCCACAGAGTCCACGAGTCTATTCTATACATCTGCGTTCCTTTTGCTGTTTCGCATGCTGGGTTCTCGTTACCGTCTTTCTAAATTCCATATATATGCGTTAATACACTGTATTGTTGTTTTTGCTTCTGGCTTACTTTGACGTGGGCTTTCTAAGTGGCACAGTGGTAAAGAACCCGCCTGCCAATGCAGGAGGTGCAAGAGACGTGGGTTAGATTCCTGGATCAGGAAGATCCCCTGGAGTAGGAAATGACAACCTGCTCCAGTATTCTTGCCTGGGAAATTCCATGGGCAGAGGAGCCCGGTGGGCTGCAGTCCTGGGAGTCACAAAGAGTTGGACGTGACTGAGCTCAAATACATTACATATCACATATTAATAATTTAATAGTCATGCTGTGCTTAGTTGCTCAGTTGTGTCCAACTCTTTGCGACCCCATGGACTGTCGCCAGTGAGGTCCCTCTGTCCGTGGAGATTCTCCAGGAAAGAATACTGGAGTAGGTGGCCATGCCCTCCTCCAAGGGATCATCTCAACCCAGGGATCGAACCCAGATCTCCCTCATTGCAGGTGGATTCTTTACCAGCTGAACCATAAGGGAAGCCCATGAATACTGGAATGGGTAACCTCTCCCTCCTCCAGGGGATCTTTCCAACCCAGGAATCGAACTAGGATCTCCTGCATTACAGGCTGATTCTTTACCGTCTGAGCCACCAGGAAGCCCAAGTGTATTTAAGTGTAATTAAGTTAATTATCATTATTATTATTAGCTATAACTTTATGGGCATATGGATACATGAAAGCATTTAACCATCTCAAGGACAGGCTGGGTAATTGTTCTCCTCTCCCTTTAGCAAATGGGGAAGGGAAATGCCGAGGTTATGTAAGCTGGCCAAAGTCACACAGCTTGTGGGTGCCACAGCTCCTCACTGTGTAGTGTTGACAAGTAGCCAGACTGTCATGAGTGTAAATCCCCTCCCGGCCACTCATTCTACTTGGGGTAGCCCCTCATTTCTCTGCTCAGAATGCAGTGGAGACTGAACATCGTCCTGTGACATGCCCCAGGCGTCATACTGTCCCTTTCCTGAACAGAGTGAAATCTGTGCTCGGAAATAAGGTCATTACACCTTCCATCTGTCCAGCACCCTCCTTCCCATGCCTCTCTATTGGAGCTCCTTGAGGCTGGGGCCAGGGGCTGGGGAGGCCTGTGTTAAATGCTGGTGGAGTCCATCAGCGTTAGAGATGATCCTGCCGTCTCCTCATTTTCCAGATGACAAAGCCGAGGCCCGGTGGAGTTGCATCACAGAACTGTCTGGGGAGGATCTGGGATGAGTACCGTTGTTTTCCGAGTCTCTGGCAGTGTGGACTTTGAAAGCAGAACACTTGTGCAGTTATTTCGAGGGAGGATCTGGGACGAGTACCGTTGTTTTCCGAGTCTCTGGCAGCGTGGACTTTGAAAGCAGAACACTTGTGCAGTTATTTCGGTCTGGTTGCTTAGTTCCTGGCAGGGTGCTGGCTGGCGGGATGTGTTTCTGAGTGTACCGTGTACTTAACCGTGTACTCGGAGTGGTGACAACAGTCGTAGGGGTGGTTTGGCGTGAAAAGACCAAGCAGAGCCTGAGTTTACACAGCCTGCTGACTGAGGATTCATGTATTCTGGTGAGTCCAGAAGGGAACTTGTACACATGTGGATTTTGTTTGATTTTTTTTTTTCCCCTAAGCTGAAACTAGCAAATTTTATATATTCTTCCATTAATTCTCATATTTGATATAGGGCCATTACTTGCTAAATGATGTCTCCTTGTACACGTTATCCATGATGGTTCTGCACCTGTGTATGTAACTTAGAATAAACGATCAGGCTTCAAATTTAGTTTTTAATTTGAAATTGTCACAAACTTCTGGAGAAGTCGGCCCTGTAGTATAAAGAATGTTGTTTTCTCTAAGTCATTTGGGAGTAAATTATTATTACGCTCAGGCATGAATGCTTTTTTCCCTATAAACCAAGGCAACCTTCTACAAAGATGCTCTACAGGACTCAAAATCATGATACGTAAGGAGCAGTTCCTTCTCACACCCTCTCCCACTCTCTTGTCATTGTCCCTAGCTCCATTCAAATAACAGATGTTTCCAGCGAGTCGCATGTGTTGCTCTGAGTTGTCACATGTCTTCAGATTTCTTTGGTCAGAAACAGCTGCCCATCAAGTCACGACCCTGACTGTTTTGAAGAACCCAGACCAGTTGTTTTGTTGAGTGTCCCTCAGTGTCGCTTTACTTGATGCGCTCCTGAGATGGGATCCACATTCCGAGTCATCGGCAGACACTCTCAGTGGTGACGGCCTGATCCTCCCTGTGTCTTCGCCGAGGACTCTTGATGTGAGCCCATCCCATTTCTGATGATGCTCACTCATTTGGTCCCTTGGTTTCAATGGCTCCTGCCAGCCTTCCCTAGTGGGAAGTGATTCTTTGCCCTTTTGTTATTAGTGAGCGTTTTTCATAGAGAGGTACTTGGATGTCGATTCCCCATTTCTCATCAATCTTTGAGTTTATTTATATCTATATGGACTCATGGTTTCCTATTTTAGTGAGTGGTTATAATCTGTTAGGCTTCCCTGGTAGCTCAGATGGTAAAGAATTTGCCTACAAGGTGGGAGACCCAGGTTCGATCCCTGGGTTGGGAAGATCCCCTGGAGGAGAGAATGGCAACCCACTCCAGTATTCTGGCCTGGAGAATCCCATGGATGGAGGGGCCTGGTGGGCTACAGTCCATGGGGTCACAAAGGGTCGGACACGACTGAGTGACTAACACTTATAATCTGTTAGTGGTGGTCTTTATTTTGATATTCAGATTTTCCCTGGTTGGATATGTGGGGTCCCTCCAAGAGGGGCTCCTCTGTGATCTTCTGTCCCCCGTTCTCACTCTGGCTGGACTCAGAGACACCCTGGATGCTTCTTTCTGTTGTTGTCCCCCGACCCGACTGGCATGCTCTCTAAAACCCCTGTGCCAGGCCACTCCCATGAGTCTATGTCTTTCCCACTCTAGTTTGTTTTTTTTTAATTCATATTTTTTAAAAAACTATAGTTCCAAAGAGGGTATGGAGAAAAAGGGAACCCTCCTACACTGTTTGTGGGAATGTAAATTGGTACAGCCACTATGGAAAGCAGAATGGAAGTTCCTCAAAAACACTAAAAAAAGAGTTACCATATGATCCAGCAGTCCCACTCTTGGGCATTTACCCAGACAAAACTATAATTCCAAAAGCTACACGCACCCCTGTGTTCATTTACACTATTTACAATAGCCAAGACATGGAAGCAAACCACATGTTCCTTGACAGAGGCATGGATGAAGAAGATATGGTACATATGTACAATGGAATACTCTTCAGTCATTAAAAAGAATGAAATAATGTCATTTGTGGCAACATGGGTGGACCTGGAGATTATCATACTAAGCAAAATAAGAGAAAAGACAAATATGATATGATATCACATATCTCTCAGGTTACCTTGGGGCCAATATACTATAGACATTTAGATGAAGGTTTAAGGTGAGAATTAGTTTTGTTTCTAAACTGCAAGAAATCCCAGTGGGGCCTATGTAGTATTTTAGCTGACTTGGAAGGGGAGCTTCCATGCCTCCAGGTACATTCTTACACAAATTATTGAAAGATGCAGAAGCAGTTCAGTCATGTTAAAAACCCGAGTTTGAAACTGTTATCACTTTTTTTCTACACTACTGAGTGTTGATAGGATTTCCAAGGTGATAGAAGGGCAGCTTCTCAAGATCTGTGGCAGCTCACAGAGGAACCTGTTACACATGGTACTGGAGCGGCTTCCCTTGTGGCTCAGTGGGTCAAGAATCTGTCTGCAATGCAGGAGATGCTGGTTCGATCCTGGGGTCGGGAAGATCTCCTGGAAGAGGGCATGGCAACCCACTCCAGTATCCTTGCCTGGAGAATCCCATGGACAGAGGAGTCTGGTGGGCTACAGCCCATGGGCTTGAAAAGAGTGGAACACGACTGAATTGCCTGGGCATGCACGCAGGCATGTTTCTGGAAGGAAGGGGAAAGACTGAGAACCTCTTTTTGTCTTTCAATTGTCTATGCTGATCTCTCCTTCCTGTGCTCTCCTCCACCTTCCTGTCCTCAGCCACGTTGCCCAGTCCTGTGCTCAGCTGGAGATCCAAACACTCACTCCTTACCACTTCTCTATATGAGTTCCTGGAATTTGCCACTCAGAATCATCAACTAAAAATTCTTGACCCACATTTAATTTTTAAAAATTATTTATAATAGCTTGTTTTAAAGCGAGATTTTAATGAAATGATGATCAGCATGAACATGGTCAGTTGCACATCCTTGTTAAGTAAAATATTTAAAATTTATACTGTTTATTTTGTAAATGTCTTCTCTGCCTCCCCTCCCCCCCATTTAATGCTCATGCATGTACGTGTACACACACACACACACACACACACTCACACACTCACACACACACACACACACACACACACACACTGCCCCAGTGTGATGAAAGATACTTACGTATGGCAGGAGTTGGGTAAATTTTGAAATTCACAACATGTCAGGGATATACTTTATATTAATTATTGGATATAATATTGCAATCTGTTATGAAAATCTGCTAGGACTGGAAAAGTCTTGGTCCTTTTGAATTTTCAGTGACCGCACCCACATTAAATTATTTACACATTCTCATTTTAGAGCATCATTCTTACCTTTAACCCATGGTAATCGTTTGGCTGAGTTACAACCCAGTTTTCAGGCTGGTAAGGTAAGTTTCTTAAAAATAAATTCTCCTGATGGCTTCTCAGAACCAAACAACATTTGAAACTCAAGACTGGGATTTAATCGGTATATCCTGATTCCTTCTGGGCCCTAAGTTTCCAAGATTTCTCTTTTCTTATTTTTTTTGTCTTCTCTGTTTTCCTTCACTCCACAGGCTGCTGTTATTTACATGGTTGCTTTTTACCATTTCACATACTAATAACTTAGATAAGAGACCTTTAGGTTGGCATAGAGTTTCTGAGAAAATGGAAAAAAGGATATTTTCTTTGCTTTAGAGGAGTGAAAAGAGTACATGAACATATCTGTAGTTTTCAGAGTCAAATAGAGGTCAGAACTCTCAGGAATCCCACCATACAAAAGTCTTACATTTCATTGCTCTTGGTGAGTCGTACCTTGGGATAGAATGTCATATATATTCACTATATCATTTGCTTTTGGCTTTATTTTAGTCATTCTTCCTCAAAGAGTTTTTTTTTTTTAAAGGCCGTTTTTTGTCTTAACAATTATAAATCATTTTGATGCTAATAACTGGGACGGCTGTTATGCTGCTCTGTAATCCAGGAGTTACTTAAAATTGAGTATGGAGAGTTTTGTGAGATATTTGACATCTCAACTGTTTGTTGAATAACAGTGTTTTTGTTCTCTGAGCCTACTGTGCTGCCTGGATAGCAGGAACAGATCAACTATATATGTCTGGCATACTTTGATGGTTTTACCTAGAGGATAATTCTTATCTGATCTTTCTTTTTATGCTTCTCAGTCCTAACAGTGTCCTGGGTTAATGCCCTTTTCTGTATTCCATAGTTTTAAGGGTTGTATAGTAAGAGTCTGGAGATGAGTAAGAAACTGAACCCAGGGGTTTTATTATGCAGTTTTAAATTCCACTGAATTAATCTAGCTCCTGAGGCCCTGTGGAAACAGGCCATTCATTTCCAGGCCTGGACTCATGGGAGTCAGAGTTCATCGGACACCCCAACCTCTTCCCAACCCTAAGTACTAAGCATATAGTGTCTCAGATGTAATAACTTTTGTTTACGCTTATTAACAAAAAGTGATCTTGCTGTACAATCTCACTCTCTAGTCGAACTCTGCTCTAAAATTCACAACTCAGATCTGACCTTACTGTTACTTCTAACCATAACTCAAGAGTTTCTACTCAAACATGTGAGTCATACTTTGGTGCTGGCTTTTCTGAGTCAGTTTAGCAGCCAACACATTTTATTATTGGCACCTCCTACCATGAGATAATAGGTATTTGGTTTTTATCCCTCAAAACTGTGATCTTTTTAATCTAAATAGTATATCTATACTTCAGTATATTTATATTTAGTAAGTCTAATTTGCTTTGTGCCTTCCTGACAGATTCTGGGGTAATAAATAATGTTTTACCATTGGCAGTGTTCTTTCCAAGATATTGAAAGTTTTGCCTTTGGTTATCTTTAATCAACATGGTTACTTACATTTAGAGGGTGCATTAGCTGGGAACAATAATCTTTTCAAAAAGCTTGCAAAGGTATACAAGAGGAAGAGAGTGGGTGTATTATTTTACAAAGTGATGGTCTTTTGAGTTGTCACTTCTCATCCTTATACTTTAACATTGAAGGAAGATACCAAATGCCCCCAACAGGGACACTGCCCTTACGAGTTGTGCCTTCCTACTCCATGTGAAGGCTTCACATGTTTTCACTGTAATCAATAAGAAAAGAAATTTCATAAATTCAAGCACTGATTTCACTAATCTTATTTTTCTTTCTTTTTTGGGAAAACTTCTAATTGTTGTACAAGAGCCTGGAGATGATAATTACTAATCAATACTTAGATGTAATGAAAGATCACATATTATTCCCCCCAGGGAATTAATTACGTGTGATGTCTTATGTTTAAGTCTTTAAGCTATTTTGAGTTTATTTCTGTATAGGGTGTGAGAGAGTGTTTTAACTTTGTCAGTTTACGTGCCACTGTCCAGCTTTCTCAGCATCATTTGCTGAAAAGACTGTCTTTTTTTCCATTGTATAGTCTTGTCTACTTTGATAAGGATTAATTGACGGAGGTGTGTGGGTTAATTTCTGGGCTTTTTATTCTGTTCTCCTGACCCATATGTCTGTTTTTGTGCCAATACCATGCTGTTTTGATTACTGTACCTTTGTAGTGTTGTCTGAAGTCTGTCCCTGAGGGTATAATTTATTGATCATTTCCTTGGTTCAGATAGTGGCCTGCATGGTTTCCAGTGGATTGTTCCATTTACTCGTATTAGTCCCATTTTACCAGTGAGGAAACTGAGTGTGATGTGAAGTAACTTCACTGGTGATTTGGGAATTCAGTAGGAGGAGCAAAATTCCCACCCAGTTCTGTCTGGCTCCAACCCTATTCTCTAAGCCCTAATCTCTGAGTCCCAGCCATTTGATGGCTAATGAAATGATGAAATGCAGTTGGGTCTGAGAGGAGTCTGATCTGGGAACAGCCCTTATTTTGGCTGATGCTGTGGCCTGACTTTCACAGTTGCTCAAGACCTATTCATTATCTGTTTCAGATTTCATTGTGAGATTAATTAATTAACCCTTAAGGGCTTTCCCCATTGTGTCAAGTTCAACCAAGAGAAGCTGACAAACTCCCATTATAAACTGAACCTACTTAACAAATCACACAAGCCCCAACAAGAACTAACAGTCGAGAGGCTTAGCATTTGCTCCGTGGAAGCCTGGGCCAGCGTCAGTAGTTAATTGCATGCTCAGAAATATCTTGGAAGTGGGGGAGGCTGGTGTTGTGGTCACATGACCAGGTTTACTCCCTAAAAACCTGGCTGTATTTTCCTTCATTTTGAAAGGCATGGAGGAGATTGAGTTTTGATTGCATCCCAGAGGGAGATAGCGACCTCCTTCTAAGAATTAAATATGCATAACATATTACAAGTTAATTTTGAAAAATTCGTTACTATATATTAAAGGTTTGTGGATGTACCGTGTTAAAAACACAATAGAAACACCAAACCTATGACTGGAGATTTTTTCATGGTTGTTGATGTTTTTGTGTTAATGAATGGGAAGAAACCACTCATGTGGTACATTGAACTCCAAGTTGAAGTATTGTTGCTGTATAAAATAAAAAACCGTATTGCATGTGAAGTAGATGTTTGTCTAGTTTTAATTTTTTGAAGCTTGCATTCCAGTTATCATGTATACACATAGACATGTATGCTTATACACACCACCCCTCACGCATACATATGTGAACCTTCAAATGGATCCATGCTGTTCTGATCCATGCCCAGTGAGTAAGAAGTCTGAGAGCCAAGGATGATGCTCAGTTAGTCATTATTATTGTTCTCATGGTCTTTGTTGTACTTTTATGGTAGATGGAAAGATCTGGATGAGGGAGGATAGAAAATTAGAGAGGGAGAATTACGAGATGAGGATACTGCTGGTGATGATATTGATCTTGGGTTTGCCAATTAAGCAAACAGCTTGATTACTTGGCTCTTTGTTCTGTGAGAAGGCTGAATACTATATAAATGAGTGCATTTCATTAGATGAGTTCATTCAGCAGTAACTCACTTTCTCACAGGTTGCTCACAGATATTTTGCAAAATAAAGTTGCATGATTAAGAAAGTTTGGGAGACACTGGATTAAATAAAGTGAAATCCACTTCTTGACTGAAAGAGTTGGGGTTCTCATGTTTGACCGTAGAATGCGTGTCTCTTAAAGCATCTGTAAACATTCCCTGTGTGTCTCCAGAATGTGTCCAAATAGTGGAATACAGCATGGGGTTGAGAATTGGGTACATGTATGAAGGATGTGGCGAAGGGGTGGCGCTAGAGGTCAAGAACCCGCTTGCCAGTACAGGAGACGTAAGAGACACAGGTTCGATCCCTGGGTCGGGACGATCCCCTGGAGGGCATGGCAACCCACTCCAGTATTCTTGCCTGGAGAATCCCCAAGGACCGAGGAGCCTGGCAGGCTACAATCTATAGGGTCGCAAAGAGTCAGATGCCACTGAGGCGACTTAGCACGCATACACGAAGGATGTAGAACTGGGTTCAGATCAAGCCATTCTTCTACCCACTAGACAATAGTCATGTCACTTAGAAACAAGTGTAAGAGTTTATATACATACCTTTCCTGCATGGTGCTGTGATCTTTACATGATCTAATGCATACAGAGATGCTTTCAAATTTGAAGGACTCTGGAAATATTAGTTATTTAATATAGCCTCTATTTTTTAAGTTGTGATATATATATATATAGCATAAAATATCATTTTAACTATTTTTAGGTGTACAGTTCAATGCCATTAAGTATACTGCTAATGGCTAATGTTTTGCAATGTTTTGTACATTGTTTTGCAATTATTGCCAACGTCCATCTCCAGAACTTCTCTCTTGTTTCTTTTCAAACTGAAACATCACCACCTCCTTTCCCCCAACCCCTAGAAACCACCGTGCAACTTTCTCTCTCAATGACTGTTGTAGGTACCTCATATAAGTGGAATCATACAATATTGTCCTGTTTGACTTGGCATAATATCTTCAGGCATATCCTCTGATTTTTTTATGTTGTAAGATTTTGTTTTCTTAACTCACTCATCCTTGATGATGCCATTCTTTTTTGTTTGTTTTTCTTTTTAATTGGAGGATAAGTGCTTTACAATATTCTTTTGGTTTTTGCCATACGTCAACATGAATCACATGGTTGCCCCATGCGTCATATGGGATCTTAGTTCCCCGATCAGGGATCGAGCCTGTGGCCCCTGCAGTGGAAGCATGGAGTCTTAACCACTGGACTGCCAGGGGAGTCCCCCTGATGGAATTCTTTTAACAGGTAGCACAGTGACAGAAGAGTGCACGTATTCCTAGTATTCCTTTAGAGTATCCCTGAATAGGCAGTACCCACAATTTTAGGAGAGGGTCTTTTAAGGATGTGCCTTTAAGAAAAGCTGATCAGGAGTCTCTTCCATCCTCGAAGGCATCAAAAGGTACAAGTTTCTAGTTATAAGATCAAAAAGTACTAAAGATGTAATGTACAACATGGTGAATATAATTAACACTGCCGCACTTGTGTAAGGAAACTGTTTAGAGTAAATCCTCAGAGTTCTCATCACAAGGAAAAAATTATTTTCTGATTCTTTCATTTTGTATCCGTATGAGATGATGAATGTTCACTAAACTCACTGTGATCATTTCATGCTGTATGTGAGTCAGATCATAATGCCTTAAACTTAGACAGTGCCGTGTGTCAATTGCATCTTAATAAAACTTGAAGATAAATACGTTTTAAAAGTTCAGAAAAAGGATCTAGTCTGTCCTCAAATAAGAACTAAAGTGACCCAGGGTTCTCCCTGACAAGCAGAGAGCCCTTCGTTTCTTCTTAAATCAGTGTTTGAAATATAAGAGGCATGAATTTCAACACCTAAGTATTATATCTATATTATCTAGATTTATGCACAAGGGTTTTTAAAGTTCATGTTTCATCATTTTTACCTGTCTTAAAATGGTGGCTCTTGATATGGGGCTCTTTTGGGGAAATCCTCTGTAACTTTTAGGATGAAAAATAGCACATATTTCAAAATAGCCTAACATTTGAAATGGCCCATTCTTATTTATTTAAACAAAGCCTTTGGAATGCACGTGTTCGTTAGAATGAACATTCTCCTCCATACCATGATTTTATGGCAAAATTATTTCCAAATACCCGTTATTAATCCCCATTGAATGGTGCCGAAACTGTCATTATATTTTTTTGCTGACTAAGCGTGACTTAAAAAAAAAAATCACAGTCAAATTAATCTGCCATCTTGTCCTGCTATGCATATTCTTTTAATCTAAATGTATTTTTTTTGCCTTTGCGCTGTTAAGAGCATATTTTTCATTATAAAGAGTATTAGCTGTATTTTTTTTGCCTTTGCGCTGTTAAGAGCATATTTTTCATTATAAAGAGTATTAGCTGCATCAGCAGGCTTTAGCATTAAATTTTCATTGAATCGCACCCTTCCTTTTTCATACCCCTCTGAGCTCATCCATAGATGCCTGATCACTCTTGGGTCTTTTAGTGCATTTTTGGGGGTCCTTGTCTCACCTTACACCCCCACCTCCAAGATCCTTAAGACTTTAAGGTGCCTTGAGCCTTCCCTGTCTTCGCATCCTCATGGAATCTTGGATGGAGCCAGCCACCGTGGAGGTGTTCCGCACACACTGGAGTTGAACTGGGTTAAGTTAAATTGAGATTGAGGTCTGAAAGCCAAAATTGACGGGATTTCTTTTTTTTTAGATGAAAAACGTCAGGATCTTATTTACCTTTATGGAGAAGCAGGCTGAGCTGGTACAGCACAGATGGTAGCCTGTTCCTGTGAGTGTGGGGATGGAGTGAGAGAAGCAGAACAAACCAGGGGGCTCTGGAGCTGGCACCCTGGCGTCAGCATTAGTTCGGGCCACACTTTGCTGTGCTCGTGTGAGCGAGGCATCGGCAGAAGCAGAAGGCTGATGTTATTTTGATCACCGAGCTCTATTTAGTGAATACACTTGATTAGGCCTCCTCCTCCTCCTCCTGGATGCTGTTTTGAATAGAATATCAAATCCCTGCACCGATGATGTACACAGTACCTTTTTTCCTCCTTGTGACATACCACACCTAACTTTGGGCTCTTTTTTTCTACCTTTCGTGAGTGCTGACTACGTGCTGAATTTTACTGAGGAAGAATCTGAAACCACAGAGAAATGAAGTGATTTGCTCCCGAGTTAACAGGTTTTCATGGTGCCCAAAGATGAATACGTATGGCTTCCCTAGTGGGCATGTTTTTTGGTTTTGTCCTTGAAAAATTCAGGCTCCCTGGCAGACGGAGAAGGGGGTGGCAGAAGGAGAAGGGGGTGGCAGAAGATGAGATGGTTAGATAGCATCCAATGGACATGAGTTTGAGCAAACTCTGGGAGATAGTGAAGGACAGGGAAACCTGGCGTGTTGCTGTCCATGGGTTTGCCGAGTCGGAAATGACTTCGCGACTGAACAGCAACAAGCGCTGAAGGGAAACATTCAGAGTTAGAATCCCTAAGCCTCATCTCTCTGCTTGTTTTCTGTCAAGGTGACTATTTTCAGATAGGGGTACACTTTGGGCTTGGGAAGGCTGCACTGAGCCTTCCGAGGGGTGGTTTGGTTTAAATGTGAACTTGTCGGTTCCAGCTAGCTGGGAGGAATTGCTTTCCCAACGTGATGCATTAGTCATGAGCCGAGTGTAGGAGGGTGTTGAACAATCACTCTGCCCTCCCCGCTCCATCCCTGGGTTTGCAAGCTCAATTTTAAGCCCAGCTGCATCGGAACTGAGGACTTGCTGGGGACACCCCCCACCCCCACCCTGCTGTGTGCTTGGAATCTTGGCTCAGAGGTGGGAGAGGGTGGTAATTTCAGATCCAGGGCTAGAGTAGAAATGTCGCCCCAGGGAAGCTTGTGTACCTAGGATGCGTTATTTGTGTATGTGTGTGAGGGGTGGGGAAGGACTAAAAGGGGGAGGGGTGGCTGCTGTACTTGTATTGTCCAATCTTCAAATATATTTTGACACTGTTTGCCATAACATAAAAGAGAGCCACAACTCTTGATGATGTTGGCTGCCTAGGAGACCTAAGCTTGGAAGGGTGCTTTCCTGAGAAAGAAGTGGTAAAGATGACATCTTGAAGGTCAGACCACTCTCTCCATGACCCCTTGATGCCCCAAAGCCTGCAGTTACCACTAACACCCCAAGAAGGCCTCCCCCCGCCTTCCCACCCAGAGCTGAAATCAGGTGGAATTGTGGACTGGGTAGTCTAAACACCTGCTGTTGTAAATATTCTGTGTGGCAACACATTTTATTCCTTTTGTTCCTTTGACTGGTATTGATACCATTACTAGGTACTAGAGAAAAACTCTCCTGGGACATGGGATGGTTAGTATTATACATGAACTTGGCTAGGGTGCCCAGAAATTAGGCTGATTACCTCACAGGTTGCTGCGAGGTCTTCATTTTGTATGTCAGGCTTTCTTCATGTGCTTTTTTTTTAAAGACAATTTTTATTGGAATTATTTATTGAGTTATAATATCATCTTAGTTTCAGATATGCAGCAAAGTGGATCAGTGATACATATACATACGTCCACTCTCTTTTAGATGCTTTTCTCATAGATAAGTCATTACAGAGTATTGAGTTGAGTTCTCTGCTATATAGTAGGTCCTTATTAGTTACCTATCTTATATACAGGAGTGTGTATATGTCAATCCCAATCTTATTTATGCTTCTCCCTTCTTTCCCCACTGGCAACCGTAATTTTGTTTTCTACATCTGTCACTTCTGCCTCTGTTTTGTAAATAAGCTCATGTGTACTTTTTTTCTTTTTTTTTAAGATTCCACATGTAACTGATACCATATGATATTTGTCTTTCTCAGTCAACTAACCTCACTCAGTATGACCATCTGTAGGTTTATTCATATTGCTGCAAATGGCATAATTTTTTTTATGGTTGAGTAGTATTCCCTTTTATATATGTACCGCATCTTCTTTATCCATTCTTCTGTTGATGAATACTTGGAAGAAGTGAAAGTGGTAGTCACTCAGTCATGTCCGACTCTTTGTGACCCCGTGGACTGTAGCTCACCAGGCTCTTCTGTCCATGGGATTCTCCAGGCAAAAATACTGGAGTGAGTAGTCATTCCCGCCTCCAGGGGATCTTCCCAGCCCAGGGATCGAACCCACATTTCCTCCCCTGCAGGCAGTTCTTTATTTACCCTCTAAGCCATCAGGGAAGTCCAGTGGATTCCTGGGTCGCTTCCATGTCTTGGCTATTGTGAGTAGTGCTGCAGTGAACATTGGACGTGTGTGTCTTTTGGAGGCATAGTTTCTTCTACCTGGGGATGGGATTTTAGGATCATATGGTGGTTTGTTCTTTCTTTTCCTTCTTTCGTCACTGTTTTTTCTTTTACCAGGCATTTTTTAAAATGTGATTTAGCATTTAAATCAGACATTGAGTAAAGCAGGTTATCCTCCATAATGTGGGTGGGCCTTATCCAATCACTTGAAGACCTTAAAAGTACACTGAGGTCCTCTAAAATGAAGGGATTCATCTCCTTGGGCCTTTGAACTCACGACAGCAGCATGAACTGGGTCTGTGGACTGCTGGTTTGCCCTGCAGATTGTAGATCTGCCAGACTCTACAATCTCATGAGCCAGTTTTTTAAAATAGTCATTCATCCAGCCATCCATATCCTGCAGGTTTAGTTTCTCTGGAGAACCGTGACTAATGCAGGGGCCATGAGCTGTGGAACCATATGATAAAAGAGTAACGCGGTGTAGTCTTTTCCCTCATGGAACTTGTCATCCTAATAGAGGAGAGGATTGAGACAACTTTTCAAATAACTGATTACTACAGGGATTCAGAGAAGAGTGATGAAGCGTATCTTGAAAGAACAGAGCTTTGCAAAATTTTTCAATACAATTCTCCACAAAAAGAGAATTAATTTCTAACTGCTCCATGTGCCATTTTATTTTGGGAGGAAGATGGGTATTTCATCTTAGAAAATCATCAGTTCAGTTTAGTTCAGTCGCTCAGTCGTGTCTGACTCTTTGCTGCCCCACGGACTGCAGCACGCCAGGCTTCCCTGTCCATCACCAACTCTCAGAGTTTGCTCAAACTCATGTGCATCGAGTTGGTGATGCCATCCAACCATCTCATCCTGTTGTCCCCTTCTCCTCCTGCCTTCACTCTTTCCCAGCATCAGGGTCTTTTCAAATGAGTTAGTTCTTCACATCAGGTGGCCAAAGTATTGAAGTTTCAGCTTCACCATCAGTCCTTCCAATGAATATTCAGGACTGATTTCCTTTAGGATGGAGTGGTTGGATCTTGCAGTCCAAGGGACTCTCAAGAGTCTTCTCTAATACCACAGTTCAAAAGCATCAGTCCTTCAGCACTCAGCTTTCTTTATATTCCAACTTTCACATCCATACATGACTACTGGAAGAACCATAGCTTTGACTTGATGGACCTTTGTTGGCAAAGTAATGTCTCTGCTTCTTAATATGCTCTCTAGGTTGGTCATAGCTTTTTTCCCAAGGAGCAAGCGTCTTTTAATTTCATTGCTGCAGTCACCATCTGCAGTGATTTTGGAGCCCAGAAAAGTAAAGTCAGCCACTGTTTCCATTGTTTCTCTGTTTGCCTTGAAGTGATGGGACCAGATGCCATGATCTTAGTTTTCTGAATGTTGAGTTTTAAGCCAGCTTTTTCACTCTTCTCTTTGACTTTCATCAAGAGGCTCATTAGCTCCTCTTTGCTTTCTGCCATAATGGTGGTATCATCTGCGTATCTGAGGTTATTGTATTTCTCCCAGCAGTCTTGATTCCAGCTTGTGCTTCATCCAGCCTGGCATTTCGCATGATGTACTATACAAATAAGTTAAATAAGCAGGGTGACAATATACAGCCTTGTCGTACTCCTTTCCCAGTCTGGAACCAGTCCATTGTTCCATGTCTGGTTCTAACTGTTGTTTCTTGACCTGTATACAGGAGGCAGGTCAGGTGGTCTCGTATTCCCATCTCTTTAAGAATTTTCCACAGTTTGTTGTGATCTGCATAGTCAAAGGCTTTGGTGTAGTCAATAAAGCAGAAGTAGATGTTTTTCTGGAATTCTCTTGCTTTTTCTTTGATCCAGTGGATGTGGGCAATTTGATCTCTGGTTCCTCTGCCTTTTCTAAATCCAGCTTGAACATTTGGAAGTTCATGGTTCACGTACTATTCAAGGCTGGCTTGGAGAATTTTGAGCATTACTTTGCTAGCGTATGAGATGAGTGCAATTGTGTGGTAGTTTGAACATTCTTTGGCATTTCCTTTCTTTGGGATTGGAATGAAAACTGACCTTTTCCAGTCCTATGGGTACTGCTGAGTTTTCCAAATTTGCTGGCATATTGAGTGTAGCACTTTCACAGCATCATCTTTCAGGATTTGAAATAGCCCAGTTGGAATTCCATCACCTCCAGTAGCTTTGTTTGTAGTCATGCTTCCTAAGGCCCACTGGTGTGTCAGATTTGAGCTCACCCTATGGCTTACTGAACAGGCTAACCCTATGGAGGTGTCCAGACGGGCTTAGGAAGAGGGATTAGTACTAAAGATGGAGATTAAGGTAGACGACAGTGTGGAAGGCAGTAAATAAGTCTGTTTAAGAGGAAAGTACTCTGTCTGGAGAGTTACGTAGAAGGCTGGAGGGCAGAAACTGCAGTTGGAGTCAGGAGGGCATGTGAAAACTATATAAGGGAATCCTTGGGGAGGGAGCATTGTTTTTTTTTTTTTTTTTTTTTGAGGGGCACAGATCAGCAAGCTCAAATGCTGATGAAGAGCCCCCAGTTAGAACTCCTTTTGTTACTCAGATTGGAAGCTAGAGAGACAGAGAGAGAATTTCTCCCAGAAGAGGAAAACTTTATTTCCCACTTCAGGATGAAAATTTTGTTTAAAAATATTTTTAAATTAATTTATTCATTCATTCATCTCTTTTTAAACTGTTTATATTAGAATACAACAGATTAACAATGTTGCGATAGTTTCAGATGGACAGCAATGGGAATCAGCCATGCATATACATGTATCCATTCTCCCCCAAACTCCTCTCCCATCCAGGCTGCCTCATAACACTGAGCAGAGTTCCCTGTGCTGTGCAGTAGGTCCTTGCTGGTTATCCATTTTAAATATAGCAGTGTCTGCCTGTTGATCTTAAACTGCCGATACATGTATCCCTTCTCCCCCTGGCAACCATAAGTTCAATATACAAAGGAATATTACTCAGCCATTAAAAAGAAGGAAATGATGCCAATTGCAGCAACATGGCCGGACCTAGAGATTGTCATACTGAGTGAAATGTGTCTGACAGAGAAGCAGAAGTATCATATGACTTTTCTTTTGTGCAGAATCTAAAAAGTGATGCATATGAATTTATTTACAAAATAGAAACAGATTCACAAAAACCTTTTTAAAAATAATTTTCCTTTGCCTGTGTTATTGCTAGCCTTTATTTTTCCAGACTATATAACTGAAATTTCTTGGCTCCTTATTCTGGCTGTGTCTGAGATTACCCACAGTGAACAACGCAGTGATGGTTGCAAATATGGTTTTGCTTACTGCTTCTTGGCCCAGCGTTATATTGTCTTCCAGGGATTGGGGATGAGGAAGTTGCAAAAATGAGTCCTTCCTTTTTATATCATTCTCTTTTTCTGCATGTGACATTGTTTTATTGGTGACTGGTGAAGGGATATTGTTCACTGTCTTGATTGCAAAAACACAATTTAATGGACTCTTTAGAGCTTGTGCTGTCAGCAGACAGTTTCACAGCAGGCATTAGTTTTCCGTATGTGTCTACTGACTTGGTCTTCTGAATGGTTGCGTTCCCTTCTTGAAGATTCTGGGAGGTTTTGACCTTGCTGTACTACTGCTTCACAGTAAGCCTGAGATGTTGGTAAAGGAGGCATCCCTCTGTGTTTTCCACTGTCTTTCCTTATTTTTTCTTAGTTTCCAGATCAGCTTTCCCTGTCCCAGAACAGTGGTCTTCAATACTGGGTATATGTGCAAGATGTTTTCATGAGGGCGTAGGAAGGGAATTTCAGAATTTCTCTGTTATGTATTTAAATTTCTATGTACTTCAGTTCAAATGAATGATGAAAATTATAAACATACACAGAAATTTAAAATGTGCATAATGTATTTGCACAATAGCACATACATGTAATTTATACGTTGACTAGGTGGCGGCATACACTGTGTTTTGGGTGGGCATGCTCGGAATGGTTTTATTGAATGAGGATTCCCATTAAACCCTTTGTATATTAGTGCCCTGGATATGAGCGTCCTCATTAATTCTTAGAAGGCACGGCCTGGTGTCTGTTTCACTCGCCTTGTGTGTGGTCTCATAGATATTACTTGGCAATGAATGTCGAGCTTTTTAAGCTCGTTGCTGTCATACAGGGAACAGATTTACTTTGTGATTGTGTGTATCGGTTTTCCTGGGGACTTTGATGTATCATTGTTTTAGAAACGTTCTCATGACCTCCCAGGAACTGCCTTTATGTTGAAAAAGGTTGATTATCCTCTTATGATTTCAGGGAGGGGTGTATGTGCTTTGTTTAATTCTTTTTCTTCTGTTTTCAAAAATCCAGTGTGCAGTGACTTTGGCTGCTTTTTATTTCTCTTCCAACTTGTTATTTGGCTGGGATGAATATTAGTCATTATTCAGCCAAAAAGATCTTGAGTCAGCCTTGAGAGTCAGAATTAGGGGGCTTCCCTGCTTGTCCAGTGGCTAAGAATCCGCCTTGCCGTGCAAAGGACGCAGGTTCGGTCCCTGGTCTGGGAAGATCCCATTTGCTGCGGGCCAGCTAAGCCTCTGTACCACAACTACTGAGCCAACGCTCTAGAGCCCACGAGCCCCAGCTACTGAAGCTCTCAAGCCCTAGAGCTAGTGCTCCACAACCATGGAAACCACTGCAGTGAGAAGCCCGCATACTGTAACTAGAGAGTAGCCCTCGCTTGTCAAGACTAGAGAAAGCCTGTGTGTAGCAATGAAGAGCCACGATAGCCAAAAAATAAACAAATAAATAAATCTTAAAAAAAAGAAAATAAGGATTTGTTTTCCATCTTGAATTTCTGGAGTTTATCCCAGTGATACTTGTTACCTTAATTGAATCACCTATTTACTGTAAAAAGAATGCCCCGCAGAGAAAATCTCTTGATGGTTCCCATTATGATATTTATGGATTTTGACTTAAGCAACTTAAAGATGCGTGGAGTTCTTTTTAAAGTGTAGGGACCGTAGAAACTTCTGGACCATCTTCTTAGTAAAGTCGGATTGTGTTCCAAAGTTAGTGGCCCCATAGTTCATTGGAAAGACTGATGCTGAAGCTGAAACTCCAATACTTTGGCCACCTGATGTGAGGAACTGACTTACTGGAAAAGACTTTGATGCTGGGAAAGATTGAAGGCAGGAGGAGAAGGAGCGACAGAGGATGAGATGGTTGGATGGCATCACCAGTTCAATGTATATGAGTTTGAACAAACTCCGGGAGACGGTGAAGGATAGGAGAGCCTGGTGTGCTCTAGTCCATGGGGTCTCAAAAACGCGGACATGGCTTAGTGATTGAACAGCAGCAACAAATGAGTGTCTGTCTTTCCTGCCATCTCTCTATCCCCTGTGCCACGTGCCTGCTCTCACCATCTCTGCCCTGGTCACCAGCAGAGCATAACTGACTTGGACCCGTACCTGAAATCTACCTGATGTTCATAGCTGTCAGCTTCTCATTTCACTCACTCACAGAAAGGTGAAGTGATTGTCCTTAAATGCTACCTCTTTTGGAAGTGGTGCCCAGCCACACTTACTGATACAGTCCAGGCACATTCCACTGTGGTTTGCACAGTTTTGGAACACCAGCCTTGCAGTCAGTGATCTTACTTAAATTTTAACCCCCGTCCCAAGGTGTGAGTAAGAAGCATACTGGGTGTTCCTGTAGCCCTAGGAAGTTTTGGGGGCTGCACTCAAACCTGACTTACGTTTTAATGTTGGGGTACCAAACCTGAAGCATCAAGTTTTTACTTTTCTGTGAAATGATCTGTGATATTGAATCCATTTATTATTACAGGTCCTGGCTTGGTCAATGAAAGTGTAGTGAGATAGTGTTTTTAACCTGTGGCCTCTCATAGGTTATGAGATGTGTGAGTTTTTCTGTTGTGGCTGCTGATTTTAAGGTCTTTGTAGTATTGGCGAATGTTTGTGTGTCTGTTTTGGTACCTTTCCTGACCTAAGCATTTTAGGAGGATATTTTTCTTTCTTTCTTTTATGGCTGAGCTCGTGTATTCCAGACTTGGTTCCTTTGGGCTTGAGGCCTTGTGTGGAATGGACACCAAATTTCCAGTAGGATCGCTGGTAGGGAATTTCGGCCTCTCAAGTGTGCGACTTTTGAATTGGATGCTCCATTTATCCTCACGGTAGAAAGTGTTATTGTCACCATCTCTTTTGTCAGTTACTAGACCGGAAATGCCAGGGGTGTCTCTTCCTTCTTTTTTTCCTTCCCTCCTTATTTCTCACAGGTATATGTACGGTCACCAAGTCCTAGTGACTGCATTCATAGAACAGAATGACTGAACAGTGGGATACAGGACAGCCTTATTTATTATCCCAAGGCTCACCAGTCCATCCTAAAGGAAATAAACCCTGAGTATTCATTGGAAGGACTGATGCTGAAGCTCCAATATTTTGGCCACCTGATGCAAAGAACTGACTCTTCAGAAAAGACCCTGATGCTGGAAAAGATCGAAGGCAGGAGGGGAAGGGGATGACAGAGGATGAGATGGTTACATAGCATCACTGATTCAATGGACATGAATCTGAACAAATTCTGGGAGATGGTGAAAGATAGGGAAGCCTGGCGTGCTGCAGTCCATAGGGTCACAAAGAGTCAGACATGATACAGAGACTGAACAGCAGCTCCTTATTTCCTCCAGGCACTGCCTGATGCCTTGGTTGCCACAAGCCTCCACCTCTCTTTCATGTTACCCCAGAGGGTAGGAAGGGGTTGGGGGAGAACATGTTTGATCATGTAACTCCCCTAATCAAATCCTATCACAGACTCCATTACACTTAATAACATCTAATTTCTCTGTGTTGCATCCATAATCCCAACCCATGTTTCTAAAAGCCCCATCACCTCCAGCTCTTTTCCATGTACTTCTCTACAATGCTGGGACTAACGCTTTGAGTCTTTGCTGTTTTCCTGGAATGTTCTGCCCTTCCTTTTTTGCAAGCTCTCTCCCATCCCTGTTCACCTCCTCCCATCCTCACAAGCCAAGCCAAATCCGACAAACCTTTCAGAACCAGATTGGACCCATAGCTCCCCCTTGCAGAATTCGTCTGTTTCTTTCCATTATTCGCTATTTTTAAAATTTATTTTTTAAATTGACGTATAATTGATTTACATGGTGGAAAAACAGCGACCCATTCCAGTATTCTTGCTGGGAAAATCCCATGGATAGAGGAACCTGGTGGGCTATAGTGCATGGGGTGGCAAAGTGTGGGATATGACTGAGCAGAGCACATAGTTGGTTTACGGTGTTTCAGGTGTGCAGCACATTGATTCAGTTACACACACAAACACACACACACACACACACACACACTCACACTCTTTTTCAGATTGTTTTCCAACATAGTTTATTATAAGATATTGAATATAGTTACCTGTGCTATGTAGTAGGTTCTTGTTTATTTTACATAGAGTGTGTCTGTTAACCGCAAATTTCCGACTCATCCCCTCCCCTGTCATTCACTATAAATAAGGTCTGATTAGCGTTTACAGCCCTGTCTCAGAGTGGAACAGTGTCCACCATTTTCTTAGGTTGTGCGGATATAAAGAAACTCTGTAGTTCCCTTATTCCAAACATAAAGTGGGTGCTCAATAAATAATAGTTGAGTTGAACTGAACTGTTGACAATCAGTAGGTTCTTATGTAGACACTCCACTTTACCCCAATAATTCACCAAACAGTTATGACTGTCTATTTAAAAATCTATGTTTATATCCCCTCTTTCATGACTTGCTAACCATTCTAAGACACACCACTCCTATGTGCCACCAACCAAGAAAGAAAATGGTGCTAATTTTCATTACACCTTTGTCATTGTAAGATATAGTCAACTTCAGACATTCACCATGAAAAATGTATTTATTAGAGTCAATGACATGAGGCCTTGTGTTTTCCCTGTTAGAGCTGTAGTCTTAAATGCCTAACTGCCAAACAGTTTGAATGGATTTGAAAATATAAAACAGATCACTTTAAAAGATTTCTTTTTCATTTTAAAATGAGGAGAGCATAAAGGAGTGATTTGGGCTAAGTACCCAGGGATTGACTTGGGAACCAGTGTACTGTCATTTTGTCTTATGACTGAGACTCGGTCTCTTTTCTTTGAAAAGATGAGGACTTACAGGTAAAGAATCACCCCTATTTTGAAAATCTTTGGGAGGAATTTCTTTAACATTTTTGTAAAAATTATTTTATTTGACTTTCAAGCGGACAATTCTTTCAGCAGAAGATTGAAATTTGATTAAAATCCTGCCTTCCCGTGCATGTTCTTTATGTCTGCATTTCTCTCTTCCCGCCTGGCAAATAGGTTCATCTGTAGCCCGTGGATACGGTGGGGGAAGGGGAGGGTGGGATGAATGGGGAGATTAGTATTGACGTATGTTCGTTACCGTGTGAGTCGGACACGACTGAGCGACTGTCGTGTGAAATAGACAGCTAGTGGGAGCCTGCCATAAAGCAAGGGGAGCTCAGCTGGGCGTTCTGTGATGACCTAGATGGGTAGGGAGGGGGCTTGGGGGTGGGAGGAGGCCCTTGAGGGGGGGAATGTGTGCAAACAGAGAGCTGATTCACTTGTCATGCAGCAAAAAGTAACACTGCGCGGTTAAACAGTTACCCCCTCCACCCCCCACCCCCCTGCAAATCCTATCTTCCCACCTAAACACATACCGAAATTGAAGTTCCTGGTGTCCCCCTAGCAACAGTGTTGCTCGGGACTCCATTACAGCTTCAGTGTTTATGTCCGGCGGCTCTGTTTTCCAGCTGTCATACTTGCTCCTCGACTTTTCGTTATTAAATCCACTTGCTATCCAAGAGGCACATGTATGCACAGACTGAACGTTTCTAGCTGTTCTTCCTTCCTCTCCCTCCTTAGTATCCAGTCCACCCAATTCTCTCTGGCACTTTTTCTCCTGGAGAGTTTTGCCGTCTTGCATACGCCTTCCGCCAACACAGATCCCGCAGTGGCAGGAACAGGACCCAAGGAGGATGGAGCAGGTATCCCGGGGTGGGGGGCGGGGGGCGGGGGTTGGGGTGATGCCTTCTGGTGGGCCCTTTAGCCTCAGAGTGCCAGTGGCCAGCAGCATGAATTGGGTGCACCCTAGCCTGGTGGCCTCTGCCCTGTCCTCTGACAAAGGCAGTCCCAGCCCTCCTTGCTGGCAGGCAGAGTTGCCACACCAGCCACCTGTATGCGTGGCCTCAGTCCAGGGAGCTCTTGCCTGATTCACAGAGTGATCCTCCCATTCTTCAGTGGGAAAGGCAGCTCCCGGGCGCACGATGGTGGCTTGTGCTATGGCGAAGGGATGAAATCCAGCTCTGCTTTCTGATGAAGGAAGAAAGAACTGCTTGACCTCCTGATGGTCTTTTGGTCTGAAAGACTTCCTTCTGGGCTGCTGGAGAACAGGTGAAGGGAGAGGCCAGGTTGTTAGGGGCTGGAGAGCATCACGGAAATGGCAGTTTTCCTACGTTTGGGGCCTCTTGGAAGAGCCTGGGGAAAGGTTTGGAGGCAGGCAGCCACTGCTGGGTGTGACCACCCTTTCTCTTGTGGTGCCCTTCCTCTGCAGGGCTCACTCAAGGCCAAGGCCGGGTCCTTTAGGATGGAGATACCCCTGTGTCTGTTCAAGGTTTAACTTTTGCCTTGCAAACCAGATTCTCTCCCCTTGAGCTTTCATCTTGGATGGTGAAAGAGTAGCTGCCCTCCCTCACTCTGTGTGTGGGGTCTCAGGAAATGTGCCTGGAGAAGCTGATGGGGAGATGGGTGGGGGGGGTCATGTCTGCCGAGTGGCTTGGAAAAGATGTTGTTGGGTGATGCGATTGTATGTTGCAATCTCTTCCAAACTCAGGCACTGATGTATTTTCAAGAGGATTGTTCGGGAGTGCAGTTTAAAGGTAAACAGTCTGATACAGCTCACAGGAGTTACAGAAGCAGTTTCAACAGAGTATCATCCATCCCCTCCCACTGTCTTCTATGGGAACCTAGATAACCTTGTTCTCTCACTAGGAGCTCTTAAGCCCTGACATGGTGAAGTCGTGAAAGGTTTTCACCATTAGAAGTTAACTGCAGCCAGCCAGCTCCATTCCCCTTTTCTTTTGAGATCAGTTTTTTCCGTCCTCTCACAACGACACGGGTGTGCTTTTTGGATGTGACTCAGACTTGAAATTGAGCCGAGAGCCCGGAGTTGAGCTCTCTCTTGTGTGGTCACTCCTCTTGGAGTGTTGGGTGGAATTCTCAAGAGTTCAGTAGCTTCATGCCTTCAGAGTAGGAATGATGCTGCTTAGAATCTTGAAAAACTACGTGATTCTTGGGGTCTGTCCTGAAAAAGCCCATCCATTTCAGTAAGCTGGGACTTCATTGGAGCCCCTTTCAGAGCCAGGTTTTGTGGGGGCGTTTGGAAAGATCTGATGACCAGCTGTGTAACTCTGCCCTTTGGGACTGGTGGTTTCCAAACAGTTCGTAGTGGGTGATGCAATGCTGAAGTTGAGTTGTACGCATTGGCACTTGTCCGTGTCCAAGTATAGTTGCAAGATGATAAATACCAAGAACCAAGGGAAACTTAGAGAGTAGTATTTTGGTCTAAAGTCACTTACATGATGCCAGCCAGATAGTAAGCATTCCATAAATGGTAGATCTCCCTGAGCCGGGGGAGAATATATTATTTCACTTTGCAGTGCACTGACTTGACTCCTAGGAAACCACAGTCATGTCTGTTCCAGCTGAACCTGTTGGTTAAGTATTGCCAAAGATTCACTGTTCTAAAATTAAAGTTATCATTTTAGGGGAAATTTCCCAACTGACTTAGCTGGCTTAAGAATATCAATTCTATGAACATGTTTTTCCCAGTTACCTTGGGATACATTTGGATATGCTGAGAAGTTGCTCAAAATCAGGGCAGTCTTTGGATAGGGGAACTTTCAGGAATTTTGTTTGGCCGATTTGGATGTCTATTTTTTACTCGCCTTGGAAAACATGGCTGGGCTAAAACCATTTCATCCAGGCTTTAGGGAGGAGGAATTTGGAAACCTTGTCACGATTCATTCATCTCTGTTGAGATGAGGGGGGAGACATGTGCTCATCTGTGTCTGACTATTGGTGACCCTATGGACTGTAGCCTGCCAGGCTCCTCTGTCCATGGAATTCTCTAGGCAAGAATCCTGGAGGGGTGGCCATTTCCTACTACAGGGGATCTTCCCGATCCAGGGATTGAACCTCAGTCTCCTGCATTGGCAGGCAGATTCTTTACCACTGTGTCACCTGGCAAGCCCCCCATCTGTATGGAGGGGTTAGTGTTTCACAGAGAATCTTGATCCTGTTCCAGGGACCCCAGTAGTCACATGGTGTACCTAATAGGGAAGGTGGGTTCCTCTTCTCTGTTCAAGAGTGCTTGTCACAGTCTAAGTTTTCACACAAGCCAGACAAGCTCACCCCCAATGGAACCGTCCCTTTATGCCAGATGAGGTGTGGCCAGGTGGTAGTAGGAACCAGCTCCACTTGGGCACGGAGCCCCATCTCACTTGAGTTACCCCTCCTCAGCCCAATACTCTGGAGAGCAAGCATGCGTCCCAAGAGATTCTCCTGGTAAGCAGACGCTGTAACTCAGCAGGATCATACCTCTTCAGCCTTTCTGTCCCTGAACTGTGATATTTTTTTTTTCTTGAATCAGTTATCAAGACAAGAAACAGTCATATGAAGTTCGTCTTTGAAAGGATGTGGTTCTAAAAATATGACTCAGAGACTTCCCTGGTGGTCCAGTGATTAAGAGTCTGCCTTCCAATGCAGGGGACGAGGGTTCGATCCCTGGTCGGGGAATTAAGATCCTTCATAGTGTGGGGGCACCTAAGCCTGCAGGCCAAAACTCCTGAGTCTGCGCTCTCTAGAGCCACAGAAACCTGTGCAGTGCAACTCGAGAGAAGCCCCCACTCGCTGCAGCTAAAGAAAGCCCACGTGCTTCAGTGAAGACCAAACCCAAGAACCATGGCTCATTGTATCACAGTGGCCTCCAAGGACCACTGGTGGAAATTCCTGTCTCATCTTAGCACCTAGAATGTTTGTCCTTCTTCTGAACACTTGATTAGGACCTTATGAGTCTTATAACTACTCTGTTTTCCCCATCTCATTAGCTGTTACCAAAACTTACTCTTCAGTTGAGCCAGCTGGGTAAATTGATGGGGTCTGCATTGTAACCCTTATTCTATTCCCTTGCACTTTGTCTTAATCTTTGGATTTTTAAAAATTTTTCCAGCAATAATTTCTAGTTTAGATGATGCATCTTTGGAAGTCACTGCCAAGTCCTTTCTTGAATATAATAATAGTTAAAAACATCAGCAAACAAATGATGAATTTTCTTTAATTTCTGAACCAATAAAAAATTTTTCAGTGGCCTAGATTCATCTGCCCATCTAGTCACCCCAGGCTGATTTTTTAACTAAATGTGAATGCTAAAATCTACATTCTTTTGGTGCTTATTGCATATTAAAAATATTCAGGATTTCTGGTTCATTTAGGATTTTGACCCCAAACTACTACTCCCATCCCACTTTAAGTTTCAGGGTGAAGGGAAATGTTCTGATTCTCATTCATTTAGTAATTATGAAGCACTTTGGGGGCACTTATTCATGATGAACAGAATAAGAATGAATGTACTTCTGTAGTCTTTTATAGTGTTTCATGTTGAATCTCTCATTTCTGCTTTAAAACAACTTTTTCAGGTAGATGTTAAGTAAAGCAGATACTATTATGCATCCTTATTTTTCCTGCTAAGTTTTGGAATGGGTAGTTTGCTTGCCCAAGGTCACGTAAGTTAGTAAGTAGTAGAGCTTGGGTGTAGATAATGGATATTTTGACAGCAAGTACAATATCCTTTTCTCTGTACACTTTGATTCCTGGAACTTGCAAGGACTTAAAAGTGACAGGATAACTCTCATGAGTGTTTTTTGAGGTGAAAAAGAAAGTTCTGGTGTGTCAGACGTTTTAGGGAAAGCCATGGATTAACTGCCATGGACACAGTATTTCTGACATTGTCACCTTGGGTTGGAGTGATGAAACTTCTGAGCCCTATTTTTGAGGTATTTGAAGCCTGGGATTAGCTTGGTAATTCCCTCCCCTTCTCCAGCACAGACACTTCCCTGTGAAAACTGGTTATTTGACACCTGATGCAGAAATTGACTTTATGAGTTGAGATGAATCAGGATGAGACTGTAAAACTTGGCACATTTATCCTTCATTTCACTGGGGGTCATCTTAATGCAATGCAAGCTGTCCAACTGGTCCTGCCAGATTTTGTTAGCGAGGTGTGCGTGTGTGCATGCACTGTGGCAAATTGAGTCAATCACGTCTTCCAGCTGGGTTAATGAATTCCCCTTTGGACTCATGGCACATTAGAGGCGATCGGTTTCATCCACTTTAGACCATAGACCTAGTTTCAGTGAGTTAGGTACCATGTTTTAAGGAATTCCCCTTAATAGAGACCCTTCTTGTAGCATCTTCCTTATGGTTTACAAATGTTGCATAACAGCGAAAAGAATCTAGTATTTTTATTGAGAACTGACCAAAGAGTAGGCACTGAAATAATCATGTCACGTAGATGATGTCACTTAATGGTTTAGGAATTCTTGTCCATGTTTGTAGAGGGGTAAACTGATAATTAGTGTCTGCTGCAAATCACCTTGCAAGTAAGTGACAAAGCTGAGTTTTGACCTGATTGATGCATGCAGTGGGACTCCAGGCTCAAATTCCCATCACTGAGTTAGCTATTTACCTGCCGCTTTTTTGTTTGTTTTTGGCTCTGCTGGGTCTTTGTTGCTGCGCAGGCTTTTCTCTAGTTGCATTGAGCAGGGGCTCCTTTCTAGTTGCGGTGTGCAGGTTTCTCATTGCAGCAGCTTCTCTTATTGTGGAGCATGGGTTCTGGGGTGTGCGGGCTTCAGGAGTTGCGGCTCGTGAGCTCAATAGTTGTAATGCATGGGCTCAGTTGCTCCGGGGCATGTGGGATCTTCCCAGACCTGGGATCAAACCTGTGTCTTCTGCATTGGAAAGCAGATTCTTTACCACTGAGCCATCAGGGATGCCTGTCTACCTCCTGTTGAAGGTGGATTCTTTGTGGCTCTTAAAGAAAACCTGGAATCCTGATGGTCTTCAGGTTGTTGTGGTGTATATTCCCAAGCCCATGGTGGAGTTAATCCACTGTGAGTACTTGATTGAATACTTGATGACTCGTTGCAACCTTAGCATATTTGCTGATCACAAAGAACAGATATGTCCTCTTTATTTGTCTGCATCATGGGATCAGTTCCACGGGTCACAGGTCACAATACTTTTTTCATCAGAATCAGGGGGAGGAAAAAAGATCCCAGATCTCAGATCCCAGATAGACTGGGTTTTGTCTTTCTGCATATTTTTAAAACAATGCTTGATAACTTTCACTTTCTTGCCCATAGCGTTTTTCTGCTCAGGGAATAGAAGACTATAATAGAGAAACATTTCAGTTCTGATAGCAGAATATGTACTTTTTCTTTTTAAAGTATAAAAAATGCATTATCAGCCTCCATGTGCAGGTGGAGGGCAGCCGCCTGCAGGCCCGGTTTGCCAGCAAGAATCCAGCCCTTGCAAATTATTGGCAGCTGGCACTGTAATGAGTCCATTTCAATATAAATGAGCTGTTGCTTATTAATTTCTGCCAGTTCCTAAGCAATTCAGGAACCGCTTTGAAAATTTTAAACTTTGCAGAGAGCAGCTTAAGGAGGATGCCTGGGAAAAGAGAGGGAACAGGACAGCAGTGGGGGAATTTTGGCAAGGACACGTACAGTAGGATAATAATTGTGTATTGCTGAGAACTCTTGTTCCTCTCCTGGCAAGCGTGAGTCACCAGGTTCATGGCAAAGTAGCGTATTTTCCAAGATAGAGTGAACAGTAACTTCACTTACTATGCTTTCTTCTATGGATATGGATGTTTATTTATTTGCTGTCTTGATGTAACCGCCTTCCACAACAATAGGCAATTTTCTCTGTGTTTCTCTGCAAGCTGTTTGTCATCTTGAGTTCCACCTTAAGGAGGCTACCAGTTATAGGTGCTCTTCGTGGGCAGCCCCGTAGGAATGATCTGTAGGAGGGAAATGAGGGGCTGCTACCCTCAGGAAGCCCTCGGGGCTTTGTCCTGTCTCATTGTTTAGTCACTATGTCTTTTGAAACACCGTGGACTGTAGCTTACCAGGCTCCTCTGTCCATGGAATATTCCAGGCAAGAATACTGGAGTGGGTTTCCATTGGCTTCTCCAGGAGATCCTTCCGACCCAAGGATTGAACCTGCATCTCCTGCATTGGCAGGCGGATTCTTTACCACTGAGCCACTAGATGCCCCTCTCCTGTCTTAGCATCTCCAGTCTCACCAGAAGCCAGGTTTTAGAAAACAAAGACTACTCACAATGCTTGTTCCTGGAGCTTATTTTGAAAACATGAGAATTCATGAGCACGGATTCTCAGCAATACCCCGTGTATACGATGAGACGGTCTATCATATTGAATTTGGTCTTTTGTTTTACTGTCTTCTAGCATTTTCTTCAACTTCTGTGATAGCTATAGCTCTGCTTTGAGAGTAACTGAGACTCCCTGATTTCCTGTCACTCATTTCTGTTTGTGGAGACGTTTGAAAGATTAAAAGGGAGTCATGGATGTAGGGGGTGCATGTACCTTTTGGAACTAGGGTTTTCTCCGAGTCTGTGCCCAAGAGTGGGATTGCTGGGGCATATGGTAGTTCTAGTTTTAGGTTTTTAAAGAACCTCCATGCTGCTCTCCACAGTAGCTATACCAGTCTACGTTTCCACCCACCAACATGCCTTTTCTCCACACCTTCTCCAGCATTTATTGTTTGTGTATGCTTTTGATCACGGCTCTACAGCAGGAACTAACACAACATCGTAAAGCGCCTGTACTCCGATAACACTTTAAAAAGAAGAGGGAACCATGAAATCAATTCCACTGGAACTGATTTCTGGTATCTGATACCTTCATCTGTAGAGCCAGAATAAAATGATAAAACATTACCGAGTTTGCAGAGCGATTTATTACTGCGAATGTAAATATGCTTGTGTTTATAGATTTATGCCTGTCATTTTAGACCTGTAGCTAAATGTTGCATTGTTTGATCTGGGGTGTGCTATTTCACACAAAATGGATGTTGGAGAGTTTATGTAAATAGGTTTGATGGAAAATTCCTATTTCCTGTGTTCTGGCTGAATAGCGGTTTTCTCTTTTTCTGCCTTCTCCAGGTTTTTGGTACAGTTGTGTAGACTCGGATGAGACTGTGATGGCCACCTCGAGGAGTGGGTGCTGATACACTTCCCAGCCACCGTCGCTGTTCGTCCTGACATCATTACCAGTCTGCATATCTAAATGCCACAGTGCTCTTGGGGCAAGTTGGGCTGGGAACCATTGTTGCCTTGTAAGGTAAGTTTGTGAATGTGTGCATGAGCCTGCGTATACCTCCATGAATTAAACATAATGGTTCAGGGGTGGGGAGACAGATACCATGGCTTTGCCATGGTGTATGTAGCTTGTGGGAAAAAGAATTTGGACTCACTTTTTTTGGATTAAGGTTACTCCCATCTAGCAATTCAAAAGTATTAGCATTAAAACTAAAAAATAAAAATAAAAAAGAAAGAGTACCTATCTTTTTCCCCCTGTGAATTGCCCTTAGGGATATTTGAAATATATTCCCAAGCTTTACCATCTTTAGATGGGATTATGTTTGAAAAAGGCAAACCCAGCTTCAAAAATCTTACTTCAGAACAATGCTGTGTTTTGTTTCTGGTTTGGATAATCGTTTGAAAAGCAAAATAAATGCAGTCAAAATAATAATCTTTCTAAATCAAAGATCATCTTTTATTTGTTGCAAAACTTGCCTGTTTAGTCTCCTGTGTTAGGGGTATTTGTGTGTGACTTGGCAAAAATGCTTTTCATGGGTTTGTAAAGATTTAGCTAAAACTTTCAGAACTTTGTCTCAGTTTAATCTTAGCTCTCCTCCCCACCCCTCCCAACTCCCCTTACCCTGTCTTCAGGCTCAGCCTCCAGTAGGGAAAAAACAGGCTTGAAACCAAACCCTCCCACTAGAATCTAATTTTAAATTTGCAATCTGTTGTCTTGTGAGTTTTGCTTCAAATTTAACTTTGAAATAAATACATTTCATCCTTTCTCCTGCAATTTTGGAGGTCTGTTTTCAAATCATAGAAGGGTAATCATTACGTTTATTTTAATAAGTTCTTAAATACCTCAGGAGGGAGTGAAAAATTTTATTAACAATTATAATTTAGATACATCATTAGATGCCTTATGTTCATATTCCACAGCACCCTTACCAAAAAGAGAAACCTTGCTTTAATAGTTAACTTTGACTTGAATATAAGTTGAGTCATCTTGTGCCCACTTATGGGGTCTGATGTTTTATATTTTTGAAATATTCTTGTTATAGACAATCTGAGAGATGAACATCCCATTGAAAAAAGCAGTACTAAAATTTTAGTTCATTTAGTTGGCCAATATAATAATGAGTGGTCCCTGCCATTGGGAGATTGTAATAAAATAAGAAGGGGTTCATGCAAAGAAAGACAAGTGTGACAGTGTACAAATAACCATGCCACAGACGGAATGGGAGGAGATCAAGCAGAGTGCCATTGGGATGTCGAGAAAGGATGGTTAAGTCCAAGCTCAGTAGTATTTTCTTCTTTATGTTAGGTAATTTTCCCAAGTCATCTGCTTGAAGTTTGGGTTTGGTGATTTTTTTTTTTGTTTGTAGCTGTCAGTCTTGTGTCCCCATCCTCACTCTCCAAGAGTTATCCAAGAAACCGAGGGACTTAAAGCGTTTATTTTTTTTCTTTCCCGTAACTGAATTAAAGGTAAGGGACCTGCCTGGCAGTTGATTAAGGCTCTGTATTTCCAGGGTGTGCAGGTTCTACCCCTGATCAGAGAACTGAGATCCCCCATGCAGCATGGCTAAAACAGTGAATTACAGCTTTAGTGTAGTAGCGAAAATACAAAAAGCAAAGTATACTTTTGAAAATTAAATTACCCCATCATCTCTATCTAGGATGCTAACTTTAAAAGTTTGTATACGGGTCTGTATATTCTGTGTGTGTGTCTCTCTCCCTCCCTCCCTCTTCATGTGTGTGTGTGTTTATAAGAGAGAGAAAGAAGGTAAAATATTAACATCTCTAGAATTTTAATCTCCTCAAAGCCAGTATCTTGGATGTGCATCTCAAATATAAGTTTTTACTTCCTGAGAATAAGAAAACAGTTTTGCTCCAGATGTGATTGACCCTAATAATATAATTATCTTTTTGATTATCTACTTCTGAACAAGGCAAGCCCCAGCAAGCTGACCCACAAGGCTGGGCTTTAATCATGTGGAACTTGCCTGTTGTTCAGCTAAAGGGTGGGGCATTTTGCTCTCTGCAGTTCCGCTTGAACTTGTGGTCCCATCTAGGGAATTAGACATCCTAAGCCATAAAAATATTATTATAACCTCCAGTCTGCAAGGTGACGAGGTTATTTCTTGTTTCCCTTGTATCTTCTTTCTTTCCCCCTTTTTTTCCTCTGAACAATCTGTAGTTATAGGAGTATTTTTCTTTGTTATCTCTGCCTAGAGACCTTGACCATGGGTGAGTTTCTGTTAACTGGACTGTTTTCTCATGCAATACCAACAAAACTTCACATCTGATGATTAAAAAATACAGCTTACGTTTTGTATTATGGATCAAATAACAAATATTTTACCTTTTTAATTTGTATTCTCCTTCTCCACTCATGCATAATAATTGATGTTCACGGTGATCTTGCAGAGATGTTCCACGCAGTAAAAATTTTCATTTATTTCAGGAGTGTTTACCATTACTCAGGGAACACAGTTATACTAGTTGCTTTAAAAGCTTGATAATTCCAACATTTGGGTCACTTTGGGGTTGGCATCTACTGATTGTCTTTTCCCCTGAGAACTGATTAGATTTTCCTGGTTCTTTGGGATGCATTGTGGACACTTTTGAGTATTACATTGGGAGAATCTAGATCCTGTTAAAATCGTCTGGAGAATGTTGAATTTTCTTTTTTTTTTCCTGCTTTAGTAGGCAGTCAACCTGGCTAGGTTCAGATGGCAAGTCCTGTGGGTGGTAGGGCTGATGTCAGTTCAGTTTTCAAAGCCTTTGCTCCAAAGTTGTGGCTTTGTCCCACACATGCACCACTTGGGAGTTAGACTGAGAGGTAAGCTGTGTTATAGAATGGCTCAATTCCCTGAGCCTTTGCTGGCTTTCTTTGGGTCAGTCCCAGGCATGTGCATCTGAGCAGTGAGCCTGGGACTTGGGTAGATTTATACACAACTTTAGCTCACTGGTTTCTGCCAGCTCTGTCTTCTCTGAGATGGCCTTCACTCTTTGGCTTGCAGGGATCACTGTTCCTGATTTCTTTGGCCAGAATGACAGGACATGTCTTGTGAGTTTTTGCTGCTTTTGTCACTGCTAGATGTGTGCTCAGGCTTCCCAGGTGGCGCCAGTGGTAAACAACTTGTCTGCCAGTCAGGAGACATAAGAGCTGAGGGTTCGATCCCTGGGTCAGGAAGATCCCCTGGAGGAGGATATGGCCACCCACTCCAGTATTCTTGTCTGGAGAATCCCATGGGCAGAGGAGCCTGGTAGGCTACAGTCCGTGGGGTCCTGGTAAGCTACAGTCCACGGGGTCGCCAAGAGGTGGACACGACTGAAGCGACCCAGCGTGCATGCATGGACTGTGTGCTCACCCTCCATGCCAGGCTGGAAGAGAAATGAGAATAATAAAAGCCGAAATGGGAAACTCACTCACGTTACAGTGGCTTCTTCAGTTTTATTTGCTTGTTTATTGATTTTTGGTTGCACTGGGTCTTTGTTGCTAGTTTCCACAAGTGGGGGCTTACTCTCTAGTTGTGGTGTGCTGGCTTAGTTGCCCCTCTGTGTGTGGAATCATCCCAGAGCAGGCACTGAACCCGTGCTCCCTGCATTGGCAGGTGGGTTCTTAACCACTGAAGTACCAGGGAAGTCCTTTTATTTTTCCTTTCCGTTTTTGATTCCCATCCCCAACTTTTGCTTACTCTTTGGAATCCTTAGGTAGTTGCTTTTTACTTTGGTTTAGAGTTTTTTAATCTTTATCATTGGAAGAAAGTCCAGCCACTGTGTCTTACTTCCTCTTGGCTGGCACCAGATACTATAAGGAGTATTTGAGTTTTGTTCACTACTGAGACAGAAGCCTTGTCCCTAGCTAATCAACCCTACTTCTCTATTGAATCTCACTTTGGACCCTTGTTTTGTGTTTGCTTTCCGTTTCCTGATGACATTGTACTAGATAATGCCCAGTATGTGCTTATTTTCTTATTGCATTATTTGTTGAAAATGAGGATTCATAAAAGCTTCATTTGGCAGTATTGTCACTTTAAAACAAAAATTTCCCTTAACTTTCCCTTAAGCTTTCAGTGAGTGAAGGCTTTAACTTTTTATTTTGAAATAATTATAGATTCACAGGAAATTGAACACAGTAAGCATGCTCTTCACCTAGTTTTCCTTAATGGTTACATCTTACATAATTTCCACAAACTCCCAAAGCCAGGGATTGGATACTTTTTTTCAAAGAGTGTAATGATAATGATATAGTTTTATATCATCTTATTACACAAGGCCTAGTAGGCTAATACATCAATAAAAGCAGTCCCTGAGAAAGAACCACCTATCTGATGTATCTACCAACCATCCTGATGATTGTAGTTTTTTTTGTGTGTGTTAATTTGTGTTAGCTTAGGGTGTACAGCATAGTGGTAAAGTTATATTACTTTTCTGATTATTTCCCCTTAAAGGGTTGTATCAAAATATTGAATATACTTCCCTGTGTTACACAACAGGTCCCTGTTGGTTATATATTTTATGTATAGTAGTCTGTATATATTCATCCCAAACTCCTAATTTATCTCTTCCCTCCTATTTTCTTTGGTAACCATAGGTTTATTTTCTGTGTCTGCGGGTCTATTTCTATTTTGTAAATAGTTCATTTGTATGTTCCTTTTTTTTCAGATCCAGCATATAAGCAATGACATAATGTTTATCTTTGTCTGGCTCACTTCCTTTAGTATGATAATCTCTAGGTCTATCCATGTAGCTGCAGTTGGCATTATTTCATTCTTTTTTATGGCTGAGTAGTATTCCATTGTACATATATACCACATCTTCTTTATTTATTCATCTGTCAGTGGGCCTTTAGGCTACTTCCATGTCTTGTCTGTTGTACATAGTTCTGCCTGTACTGATTGATAAAGTTCCTTTAAGTACTTTCACTGTGCATTTATTTTGATAGAAGTACTTTTTTACTCTTTTGCTGTGTATTTATTTTGATGGGATTTAAAGGAAGTTACTATGAAAAGTTTAACTCATGACTTACGGAGAAGATCATGGTGTTGGGAAGAATGGAGAATTCATCCTCTCTCTAGTGTTCTTGGTCTCTGACCCTAAGAATCTCTTGATTTTTTTTGACCCCTTCTACTTTCAAATGACACCTCCCCATCATGTCGCTATGTCTCCTTTGCCCATGTTTTTTCTGGATCATCTCACATTGCTCGGTCCTGAGCTGTCTCCCTGACAAGGAGGAGAGGTACTCTCTCAATTC
Organism: Antilocapra americana; assembly: GCA_007570785.1. NCBI lineage: Eukaryota > Metazoa > Chordata > Mammalia > Artiodactyla > Antilocapridae > Antilocapra > Antilocapra americana. The sequence goes on along the minus strand of ML664172.1, from coordinate 891,169 downwards.
CAACCCCCTTTCCTAAACCTCTGAAAGGAAGAGGGATGTAGGAATTAAGTGAAATGAGACAAAGGCAAGGCCTTGAGTCTCTGCCGAGGTAATGGAAGGTTGGGGAGAACAGTGGAGCAGGGCAGGCTGAACCCATCAACTCAGTTCAGGGTGATCCCAACCCAGTGGCCTGGGCTGAGGGACCTACAGCGGTCTGCACGTGGAGGGGGGGGGCGCCTAGGGAACAGCACACAGACTGGCAACGGGTGCGTTTTCTAGGCACTCTCATGTAGAAGAGCTGGCATTTTTAAGGCCAGTGTGTTTTCCCAAGTTCACATTCTGCTAACACTCGCATCGCTTTTCTCTTGCAGTTGTGTGAGTGTGTATTTTTACATTCTAGATTAAATGTTGTCATTCATTCATTCCGTATTTTTCCACTGAGCACCTGCTGCCTTTGAGGCAATGTTCTAGTCACCGAGCATATAGCAATCCATGAGACAAACTTTCAGCCTCCCTGATGCTTAGGTTCTAGTGGGGAGAGATATAGAATAAAAAGTAGAAGTGAATGAAAAGCATTTTTTGAGACAGTTATGACAAATGTTAAGGGGCGGGGGAAGCAAAGAACAGGGGTGAGAAGCGTTGAGCTCTGAGGGGTCATTTTGGATAGAGATGCTAGGAAAGATCTCTTCAAGAAGGTGACATTGGAGTCAAGATCTGGAAAGAGTGAGCCAGGTGTAGATGCCTGAAGGCTGGAGAGTTGGAGGCCGAGGAAAGAGCAGGAGCAAAGGCTGTGGGGAAGCCGGAAGTTGTATCCTAGAGGACTGGAAAGAAAGTTTAAGGTTCGAGGGTTAACTTCGGACAGTTGTTCTGTGTTACAGCTTGCCCACCACCTCCTGCTTAATATGCCTCCCACTGACTGACCCTGTGCAAGTGCAAGCTGTTGGGGCCACTAATATTTTCCATCAGGAAGTCAGTAGGGAGTTGGATGAGTTTAAAAATGGTAACAGTTTCTAGCTTGCCATGGAGTACCTGAATCCTGATGCTCTGCTTTTCAAGTTGTTACAAATTGACTTTATTACAATATTGAATTTGTTACGATATTTCTTCTGTTTTACTTTTTGGTTTTTTGGCTTCAGAGGCATGTGGGATCTTGGCTTTATGACCAAGGATCAAAACCCCACCCCCTGTGGTGGAAGGCAAAATCTTAACCACTGGACCACCAGGGGAAGTCCCTGCTTTGCAATTTTTAGCCCAATTTTTGCATTTCAGCCTGTCCTCTCCACCCTTAATCTTTCCCCTCTTTCCTAGTGACTGTGTGGTGATTGTGTTGGCTAAGTACTGATCACTACCTGGTACTTTTGTTAAAGTGCATGAGCATTTTATGACTCCTTATCACGTGTGGAACACTTGTAGTCTCTATGAGTGTGAGTGTTCATCACTCAGATGTGTCTGACTCTTTGCAACCCCACTGTAGCCCAGCCAGGCTCTTCTGTCCATGGAATCTTCCCAGGGAAGAATAATTGGAGAGGGTTCTCATTTCCTTTTCCAGGGGGGTCTTCCCAACCCAGGGATCGAATCCAAGTGTCCCACATTGCAGGCAGATTCTTTTACCTTCTGAGCTACCAGGGAAGCCCTTTCTATAGAGGATCCCAAAAAGAAGTGTAAGCCACTTTCTACCCAAAGTTGCTTCCAGACTCAGAGAAACAAATAAAGACTGTGTAAATAAACCAGATATTTTTGGTTTGTTATAAGGAAATGATAAGGGTTAAGTAGGAGAGAGTGGGGGAAAGTGAAGATGATGAAAATAGCTGGCGTTTGCCATTTGTATGTGGAGAGGATTAGGACTTTCAAGTCACCAGAGTTCTGGGGGTTGCCTGTTGGATGGGGATGTCCCTGAAAGTGGAGATTGGGTCTGTTGTATACAGTGAGCAATTTTCATTTTTCATGCTTGTGTTGTTTCAGGGTCTCCCACTGACCCCCACACAGGCCTTCATGAGTCTCACTGACCTTTAGGGGAAAGCTCTTAAAGGAAGGGATGTTTCGGCAGTCCCTAGGAACATTTTTCTCCTAACTTGAGTTGCTTCAGACTTCCTGCTGACTCGACTTAGATCATCCCCTGAGACTCTCTCTTGGTAGGATTTAAGAGATTTGGCATTCATCTCTAAATTCTAGTTTTGAAGATAAAAATGGCTTCTTTCCTACCTTGGCTGGCTGAAAAGAATCTTGCTACTAAAAATGCTATTAATATAACAGACCCGTCAGAGCGATGCAGGGAACTCTGTAATTCTTGAAGACTGGGCTGTTTTCTTTAGGAAAACGCTCCTGAGGCTTTTAACTTGATTAGTTTTCTGTTGGCAGAAACAAGCCTAACCAGAAATTTGTTGTTGAGAATATGTCTGTCAATTTATATTTGCAAACTTCTGATGTATACATCAGAAGGGGGAGGGTCCGTCTGAGCATATTGGGGGGTCCATTCGAGCATATTTGGGGTGACAGCTTTGCCTTTCTGCGGTTTCTGTCACCTTCATTCTTTCCCTCTTTTCAGTTTAAATCTATGTGATTCTTAAAATGGGGCTGTGGCTAACACTTGTTCTAAACTTTTAATTACTCCTTGGCAAAACATACAGATACATAGACACATCCAGGTATCTTTTTTTCTTTTTTAGCTGTGCTTGGTCTTCTTTAGACTGTGTACCGGCTTTCTCTAGTTGCATTGAGTGGGGCCCTCTTTTTGTTGGGGGTGCGCTTGTTGTGGACCCTAGGCCCCCCTGCTTCAGTAGTTATGGTATGCAGTTGCCCTGCTGCATGTAGAATCTTATTCCTGGACCAGGGATGGAACCTGTGTCCCCTGCATTAGCAGGCAGATTCTTAACCCCTGGACCACCAGAGAAGTCCCCATCTATATATCTTCAAGTGAAAGTCATTCGGTCATGTCTGACTCTCTGTGAACCCATGGACTGTATCCCACCAGGCTCCTCTGTCCATGGGATGTCCCAGGCAAGAATACTGGAGTGGGTAGCCTTTCCCTTCTCCAAGGGATCTTCCTGACCATGAAATTGAACCAGGGTCTCCTGCATTGCAAGCAGATTCTTTACCAACTGAGCTATCAGGGAAGCTGTACCCTTAAAAAATCAAGAACCTTGAGACATTGGTCATAGCTTTTAGCCTTACTTTAGATGCTTGTTAAAATATTTTACTTGTAAAAATGTAGCCCATGATATTCTTAGGACTACAGATTACATAAATGGTCACACATGGGCCATCAATCTTTTCATTTTCCCTGTACTGAGTTGCGTCTCTGTTTTTTTTTCTTGCCTCTTAAAGGTACCAGCCAGAGAGGCATGAACTTAATTGCTTTGAAATATATTTGCTACTAGTAAAAGGACGATTCTCTTTCTTGGAAACTTTGCTCTCAGAATCATATGATGTGTGACCTGGTAGGGAATATTCCAGTATGGGAATAGCTTCACATCTGGTGTCTGTATGAGTTACCTCTGAACTCATCGGAACATTCAATGGAGGTTTTTCCCTTCTTGTTGCCACAAATTTCATTTCAGTTAAGATGTGCTTGTAGGAGTTTAAGCAACCTTTGAGACCGAAGAGTAGGATTGTAGAGTGGTTCTGGAGCATTGGGAATGAATATATTATATTGCCGGAGATTTCAGACCGTAACAAGTACAATAAATTTGTTCCTGTTTCCCTCTGTACCTTTTACTTTTTTGTTTATTGTATCCCTTCCCTGGCTTGGAGTATCAGTTTCATGAGAATGGAGAATGTGTATCTTTCTTCTCTGCTGTATCTCTGTTTTCTGGAACATGGTAGCTATGCAGTGTTTATTTTCTTTCTTTTTTTTCTTGTTTTAAAAAGTTTTCAAGATTGCTCAGCCAGTCAGGGCAGAAGCTGGCCTGAGCATCTGGGCTCCATCCCCACCTCTTTGTTAAAAAAAAAAAAGAAAAAAAATTATTTATTTGTCTATATCAGGTCTTCAGTTGTGCACTCTGAATCTTTTGGTTGCTGGCATACTCGATCTTAGTTGCCACCTGTGGGATCTAGTTCACTATGAAAGTGAAAGCGTTAGTGGTACAGTCGCGTCTGACCTTTTGTGACCCATCTGTAAACTGTAGCCCTCCAGGCTCCTCTCTCCATGGGGATTCTCCAGGCAAGAATACTGGAGTAGGTAATTATTCCCTTCTCCTGGGGATCTTCCCCACCTAGGGATCCAACCTGTGTCTCCTGCATTGCCAGGTGGATTCTCTACCATCTGAACCACTGGGTTCCCTGACCTGGGATCCACCCGGGCCCCCTGCATTGGAAGCATGGAATCTTAGCCACTGGACCACCAGGGAAGTCCCAGTATATATATTTTCTGGGTTAATGACCATGTAAATGATTGTATACATCAGCTCAGGGATGCGCTTGGCTACTCTAGTTTTCTTCTCTCCTTTTTGACCATTTTCATGTGTGTATCCTAAGTGTATACAGTTGAAATGGTCTAGAGAAACCTCACTGCAGAGCAAGGAGAATGAGGCTAAATAGAGTCATACTTGTCGAGCTTTGAGGATGTTTTAATTTCTCACTGTGGGTGACAGCCCTCAGACCAATGAGAGAGACTGGAAAAATGTTAAGGAAAGGACTTGAATTAACCTGGGTAGCTCCAAAAGGCTGAATCACATTTAGTGATTTCATCATGTGAATTTCTGTGTGCAGGGCACTCTGTACCAGATTAATGTTCTCGAGTTGGATTTGCTCCCAGAAATAAACCCATTAGTTTGCTAGTGGGCAGAGAGTGGGGTTTCTGTTTTGTTTTGTGCATCTCCCTCTCCCCCTCCCACTTCACCTCCACCACAAGCACCCCCCCCCATTAAGGTTTTCACAAAGCTGTTGCATTAAAGGTAAAAAGCCCCTTTTCTTTTTGACTTTATCAGGAAGAGTTGATTGGACTTCACATCTTGAGCTTTCCCGTTTTTGATTGATTTTGAAGTGTAGATGAAGTCAGGATGAAACGGAAAACCTGCCGGGAGGAAGCGCCTTTATCCAGTGCATCTAGGAGTTTTGCCCAGTTTTTTGAAATATGTCATTTCAAACAGAACGTTCCTCATTTGGAGCAGACACTTTGGTTTGTACTTTTTAGAGTTTTTAGTTGATGGAGAGGGCTAGAGCTTTAAATAGGCAACTCTAGAGTTTAGGGAGAAGAAAACAGGTGTTGCCAGCTTTATGAAAGCAACTCTGTGCCATGCTTGGCGTGCTACTCCCCTCCCCGGGCCGAGACCCCTGTCATCCCCCAGTGATCTGATTTATGTTCTTATTGAACATCTCTGCAGGAGTAGTCTCAGTAGGCGATGTTAGTTCTCACCTGCTGCCGCGTTTAGAGTCCAAGTACCTGCCAGGTGCATATAGGTGCTGCTCTTAATCTGCCAAACTGTCTGCCCTCCGTAGGTACTGAGCTCTTCCCGTTAACCACTCGTACCCATGGGTGACTCAGTGATCTTCTCCTTTTTTTTTTTTGCTACAGACCATAAAACCATGGGAAACGCGGAAAGTCAAAATGTCGTGCATGAGTTCTATGGAGACAAGCACGCCGTCCTGGGGCGCAAGCACACGTCGCGTTCCCTGCGCCTGTCGCACAAGGCGCGGCGGACCAGGCACGCCTCCTCCGGCAAGGTGATCCACAGGAACTCCGAAGTGAGTACCCGGTCCAGCAGCACCCCCAGCATCCCCCAGTCCCTGGCCGAAAATGGCCTGGAGCCCTTCTCCCAGGAAGGCACCCTCGAGGACTTCGGGAGCCCCATTTGGGTGGACCGAGTGGATATGGGCTTGAGACCCGTGTCTTACACCGATTCCTCCGTCGCTCCCAGCGTGGACAGCAGCATCGTCCTCACAGCAGCCTCCGTGCAGAGCATGCCAGACTCGGAGGACAGCAGGCTTTACGGGGATGACGCGACGTACTTGGCGGAGGGCGGCAGGCGGCAGCGCCCCTATGCATCCAACGGGCCCGCGTTCATGGAGACGGCGAGCTTTAAGAAGAAGCGCTCCAAATCCGCAGACATCTGGCGGGAGGACAGCCTGGAATTCTCACTCTCTGATCTGAGCCAAGAACATTTAACAAGCAACGAAGAGATCTTGGGTTCCGCCGAGGAGAAAGACTGCGAGGAGGCTCGGGCGATGGAAACCCGGGCGAGTCCGCGGCAGCTCAGTGCCTGCCAACGGGCCAATTCGCTGGGGGACTTGTACGCGCAGAAGAACTCTGGGGTGACGGCAAACGGGGGGCCCAGGAGCAAACTTGCCGGCTACTGTCGGAATTTGGTGTCTGACATCCCCGATCTCGCGAACCATAAGATGCCACCAGCTGCCGCTGAAGAGGCTCTCCCCTACAGTAATTACAACACACTCCCCTGTAGGAAATCTCACTGTCTCTCGGAAGGTGCCACCAACCCACAGATTAGCCATAGCAGCAGCATGCAAGGCAGAAGAGCAAAAACCACTCAGGTAAAGTGCCTGGAATCTGTTTCGGTATTTTGGAAACTGGTGCATGTCGAAGTGCGTGATTGGGCTCTTAGAAGGTTCTCATCTTGTAGCTGCGTGTTAAACACAGTTTTTCCCTGGTGGGTGCTGCCTCTCTGAAGATTCGTCTGCTGCTTCACCCCTCTTGCAGTTCTGTTGCTGAAGGGGTGGGAATTCAGGAAGAAGTATGTGTGTGTGTGTGTGTGTGGGTGAGGTGTCAGGAGTGGGAATGAAGCTGATAAGTTCGTATCGGGAAACTGCCTCTCCAGTTCAGCTCTTAGCAGCATCTCACTGGTTCTGCGCTTCCTTCCTAACATGGTTTTTCTCTCCGTGGACAGATGGGGATGGTGGGCTGTGGACTCTTGGAGCTTATTTCTTCCGTGCCGCAGGTGGGAAGAGGTTAGTCGGCAGGCGGCTCCTTGGAGGAAGCCTTTTTTGATTCGGGGCCGGCTCTGGTCATTTGTCAGTTTCTGTCCGAGGTTGGCAGGCTGACTGCCTTCCCGGGAGCCATTTCAATTTCCTGTTCCTTTGCGATGCTGGCCAGCCCTCTCTCTCTGGAGGGAGGTGTTGCAGGAGGAATAGTATGGGTGGGTTCCAGGTCTGCTCTGCAGCCAAGTGGCTTCTGACTTTGGGCAAAACCCTGACTTCCAGGTGCTCTTCGGAACACTGCGGTGAAGATGCTTGACCCACCTGCTTCAGGGTCCGGGGCATGACGGTGTGCGTGTGAAGGTGTTTTCAGAGATTTAAAGTGAAATCTTGCTAATGAAAGGAAGATTACCTTCACATCCCTTTAATCATTACTGATAATTATTGGGCGGGCCAAAAAGTTCATTCGGGGGTCTGGACAACCCTGTACACACTATGTGACCAACCCGGAATCACCAGGATAATGACATGTCAAGTAATCCTGCCTGCGGTAGCCCTTTTCTGGTCCTGCTGTTCCCTAGAGCAGGGTTCCAGGAGTCCTGGCTCCTGTTGAGGGTGGGTCGGTAGCTTACAGGATGGTGTTTCAGATCCGGAATCCAGGTGGGGCTCCTTTGCCCTGCAAGGTGTATTGGCCCCCAGACTGACCAGTGAATGCCACTGAGGTCTGCCAGAAATCAGCAGGTGTGCTCTGACCTGGCCAGCAGGCTGGGGCTGCACCTCTGGTCTTGCTTCTGTGCTGGTCCGGGGGGGTATTGTGGGGTTCAGTTGTCTTGGGAAGGGTGTCTTAAGTATAATGGGCAGATGGTCATCTTGACCATTTTTCCGTGTGTGGTTGAGGGGTATTAAATACATTCACGTGGTTGTGTAGCCGTCGCTACCCCTCATCTTCAGAACTTTCATCATCTTGTGGAACTGAAACATCATCCCCCTTAAACAGTAGTTCCCCTTGTACCCTCTCCTCAGCCCCTGGCAACTGCCATTCTACTTTCTGTCTCAAGGAATTTGACTCTAGATACCTCACCTAAAGTGAATCATAGTATTTGTCTGTGATGGGCTTATTTCTCGGGCTTCCCTGGGGGCTCAGATGGTAAAGCATCTGCCTGCAATGCAGGAGACCTGGGTTCGATCCCTCGCTAGGGAAGATCCCCTGGAGAAGGGAATGGCTACCCACTCCAGTATTCTTGCCTGGAAAGTCCCATGGACCGAGGAGCCTGGTAGGTTACAGTCCATGGGGTTTCGAAGAGTTGGATGTGGTTGAGTGACTTCACTTTGACTTATTTCACTTAGGTTAATATCCTCAGGATTCACATGTAGTAGCAGATGTCAGAATTTCCTTCCTTTTCCAGGCTGAATAATATTCCACAAACACTCCACCCTCCCCAAACAGCACCCCCCCCCCATTCATTTGTTGTAGGACAAGTTTGGCTGCTGTCCAAGCCAGGTATTCTGGCTCCACCTCTTTTTACCTGAGTAACTTTGGGCCCAGTTTTTAAGTCTCTCAACCTTAATTTCTTCATCTATCAAATGGGCAAAATAATAAGATTTTTGAGAAAATGGAAGGTAAAGGCTAGTGCTTGGTACTTTAGAAGCCACCAGTAAGGAACAGTCTGCTACTTGTAATTTTAAGTATTGTGAGTGGTGTTCTCTGAGTTGAGGACCCCAGGTAGTTTGGTGTTTGAATCAAACTTTGTGCCTTGGAAACAAAAGGATAAAAAAGGCTGATTTGGAGGTGTGAGAAGGTGAGGGTGGCTACTGCATTTAGATGCCCTTCTTGAATTTTGACCCATCTCTTTTCTTTTTAAAAATATTTTTAATTAAAATTTGTGAGTGTGCTGGGTCTTTGTTGCTGTGTGCAGGCTTTCTCTAGTTGCAGCTTCAGTGGTTGTGGCCCCTGTGCTCTGGTAGCTCCAAGGCGTGTGGGATCTTCCCGCCGGACTAGGGATCGAACCTTTGTCTCCTGCATTGGCAGGCGAATTCTTCAGCACTGGACCACCGGAGCGGGAGTCCGGGCCTGTCTCTTTTCTGAAGCATGATTATAATGATATAAACGACACTCTGCGGTCCCTCTGCCTGCCCTGGGCAGGACTCTGCTTGCACTGGCAGCTTGGCGAGATGGAGGTCCTATTGAAGGATCACCTGAAAGGCACTGCAGGCTTTGTCCTTTAGACATCACCGGTTTGGCACTGCAGGACTGATTCAAAGAGATGGTCTTGGTAACTCCCTGTCAGGGTCCATTGATCCAGACTGTTTTAAAGGAAACCTCAGCTCTGTCACTTTTACCTGGAACAACGCTAAGTTAGCATCCATTCTATATAAGATTTGAGGGGGGTGCTGGGTGGTGTTCTGGCTCTCTGTCTCCCACCCTGGGGGACAGTTGGACTTCTGCTTCCTCCCCCTCATTGATGGGGCTGTGAGCCTTGAGTCTTGGCTGCCCCCGGGAGAGGGGCCCAGCTGGTTTCATGGGAAGTTCTCACGTGTACTTGTTGCATGTCATTTCCCTTCTTTGGCTTGCCGCCTTCTAAAATTGTTACTATATGGAAGTGAGATCATCTCAGAGTGCTGTCTCATAAAGCACTCTGGTAGCTTAATGCAGCGCAGAGTACAGGGGACCCGGAATCCTGAGAAGTACATTCACTTCTGGCTCAGTCCTTATCAACCAGTGACCTTGGGCGAGTCACTTTATAACTGGCTTCTCTGTCCAGGGTGAGTGACACCAGCCTCCAACAGGGCCAGTAGGAGAACCAAGTGGGATTCCATACATAGAAGCCTTCTGCAGAGTCTATAAAATGAACGGAAGTCTTATTTTGGTCTCAGCGTTACGTGTTGAGTGAGGCTCTTTAATGACTTGAAACAAACCCCAGAATTATGCACAACACTATCCACCCACCCCCGCTTCCTCATCTTAAGTTTGGCGTGTTCATCCAACGCAATTTCTTGAGAACCCACTATGTTCCAAACAGTGTATTTTAAGAGACAGTGGGTGTGGAGGCTTCTTTGAAAGTAATTCTTTTTTCCTTCTCTTTTGTTGATGAAAGTTTCTGATCCAGGGGCCCTCTCCCATGAGTTCGGATCATAGATATTAACAGTCTCCTCGTTTGCCCTGGTGATGTAGTCGAATCTGTAAGAGTCCTGTCAGCAGTTTTACTCCTCAGAAAAGAGTTCCTGGCAGGCATTTGGCCCAAGGGCCTGGCCTCTGAGCCTGGGGGACAATGTTTTATCTGAACAAACGTGAACAACATCCTTTTATTTGCAAATGATCAAAACAGTTTGGAACCATCCTTCCTAGTTTTGTATTTGAGTAGTGGTTGGACACATTACTAAGCTTTGAATCTGAAGGCAGCGGAGTTCACATTTCGGTTTTAAAAAATGACACATTACATGGGTCTGTTACCCAGTAAGTACTGAGGAATTCTATTTGTTGAATTCAGTGCATGTGAATATGTGTGTGTGCTGTGTGCATAAGACTGTATCTTGAGAGTCAATCTGCTGCTCATTTGTTGGGAGGACTTACCCAGACTATGTAAAGCAGAGTTTATTTGTATTGACTGCTGTGAAATCCCAGTAGATTGCCTTTTGATTTAATGAATGCCTCTTTGGTTTCTTGGCCTAAACTTTACTCTCTTGGTGTTCCTTTGGTTAATGGATTGAGGAGGGGTCTGCTGTTCTGCAAAGAAGAGATTCTGAAGTCCAGCGGGTCTGAGTTTGCAAGTTTGAACGCTATTCCCTGTTGGCTGTATAACCCAGAAGGATCTCAGTGCCTCTTGAATGAGGCTAATGTGAGGGTTCCACACAGGAGTGAATGTAGAACTCCTGGCATAATGTCTGGCATGTAATCAGTTCAGTTCAGTCGCTCAGTCGTATCTGACTCTTTGTGACCCTGTGGACTGCAGGACACTAGGCTTCCCTGTCCATCACAAGCTCCCGGAGTTTACTCAAACTCATGTCTATGGAGTCAGTGATGCCATCTGACCATCTCATCCTCTGTCGTCCCCTTCTCCTGCTGCCTTCAGTCTTTTGCAGCATCAGGGTCTTTTCCAGTGAGTCAGTTCTTCACATCAGGTGGCCAAAGTATTGAAGTTTCAGCGTGAGCATCAGTCCTTCCAATGAATATTCAGGACTGATTTCCTTTAGGATGGACTGGTTGGATCTCCTTGCAGTCCAAGGGACTCTCAAGAGTCTTCTCCAACACCACAAAAGCATCAGTTTTTCAGTGCTCAGCTTTCTTTATAGTCCAAGTCTCACATCCATACTAGACTATTGGAAAAACCATAGCTTTGACTAGACCGACCTTTGTTGACCAAGTAATGTCTCTGCTTTTTAATATGCTGTCTAGGTTTGTCATAGCTTTTCTTCCAAGAAGCAGGCATCTTTTAATTTCATGGCTGCAATCACCATCTGCAGTGATTTTGGACCCCTCCAAAATAAAGTCTGTCAATGTTGCCATTGTTTCTGCATCTATTTGCCATGAAGTGATGGGACTGGATGCCATGTTCTTAGTTTTCTGAGTGCTGAGTTTTTAAGCCAACTTCTTAGCTCTCTTTAACTTTCATCAAGAGGCTCTTGAGTTCTTTGCTTTCTGCCATAAGGATGGTGTCATCTGTGTATCTGAGGTTACTGATATTTCTCCAGGCAATCTTGATTCCAGCTTGTGCTTCATCCAATGGAGTTTGTATATGGGGGGATAGATTTTGTGTCTAATTAGGCTGTTTTTAGCCATCCTTGTATGGTGATGGCTTCCAGGAAATTCTTTCCCATCTACTCTTCCAGTTCATCCAGAATTTGTGACATGAATGTGCAGGAGCAGAAGCCACATCTCAGTGTCAATCTGCCCCATGACAGTAGATACCACACTGTCTCCCCATGTTCAAACAGGTTTCAGTTCCTGTGCCTTCAGAGTTTAACATCAAAACCCTCAGGTCTGGTACAGAAGCCCAAAGGGGTGGTGGGCTGAAAAGAATAAAAGTAACTGTCTACTGCCACGGCCCAAAAGAGTGGTTCCTAAGAGAGATGACCAAAGATGACTTCATTTTTATTTTTTTAATTGAAGTTTAGTTGGTTTACAGTGTTGGGTTAATTTCTGCTACTGTGCAGCAAAGTAATTCAGTTATATATATATATATATTTATACACACACATTCAGTAATATTATATTATATGATATGTATGTATACATAATATATATGTATACATATATTATGTATATATGTATATAAATATATATATACACACACACATAATCTTTTTCAAATTCTTTCCGTTATGGTTTTTCACAGGATGTTGACTATCATTCCCTATGCTATATAGTAGGACCTTTTGTTTATCCATCATATGTATAACAGTCTACACTGCTAACTCCAAATTCCCACTCCAGGCCTTACCACCCCACCAAGGCCCCCCTGCCAGCAACTACAAGTCTGTTCTCTATGTCCATGAGTCTATTTCTGTTTTGTAGATGAGTTCATTTGTGCCCTATTTTAGATTCCACATATATCATACAGCATTTGTCTTTCTTACTTCACGTAGTCTGATAATCTCTAGTTCTCTCCATGTTGCTACAAATAGCATTATTTTGTTCTTTCTTATGGCTGAGTAGTATTTCAATGCATATACATAACATTTTCTTTATCCATTCATCTGTCAATGGATATTTAGGTGGTTTTCCATGTCTTGGTTGTTGTGAATAGTGCTGCTGTGAACATAGAGGTGCATATACCTTTTCAAATTACAGTTTTATCTGGATACATGCCCAGGAGAGGGACTGCTGGATCATATGGTAGCTTTATTTTTGTTTTTTTGAGGCACCTCCAAACTATTTTCAATCAACTTACATTCCCACCAATAGTGTCGGGGGTGGGGTGTTTCTTTTTTCAGCACACCCTTTCCAGCATTTTTTATTTGTAGACATTTTAATGATGGCCATTCTGACTGGTGTGAGGTCGTACCTCTTTGTAGTTTTAATTTGCATTTCTCTAGTAATTAGTGGTGTTGAGCATCTTTTCACATACCTGTTGGCCATCTGTATGTCTTTTTTTTTGGAGAAATGCCAAAGATGACTTTAGAAGGCTCTATCCCTGATAAAACTTTCCTGCTTGGATAAACAGGTAATAGGATTGGTGATTTCAGCCAGATAGAGGGTGCAGCATGGTCAGAAAAAGATCTTGAGTTCCTGTAATAAACTGTGTTCATGCTTAAAATTTTGTTTTGTTTTTTACTTAGCTTAAACGGTTCAAGGATAATATGTTCCCTGAGCTGAGAATTGGCATCAGCCTCCAAGAGATTCCTAACCTCTGGTCACAGATTCCTTTGAGAATCAGATGAAAAAATTGGATTTTTTTTGGATCAAATACAGGGACCACCCTGCTGTGTATCATTTCAGAGGATCCATGGGTCCTCCAGCATCCATAGAGAAGCTTCTGGTTAAGAACCTCAGGTTAATTCTTCATGAAACAAAATAGTTTTATATACAGTCCCCTTAAAACCTCTTCCTTCACTTCTCCTTTTTGATGCTTCTTTTTTCTTTTATCTGTCTTTTTCTGGCACATAAGCTAAGCAATGAGATATTTATTTTGAGAAACAGCCCATCCATTTTTAACATGAATATCCATCTCCTTTGCCAAGATCTTCTTTTGAGGAGTGGGAGTAGGTAGCCAAGAGATGGCTTGTATCAGCAGTCCTCAGACTCCTTTCTACTCTTAAAAAGTATTACAGATTCCAAAGAGCTTCTATTCATGTGGGTTATATCTATAAATATTTATCACATTAGGAATTGAACCAGAAATGTAAAAAATACTTGTTAATTCATCTTAAAATAGCAGCAATAAACCATCACATGTTCACATAAATAACTTTAATTGTTAAATTTTATCCTCTAAAATTAAGAGAAAGATCGAGAAGAAGGGCATTGTTTCTTTGCTTTAAATTTATTTTGGTTGTACTGGGTCTTTGTCGCTGTGCACAGGCTCTCTTTCTCAAGTGGGGGCTACTCTGTTGGGTACATGGGCTTCTCATTGTAGTGGCCTTTCTTGTTGCAGTTCCTGGGCTCAGTAGTTACGGTGCATGAGCTCAGTTGCTCCATGACACATGGTATCTTTCTAGACCAGGAATTGAACCCATGTCCCCTGCGCTGGCAGGCGGATTCTTATCCACTGTGCCACCAGGGAAGTCCCATTTTGGATTTTTGCAAATCTCTACAATTTCTAATCTATCAGAAGAGACTAGAGTCTTGGAGCTGCTCTGCATTCACTCTCTTGTGATACGCTCTTTTGTTGGACTGTTTGGGGAAAGTCTTGCTTTGCGTAGGTAGTTGGAAAAGGGAGGGCTTTAGGGGCCCCCTGAAATTATTTAAGGAACCCTGGTCCCCACTCAGAGAGTGGCTCATTTATGCTAATATAGCTTGGGGAAGTCCAAACCTTTGAAAACCACATTCTCCATTAATCCATGAGGAGAGGCGAGTCGGTGTCCCTCAACAGAAATCGTGTCCTGCAATGCTGTGTAATTAATTACTGGTTTCTCAGCAAAACTGGGAAGGATAAAGTGCTGTGATGGGAGCTTGGAGCCTCCCAGTCAGCCTGCCTTGCAGCCCTGGGAGCGTCTCCACAGAGCCTGGGGCAGAACTTGGGAACACCCACAAGCTTTTCACTCTGTGGTCAGGGGCCCCATTTGCTTTGAACTCCGTTGACAGAATATCTAGTGTGGGCCATAAAACAGCCCAATATGTCTTTCTCACTTTCTCTCCTTTTAAAAAGATGAAAGAAAAAGACATGTAAATGAGCTCGGGTTGTCTCCATAAAAGACATCATAAACCCGGATCTTAGCCGGAAGATGGCGAAGTCAGGCTTTCCAGCTGTGACTTCAGCTGGAGTCCAGCCTGAGCCGAGCGTCCAAATGACTAGGTCTTTAAATCAAACTCAACTGTATCCCATGAGAAACGGTTTTCTTGTTGTGAGAGAAGGGTGGAAAATGAACAGCAGTGAAGTTGTTCAACAGTATGTTTTTGTGTGTGTGTGTGTGTTTGTTTTGTTTTTTAAGTGCCTATGCCATGGGAGGCATCAAGAAAAGATCCCTGAGCTCAGGGGTGAAGTGTGGGTGTGTCCACAGCAAACAATTAGCATAACAAGTACAGGACATGTTATGGGAAAAAGAGAGCAGACTGGGGAGGAGTGGGCAGTGGTGGATGTGGTGGCAATTCCAGATCACATGGTCAGGCCCCCTAGAAAGGGCAGGCTTGGGTAGGGATTGGAAGGGAAAATGGGAGTCGACCCTTGATTTGGAAGCTGGGGGCATCCCCTGCTTTTGAGGAAGAGCAAAGAGACCAGTGTGGCTGAGGTGGCGGTGGATGGGTGTTGCTGGGAAGTTTCATGGGGATCGAAGGAGATTAAAAGAAGTCTTCCAGCTGAGCCTTGAAGGATCAGTATTCTGGAATTCCTAGAAGCAAGAAGGGCTGGGAGTTCACTGGCAGGAGTTCTTCAGTTTCACTGGTGACAGGGTGCCTCCAAAGGTCCAGTGCTAAGGCTGGGCATTGATGAAGGACCCTGATGGACAGCCTTAGGAGCCCTCCACCTTGCTCCTGGGAGACTTACTCTACAGGATGGCTTATGGGAGGAAGGTAGTTAGAAAAGAGAGTTGATGACTGGGGATGTGATATATCCTGAGATGGGGGGTAGGCGGGTAGAATGACAACAGGGTCTGAGACACACACAGAAAAACAGATGAGAGGAGAGAAGATGATTCACTGACCTTAGCACAGTGCTGACTCCAATCTGAAGTTACCTGGAGCAACATTTCAAGCTTGAGACACCTTCTGAGTCCCTTGTGAGCAGCAGTGAGAACTTCACTTCCAGTGGTTATAATTGAGAGAAATTTTGAGTCACCCCTGTTGGGAATCATTAGCGAGGATGGGACTCAGTGCTGGAAACTTGAAAGGGCATGGAGTCTTTGCCTTGGGAAAGGAAGAAGTGGGAAATGGAGCTGGTTTTTAGAAATGTCTCAGACAGAGCCCGGGACACATGTAAAGGGGCGAAGAAGAGGAGGCCTCGGAGGTGAAACTGACAAACTTCAGAATCATGAACTCAAAAAGGCACTGATCTTACAATAATGGAAAATGGAGACTGCAATATTTCTGTAAATGAAGCTGATTGTTATAACAGTGCCTAGAAGTTACTTGCAGCATAGGAAGTATCATTTTCTTAGTTTATTGTGTAGTTTTATGAAAGTGAAAATGATTCAGAGGGATTGCATTGGCTCACACCAACCTTGGTCTGCCTGTCTTTTTTCCCATAAGGCCTTGGTTTTCCCACATTCCTCAGCAACACACTTTCTTCTGTGTTAGTTCAGGAAGCTAGGAAGTGAGGTCAGGCAGTGACTCCCCTCCTTGGGCTGAGATGGACACAACCGTGATGACGGTTAACACTCGTGTGCAAGTGCTGTGTGCTGGGCAGAGTTCTAGAAGAGTTAACTCTATATCACATCTTACAATGTGTCTTAGAAAATAGATATTATTGCCATTCCCATTATACAGGTGAGGAAACTGAGGCACGGATTGGTTCATAATGATATTCATGGAGAGAGTGTCGGAAACCAAAGACAGCGTGCATGTGTATGCATGTATGGGGAAATGAATGGGGGATAAGAAGATGAGAAACCAGAGGAGGAATATTGTAGAAGTTAGTAAGTCAGAAATTGTTCTAATTCAAGGCTTCCACAGGTCCACAGATACATGCCCAGAAGTGGGATTGCTTGATCACATGGTAGGCAAAGAATCCGCCTGCCAATGCAGGAGACCTGGGTTCGATCCCTGGGTTGGGACAATCCCCTGGAGAAGGAAATGCCCACCCACTCCAGTACTCTTACCTGGGAAATCTGTGGACAGAGGAGAGAGGAGCCTGGCGGGCTACAATCTGTGGGGTCACAGGAGTCGGACATGACTTAGCGCCTAAACCACCACCACCATAGGTCAGAAATCCTGTGAACTCTCCTCTGCTGCATGTACCATCTCTATACAGGTGTATTGATGTAAAGCTGAATTCATCAGGGAAATTAAAGAAAATGACCAACATAAAGTTCGACTTAAAACAAGTGGCTTGACTTGTCCCAGGGCCCTTGAACTTTGTGGTTAATGACCTCTTCAGAATTGTGTTCACACATCATTAGCACAGAAAACCTGTTCCTTGGGGTATTTCTGAATCCCTGGTGGAAAGGATGTGAGCTTTGCCACAATGTTTCATTAGCCCATGTTCCTGCTGGGGGACCCTCCAATTTTCAAGGCTGTGTAAACAGGCTTTGAATTTGCCTCTCACCGCCTCCGCTTTAGTACCAGAGCTCATTTAAGCTTTGTTGCCCTGCTGAAATGACGAAGAAAACTTGTGCTTGGAAGCTGTTGAATGTTTTGGGTGACAGCTGGCCACTTGTACATCCAGTGGGAAAGTGCGTGCGTTGATTTCAGCCAGTGGAATGGAAGCTGGTGAGTGTTTGAAAAATCCGGCTTGGGAGGGTTCATCCAGGAAGAGCAGAGCTTAAGAGCCTCTATATTCCATGAATGTTATTTATAATTGGAAGCCTCTTCAGTGGAGTGGTTCTAACACAGGGAGTTTATTTTGAGCTATTTTCAGGAAATCTCTGGCAAGATCATGCATCATGTTGGGAGTTACTTCTCTGTTTAGCTAGGGTCTTACTATTTCCTTTGATCCCCTCTGACTTTGGCTTTAAATTTCAGT
Source organism: Antilocapra americana (assembly GCA_007570785.1). Taxonomy (NCBI): domain Eukaryota; kingdom Metazoa; phylum Chordata; class Mammalia; order Artiodactyla; family Antilocapridae; genus Antilocapra; species Antilocapra americana. The sequence goes on along the minus strand of ML664172.1, from coordinate 873,551 downwards.
CCATTTGGTTTGATATTCTAGGGCTGATTATATGCTAAGGCGTCTAACTAGATAAGAAGGAACATATCTTGCATTGGCAATAAAGACTCTTGGGCTCCCTTGGAACTTTTCCCTGAGGTTGACCCCTAAAAGAGTGGGGGTGGTTCACAGATGCTTTTGAGTGTGGGGAGAATCAGGTTTCTCAGGTATGAAGTGTCCTTGAGATGGAGGTAGTAGGAGGAGGAGCCCTTTGGAAAAATGCACTCGGATTGTTTGCATCACAGTGATGCTGTCTTTCTTCTGAGCTATTGGAAACCACATGACAGTGGTATGCACCTGGCATTTGAGAAGGATGGACATTTGGGATGCAGCCTCAGAGCAATCTTTCAATGTGTGAACCTAGAGCCTCTACATCTGTGTATCTGACTTTGGTTTCTTCTAGAGATTCTGTAACTTATAGGCTTCTAACTGTTGTGTGGCGCTTCATTGTTTGTTGTTCAGTCACTAAGTGGTGTCCAACCCCATGGACTGGAGCAGGCCAGGCTTCCCTGTCCTTCACCATCTCCCAGAGCTTGCTCAAACTCATGTCCATCGAGTCAGTGAGGCCATCCAACTGTCTCATCCTCTGTCCTCCTGTTCTCCTCCTGCCTTCAATTTTTCTCAGCATCAGAGTTTTTCCAGTGAGTTGGCTCTTTGCATCTGGTGGCCAAAGTATTGGAGCTTTTCGCTTCAACTTCAGTCCTTCCAATGAATATTCAGGGTTGATTTCCTTTGTATTGACTGGTTTGATCTCCTTGCAGTCCAAGGGACTCCCAAGAGTCTTCTCCAGCACCACAGTTTGAAAGCATCAATCCTTTGGCACGCAGCCTTCTTTATCATTCAACTCTTGCATCCATACATGACTACTGGAAAAGCAAAGTGATGTCTCTGCTTTTTAATATGCTGTCTAGTTTTGTCCTAGCTTTATCTCCCAAGGAGCAAGGTGGATAAAACATCCCCATTGTAGATGACTCCTGTACTGAAGTTGGAGATGGCTGGTGTGGGGGATATGGAGTGGTGACCATTCAGGTCTTGAGTAGTGCCTCTAGCTGGGTGGACATCATTTCCCATGGTGCTGGTGCAAGGGTTTCTGGGTATTTGGGAACCTCCCATGCTTCATGGTCAAATAGAGCTTGGGGCTGGGCAGGCAGCTTTTGTTTCTGGGCAGGCTGGGTCACATATCAGAAGGGGGATGTGTACCACTGAGCCTGCTTAACCACTTGTGGAGACAAGGTGGAGCTGCCTTGGGGCACAGATGGAGAGCGTTCCCCAGCAGTAACTCTCCCAAAGTATGCCAGCTCATCTGGGGCCAGCAGGCCTGTTACCTGGAGAAATCTCAGCTCAGTTCAGTGACTGTCCCAGAGTTGAACACGCACAGCCTGAGCCATTGCTGAGTTGGCATGAGCATGTGTTTCAGTATGAAAAAGAGGTGAGGGTCTATCGAGTCCTTAACTCTTAGTTCCATTAGGGACGTCAGGGCACTCTGTAGGGGTTCATGGTTTGTGGGGATGTAGTAGATGTTAAGTGGAGAGGGGAATGGCAACCCACTCCAGTATTCTTGCCTAGAGAATCCCTTGGACAGAGGAGCCTGGCGGGCTGCAGTCCATGGGGTTGCAAAGAGTCGGACATGACTGAGCAACTAAGCCCAGTAGATGGTAAGGCTTGTTAAGAGACATGCCTGTCCCTTCTCTGCCTGTTTCACTCAGATTCTTTCATCTCCTGCTTCCCCTTCCTGTCACTTTTGAGTTTGAGCTCTTTGCCAGAAAGTCAAGGCATACAGATGCCCAGTCACTCAGTTTTGTTGGGAAACCCTAGAAGAGGCACTGTTGGCAAACAAAGGGGAAGGCATGGCGTTGACTATTGAGACAGGACCCAATCAGGTGCCCCCTGCAGCTGAACCATGGGGCCATCTTATCAGAGTAGAAGAGGACATTGGAGGCAGGGACTCTTATCTTCATCTGCCACCCACCAGGCCTGTGACTTTCTGAGCCTCAGCATCCCCAGGCGTTCTCCAAGGGGATGGTTTTGTGAGGCTCCTTCCTGTTCCTGAGCTCTGGAAATTGTCAGATGCCTGGTATCAATTTCTCCTTTTTTGTTCTGAACTGTTTTTCTTATGACCCAGGGAGATTACCCCTGTGTAGCTGATCATTCCCTGTCTTACAGAGAAGCAGCTCGTCATTTTTCATTTTTGAGGCAGATTTGTAGCTGATTTTGTCCCTTCTCCCAGAGAAGGACTGAGATGTGAAAACGAATTCAGATACTGGGGAGATTCATACAAACCCCTTGTCTCCTGCCACCCATGGTAATCTTAAATGATTGATAATGACTGACTTTACTTATTATCATCAAAAGGGTCATATGGTAAATGTTCCTGCCAGGGAGAAACATAGGTTGGTAACAGCGCTTTCTTGTTTGTATTGAGGACTTTTTTTTACCTACTGGATTCCTGGATTGGGAAGATCCCCTGGAGGAGGGCATGGCAACCCACTCCAGTATTCTTGCCAAAAAAATCTCATGGACAGAGGAGCCTGGTGGGTTCCATGGAATCACAAAGAGTTGGGCATGACTGAAGCGACTGAGTATGCATGCTCATTTAATGTCACAGTATATATATATATTTCACATACTTTCCATATCTGCATCCTTGATGACCATTGGTGGTGGGTAACAGGCAGGACATTGGGTAGGAAAATGACAGGACCAACAGTCACAGGGACTGCATCTTAGCTGTATCTATGGTTTCTTTGACCCTCTTAAGTCCCTCTGTATCTCAGGGACCGAAACTCCATTGCAAGTGTCATTGGTCCTTAGAAATTTGCTTCAGCTCTTCCTGCTACCATCTTCCCGTCTTACCTCCCCCTTGTTTCTTCTTCTTTTTTTTTTTTTAAATAAACTTTTTATTTTAGAACAGTTTTAGAATCAAGGACATGTTGCAAACATAGTACAAAGGGTTCCCACGTACCCTGAACTCAGTTAACCTTGAACACTTGGTTCAGGTAGTCCTTGGCCGGAGTCTCCACTGTCAAGTTTCTGTGCTTTGCACACTGTTCTTCCGTGTGTTTTTTTGTATTTTTGAAGATGTACACTGGGATGGTTTCAGTTCAGTTCAGTCACTCAGTCGTGTCTGACTCTTTGTGACCCCATGACTGCAGCACGCCATGCTTCCCTGTCCATCACCAGCTCCCGGAGCTTAATGTATGTCTATATTGTGAAATGATTGCCACAGTCAAGTTAATTAACACATCCATCACTCACGCAATTACTCCTCTCTTCCTCCCTCCCTCCCTCGTTTCCTTCCTTTTTTTGTGTGATGAGAACACTTACAGGTCTACCCTCCTAGCAGATTTCAAGGATGCAATACAGTAGCATTAACTAGAGTCATCTGGCTGTATATCAGATCCCCAGAACTTAATTGGTCTTGTAACTGAAAACGTGTAACCTTGACCAGTATCACCCCGTTTCCCCTAGTCCCCTAGTCTGACAACTACCATTCTATCTCTGATTCTATGGGTTTGATGTTTTTACATTCCACATAGAAGTGAATCCTACAATATCTGTCTTTCTGTGCATCCCATGATGGTTTTCATGTCTGGCTCTGCCCATCTTTTAGTTGCTAACTTAGGATCTATTCGAGACAAAGGTGAACTCTGAGGGCCTTAACCTAGAATTGACCATGTGAGATGTGCAGAGATGTGGGCACAGCACCGTTAGGGCCTCAGGCAGGGCAATATTATTGGGTTGGCTGAAAAGTTCGTTCTGGTGTTTCTGTAGCATCGTATGAAAACCTCGAATTAACATTTCGGCCAACTCAATAGTTTGTGGCTTGGTTCCTTCTGTCCCATTACCTGGTACCAAACGTTTGAAAGCACAGCATTCAAATCATTTATATGGCAATTGGAATATCCCGTTAGCTTTTACAAACCGTAATGAACTATTTATGAGACTTAAAACACCGTTTAGTCTCCAGACCACATATTACTTGCATGTCAGTTTCACGTTCCCATCCTTTCCCTTTGAGAAAAACCAGTCCCATTTCTCATCCCTGAGACTATTGAGCTGTCCTGTCGAATCCTGCTGTCATTATTCTCCCTTGAGGACTACCCTTCTTTAATTATTGTTTGTGGAAATGCCTTTAGCACTTCAGATTCTGATTTAAGAACAGACCTGTCTGAGTCCCATCGAGCCTGAGAGCAAGGCCAGCGCTTTGGAAGTTCCAAATGTTTGTAACCGAGGGATGGATACCCCCCACATCTTGGCAGTTGCCCTAAGCTGTCCCTTGGCCCCTGGGGCAGCTTGAGTAGCTTGCTCAAGCTCCTCAGATCCCAGCTTTGAAAGGGCAGGGTAATTGGAGAGTCTGCACTGGAGCCATGGGCCCCACAGACTTGTTCAGCTCAAGTGCAGAGTGAGAAGCTGCTTGTTTTCAAGAAACAAAGCTGATTGGAGCATGAGGGCTGTCCCCTGCTCCTGGGCTGGGTCCTTGCTGGGTGAGTGGGTAGGGTGGTGCGCTAGTTATCTTTCTAGTCACCAGATTATAAATTAGACTCCTAACTCAGCCTTTTACTTATTTATTTATTTTCTAAGTATGAGCTATACAGACCTCATTACTTCCTTGGAACCCCCTCCCTCCAGAATAAACTACCTAATCAGCCAGCAGAATTTCCTGGAGCGCCAGGCTGGCTGATGATGGCCAGGGTGCTGAGTTCGCTTAGCAGGGCAGTGTGGGGGCTGGGAGTGGACTCTGAATAGCTGATTTGCCCATTACTTAATTACCTAAGTCAGATCATTGATAAGTTCTTCGAAATGTTTCTTGCTTTTTTATTTTAAAATCTTGTGTTTTTTTTTTTGACTGTTTCAAATTGTTGACATTCATACTGGGGTGGCTTCACGGTTTTCCTGAGCTGCTCAGCAGGCAAGTTGGGTTTTGGGGGGCGGGGGAGGGTTGAGGGGTAATTGGTCCCTGGAAGGTGGGGAGCAGTAACATGCTGCCGGTTGCCAGCAGCTCCGCAGCCCCTGGCTGGAGCGACAGGAGCCCCTGGGTTACTTCCCTGTGTGATGCATGTCTTCTTTCTTCTCCCTTTCGGCCCCCAAGGATGTTAACGTGGGCGAGGGTAGCGAGTTTGTCGACAGCGGGATCGAAGGGGCCACCACCGACACGGACCTCCTGTCCAGGCGATCCAATGCCACTAACTCCAGCTACTCGCCCCCCACCAGCCGTGCCTTTGTGGGTAGCGACAGCGGCAGCAGCTCCACCGGGGACGCGGCCCGCCAGGGGGTGTATGAGAATTTTCGCCGGGAGCTGGAGATGAGCACCACGAACAGCGAGAGCCTGGAGGAGGCGGGCTCTGCGCACAGCGACGAGCAGAGCAGCGGTACCCTGAGCTCCCCGGGCCAGTCCGACATCCTGCTCACGGCCGCCCAGGGCACTGTGCGCAAGGCCGGCGCGCTGGCTGTCAAGAACTTCCTGGTTCACAAGAAAAACAAGAAGGTCGAGTCAGCCACGCGGAGGAAGTGGAAGCATTACTGGGTGTCCCTGAAAGGTGAGAGAGGGAAAGAGCATCCTTCCTGCCGTGCTGGGTAACCCTGTGCCCCGTGGTGCACCTTACTTGCAATGGTTTTTAATGACACGGAATTTCTGTTTCATGCTCATTTCAAAATTGTCATTTTATGGTATTAAGGGTACTTAACATGAGACCTCCTCTCTTAGGCTTCCCAGGTGGCACAGTGGCAAAGAACCAATACAGGAGACACGGGTTTCATCCCTGGCTCGGGAAGATCCCCTGGAGGAAGGCATGGCAACCCACTCCAGTATTCTTGCTTGGAGAATCCATGGACAGAGGAGCCTGTGGGGCTACAGTCCATGGGGTCGCAGAGTCAGACACGACTGAGCACACATGTGCACGCACGCGCGCGCACACACACACACACACACACACACACACTACCCTCTTAGCACATTTTTAGGTGTATGTTATAGTGTAGTTGACTAAGGCACACGGTTGTACAGCACATCTCCAGAACGTAATCATCTTACTGAGCTGAAGCTTTATGTCCCTTGATAGTCACTCCTTGTTTCCTTTTCCCGCCGATGTTTTATAGTCTTTACTTTTTCACATTTGAGCTATTAGAGCCTCTCATGTCTTGTTTTCTTATGTACAGCTGGGTCTGATGACAGTTTCAGAGCCTTGAGTTCCAAAAAATATTTTTTTGAAATCATCCCCAAAAATGTGCCTCCCAGAGTAACTGTTTTGGAGGGAAAAATCAGTAGTTTGAATCTTATGAAATTGCCTGTTTTTTTTTCCCCATAAAGAATGATGGAATATTGTTTATTTCATAGAATTTAACCCAGTGTTTAATGGGATGTCTGAGCCATCTGCGTTTGTGAAAGTCACTGTTTCACAGTCACACTTTGAATATTTGAGTGTTTGTGTATACGTATATACATGCACGTATATGTATGTACTGCCTTTTCATTGTTAAACATGATGCTTTGATGTGTTGCTGTTCAGTATTGTTTTGCATACATTGTAGAAGTCTGTGCATATGTTTTTACCCATGTCTCTGCATGACTTGATGGTGTAGAAATTGTAACATATTTGTGAGCTCTGTGTCTTAAAAGAAAAAACACTTCTCAAGCCCACTTAGAATCCTTAACAGAAGCTGGATTTGAAGCAGGTTAACATATGGCAGGAGAGATTAGAGACGTTACTAAGCGTGAAGGATGGGTCCCAGAGAAAGAAGCCTGGGCTTGCCTGGTGTGGTACACCCATTACACCACCTGATGCTGGGCTTTATCACCTGTGGCTGGTGTGGAATAACTAGTCCTAGAGGCACACAACAGCCTAGAGCTCTGTTCAGTGATGTTTAGGTCAACCCCTGTGCAGAGTTTGAGTGGGGGTTCCATTACTAGGTGCCTATTACTGCTTCAATACCTGGCGAAACAGGAAGGGAGCATGTTAATTGGGCTATAGGCCTTGTTGCATGTCACAGAGACCTATAGTGACTATGCCTCAAGCAAGACAGGACTTTCCTAAATTCCCTCCCACCTAGCAGAGGTAGACCATCTAAGGGTGATGGGGCGACTCTTTGCTGTGAATTCGTCCAGAAGCCAGGGTCCTTTTGTCGTACTGCTTAACTGTCCCTGGAACATTGTTTTCATCTGAACGATTAGGAGAGCTCACCAGCAGGTCCAGTTCCAGTGGAAATATGGAGGTGTGGAGGGCGAATCCCTCTGCACTGAGAGTACGGCCCAAAAGTTGACTGAATCTCTCCTGCTTCCACCGCATGGGCCAGAAATGAGTCTGAACTAGCTGCAAGGGAGGCAGGAATGGACTCAACCGAGCACTGGGATTGCTGTTACTGCAGAGGAAAGGAGGTTGGGCATGTTGGGGAACAGCCAACTGTCCCGTAGAGGAGTCTTTACACTGTCAGCCAGTGCAGGGCAGTCTCCCCCTCCTTTCTGCCAAGAGATTGTGTGTCTAATGTTCCTACATGTTTAGCATAGGCTGCTGTCTTTAGTTTTTAAAACTTGTTGGGTTGTTATATCTTCTTGCTCCACTTCCAAGGATGTCTTGGAAAGAGTCAGGTTCTTCTTCTTGTTCTTTTTTATTGATTAGTTAATTTATTTTAATTGGAGGATAATTGCTTTACAATATTGTGGTGGTTTTTGCCATACACCGACATGAGTCAACCACAGGTTCTTTTCTCATGTCATCTTCTCGTTCTGAAAGTCTGCCTTAGGGGTTTCAAAGTTTGAACAGATGTGGAATTCTGATATCCATAGTATCTTCTGTGGAAAACTTCAGAAAATATTGATATTAAACTTTAAATGTTGTTATCTATGCAAAATCAGATACCGTACTATAGTATACATGAAGTGCATATAAAATTTTGAACACAGATGTGAAGTATCTGTGTTCAAAACACAGGGACATTGGATTTGAGCTGATTTTATCGGTTGTCACACACACACACACACACACACACACACACACAGCACACACAGCACACTTTGCTTTTCATTTTCCATTGTGAATTGGGAAAGGGCTATTTGATGTCGTGGTTCTGCTTGTGAAACAGTTGTTCTTCCTGTGGGAGCATTTTGGAGACTTGCTACCATTCTTTTTAATACGAGACCTGCCTCGGCTTAATTTGAAGGCATATCGGGTCGCACCTAAGGGGCCCTGGATCATATCCACTGTGCTGCTGTGGGGGGTGGGATGAGATGACATGAGGGAGAAAGACCCCTTCTTCCACCTCCTGCTCCTCCCCAAAGGTCCACAGCACTGGACCCCGCAGCCTCTGTTCCCTTTAGCAGCTGTCTTATCTTTCATTTTATTACTTAATATTGAGTTTTTAACAACATGATTAGAAGACCACCTGCATCACAGTCACCTGAGTTGCTTCCTGGGTTATATCCATACCTGCTAAATCTCAAGGTCTGAAGGTGATTCGGTTCAGTTCAGTTGCTCAGTCGTGTCTGACTCTTTGGGACACCATGGACAGCAGCACGCCGGGCCACCCTGTTCATCACCAACTCCCGGAGTCCACTCAAATTCATTTTCATTGAGTCGGTGATGCCATCCAACCATCGTATCCTCTTTCGTCCCCTTCTCCTGCCTTCAGTCTTTCCCAGCATCAGGGTCTTTTCCAATGAGTCAGCTCTTCCCATCAGGTGGCAAAAGTATTGGAGTTGGGGCCCTGTATTAACCCCCGTATTCAGTTCAGTTCAGTTCAGTCTCTCAGCCGTGTCTGACTCTGTGACCCTGTGAATCACAGCATGCCAGGTCTCCCTGTCCATTACCAACTCCCAGAGTTTACCCAAAGTCATGTCCATCGAGTCCGTGATGCCATGACCTGCTCTAACCAAGTACCATAGACTGGGTGGCTTCAACAAAAGAAATTGTCTCATAGTCCTGGAGCCTAGATGTCTGAGACCAGGGTGTTAGCAGGTTTTCTTCTCTCATGTCCTCCCTATGTCCAAATTCCTCCTTCTTATAAAGACAGCAGTCACAGGGGCTTAGGGCCCACCTGAACAGCCTCCTTTTAATTACCTCGGTAAAGCCCTTATCTCCCAATATAACGATATTCTGAGACCCTGGGCTACGAATTCAGCCTAGGAACCCGGGGGGATAGAATTCAGCCCATGACAGGCCCTGAATCTGTGGTTTAAACAAAATTCCCAGGTGACGCTTAGACTCAGTTTGAGGATAACACTGTTAATGGCATAGGATAAAAATAATTAGGTGATTTTTTTTTTTTTTTTAAACTTGGGGCATGGAAGCGGGGGCTGTTTTGTTTCTGCTGTTCCTTTAGAGAATAAACAATCAAGGAAGGCAGGATGTGGGCACCCAGGAGCCCAGCCCACATGCCTGTTAGAGGAGGGAGCCTGCACTTCCTTGGTGACCCAGATCTGAATGACAGTCTGTCAGGATCCAGACTGGAACACACAGCTGCCGAGTCTTTTCCTTCTGGCTCCTGACGGGTCCCGTTATAGATAGACCAACGCGGGGCTTGTCCCTGCCACTCACAGGCGGGGCTTGCTGCTGACTTGGGCTTGGAGATGGAGAAATACAAAGCAGGGTAGCTGGAAACCGTGGGCTAAAGAATTCTTCAAAGATTCGTTCACTTTCAACAGAATAATTTTTAAAAAGTTTTATTTAGAATTAGTCTCTGGAGTGTCTCCATCCATGCCTGAAAGGCAAACAGATGACGTTTAAGATGAAGGTAAAGAAGCTGTTACCAGGGAGTGCGTGGTACCCAGACTTGCTGTTTCATGTTAGTCTTAAAATTGGAACACACAGATAATTGAGGAAAAGCTGATTTTCAGCCACCCACGGTCATGGGCGATGATGGTAAACCAAAGCTGAAAAATGATAGAAATGGCGATTTGGGGAGGCATCAGATGTCCAGTGTGTGGATGTTGTGTGTCTATTATCCCCAGGCTTCAGTTTCTGTTCTAACTATAGTAAAGCTGCATTGATCCTTTTCTGTTAAGATTCTGTTCATCATTAGTGTAATGTTAGTCCTCAGGATTATTGAGAGTAAGGTTTCTCAACAGAGGGACTGCTGACGTTTTCTGGATCATTCTTTGTCATGAGGCTTGTCCTGGGCGTTATAGGATGTTTAGCAGCATCCTTGTCCAGTCAGTGGTCCCCTACCTGATTGGCACCAGGGACTGGGTTTCGTGGAAGACGGGTTTTTGTATGGGGAGGTGGGGGGGATGGTTTGGGGATGACTCAAGTTTATTACATTTATGGTGCATTTTATTTCTATTATTGTATCAGTTCCACCTCAGATCATCTGGCTTTAGATCCTGGAGGTTGGGGACCTCTGTATTACCCACCTGCTTCTGTTACCCACCCTCAAATTGTGACAGTCAAAAATGTCTCCAAACTTCACCAAATGCCCCTCATTCAGCAAAAATGCCCCCACCTCGGGAACCTCAGATTTCAAGGAAAATCTCTTCTTTCCATGTCTTTTCTTTTTCTGTCTCTGAATCTATGCTAGCTTAAGACATGAAAAGAGGAGATTCAGATGTTTCTGAGTGTGACCTCTGTGTGCCTGTAAACACTTGAGCTCTTCAAAATAAGAGGGATTATTTAAAAAAATAACGTTGGGGTAATAGGTCTATAGTTAAATTATATGTATGTAACTTATACCCCCAGAACATAAAAACAAAATATAACCCTACTAAGATTACATAACACTATACATTTCCAACAATAAATGTCACAGAAAACATAGGGCCTTACCCTCGGTGGGGGGAAAAAGGTGACTATAACTTGAATGGGTTGGAGGGAGAATTGAAACTCCTGAATTACGGATACAAGGACAACAGTTATAAAATCGTGATGTTCAGGAGCACCACACAGTAGCCTTTTTGGCTGAGCTCGTGATCAAGCAGTACCACAGTAAACATCAGGAAACCAGCAGGGCTTGCTGGCCAGTGTGTGGTGTGCATTTATGCTGGAGGTGCTGCATGCAGCAGCTGTTACGTGCTCCTGTGAAATATTAGGTTAATTTTCTAAGTCATGTCTAACTCTCTGACAACTCCATGGATTGTATTCAGCCATGCTCCTCTGTCCATGGAATTTTCCAGGCAAGAATACTGGAGTGGGTTGCCATTTCCTCCTCCAGGGCATCTTCTCAACCCAGGATGGAACTTGCATCTCCTGCACTGGCAGGCAGATTTCTTTACTGCTGAGCCACCAGGGAAGCTGTCCTGTGAATTATTGAGGGCTGGGAAAAAAATGGCCTTTGCATTCGTGTGATTTTTCCATTGATCCCTGTCGTCATACACTGTCAATTAGAAATTTGCTTTGCGGAAGTTCGTATTGCAGCCCAAGAGATGGTACTTGGAAGGGCTCTGTCATTCACATCAGTGCTGGCCCTTGCTTTTGGTAAGGAAGATGTTGAAAACTGACCAAGTGGCTTATGTTGAAGTTAAAAGAAATAGATAGTTGGGCCCAGGCCTCCCCTGAAATTGAATTTGATGACTTGAGAGTAAGTCCTCAGTGAGTAATTACTAATAAAGCGCGTCTCACATGCAGGCCCTGGTTGGAGGGTATCTGTGGAACGCAGCTGGCTGCAAGTCTAGGCCAGGTTTCTACTGCCGCTGTCTCTTTCGTTTCGTAGTATAATTAAGTGCGGCCCAGGCCTCCAAGTTCCCCTAGGCCTTCATACATGTGTCATGTGTTTCTTCTACCAGGAGGAACAAGCACTTGGTTGATTTCTAGGAAAACATTTTTTTTTTGAGGGTTTTATTTTTTTAAATTTATTTTTTCCTTTACATTATCGTGTTGGTTTTGCCATACATTGACATGAATCTGCCATGGATATACATGTGTTTCCCTTCCAGAACCCCCCTCCTACCTTAGGAAAACATTTTATAGAGAAGATCTGAGACTCAAAACACCTATCATTTCTTTCCTTATCCTGAAAACGCCTGGAGTCAGTGTTGTGTTTTGTTTTTTGTCAAGGGCATAGTCCAGAAACCCAATAGATAGTGCTTCCTGGTTGCATTTCCTGTGAGATACATTGGGAGGAGGCTGTGGGGAAGACAGTCCCAACTGCCAGGCCTCACTCAGCACGGCTTGCTCTTTGGACCCGCGGAGCGGAATCTACAGCCACCCCTGGGACCGCAAAGAGTCGGACGCTACGGAGTGACCGAGCACGTGGTGCTGGTCAGAGTAGCCTTCAAACCTCCACATGCCTCCGAGGATACCTGGAACAGAACATTCTGAAGTGGAAAACAAGAACTTGAACTGGGGGGCATGCGTGATGACACTGAGATTTAAGAGTCTTAACAGAGGATTTGACTTCCCTGGTGGTCCAGTGGTTAAGACTTTGCCTTCCATTGCAGGTGGCGTGGGTTCCATCCCTGGTCAGAGAATTAAGAATCCCATGGTACCTCTGGGCCAAAAGCCAAAACATAAAACAGAAGCAATATGGTAACAAATTCCATAAAGACTTGGGAAAAAAAAACAGTCTTAACATTGTAAATCAGCTATCCTTCACTTAGGGGGGAAAAAAGAAAGATCCTCCGTTTCTTTTTGGCTTTGGTGCAAGCCTATCCAAGACTTGGTACAAGCATGGCCCACTTCTTTTTACTTCCTCTGTTCCATGCTAATTTCCAGCCCTTTCCTAGTAACAGTGCACAAGCCACAGTTTTCACTCCAGACTGTCTGTTGCACCAAGTACTCACGCAGACGCCGCTTTGTTTTCTCAGGGTGCACACTCTTCTTCTACGAGGGCGATGGCAGGTCCGGGATAGACCACAACAGCGTCCCCAAGCACGCCGTCTGGGTGGAGAACAGCATTGTACAGGCAGTTCCTGAGCACCCCAAGAAGGACTTCGTCTTCTGCCTCAGCAATTCCCTAGGCGATGCCTTCCTCTTCCAGGTGTGTGGCTCCTCCTTTGCAGAGTATTTCATGTCGCTTATCAGATACCTTCCTCTCCTGCCTCTGTATTTCTGCTGAGTGGTGGGTTCTAGCTTTTGCACATTATAGAAGCAATAGTTGCTGTGGCTGTTGTTGAGTTGCTCAGTCATGTTCGACTCTTTGCCGCCCCATGGACTGCAGCATGCCAGGCCTCCCTGTCCTTCACTGTCTCCCAGAGTTTACTCATGTCCATTGAGTCGTCCATTTGTCATAATGAATGACAAAATAAACATCTCTGCTGGGTTCCAGGATTGATTGAACTCACTCAGAGATCTCCTCGATGAAGCCCGAGGGAACGGTGTAGGTTGAAGGATTTTTCACGGGAATCTTGATATGATTTGTGTAGCACTTTAGAGCAAGGATCATGAATTCCTTAATTTAGACCTGATTTGCACTGTCAAAATTTTTTATCATAATATGTTCTCTTCTAATATTACTCATAAAGTAAAATCATGACATCCTGGAAATAGTCTCTACTGAACCACTTTCTCTTCCTCATCTTTTCAGAACGTTGTATTTAAAGTTATCGAATTCTGACAATTAATTGTATTAAAAAATACTAACCTGTGAATCACTCCAGGGTTAACATTTGCTTTTATAGGGAATCCTTTGAATTAGGTCAGTTGTGATATACTTTTGGGGCTGTTAGTGTGTTAGGTAAGCTTTCTCCATTTTATAGTATAGGAAGTCCTCAAGCCTTTATTCCATGTTTCCTACGTGCTACGCATAGTGATATTGAGAATACCAAGAAGATTTTGACTTAGTTCCTATGCTTGAAAGTGTTTACATATAATATGGGAGGCAGACACTGAAATAAATGGATCTTTATGATGTGGTAAACCTTGACCGTGAATGTTAAAGGAAGAACAGGGATGAGTTGAGTGAAATTGATGGTGAGGATATGCCATGTGAAGAAAGAGTTGAAGCAAAGGCAGGGAAGAGACTAATAGGTTATTTCCCCTGTGGCCCACCAGGCTCCTCTGTCCAGGCATTTTCTAGGCAGGAATACTGGAGTTGGTTGCCATTTTCCACTCCAGGGAGTTTTCCTGACCCAGGGATCGAACCCACATCGGTCTGTCGTGTCTGCGTTCAGGATACGTTTGTCTGCATTTCTTTTGGTATATACCCAGGAGTGGTAGGGTGGGGGTCACAGGATATATGCACACATTCAGGTCCACTAAGATACTGTCAATTTCCAAAATGAATGAAATGATTTGTCCTCCTCGCATCAGCAGCCTAGGAGGAAAAGTCCACTTCTTCCTCATCCTTGTCCACACATGTTATGGTCACATCTTTTTCTTTTCTTTCTTTAAGCTATCAGTGTGAAGTTGAGCACATTTTTTGGGTTTAATGACCATGTCAGTATCATCTTTTGTGAAGTTTTTAAGTCTCTTGCCTACTTCTCCAATGAGTTGTCGATCTCCTCTTGATGATTCACAGCAGTTTGTTGCAGGTTTTGTACATCATCTCTTTGTTAGGTATATGCATTCAAATGTCTTTTTTCCTCCTTGTGGCTTGCTTTCTACTCTCTTAAAGGTATTCTTTGTTAAACCAAAACTTTAATTTTAATGTAGTCTCATTTCTAAAGTTGGAAGAGAACTAATGGGCAGTTCTTTATGTATCTTATTGAAAAAATCTCCATGCTCTGTCTCATGAACATATGCATCTATATAACTTATTAACGATTGTGTTTCCAAATCTGGAATAGCTTTTTATTAATTAATTGGATATCTTGCAATTAATTACAGTTACTGAGTGTTGGGGCTGGATTCAAACCAAGACTTTTGTTTTCCAAAGCCCTTTATTGTCCAAGTATATTACTCATCCCGTTACTATTACTTTTTACCCTCAGAAGAACATAGGTGAGAGTCAGTGATTATGGTAAAAAGTGACTTTTTCTCTTTCTTATAATTAAGCCACTTACTTGGAATATTTGAAAATCATAACTTGATTTTGGCCATCCTTGCCTCACTGTATAAGTTAGATGATAATTTGGTTGATTTCAGGATGTTCTTCTTTTTTACCTACACACTCCTCATGTGAATTCCCTTTGAAAGGACTTTCCTGGCCGTAAAATTGCTATTAGAATCTGAATACTCAGTAGGTCACATTGAATAAAATTCTTTTGTGGCAGCATAGGACCTTATTCATGAAAATCACTGTGTCCTCTTGTTTTGGTGAAATTTTTATGCTGCTTACGTGGGACAGAGCACAAAATGAACCTTTTCAGAGGAAATTACTGCTCTTTGGGATCCATGAGGGCATTTTCTACCTTCTACTTATTGTAATCCACATGACTCTGGAGGGGCTGAATTTGAAAGGAACCTGTGTGTACAGGGGGTGAGGCGAAAGAGAGGGAGAGAGAGCATGATTATGGAAATAATTTGTAGGTTACTTCAGCCCCAGGGCTCAATTCAGTACACACAGTTTCCAGAGCCCGTAGGCTGCTGATCTGATGCTGTTATTCAGATTTGCTGCCCATGGAAAAGAGATTCGTGTGACCAGCAGAAGTAGAAAAGGGGTTTTGTGTCCAAGATGGGGGTGGGAATGGACATGAATGTTACAGAGTTTTTATTAGGAGAAGTGCTATGCTGCTTACAAAGGGGAAGCTAGAGCTTCTGCATTCCAACTATTAATATTTTAATTAGCGTTCTTCCCTCCAACTGGAAGCCAGAATCTGCGCTGTCACCTACAGAGCACCGTTTCCTCTCCGTCCTTTCTTCATCCATTACTGGAGGATATTGCATACCATTCCAAATATCTTGGTGACTTTTATGGTAACATACCCTAATAATAATAGTTTTTAACTTCTGTATTCAATGCCTTGGGAACATAGTTAGTAGACAGAGTAAGAATGATGCCTGATTGGGTGGGAAATCATTTAGAATTACATATCTGAAGAAGTGGTCCAGTGGTTAGAACGTACCTTCCAATGCAAGGGTGCTGGTTTGCTTGGTTGTGTCCAACTGCTTTGTGACCCCATGAACTCTAGCCCGCCAGGCTCCTCTGTCCAGGGAGTTTCCCAGGCAAGAATACTGGAGTGGGTTGCCGTTTCCTTTTCCAGGGGATCTTCCCGATGCAGGGCCATGGGTTCGGTCCCTTATGGGGAACTAAGATCCCACGTGCCGAGGGGCAGCTAAGCCCATGCACAATTGGAGAAGCCTGTGTACTGCGATGAAGACCCAGTGCACTCAAAAGCAAACAAACAAAAACCAAATTAACAAAAAACGAAGTGTAGAAAATATTATCTCTAAGGGGTCATTGCCTTTCCATAGAAAGTTTTTTGTCATTTATAGTGTCACTTGTATAGCATGTGTGTGTATATATATATATTTTTTGATCCCAAACTCCTAACCTATAAAGCATACACATTTAAAAAAGACTTATAAAGTATTTACACCTTTCTGTTGAATTGGGTATTAGATGTGGTAATGCAAGTCAAATGTCTGAAAGGTAGCAAATGCTCACAAAATGTTATAGTTAGCATTTTAACTAGGAGAAAAAGAGACTAGTTCCCTGTGCTTCTCTAAAATAAGTATCTTTACAGAAGTTGAGTGTGACTTTCTCTGAGGAAAGACTAAAGCTTTGAGTTTTATCAGCTTCTGGGGAATTACCTTCAAGTGCCCCACTTGGCTCTGTGTATCTGAGTGTCATATGCCCTGGACAAGGATGGCCAAGTTAGAAAACAATCTGGAAACCATCTTTTCACAAGAGGCATCAAGTGGACTTGGTAGTAAAGCCTGTAGAGGGGATTTCTTGTTTGGACTTGAGTAGATTAGCATCGAGCCTCCTCCTTTTGGCTGGTACCATCCCTGCAAGGCCCCTGACAGCTGGTCAGTCTGACCAGCCTGGATGGCTGCCATCCCTGGGAAGCGCCCATCTACCTGGTTCGTTGGCTCCACATTCTAGAATGTTCTTCATTGTGTTGCGATGATACATTCTTTCTGGTGACATGTGCCATTTCCATTTGCTTCCATATTTCCCCCCCAGGGTTTCAAATAAGCCTTTCATGCTTATTATGTTGTAACTACTTGAAAACTGCTTTCATTGCCCTCCACCATGTTTCCTGTGTAGGTCTTCCTACCCGAGGTTTCCAAGCCAGGCTCCCAATGGTCCAGCTCTTTTCCTGAGCATTCTCCCTCATAACTGTGACCCAGGACCCGACACCCTGTCCTCGTGAGGCCCGCCCTGTGCCGCCTGCATTTCACTTCCCGCTCCCTCATTTCTTCCATGGTGCTGGTGTCAATTCCTTAATTTATGAGAAACCACAACAAACCGTTGACTCATTCCCAGCTTGTGGTCTATAAACCCTCAGTGTCAAGATCCTTGTCATCTTATCTTAATAGATTTCTGAAAACTCCAAATGCAGAACTTAAACTTAGCTCTTTGAAATTTTGTTTTTTTCCCCTTCTAATGAAATCAACTAGGATGCTAATTTGACCTTCTGTGGTGTTTATATCCTTCTTAACTTTGAGTTAAAATATGCAGATATGACAAACTCCAAGTTTGGTCTTCGTTAAGTGTTGGCTTAGTTTCTAGCTAAGTCCTGTTTTCCCACCACTGTAGATCATTTTCCTGCCTCTCACACTTTAGGAATACTTCCCTTTGGTTTTGGCATAGGTTAGTTGTGACGAAGGGTCACTTCCAGCATGTGTGGAAGCCCAGGCCAAATTTTTTTAATCTCTGAAGGATTGGACTCAACCCAATAAGCTTGTCGGTACTATTCTGGTGGCTCAATGTCATGCAGTCTGGTGAAAAGAAATAGCAGGTATGACCTCTGAGCCATAAACTCACGCCCAAGAGCCCCTTAGGGCCTCTTATTAATGCCCCATTTGGGATAGAGGATCATAGAGCTCCCTGAAGGGGTGCCTACTGGACCCTGCCCATTTTATGCATCACAGGGGGCCTTTTCAAAGCATCAGGACCCATTGGCCCAGCTCTAAGGAGATTATTGGAGAGTATGGGTGTTGGGATGCAAAATAAGTGCACAGGGCTGGTCATCGTTTACAGGGCATGCCCTGCTATTAGTGGGTTCAGAGATTTCTCCACATGTGTTAATAGTACAGTGGAGAGGTACAGTTGTGACTGAGCTAGATTGTAGCCTAGTATACTATTATGTATCATCCAAATAATATGTTACTGACCATGTTCCTCTTCCTTTTTATGATATTTTAAATTTGTATTAATAAAAAAAAGACAATTTTATTTATTTGAAGTATAGTTAATTTACAGTGTTGCATTTGTTTTGAATGCCAGCAAAGTGATTCAGGTATACATATGTGTGTGTGTGTGTATATATATATATATATATGTATGTATGTATGTATGTATTCTTTTTCAGATTCTTTTCTGTTATAGTTTATTACAAGATATTGACTATAGTTTTCTGTTCTACACAGCAGGACCTTGTTTATTTTATATAGATGGTTTGTGTATATAATAGTCTTTATCCCAAACTCCTAATTTATTCTCCCCCTCCACCCTGCCTTTCCCCTTTGATAACCATGAGTTTGTTTTCTTTGTCTTTGAGTCTGTTTCTGTTCCGAATGCATAGTTTTGAAGAAGTGAGTTAACCTTAAAAGACCTGCAGTGAAGTTCTCTTCTTATCCTTCCTTACCCACTGCCTTAAAGCAACTCTACTCAACTGTTTTTTAACTGGGTTTTTTGGCGTGTGTGTTTGCTTGAGTTTTCTTGCATCTACCCTCATGTCTCACCAGTATGCTTATATTGTTACTGACCGGGGTTCTTGGACCCCTTCATCAATAGGAATTGATAGAGGCCAGGCAAGAAGTTCAGGCAACGCTTAATTGTGACTCCTGCCATAGCAGGAGTGAGATCAGGTTCCTTTGCTTGTTCTTTGATGGGGGGAAAGCTGGTCCCTTAAATGGGGTGAAGGTGGGTCAGGCCAGAGGGGTGGCTTACGTGGTCTGCCCACCCCCTTCTTGGTGCTATGTTCAGTGGTCATGCATATGACCTTGCTTCTGCTCCTGACACCTCAAAAATGGCAGTTGGGGTTTTGGTCTTTTTGTATCTTATTCATAATTTGCCCCAACTACACATGTATGCAGTTACTTTTAGTCCCTTATAGTTAGTATCCTATTGCTGAAGTAGATGTTTGTCCAAGAGCCTGCACCACAGCAAACAGTCCCAGGTCCTAGGTCTCAGCCTGTCTCAATTCTGTTTCTTAACTGACCTTAGATTAGCTACTGATTTTGTTGGACATGACTTAGCAACAACAACAACAGCAACTGATTTTGTTGATGATAGGTGAATATGTAGCTGTATTATGTATAAATTCTCCTCTCTTCATCGTCTGTATGGTTACGTGAAAATTAGAATTCAGTCAGCAGTCCCAGTTACATTCTTTTGACGTCCTGATGCTGTATGACCATGTAAGTAGTATTAGCTGCTGAGCCAAATAGTGTACTGTCATTTTATTTATTTTTTTGCCTGTAGTTAATGACTGTCTTTTTCTCCTGCTTAATTTGCTTGTTTTTTGATTACTTCACAGTACTTTTTAAATTCTCCAATTTATTGGGTAGTTGGTGAGTACTGTGGTTTTCCCTGGAGTCTGCCCTCCCCTAGCCCTTGATCCTTTTGCTCCAGTCTTGTCTCTTTCAAGGCCCCATGCGTCTCTTGAACCATGTGAGCTCCTCCAAGTGCTTCGGTGTCTGCCTTTCATGCTGGAGGCTTTTATCACGTGTCTGGATCACCAGACACGTTGTCTGATCATATTTAAATACGAGGTGCCAGAGAAGTACTTGGGTCTCATTGGTGCACGTTGACGCCTACTGGAGGCTTTTACAGCATGAACAGATGGGGAGGCTTTTGGTGAAGGGGGCCTCAGTTGACAATATTTGTTGGCCTTTCCTGGGGGTTACTCAGTTGGCCAGAGATGGATCCTGCCGTGACCTTTCACTGGGTCAGGTTTGCAGGTATTTTTTTGTTTGCGGAAAACAGTTCCTTTGTCTTTTGGGTCTGGTTTCCTGGGGCCTGAAGCCTCTCTTCTTTAAAGGGTTCACCTTGGGTGGGAGGGTTGCCCAATTACATGACTTTCTCCAGTAGATGAGATGAGCCTCAGGTTGCAATTGTGGGGTAATATCTATAATTTTCTTTGTAAGTATTAACAATGATAGTTTAATGAACCCTTATATAATAAAACTCTAAAATGTGTTAAACGGAAAAATCAATAAGAAAAAAGACTTTTTAGGAGCTCACACAGGAACTTTGTTCCCAATTAGCCTCTTAAAAATGCATAACTTTATTTTTTTTCCTTTTTGTTCTTTTAAACTGGAAGAAAGTTCAACCTACGTTACAATTTTTCCTGTACTTCTGTAAACTCAAATGATGCGAAATGGTAGTTTCCTAGACCTGACATATATTCTCTACTACTTCTCTTGTTTAGAATGAATTTCCCTTTTCCTGCCACTCACCTAAACCATTGATTATCTGAAATCACAAAGTATCCTCCATTCAGTTGGATAATTGAAGCTGGATCTATTTAAATACATAATGAAGCCCTGAGCTTCATCTTAACTGTGCTCAAAGGGGAACTTTGTGCTCAAATGGGGCTCTTATACAGAATGCATTTTTTTGTTGACTATATTCCTTTTTTGGCAAGAACTCTACTATTTCCTTCACTGAACTTTATACAGTATTTATAGCATCCCCAGCAGGTGAAAGGAAAAAGCACACACTTCCCTCTCTCTACCTGTCTGCTGCGGTTTGTTTAATGAGAGGTGATGGGTGTGGAAGAAGTTGAGAGGGTACCACTCGGTGGTCTCCTTTCTGCCTTATTGACCACTGGATTCTGATGGAGGGCTCTCGAGTGGATCTGGTGTCCCTGATTAAGCTTTCCTGGTTCAAGAAGGCGATACAAGCAGCTTTGAAAAGCTTTTTCCAGCATGTCAGAGTTTGGATCCTGGCGTGGCCACACTAGAAAACATTGTATCAAGTGAGTGGTCTGCTGTGATCAAGTCAGAAGCATGCAGCCTGTAATATGACCAGAAACTGTTTCAAGAATCGTCTCTACTTAACTTGCTGCTGACAGCAGTCAGCGCGGTCTGTACTACCCACCCTCTCTTCCACACGTAGTCCAGTGTATGTCACTCCCAAGGGACAGACTGCTGAAAAGCTCATTGAGTGATTGTCCTTCTTAGAAATTGATTTGTCCTAATGATGGAGGACAGGACAGCAGGAGCAAAAATTCTGCCTAGTGGAGCTGCCTTCCGTCTCTGACAGCTTTCAAAAGTGGTTGGTGGCTTGAGCGTCTTTAGTAGTTAAAAGGGCTGCTTGTTAAATTTTTCATAAAGCTGTGATCACATTTTCTAAACATCTTTCTCTAGATTATGAGACTTGGTAGGTTTTCCCCCCTTCTTTTTATTTCGTCTTCTTTAAAAAAACACTTCAGTTGTGATAGAATGTACAGAACATACCAACCGCTTCCAAGTGCCCAGTTCAGCAGCATTAGGTAATTCACAGTATTCTGCAACCATTACCACCATCCATTTCCAGAACTCGTTGCATCTTGCAGAACTGAAACTCTGTACCCGCTGAACTCCCCATCCTCCACTTTCCTGAGCCCCTGGCCACCACCATCTTCTTTCTTTTACATAAATTAATTCCAGGATAGCTGCTTTGTCGAAATTAAATCTACACCTTTCAAAGGATGTTTAGCTTCATCAGTTGGTATCAGTTTCCTTCATTTCCACCTCTTAACTGGGAGGCAAACATAAACTCTCTGACATGAGAATGGAGTGTGTTGCCCTTGACTGAGCTTGATGGAGACTCTCACTTGTGGAAGGAAGATGGGATTCTCTTTTCATTAAATGAAGAGAGCGAAAAGCTGTTGTTCTGCAGAACCTCTCAGCCCATGGCTCCTCTTGGAGTATGTTATACAGACTCTTAAAAGAGCCTTGGAATTAACATATCTACACTGCTGATACTATGTGAAGAACAGATAACCAATGAGAACCTGCCATATAACTCCGGGACCCCTCCTCAGTGCTCTGTAGTGACCTAAATGTGAAGGAAATCCAAAAAAGAGGGGATGTATAGCTGAGTCACTTTGCTGTGTGGTGGAAACTAACACAGCATCGCAAAGCAAGTGAACTCCAATAAGAAATTAAAAAAAAATAAAAAGCATCACTTATTTCAAAATGAATTTCTTAACTTTGCTAATATATCAAGTCAGGACAGGTTAGGTTATGCTGCGGTAAGGAGCAACCCTCACGTCTCTTAACATAACTTTTCGTTCCTGCCATGTATCTGGTAAGATATTGGCTCTGATGCTGTTCTCATCCTAGGCACTGAGGCACCTAGGCTGACAGAAGCTATGTTTTGTTCCTCACTTCCAGGACTGTAGGCCAAGGGACCAGAATAGGGTAAAACAGGCTTTTGTTTACTAGTAACACGTTTACTAGTAACGTTGCTTCTGTTGCCGAAACTCAGCCTCTGTTCACTGTTGCCGAATAGAAACGTGGAAAACAGAGTTTTGGGTGAAGTAGAATAGGAGCTTTTATTGCTTTGCCAGGCAAAGGGGGCCACAGGATGCTAATTCCCCGGAGACTGTGTGACTCACCCTGGGGGGGATAGTGAGGAGGAGATTTATAGTATTCAAGGAGCAGGGTGTGATTAACTCGGGATGGTTCTCAGACTGGTTGATATATCAAGGTGAAGTTTCAGGCATCATCTGGCTTCTGGTTTCAACCAGTCTTGGGTTTGTGTTTTTGTGTCAGCAGTTTTCATCTGGAGGGGGGTCTGCTTCCTATCAAAACAACTTAGGAATGTGTTTCAGGCCTTTATCTAGATATTTCAGGGAACTGGGAGTTCGGGTGATTCTGCCCTGTGGCAAAATTTTAGTCTAAATTGTTACCAGTTTCCCAGCCCAACAGCTATTCTTTGTTTCTACATTTTTATCTCTCCCAATCATTAATTCTTGAGTCAGCATTTTACTTCAAAAGATGAGGGCACAAGTCTCTATTTCTGTGTCTCATTACAATGCTAAGTCACTTCCATCGTGTCCGTGTCCTTGTGACCGTATGAACTGTAGCCCTCCAGGCTCCTTGGTCCTTGGGATTCTACAGGCAAGAATACTGGAGTGGGTTGCCATGCCCTCCTTCAGGGGATCCTCCCCACCCAGGGATTGAACCTGCATCTCTTGAGCCTCCTGCATTAGCAGGCAGATTCTTTACCACTGGTGCCACTTGGGGAGCCCCTGCGTCTCTGTTGCTGCCCTGCAAATAGATTTGTCAGTACCATCTTTCTAGATTCGATACATATGCGGTAAAATGGAATCATTGTCTTTCTCTTTCTGACTTCACTCTGGAGAGGGTGGGTCGAATTGAGGGACTAGCGTGGGAACATACATATTATCATATGTAAAATACACAGACAGTGGGAATTTGCTGTGCAACACAGGGAGCTCAACTCAGTACTCTGTGACCACCTAGAGGGGTGAGATGGGATGGGAGATGCGAGAGGGGTTCAGGAGGGAGGGAACGCATGTGGCTGATTCATGCTGATGGATGGCAGAAAGCAACAGAACATTGTAACGCAATGATCCTCCAATTAAAAAAGAACAAAAAGACAAGGGGGGGTGCTTGTGCTTGTTTCACTTCTACTTGGATTCATTGACCGCAGCCAAGTGATGTGACCACACCTAACTTCAAACACAGCACGAAAATTCGATCCCCCCGTGTCCCTAGGGAGAGCTCAAAATGAGTGGGCAACACTAAAGACCCCATAGCTAGGCTTTTAGAGCAGTTGGTGAGAGCTAAAGGGGTCTGGAGTGGTGTATGTAGCATGTTAAAATTAAAAAAAAAAATAACGGATGGAAAGCGATCAGGGTTTATCATAAATGACTGTGTCATCCCTGCTTTTACTAGGCTTTAGTTTCTTCATCTGTAAAATCATCCCATGGACCTCCTTCTTTATGAATATATTCATTTAAAAAGTAAGGTTTGTAGCTGGATTTAGCAGAGTTTGTCTCAGGAGTTTTAAGCTCTTTCTAACTATTCCTTAGGTATTAGGTCAGGGTTGTAGATATTTGCTTTTCTTCTTCTGGGCTGGGGAAAGGGAGGCAGAGATGTATGAAGATGGTCCTGGGGGGAAAGATGCTGACCTTTCACAGAGCCCCAATGCACCAGCTGTTTTTCCTGAAGACAACGTCCTTTCCTCCTCAGTGACACGTGCTACCTCTGCATGGATTCCATCTGAAACAGCCCCACAATATCCTTTTCATGTGGGTGAAAACACCAGCTCCCTTCACATCTGAAAGCTCCTTGTTTCCACTGAGCTGTGTGTACAAAGGGGAAAAGCATATTTTGGCTCAAGGGAGTAGCTGTTCATCAGATGCTGCCAGGCACTTTGGAGGACAAAGAAGGTGATGCTGGAAAAGGTCATGCTGTTGGAAACGTCCATTACAACCCTCCAGCAACATTTTTTCCTGAAAAATAAGAGTCTGAAGGGTAATGTTTTTAGGATAGTTATAGAAAAATTATGCTTCAATATTAGGGAGATATATCTTGGAAGGATCTTTTAAAAACTCTCTGTTAAAGTGTAACATATACACAGAAAAGTACACATCCTGATGATGATTCATGGACACACCCGTGACATGAACTCACGTAACTGACACCCAGATCAAGAAGCAGAATATGGCCAGCACCCGAGAGACACCCTGTGCTTCCTTTGAGATGCTACCCCTCCCCTCCAATTCCCATCAAACAACTCTTCTGACTTCTAACAGTGTACATTAGTTTTCCTGTGTTTGTACTTTATATAAATAGAATCTTTAAACTCTTTCATGTTTGGCTTCTTTTCCTCAATCTTATGTGGGGCTTCCCTGGTGGCTCAGATGGTAAAGAATCTGCCTGCAATGCGGGAAACCTGGGTTTGATCCCTGGGTTGGGGAGATACCTTGGAGGAGGGCATGGCAACCCACTCCAGCATTCTTGCCTGGAGAATCCCCAAGGATAGAGGAGCCTGGCAGGCTACAGTCCCTGGGGTCACAAAGATCTGGACACGACTGAGCACACAGCACGTGTGAAACTATCCATGTTGTAGTGTGTAGTTACTGGTCTTTCATTCTCGGTGCTGTGTCATGTGCCCTGTGTGATTATCTATGTTTATCATTCATTCTCCTGTTGACAGGTGTTGGGATAGTTTTTAGTTTTGTCCATCGCAAACTATACTGCTGTAAACCTTTCAGGTCATATGTTTTGGTGAACACAGGGATGCATTTCTCTTGAGAACATACCGACGAATGCATTTTGGGGGTCACAAGGTGTGCAGGCATTCTACTTTAGGAGGTAGTGCCAAATAGTTTTCCAAGCCAGTTACACCAGTTTATGATCCAGCAGCTCATAAGAAGATTCTGGTTGCTCCATATCTTCACCAATACTTGGTATTTTCTTCGTGGAAGTTTTTCTTTTCGAAAAGCATCCTTACTTGATTGTCTTCCCATCTGAACTGATTTCTTCTCTAGTAAAATTTTTTAAAGGGGTGGGGGTGGGGGAGGGTAACTGCACCTGACAAATTACCCACCAAGGTTGAGGCACTGGGAAGCAGCAAATATTTCAGTTGCACTAGGCATGAGGAAGTGTGGTGCTTTTATATGGGGGAGGATCTTAAACTCTGGTTTTCTGGAATAACTTTAAAGTGATACATAACGACAAAATGGAAGGTAATTGCTTTCCAAGAGGAGATGAAAGATTAAAACTTTGCAGCTGAGTCTTTAACTCTTAAAGAATTAAAGGGGGGAGTGGGAAGTAAAATGGATAAAGGTAGTCAGTTATAAGCTTCCAATTATAAGATGATTAAGTCCTAGGCATGCGATGAGAAGATGAATCTCATATATACACACTGCTTTTTCCCTACCTACAAGCATTTACCTTTGACTTTCAGTATCTTTATCTCTTCTTCTTTTCCCACCTAGCCCTCACGAGATGATTCCATTTGCTTTTATCAGGTGCTGTTTCTTTAGGAGAATGTCTAGCTTATTGAAGTTTTCCTTAGATACAGGCAAGAGTTTTGTTGTAAACATAACAACTGCCAGATTGCCTGGGTTTGTGTGGTGTGTGGTGTCTCTGCTGGCAGACACCGTTTGTAATATTTGATGCCGTTTCTTTTGTGGGATATGAATCTGATGAGATTCAGAAATAACATAGACCCCAGAGGTGGTGCCTTCACTTAAATTTCAGTTTTGTGGGTGGA
Organism: Antilocapra americana; assembly: GCA_007570785.1. Classification (NCBI taxonomy): domain Eukaryota; kingdom Metazoa; phylum Chordata; class Mammalia; order Artiodactyla; family Antilocapridae; genus Antilocapra; species Antilocapra americana. The sequence goes on along the minus strand of ML664172.1, from coordinate 847,379 downwards.
GTCCTCTTAGTAGAATACATTTGCAAACCATAGCTCAAATGAGTGAGAAAAATAAGATGCATCAGAGAAAAAATAAAAAAGTAACAATGTTTTGTGACTGAAAAATGATGCTGTTGGCCAGTTTAATATTGAAGTAGCCAAAGAGATCTTTTGTTCAGGCTGAAGCATGGTTGGGTTCTGAGCTAACTTCTCAGTGTTTACTAAATTTCTCTAAGGAGATACTCATTGACTGAGTTCCTAGAGAATTAATCATAGCATATAATGACACATGAGCTGTCCCTCCAGCTTTTGCCTTTCAGAGCACCTGGAGTCACAGCAAGCCCACTTTCGAGTTATCTGCTCATTGGCGGGTGTCTCCTAACATTGTCTTTAAAGCCTCTTTGACCTGGTTGTTTTTAGTCGCTAGAGTTCTCCTGGGTGGTCGCTATTTCTAGACTCTTCCCTGTTTCCTAAGTCAGTAATACTTCTAGCTCCTGGGTCTCCCATCCCAGCCCTAGTTGGGTCATGGCTGCTTGGCTCAGACGGGGGACCTGAGGATTGGGGTCACAGTGGTTCACCGGGGACAGGCTTATTGTATCATCCTTGGCTGTAATATCCCTTGGCCTCATGGTCACCTCTGAACTGACCTGTCCCCTCTGGAAACTGACCTTTGCTTCATAGCAACTGTCAATAAGAAACCAAGCTATCTGAAACACCTACTAAAAACAGTAATTTATCTACTTGTAAAAATAATTATATAGTGGAACTACATGTCACTTTGTTCTATATTTTCCCAGTCTCCTGTAAATGTGTTATCATACTTTAATTGTTTAAAATATTAGAAATTAAAAAAAGAAACCAAAACTAAGCTATCTGTATAGAACTGTCCACAGACTCAACAGGCCTGAATTTGAACAAATTTCAGGAGATAGTGGAAGACAGAGGAGCCTAGCATGCTGTGGTATGTGGGGTTGCAAAGAAGCGGACACAACTTAGTGACTAAACAACAATGGCAAATAGAATTGTCACATATACCAGTGTTTTGGTTTGGGCTGCCGTCATAAACTACCTGACTGTGGGTGGCTTGTAAACATTCTGGAGGCTGGAAGTGTGAGATGAGGGTGGGAACATGGTTGGGTTCAGGTCAGGCACGTTCCCTGATTCACAGATGGCTTTCTTTCTTGTGTTCTCACGTGGTGGAAGGAGCTAGCTAGCTCTTTGGCTTCTTTTTATAAGGGCACCAGTTGCCCGTATGAAGCCTTCACTCCCATGACCTCATTACCTCCGAATACCATCACACTTGGAGACGGAAATGGCAATCCGCTCCAGTATTCTTAAATTCCATGGTGGGCTTCAGTCCATGGGGTCGCAAAGGGTCGGACACGACTGAGCACACAGTACCATCACACTGGCAGTTAGGATTTCAGTGTGTGAATCTGGGCCAGGGGGCTGGACACAGCCGTTCAGTCCTTTGCAACAAGTGAGCTCAGTAAGTACACTGAGTGAGCGGACATGGTGGCCTCATTCCTGACAGCCTTTGGGAGCGAGGGCTGGGTGGAGTCGTGTCTGACCTGAGACTCCCTCGTTTTATCTGCTCTCTGAAGGAGGCGGTCAGAAAGGTTGGCCTTCCCCATGGGGTGACCAGACCCGTCTGCTTGACCCCCAGCCAGGGCTTGCCTGGAAATGCACAGCCGTTCTTCTCTGCTAACCTGAGTGGTGGCTGTTTCTTCTTGGTTCCCACCCTGCCCCTTCCAGACCACCAGCCAGACAGAGCTGGAGAACTGGATCACCGCCATCCACTCTGCTTGCGCGGCCGCCGTTGCAAGACACCACCACAAAGAAGACACGCTCCGGCTGCTGAAGTCAGAAATCAAAAAACTGGAACAGAAGATTGATATGGATGAAAAGATGAAGAAAATGGGTGAAATGCAGCTGTCTTCTGTCACTGATTCAAAGAAGAAGAAAACTATATTAGATCAGGTAATTGTTCTTCCATGTGTAGACGTGGGCCAATCCTTAGGTCTTGAAAGGGGTGTTTCTGCTATCTTGGAATCGAGAATGTCTTTGGTTATCTCCGCCTTGTCAGCCTGTCACCCAGGCCGCTAGATTCTTTATCTTGACTGTCATTTCTCCTCACCCGCTGTTCACAGCTGATTATTATGAGCTGAAGGGAACAGTATTACATTGAAGGGAAAACAGAAATCTAATAGAGGAGCCCTCCGCTCCCACCAGTGGCAAGATTTCGTAGGGATCTGGGTAATCGGCATATCTGCAGTTTCATTCCCCATGTTATCAGAATGACTTGGTGCCTAACTGTGATGGGTCTAACTTCATCCCTGACTCCTCCCTCAATAAAGTTAAATTTCTACATTTAGTAAAGGTAGGGTGTGCTTTAAAAATATGTGTATAATTGCTGTATATGCACATAAATGTATTTCATGCTAAAAAGGAAAGATTTAGTGAGATAACAGAAGACATTTTTGCCTTCTATTTAGTTGTTTTAAAGTCAGTGATAGAGACTTCCCTGGGGGTCCAGAGGTTAAGACTCTGCCCTTCCAATGCAGAGGGCACCGGTTCCATCCCTGTCAGGGAACTAAGATCCCACATGCCATGGGGTATTGCCAAAAAGAAAAAAGAAAAAAAAAATAAAGTCGGTGATAGCCATTTAGCAGCATTTTGAAACTTTGCCCAATATGTAGGAAATAAGTATGTGAATAAATACTATTTCATTGATTAGCATGTGATCTTCCATATTCCTCTCTTGTTTGTTCTTTCCCTCTATCTATATAGTTTTTAAACAGAGGTGAAATTCAACATAACACAAACTTAACCATTTTAAAGTGTACAATTCAGTGGCATTTAGTACATGTATAATGTTGAGTCACCATTATCTCTATCTAGTTCCAAATATTGTCTACCTCAAAAGGAAACTTCGTATCTTTTAAGCTGTTGCTCCTCTCTGCCCTTGGCAGTCTGTCTCTGGGTTTGCCAGTTTCATGTTTTGTCTAAATGGAGTAGCATAATATGTAACCTTTTGTGTCAACGTCTTTGAGTTAGCATAATGTCTTCAAGACTGGTCCAGGTTGTGGTATGCACACTTCATTCCTTTTATGGCTGAATATTATTCCATCGTGTGTTTACACCACAGTTTGTTTACCCATTTATCTTTTGATAGATATTTGGGCTATTTCCATTATTTGGCTGTTGTGAATAGTGTTATGAATATGTGTTTATACTAACAGTGTATTTTAAGCTGGAGTAAAAAGGTAGCTGTCTACCACTGATTAATATCCACATCACAGCCAACATCTCTGAGCCTTCACAATATACCTGTTCCAACTCTTATTCTTGTGTTATCTTATTCAACCATCACATCAACCTCAGGAGGTGGGTATTATTTTGCCACTTTGGAAAATGTGTAAATATCTTGGGTCTATTCTACAGTTGAAACTCTGTATTCTGGAATGTGGATCTTCACCATTAGTATTTTCCATTGTCCCACCCTGTACATTCAACTATCTGCCTGCTTCCAAAACTCTTGGCCTGTTTGTCTCTGACTTTGAAATCACCTTGCTTTTCTTCTTCTCTGTCTTCCTCTGAAAAACTAACCCTAGGTAAGTCATATAATTTTCCAGGGCTGGATGGAATTCCTCGGCTTTTTTACTTCTTCTGCTTCAGGTTTGTGATTCCGAGCCTGGAGCTGATGGCCTGTCATGGTTGTAAACATGGTATCTATGATGGGAGGGAGCAGAGCAACTAAGGCTATTTGTTCTGAGTATCATACTGAGTGTATGACTATAGATCACAGAAAAACATGTAAGCTATGGAAATAGCAAAATTAGACTTGTTATAACCTAAGAAATTTAGGGTACCTGTTATTTACCTTTTAGGATTAAAATTAATACCTTTGCAACATATGGATTTGTAACACTTATGTGGGATAAAATTGTTAACATTTGTCTTCTCTTTTTCTTCTTTCGCTTTTTCCGTGTTTTCACTACTGTAGATCTTTGTCTGGGAGCAGAATCTTGAGCAGTTCCAAATGGACCTGTTTCGCTACCGCTGTTACCTAGCCAGCCTCCAAGGTGGGGAGCTGCCCAACCCTAAAAGGTTACTTGCCTTTGCAAGCCGACCAACCAAAGTGGCAATGGGCCGCCTTGGCATTTTTTCCGTATCATCTTTTCATGCCCTGGTGAGTAGAAGCTAATGTGTTTTTGATAAATATTCATCTTGACTATTAATCTTGAGCACGACTTGACAAGTCTCTGAAGTGGTTTTTCAGTTTTATTGCTCTATGTGGCTTTCTGATTTGTCCTCTCGGCCATGGATGCAAATCTTCATTTGAATCTCTTTTGACGTTTTTTACTTAAGCTGGTCTTGATAGGCCCTAAATTATTGTGCAAAGGAAATATGAAAGGTATTACCTTAAGAGATCTTAAGGGTACTGATGGATAACTCATGTCATTTTCAGGTGGTGTCATGCTTTCAACTCCAATACATATTTTTTCTGTTATCCTTGTGGATATAATAAGTGGAGAGTTTGTTGTCTTAAACATAAATGTGTTTCTCTCTCACTTTCTCACATGGAGACGCGTATACCATATATTGAATAGATTTAAAAAAAAATCTTCCTTTTCACTTTTTCATCTTAGTTTTGAAAGTGAAAGTGTTAGTCCCTCAGTCGTGTCTGACTCTTTGCGTCCCTGTGGACTATGGCCCACCAGGTTCCTCTGTTCTTGGAATTCTCCAGGCAAGAATACTGGAGTAGATTGCTATGCCCTCCTCCTGGGGATCTTCCCAACCAATGGATGGAAGATCCAGAGTCTTCTACATTGCAGGCAGATTCTTTACTGTCTGATCCACCGGGGAAGCCCCCATCATAGTTTTGGGTGACCATAAATACCTGATTCATTTGAAGAAGGTTAAGACCTTCTGTGTTTCTCAGCTCGACATAGGTAGTTGCGTGGGGAAGAGAATTTTCATCTGCCCTCCAGAGCGGCAGATTGTGTAGTTGTGTGTTTGCAATCTATAATTTCATGTACTTGCTAAATTGTGAACAGCTTTCTGTACTTTGGGTTCCTTTCTTCTCAAAAATTGCTATGCGAGCAACACGGTTTTCGCCTATCCAAATGAACACCCACTGAAAATGTACTGCACCTTAGCACATTTTCTGCGAAATTGAATGTTAAGTCCCAGGTTCCAGAAACTGCCTTGGAGAACCTTTGCCATGGGGCTCTGGGCTCGCTGTGTCAGCTGCACTCTTCAATTGAATTCAGAGCTGTAATTCACTCAGAGGCGTTTGTGTTCTTTATAAATAGATTAGCATCATCATTCAGATAATTAGGGTAGATTTACATTTTTAAAGAAGTCTTAAACCAATTTTTGGAGTTATTAGAACTGGCATCCTGATTTGTTCTGCTAATTACAGCTCAGCTCTTGGTCTCCCTGGCTACCACCTCTCCATACAGCTATTAAGTCTTACTTTTTTAGTGGCAGTGGGTCCAAGCGCTGTGATTAATTAATCTTGCAAATGGTCTTCAGTTTGTGGCTCTTGGTCTGCTTCTGTGAGACCTGGACACTTCTCCGTAACTTAGCCAAATCTTAGTTTGCCTGTTCTGCAAAATAATTGCGAGAAAAATTCTTGTTTACCACAGTGTGAGAATGTCATCAATTGAAGGAGCAGTCTTATCAAGGAAAGGGCTTCCCTGGTGGTTCAGACACTAAAGAATCTGCTTGCATGCCGGAGACCTCGGTTCGATCCCTGTGTCAGGAAGATCCTCTGGAGTAGGAAATAGTTATCCACTCCAGTATTCTTGCCTGGAGAATTCCATGGACAGAGGAGCCTGGCGGGCTACAGTCATGGGGTTGCAAAGACTGGGACATGACTGAGCAACTAACACTTTGTTTCACTTTCTTATGCAGGAAGTTTGATACCCATGATAGTACATCAGTGTTATTACTGGGTCAGCCAAAAAGTTTGTTTGAATTCTTATGGAAAAACCCAAACAAACTTTTCAGCCAACCCAATACTAAATCCCAAGCCATCCAAATGGCTGTTTCCTTCTTTTGGGCTTGATAAATTTGGAGAAGATAATTTAGCTGTCTACCTAAAACTTCTGTGCTTCTGTTATTTTCTTCAAAGCCACTGAAGCTAACCTCTCCTGTGTGTGCTTAGTTGCTCAGCTGTGTCTGACTCTTTGCAACTCCGTGGTCTTAGCCCACCAGGTTCCTCTTGTCCTTGGAATTTTTTGGGGCAAAAATACTGGAGCAGGTTGTCATTTCCTCCTCCAGGGGATCTTCCCGACTCAGGGATCAAACCTGCATCTCTTGCATTGGTCAGGCAGATTCTTTACCACTAGCGCCACTTGGAAGGTCCCTCTAAGGTGACATGATGAAATAAAAGCCACTGAATTATCCTTCCGTAATTTATCTCCAGATCTTCTAATCTCCTCTATCTCAGTATCTATGATTTGTGTGTGTTTTTCTTTTGATGGGCAGGCTCTTAAAATCTGACCAGCTGACAATGGGGGTGGGAGGGTTAGTAACTCTTTTAGCTTTGTTCGGTCCACGATTTTAAAGGAGAATGTTTAATTCTATATGTGCCAGCCTCTGTTCCTTTGTTCTTCTTCTTCTTTTTTTTTTTTTGTTAGCTATATCTGTGACGTCTTTGTGGGTGTTTGTGTGTCATTGCAAACTTCTTTTTTCCATGAGGGGTTTCAGTGAGACTGGACCAGTTAAGCAAGCCTATAGGGTAACTGTTCCTATTTGTTGCTGTACGTTCTATAGAAGATTCTGGGCAGGGAGTTTTTACTGTCTCATTTATTGGATACTTATTTGTTTCTTCTCTCCTTGTCAGTTGACCCCAGAGAATGTTTTTTTCCCTTGGGGTTGAAACATTCTTCAATTTAGCCTTTGTCCAAACTCTTTTTTCTCTCCTTCTTTTATGTGGGGAGCATGGAAGGAGGAGCTGTCAGGGCAGCAGGGCTAGGGGAGGAGATTCGAGCACAGTTTAAGTTCCATTGACCTGGACGACTTCTCATCATGCTCAGCGATTTTCAGTAATTAACTGAAGGGTCCCCACTGTACTCGTTGAAAGAAGGTTATCATTGTTCTTGTTTGCACAGATGAACAGAATGATAGAGTAATCAGGTACAGGCCACAAAGAGAGGCATTGTCCGAGCAAAGATCATTGAGAAACTCTTGAGCTCTTGTCCAACTGTTCTTTTGCCAGCTTTTTTTTCCTTCCATCTAAATCTCTTTGCTCATTTTGAGTCATTATTGTCTTGGGAGTAGCAGTAACTTTCGCAGTTATGAGGTCTCCAGCAGTTTAGAGTAGTTACTATCAGAAGCTTAAATAAAACAGTCCATTTGTTAAACAGAACTAATCCAACTGGTCAGCTGGGAACTGAGCACATTTATGGTTGTTATAGTTTCTCTTCTGGACTTTGTTTTTCTAAAATTAGAAACTAGAGTTACTGTTTAATTGTTGTAACTGTGTTATGTAGGATCTCTGCTTCTGCTTTTCCTTGTTTGTTGTTTATTCATTCAGTCAACAAACAAATGTGAGTGCCTGGCATATGTCCATACTGTCCTCTGATTAGGGTTATAGCAGGGGATGAATCCAGAGTTCTTGTCCTATTGGAGCTTATATTCTTGTGGGAGAGATGGATAATAAGTAAGCAATCAGATAAACGCAAGGGCTTCCCAGGTGGGTCAGCAGTAAAGGATCTGCCTGCAGTGCAGGAGACAAGAGAGTCATGGGTTCCATCCTTGGGTCAGGAAGATCCTCTGGAGAAGGAAATGGCAACCCACTCTAGTTATTTTTGCCTGGGAAATCCCATGGACAGAGGAGCCTGGCGGGCTACAGTTTGTGGGGTCACAAGTGTTGGACATGCCTTAGCGACTAAACAGCAACACCAGATAAACACAGAAAGTTCAGATATTGACGGATGCTGTGATACACACACACACACACACACACACACACACACACACACACACACACAGACTTGACCATTCATTCCCACAGGTTCTGCATCTGGGGATTCAACCAACCATGGATTGGAAATATTCAAAAACATAAATTCCAGAAAGTTCCAAAAAGCAAAACAAATTTGCTCAACTATTTCCATAGCATTTACTTTGTACTTATAGCTATTTACATAGAATTTAAATGATGTTAGGTAACATAAACAAGCTAGCGATGTTTAAAATACATAGGAGATGGTATGTAGGTTATATATAAATACTATGCCATTTTATATAAGGTCTTGAGCATGGGAGGATTTTGGTTCCTTGGGGGTCCTAAAGAACCAGTTGCCCGTGGATATTGATGGACAGTTTTGTGTGTGTGTGTGTAGGTATGCATGTGTATCTGCCTGTATATGTGCATATATGTATCTTTATAAACCTGAGACCACATGAACATTTTTTTCTCTAGAATTTTTGCCTTTAATACCATTTATTCAGTGGTGCTTAGCCTCATTTTGTGACCATAAGCTTAGCTGATTTTGACATAGTTAGGTGAGCATCTTTGTATGTTAGCACATTATCATTTATTCCTTTTACAACCTTTGTTTACCTATAGCATAGAAAGCGATGAAATGGAGAAGAGAAAATGTTTACATATTTCAAACAAAAATGTGTCATTTGTTGTTGTGTGACGTTTGCTCCCTTAAGACCTTGAGTATATTTGTGGTGAGAGCTCTCTCTGGGAGCGTTTTCCCACCGTTGCCTTGAGTGCCACATTTTCACCTGCTGCCGTCTGGGTTTGCTTATGTCCTACGCTGAGAAAATACAAGACCTTTCAAATTCCCTCCTCTTTTTGTTTGGGACTAAAAGTTTCCCCCTAATACCCTCGCAGAGAAGCTGTTTTGATTCCTCTTTCTGATGGACATGGGGATTTTTGCCACTCTACGCACTGGGGCTTCCAGGGTGTTTATCCTGTCAGTGCTGAAAACCTCAGGAAGGTGTGCCTTGTAACCAGTGTACCTGCTGCTGAGGGGGGCCCCCGGGTGTTACCCAACAGTGTTCATCCACAGGAAGGCAGCCATTTGGCAGCCATCATATGGGGAGTTGCCCGTGTGGAAATCTATGACAAGCAGGTTCTGAGATATTTACCTCCGGCAGCAAAGAGTGGGTGGGGAAGTTTCATTTCAAGCCCAACTCCCTGTACCTCCTGGCACGCCCTCGTTTGAAAGGAGAGCCCGTGGGTGGCCCGTTGAGACCTCCTGGCAGAAGTTTCCTCGGGTTCCTGGGACTTTGCTTACCACCTGTGGGATAAAGTTCAATCCCGAAGGATTGCCAGCAAAGACTTCATGGAGTCCTCTCCGAGCTCCTACACCTATCGCTTGATGCAGGCGATCTCAGCGGCGGGTTTAGGTTTGGTGTGAACATTAAATGTTTCCTGAACATTTAAGTATTTGTCTGGGTTCCTGGCTGGTAGCTCAAGTGTAAAGAGTCCAGCTGTAATGCAGGAGATGCGGGTTCAATTCCCGGGTCAGGAAGATCCCCTTGGAGGAGAAAATGGCAAGCCACTCCAGTATTCTTGCTTGGAAAAATCCCATGAACAGAGGAGCCTGGTGGGCTACAGTCCATAGGGATCCCAAAGAGACGAACACTACTGAATTACTGAGCATGCACACTGGCACCTTGCAAATACCTCAGTGGAGCTTAGCTTCCTTTTTTAAATACATTTTCCCCTCCAAAGTTAAAATTTGTTTTAATAAAAAGATGAGTATCATATTTTAAATGAAGTTGACAGAATTGCCAAATATACCTAGTACATTTCCATTTTTGTAAAAAGATTATATAGCTATTTGCTTGGAAATAAAGTCTGGAAGGATGTCACCAAATATTAATAGTGGTAGTTTTCATCTTTTGGGAGACATTTTTTTGCTCTTTTTTGCTGTGTAAAATATATACCATAAAAATAAGGAGGAAAATGTCTTCTGGCCTTTTCTACGCATATTTAAAATTAAATATTTTACAAAATCATGACTGAGAAAGTACAACTTTTATTCCTCTTTCACCTAAACATAGGATATGCAAGGCTATACCATAGTTTCACCATCTTTCATGGACCTGGATCCTTTCTGTCTTATTCTGCAATCCTTGTAAAGGCTTCCATCCAAATGTCCTAACCTAGCTAACATGACCTTTCAGGAAAGAGGAGAGTGAAGGATAATGGAAAACCACCTGCTTTTGAGGATCCTTCCTAGAAATTATTAATAATCTTTCTACTTCCCCTTGACCAGAACTTCATCACTATCCCACACCCTGCTACAAGGAAAATAAATCCACTTGGGGCAGCCAGATGCTCAACTTTTTTGGTATTTCTCTGACTAAGGCCAAGGAGTGATTAATATTGGGGACAACCATCACTTGCTTAATGAGGAAAGTAATTTTATGTAATTCTGGGAAAATGAAATAGAAGAGATGGGTAAATTTAGATTCGGCATGAAATCGCAGGCACCCAAATGTGCTGTTTTCACTGTTTTTGCTGACACTCAGTCACTGTTTTTTGTTAGGGTGTAGGAACAACTCTGCATCATTTAGGGAGAATCTCAAGAAAGTATGGTTAGTTTAACTTGATGCTAGAGTTTGGGACTGTGACCAGAAGGACATCTAATTCTTAGAAACCTGGCTGTTACTGTTATTATGTATTTTTACTGAGCCAACTCAGTGGAAGAGACCCTGATGCTGGGAAAGATCGAGGGCAGGAAGAGAATGGGTGACAGAGGATGAGATGGTTGCATATCACTGACTCAATGGACGAAAGTCTGAACACACTCCGGAAGATAGTGAAGGACAGGGGAGCAGTCCATGGGGTTGCAAAGAGTCAGATATGACTGAATAACTGAACAGCACAACAACTGGTTATTTCAGACAGCATTGGGTTTGCCAAGCTTTCGTTTATATTTCGAATCTAGAAAGGACCCTCAAAGTTCCCATATGTGTGAGTCATGGATGACATGCTTTGGGTGGTGGGCTCGGTGTTGGCTGACATGAGACACTTTCGGAGGGTGGGACTTAGTGGGGCCTTTGGGGACAGGTCAGTGGTTCTGACTACCTCTTGCTGATGGTCCCTGTTGCTGTCCTCAGGTGGCTGCCCGCACTGGTGAAACTGGAGTCAGGAGACGTACTCAGGCCATGTCCCGATCCGCAAGCAAGAGAAGGAGCAGGTTTTCTTCTCTTTGGGGTCTGGACACTACCTCTAAAAAGAAGCAGGGACGCCCAAGCATCAATCAGGTGGGTTCCAGGGTGGATGAGAAAAGCAAGCGTAGATTACTTCCACGGACACATCACTTTGGGATGTGCATGCATTTGTGCATTGTTCCTTGATGGGTACCCAGTGTTATACCCCTTGAGCTAGCTGAAGCAAAGAAGTTAGTTGTGCTAGATGCTTTAAATAGATAATGTACACCCATAACACTGAACTCTGCTATTAGTCTATCACCAAGCTCCAGTCCCCCACCTGCATCCTTTCCAAACCCTAGTTAATTACAGACGTACTATAAGTGCGCTTCTTCCTGAGTCTTCCGGAAAAAAGCAGAGCTTGATGATGAAGCCAAGTGGGCACCTGAGCGATCTTTTTATGCTTCCTCTGGTGTTGGATCAAAGGCTGCCTCCAGGGCAGTCTTATTATTTCTTTGCCCTTGACTGTTTGGGGTTGGCATTAAAATGGGTGCCTACCATCATGAGGAAGCAGGAGTCAGAGCACTCACTCACCACCGTGACCTCCATCTCCCGAGGTAGCAGGGCTTGAAGGGGACCTATCTCGGTGCGTCATGAGTGGTGCCCCCTAGGGTGCTGCATCCTTGGGTCTCTAATGCCCAAATACTCTGGCCTCATCGCTTTGACTTGTACTAGCGAAGACCACTTTCCTGCCAGAGTTACTTCTGGGAAACTCTCTTTCCACTGTCACTATCATCCTCCTCCTTTGGCTTTGAAAAACAAGTGGCCCCAGAGCTGCTTCTGATGATAGGCGTGGAAAGAACATGGGAGAGGGAGAGCATGTCCCGTCCATGAGCTGCAGGGGCATTGAGCATTTTGAGGTCATGATTAGGACCGCCAATTTGACCTGTTCACCCTGAGCCCTTAGGTAAAGTGAGACGAGGTCCACTGACTGACTCAGTAAAAAAAGACCTTGTTTATTTGGCTAGTTCAGCCATTACTTCACTGAGGAATGACACTTAAAAGAGGAAGTAGGCCTGCACGCCGGGGTACCAAGTCCTTAGCTGCCCACCATGCTCACCGTTTCTACCTGGGACACGAGGAGCAAATGGGGGGGAGCCTGTGTCATCATGCTGTTCGGTCTCTGGTCTTTGCGGGGAGGAATGTGTCAAGTTGACTGCCTGGGGTTTTGTTCCTGTGTCAGTCGAAGAAGAAACTGGAGGAAAGGCGACATTCCAGTGGAAAAATCACACAAAAGACTTGATTAAACTCGCCAAAGGGTGACCGTAGCAGACCGCATTTCTCGCCTCGCTTTGGGAGGTGGTGGGATCCTTTTGTGTGCCTCCACTGGCTCTACCGGTGACTCAGATCATCACTGTAAACACATGCCAAGACTTGTGGTTGGCAGCTCAAGTTGCATTTCTCTTCTGTTAAAAGCCTTATTTCAGGGACTTCCCTGGCGGTCCAGTGGTCAAGACTCTGTGCTTCCACTGCAGAGGGCCTGGGTTCGATCCTTGATTTGGGAACAAAGAGCCCACATGCCACCCAGAGCAGCCAGTCAATACATAAAGTAAAAAATGTCTTAAAAAAGGAGCTTTATTAGTTCATTCATGTGCTTCTACTTTATGGGCGTCTACTTATGTTATAGTCCATTGCTGCCGAAATAGATGCCTGAATTTAAATGAACCCAAAAGAAGTTTTACTTACTTTCTTTTAATCAAAGGATCATATAATGTTATATAACCAATTCTTGTTATTCTCTCTTATAGTAAGAGGTTTAAAAAACCTCTTAACCGTAAGCATACCAGTAGAAATTTACTTGTTAATTTAGTACTTTGAAACAGATAAAAATTGTATGTTTCTAGATCTCTCACTTGCTTTGGAGCAAAACCCTATTCCTAATGACATACTTTTGCCAACAGTACACCATCAGTTGAGAGCCAGTATATAAAATTTTTCACATTCACATGTTCAGGTTTTGACTAACTAGTGGCATTGGTACCATGATGTGATTTTAGTCATATCTTTTTGAAATTGAATTGTAATTGCTGTGCAGTGGTGTATTAGTATCCACTGTACAATGAAGTGAATCAGCTATATGCATATATAGCTATGCACATACATATATCTCCTTTCGGACCTCCTCCCCACCCCCCGCCCCCCGTCTCCCATCCCACCCACCTAGGTCATTACAGAGCACCGAACTGAGTTCCCTGTGCTATACGTCAGCTTCCCACAAGCTATTTATTTCACACATGGTACTGTACATATGTCAGACCTAGTCTCCCAATTCACAGTCATATCTTAAAGTTTGTAGGATTCATTAAACTTCTAAGGGTAGACACGTTTCTATTTTTTAAGTAAGAAACTTTTCCATGGTGTTGTGGTAATATAATTCTAAATGAATATTTTTCAGGTTTTGAGGATTAAAGGTGTATTTATTTTTAAATTCTTTGGCCACACCTCGTGGCATTTGGGACCTCACTTCTCAGACCGAGGATCTAACCCATGCCCCCTGCGTTGGAAATGTGGATTCTTAACCACTGGACTGTCAGGGAAGTCCCTTTAGATCTGAGGATTAAAGCGTAAACTAATTGTTATTGGTAAATATCTGATTAGGTGTGTGGCGCTGTAGCTGAAACTCTTCATTGTGAAAGAATGAAGAGTCTATTGCATTTGTAAGTTAATTCATCTAAATTTAAAGAATCTAGCTCTGAAAATCAATTTTAAAAAATTGTCCAAGATATGGGGAGTGATCCAGACAGAGGAATGGTTTTCATGGCCTGCTAGCTTGTAAATTACTTTACCTACTTGAGGGTTTGATGTAAGAGTATGTGAAACTTTTGTAATGTTTTCTAATAACCATGCCCGTTTCCATCCCCTTCTCATGCTTCATTTGCCCTTTTGCCCAGATTCCTTTTTAAGATGATACTTTTGTATATGCAGGTGTTCGGTGAGGGAACTGAGGCTGTAAAGAAATCTTTAGAGGGGATATTTGATGACACTGTTCCAGATGGCAAGGTAAAAATAAACACATGTTCCTTTTCTAAAAGTACCACAAATACATCAACATTATACAGTGCGATGGTTTCTTGGGATCCTAAAATTAAGTAGACTCAGTATTAGAAACTGAAATAATCAGTCCTTTACAATTATGTAACTGGTCGAGAAGAGATGGAAAACTTGATTATAGTTAAGACATTCACCTGCTCACATAATATTTTCAGTAATTATCATTTGACTGTTTGTTTCCATCTAGAACATGGGAGGAAATTGGGGTTCTGAGTAGCAGAATATTTTATGCCATTGTCAGTTCCTCTCGTAAACAACTTCCTTTTCAAGAGGTGAGTTCCTACTGGTCTCCCTCTCTACCCACACATGCTATTTTACTTCGATTAATTTCAAAGAACTGTTCTAATGGTATGGTCTTTTAAAAATAAAAAATGCATTTGCCTCCCAAGACCAGCATCCAGTTATAAATCTCCAGACTTGGTTTAACCTTGTGCTTGGATTTAAAAGGGTCTTTCAAACTGCCCTGATTGAAAGCCCATAAAGAATATTGATTTTTTTTCTAGGCTGCTATTTTCAGCCTCTAAATGAATGGGCATCCCTCATTTGAAAGACCCTAATGGTGATACCAACAGGCTCTTTGTTGGGAGAAGGGGTGGGAGTTCTGATGTTGATAATATGACCTTGGTATGATCCCCTGTTCGCTGACTCAGAGTCAGTGTGACAGAGTTCCGCTTTCGGTTGCCATGCCACCAAGCAGTGGCTTGTCCCATGTTCTAGATAGAGCTGATCGTCTGAAATCAGAGTTCTGGCTACTGGGGGGAGTAGGGAGAAGTGTGGTCACGGAGGGACCTTTTTCTCCCTTTGATACCTAACTACTCCTGGATTATGTCGTTGTGGATATCAAGATAGCTGTCTTTGGAAATACTCAACAATAACACTTTCTGATGAAATCTCATGAAGTTAAATCGCTGTCCATATGTGCAATTCAAGCACAGTTTCTGTGTTCATCTGTTCATGTCTGAAGTTAGGTAATTCATCTTGAATACCATAATTAGTGCACATTTAATGTAGGGATGTTTTCCCCAGGCACACAGATCCTGGGGAAGCCGTAAAAATTGTTCCATTGGATTTCTGTCACTCTTTTCGTTTTATCGAGATACCCCTTTATTATTGCTCCTTGGCTGGAATGCCTTGTGCTCAAAGAGCAGTTTAGATGCAGAATTTGGACTGATCTAGTGCTAAGAGCACTTCTTTAAGGTGGCACGTGGGGACAGAGTGGGAAGATTCCAACTATAGTTAATGGGATTTGGGCAAGTTGATTGCATTTTGACAGTGCCTTCCCAGGGGTTCAGTTTATCTGTGAAAGCCAAACCATTCAAAAGCAGAGCTGAAATTGTCTTCTCCATTGAAGAATTTAATTTAGTTTAGTAGCCTTTACAGAAACATGTCCCCCATTCTGGGATCTGATCTTTTTACATACGGAAGGTGTTAACGTTACCACCATTCGGAAACTTGTTTCTACTTATAATCTACTGATGGCAGCACATGCTCAGTAATCTCTGGGTACATATTTACCAGTCCGTGGATATGAACCAACAATCAAGGCTTATTTCTTACCACCTGTTGAGCATCAGCATTATTTATTTCTTTGCTTTTTCCAGAGAGACTAGGTTCCTAATATTTCATCAACCTGTGGAGTGTTTTCTGCTTTAGCTATTTAGCTGGCTTGGATTTAACCCAGCTGCTGAGTACGTAGGTAGGACATGGCTCCTCCCACTCTTAGAAACTTGGTGCTGTTCCCCAATTCAGAGGATGGACGGATGGCAACAGCCTCAGAAAAGGCAGAAAGCTCATCTCTGGAGTTCTCTGCACCTTGTAGGGGAAATGGAGCTCTCTGTCTCTCCCAGAGCTGTGCCAGAGGTTAAATGTGAACACAGAATGGTTCTGGTTGTCGGTAGCTTGTATTGGAACACCATTTTTAAGAATTTCCTTGGAGCCTCCTGGTCGCCTTTGAAACTTATAGCTCATCAGGGTACATAGTCTTGCTGGAGGACTCTCAGCTCTAAATCTGGAGTGGGTTTGCGGAAGAAAGCATAGCAAGAAAGCTGAACTGAACGGATGGCCTGTTTCTTCTTCCAAACTTTGATACCCACTCAGTCGCCCACCTGTGGATGCTGTGGGTCAGGTGTGAGGGCTGTGTCTCACCTGAGACATCTCGCCCACCCCCAGAAAGCTCCTTTCTCTATAATTTCTTCCTCTCTCTCAGAGTCCCCTCTGTCCTTCACCGTTGCTAGCACACTACTGCCCTTGGGCCCTTTTCTTCAGAATAGATAATCCCTGCGTGCTGTCAAGGGATCTGAGAGCCTCAGAGACTGACTTGCTGCTCTGCTAATTTTATTCTTATCCTAGAGGGAGAAAGAAATGGTCTTGCCTGCCGTCCACCAGCACAATCCCGACTGTGACATTTGGGTCCACGAGTATTTCACCCCATCCTGGTTCTGTCTGCCAAACAATCAGCCAGCCCTGACGGTCGTCCGGCCGGGGGACACGGCCCGGGACACCCTGGAGCTGATATGCAAGGTATGAGGCCACTGGGGGTTGTTTGCAGTGGAGGACTCCATGGACACTCAGAAGCGGGTGGCAGAGGAGGGTTCTTGAAAGAACACCTTCGTTTCACTCCAGAGCAGTATTGGATCCCCTTGTGATAATATGCATAATGTCTGGACATGAATTCTTCTGCACTAGGAGGAGGGGGATTCTCTTAGTAGCTTCTTGCAACATGTGTTCTTGATAGATTTGTAAAAAGCCTACTACATGCTCACTGCACAAGTTTTAGAGAATTTAGGTAAAGAACAAAGCCAAAGATTAAGGCACACTTGCTCATAAAGTTCAGAAATTGCCTCGATGAGCATTTTGGTGTTTGTCCCTGCTTTCTGTTTTCTATGCTCATGCTCAGTGGCATGCATACACATACATGGATTCAGTGACATCATATTATGTGCATGGAGCTTCCCAGGTGACTCAGATGGTAAAGAATCTGCCTGCAATGCGGGAGACCCGGGTTCAGTCCCTGGGTCAGGAAGATCCCCTGGAGGAGGGAATGGCTACCCTCTCCGTTATTCTTTCTGGAGAATCCCATGGACAGAGGACCGTGCTGGGTTATAGTCCACGAGTTTGCAAAGAGTTGGACACGACTGAGCAATGAACACAACTCTTTATTACGTGCACTATTTGTAGCCTGCTCTTGTACAGTTTCTAATACACCATGGGCATCTTTAGGGTAGGCAAACATTGAAATAAGTGTCAAATTTGAGGTCCACGATGAGAAACTCCCCTTCCTGTGAACACACAATTAGCCTCTTTTTTTTCCTTTGAAGTGACAAGTGCTTGAGCTCCCTTCCTTTACTTACACCTTAAGTTATAGAAACTGCTTGATCATTTTCAAGGTAAGCCCAGTTTCATTTTTTTTTTTTTTTGATCTTCCTTGAGTGACAGCTAGATGAACTGGATTGCTTTGAGTGAGAGAAGGGAAAGAGGAAAGAATGGGACTTTTCTTACCTGTGGGGGTTTTCTTTTATCTAATTAGTAGCACTAATAGTCTTATTTGGTAGTCATATCGAGTCTGAGAAGAAATGGTACATCCCCATTTTACAGATGAGAAGGTGAGGCTCAGAAAGCCCCGGTTCCTTGCCTGAGCTCACAGCACGGTCATAGTCACTTGCAACGGAGGTTTTGTGGGTTTTGTTTCTTTCAGTACTTTTATTTATTTATTTGCTTTTTGGCTGTGCTGGGTCTTTGTCGCTGCACGGGCTTCTCTTGTTGTGGAGCGCAGACTCTAGGGTGTTGGGGCGTCAGTGGTTGCGGCTCCCAGGCTCTAGAGCACAGCCTCAGTAGTTGTGTGCCTGGGCTCCCCAGATCAGGGATCGAACCTATGTCTCCTGCGTTGGCAGGTGGGTTCTTTACCACTGAGTCACCAGGGAGGCCCACAGAGGAGGTTTCTCATCTCTATCTGGCTACTCCAAACTTGGATGGCTTCCCTTGTGCCAGGTAGAGGGTTGCAAGAACTGTCAGTCATCAGGAAGGATGGTCCATGAAGGGTGGAAGAGCCTGGAATATAGTTTTAAGGGAGTGACATGGTCTTCTCTGAGACCACTAAAGGGAAAGTGGAAACCTTGTCATAATTTTATCCTAGAAGAAGCTAGATGAATCCAATGATGTTTTGAACCTTCTCTTTCAACATGTGCGTGCTAAGTCGCTTCAGTCGTGTCCAACTCTGTGGACTGTAGAGTCCTATGGGCTGTGGCCCGCCAGGCTCCTCTGTCCATAGGATTCTCCAGGCAAGAATACTGGAGTGGGCAGGCGGATTCTTTACCACTACCACTATCTGGGAAGCCCTCGTTCAATACAAGTGGTTTATAAATATGAAATAACTTTCACTATCTCAACTAGTAACTCAGTTCTTCTGCTATTAGCAATTTCTGTACTTAACAAAAAGTACAAATCACTAGGACTTGGTAAGGGAAAAATCTGGCTTCGTGTGAAGGAGAAATAGAACACTGTGGCTCAAATAAGCCTATCAGATCATCTCTCTGGAGGAAAAGTAGAAGGACCATTTGTTTCAGGGCAAAGCTGAAAATCAGCCCCTACCTGGGTGTTAAAAATAAATGCTATACCATTGCATGCTTCGACTCCTTCATGTACACAAATTCTAGCTTTTTAAAGGTAATGGTATTTCTGTTCACATTTTTTATTTTAATTACTTAATAAAATTAGTCTATTGAGGATTTCTGCATCCTTTTATTTATAGATTAGCATGATTCTTTAGAGACCCATTAATATTCTGCTGAGCCTTGAGAGTTATTCTCAGAACTGCAGCTGAAGGTGTCAGAAGAAGTAGGACTCTGGGTTTTTCATATAAGCTGAACTATGGAGAATCCTTCCAAAGAGTAGTGTTGCTCTGACACCTCCTGTATACACTGGCATTAGACTCCATGAGGAATTAGAGGGTGCGTCAGAGTTTAGCAATAAGCATTGGTGGAAGATTAAGCAGTGAGTGAGGGAAATAGTGATTTTAGGTACGTTTCAAGCTTTTGCTTTGATAGAAGCTGAGGACATGAAGGAGGCATAGTGTTGTCAGGGCAACTTAGAGACCATCCTTAAATAATGAGTTAGACCAGCTGCCCTTGTAAAGAGTTTTATCACTTGATGGGATTTTAATGGTGTCATTGTGACATACATCGCTTTCTCTAACAATAAAAGGTTTTTATTGTTTTTTTTTGAATCCTCAGATTTTTTTTTCCCCCCAAAAAACATAGAACTAGAGACAAAAGCAATATGATGTAGAACAAGCTTACATCTCTTGAGTTTAAAAACAGAAAACTTTGGTATGTACTTTAAGAAATTGATGGTCCCCAGAAAAGCATTTGTGTAGGGCAAATTATATAGTATGCCCAGAGCCAGGTGCCTTCTAAAGCTGACTGCTTTAGGAAACACTTTATTGTAATTAGTGAGCCAATTTTATTCTTCAGAGGGAAAGAGATAATAGGGAAAACAGTGCCACATGTTATTAATGATCTAATTAACGTTGAGTGATTTTTTTTTTCTCCCCCTCTTAGAGGAGGGACCAAAAACAACGGTGATTGTCAGAATGGTCTGTCTTTTATTTTTTTATTGCTATTTTCAATGTTGGTGATGGGTGCTCTCGCTAATATTTAATAATCTTTTTCTTCTGTCTCTTGCATTCAGCTCACTCTCTTTCCTATTCTGTCTGATCCACATCATTTCACATCAGTCTGTCATCTGCCATCCGAGCACCAGTCCAGTTCTGGTACAGTAACTGTTTCAAGATCTACATTTCATGTGCAATTCATGCTTTGAATGTTATGAACGTGATTGTTACTAAATATAGCAGGAAGCATGTTGGCCTGTGGGTTGTGAATATATTCTGATCATTGCAATCACTAAAATAATTACAAAGAAATTCATTCATTCATACTCAACTTACTATTCATGTATGACCTGGGGCATCTTTTTCATGCCTTTACCTTGTAGACCTGTGACTTTGAACTTTAATGAACATGGGCATTAAAAAAAATAAAAAGATTATCTTGAAGAGCAGAGTAAATATCTTTGGAAATTCTGTAGTAGCTCTGTGTGTGTGTGTGTGTGCGTGCGTGCGCACGCGCACATGGATCTCTATGTCCTAACTGCATGCGTTTATGTTTTCTGAAGAAGTTTAACTGAAATGGAAGAATATGAGCAGAAAAGAGCAAAACATTGGTGGATTTGAAGAGTATGATATCTTTTTTAATGGGCTCAGATTTCTTATTGAAAAGACCTACCGTATATTTTACTATTTTGTCCTTTGAAGGAGTCATAGAAACATGTAAATTTTTAAAAAGTATGCCAACTAAAGTATGTATGGCATAATTTGTGGCTTCATTGTCTCAAAATGAATCAAATCCTAAGTAACTTAAGTAAGTAAATGTTGGAAAAAACAAAATTGGACTGTTTAAGTTTTTTCCTGTCTGAATTTCTCCTGAGTTAGGAAATTTTCTTTTGAAAATTTTACAAGTATAATACAGGGCACAGCTTAGTGACTGAACAGCAACAACAACAAATAATGTAGGCCAGATCTTAGAATTACTGTCTTAAAATAGTCATTAATATTTAAAATTCTTTTTGTACATAGATGTGTTACAAAGGTGAAAAGTTGTTTAAAAACAAACAAACAAACCACCTTGATATTGACTTGCAAACAGTGGAGGAGCTTGAAATTCTTGAGAGTTCTGATGATCTTAGTTCATTAGGATTTTCTCTTTACGTTAGATTAGCCATGACTCCCGAGGGCTCATAATTGAGAAACATTTATCAAAATGAGAAGACACGCTAGTATATTGATTCAGAGTCCCATTTTTAGGGTAATTGTTTACTGATCAAACCACAGACTCCTGGGTTACAAGTAAGACCGTTATCATTTTTGTGTTTGTTGTGCATGTTCACTTTTATCTTCAAGTTATCAAGACATTATTGTGACTTAAAGAAGTTTGAAAATGTGGTGGTGGTTCTATTCTCTTTCTACACTTTTAAGTGTAGGCTCTTGTTCTGTGCTTCTGTATAAATGTTTTCAGCATGGTAGCATTTAAGGGATGATGTCTCCATCAAAACCACCTCAAGACCTTCGGTGTCTGCCGATGGACCATCTCTCTCTCTGATGCTGAGGTTTCAGGAGTCTTGAATGAGGTTGCCATTCGGGTCTGGTTTCCAGAAGATTGTCTAAGTGGCAGCTCTGATGGGAATGTCCACAGAATATTTATTGATGATGATGATAAGATTTCCCAGTGGATTTGTTCCTGTTGACCAAGACCCCATGAAGTTTCATTTCTCTTTCCCTCCCACCTCAATTGGAAACAGATGGTGAAGCAAAATATTTTGCTTCTATTAATAACTAAAGATTTCAGTGGGTGTATTGGTCCATGGGAAACAATTGCAGCTTCTATCTCTGTGAGGTAAACTTTTCTTGCATATCACAGCACTCTTAAGTATTATTACTTTGTTGTTTGTCTCTGTGGCTCTCTGAGAAGTAGTAGCTAACACGCTTTGAAGCTCCCCTGCCTTTGTTTCCTGGGTTTACCCAGCCACCCTGGTTATTTTGCAAGAGCAGTCTGGGTCTGGGAGTCACTGAGCATTTGGTTTTCAGCACCCACAGCAATGGAGAAGGAAATGGCACAATCCACCCCAGTATTCTTGCCTGGGAAATCCCATGGACAGAGGAGCTGGGTAGGCGACAGTCCAGGGGGTCGCCAAAGAGTCGGGCACAACTGGGTGACTAAACAACAGCAGCAACCCACAGCAAAAGCCCAAAAGTCGGTGCCCGGAAGATGCTGGCTCCGTGGTGCCTGTGTTCAGGCTGTGGCTTCAAATCGTCACATTACTAGGAAGAGGATGCACAATGGAGGTTCCCAAGAATCACTGTAGAAAATATCTTTGTCATTTGGCTAGGTGTTTAGAACAGAGTCCCTTCTACTGTCTGTAACTGTGCTTTCTTGACAGTGCAAGATCGCTGTCTTGCACACATATTTATTCACGAAGCAAAGTCACAGTGTCCCCACCTCCTGTGTTCTGCATGCCCCTTCACACACTCCTGATGACTGCATTTATGTTTTATTAATATCCCTATTGGCATTGCTGCTCACAGTGACTGGCACACGTCAGAGTTTGTTGGGTGTAATTGAATGTTTATTGGAATAAATACCAGAATTTTGGTTGAGTTCCGTTCAGTCTCTCAGTCGTGTCCGGCTCTTTGCACCCCCATGAATTACAGCACACTAAGCTTCCCTGTCCATCACCGACTCCCAGAGCCTGCTCAAACTCACGTCCATCAAGTTGGTGAGGCCATCCAACCATCTCATCCTCTGTCGTCCCCTTCTCCTCCTGCCTTCAATCTTTCCCAGCAAATTTGAGGGAGAAGGTAAATAGAGTATTAAGCCAGTGAAAAATTAATTTCACTTACTTTGAAAGAATTCTCCTCAGTTGAGTTTCTGTTGTGAAGAGATGTTGTATTTATGAAAAATTTCAGACTTAGAAAAAAGAGGTCAATCATGTAATAAGTTCTGGGTTCTAGAATATCAAATTATGTTTCATCCATTTACTTAGTGACTCCCACCCCCTAATTCCAGGCATCATATCTTTATCTACTAGTAGTACTTTCAGATAAATCTCTAAAAGATAAGGATGCTTTAAAAAGGAAAGACTTGAGGAAAGCATTTTCACTCTACGTTTTCATGTTGCCTTGTAATTTTTGAAGAACATTTTTTCCCCCCTTTTTCCTTCACATCTTCTTGAATGTGAATTGAGTATGTTATTTATAAAACCAGGCGGCTCCTCTTGCCTTTTTCACAAAGTTCATTCTAGGTAGAAAAGAATGATTTGACCCATTCTGACCAGTACAGGAGGCCTGGAAATTTCGATCCTGGAAAATTCGATCTGCATTAGAATTGTTTTCTGTGAGCGAGCCATTCAGGGTGTTTCCAGAGTTGGACACATGCCTGTCTGCAGTGCCAGAGGGAGTCTCACTTGGGGTGTATATAAATAAGACTGAATCCAAACGCCTTGTCTGTACACTGACTCGCTTGCAAATGAACGGTTAACGACTATCCCCAGGGTCCCCATGTGGCTAAGAAAACAACTTTGCCTGGGCACAGCTTTCTTCTGTCACTGTAAATCCTCTCTGGCCTTTCTTGTTCCTTGTCTTCTCTAATCACCTATGTGTATTGGAAATTATGTTTAAAAGCCTTTTGGATCTGATGGTTTTCTTGCAAACCGGATGTTGAAGAAAGGAATGAATCAGATAAGCAGAAGTGAATAGGTGGCTTATTTGTTTCCAGTTGATTTTAAGATACTCGTGAGATGTTATTAATATGTTCAATGAATATAATTTGGGTTTGGGATATAAACATTTTAATAAATACAGAAATGTTACTTCCCCCTCCAGTAATCAATCCCTGTTATTCTCAGGGATACATGACAATATGTCAGTGGAGAACTAATTATATCTATGTACTATTGAACAGACATTTTCTCTTCTCTTCTCTTTTTTGGGGGCTCCTAGGCACATCAACTGGATCATTCTGCTCATTACCTGCGCCTGAAATTTCTAATAGACAACAAAATGCAACACTACATGCCAAAGCCCGAGGAAGACATTTATGAGCTGGTAACGTTTATGAGTGTTGTCCACGTACATTCTGTAGGAGATTATTTTTAAATTATATGTATGCTCATGCTAATTGTGGTTGGTGGAGTGGAACAAATTCTAAAATAAATGAGCCTCATTCCGTGCTCTTCTATTTGTGGAGATGGCTTTCCCTATCACAATATTTTTTTTGCAGAGTGGAAATGCCACCTTAGTTTATGCAGGGAACAGTTCTGTGCTATCATGAAAAACTGAAATCTGGAACTGACTCTCAGATAGAATTTTAGTTATTATTCCTAGCTTTCCGTGCCGTGTTGACAGTCTTTTGTTTTAAATGGGTGACTCAAAGATGAACTGGCTGTTGTCAGAGAAAAAGCACTAGCTCCAATTTTGTATGACTTCCTCCTGCATGTTGAATTTGATGGGTAAAATCCTGTTAGGTGAAAAAAGCTGCTAACTAGTTATATGTCCTGGCCTTCTGGAATTGTATTTGTATAGATTCTTGGGCATACTTATGTAGGTTTGAGTTTCATGGTGGGATTTGGGTTCTGAAATGGATCTGGATTTTTATTCTGGCTCTGCTACTTAGGAATTATGTGGTCTTGGCCAAACAAACAACAAAAAAAGTGGTGATTAATATTTTGTAGGATTTTGCAAAGATTAGAGATCGTGGTTCACATAGTAGATGCTCAATAAATGGTGGTCATGGTAATACAGTAAAATGATGATCAGTTACGTTTTTATTAGCCAAGGGGTGCGTTTTTCAGTTCCAGGAAAGAAACATTTTGGGAGCCAGGCCCCCTTCTCTTGGAGTCTGTTCTTCTTTCCTGTACTTAGTCATTCCTCTGGGGGCTACCAGACTGCTTGCTATGGATCTGTGAATGATAACAGTATGACTTCAGACAGCCTTTCACCACGGAAAACAGAACTGAAAATTTAAACATGAGAAGTCTCCTTTTGAAAAAGGGAAGCACGATTTAAAATTTAGTCAGTTTAGTAGGGAATTGTGTTTCTAATCAGCTTTTCTTGAGGTTTACTGTCTCTACAATAAAACATCAATTCTGAGCACATGGTTTGGTGAGTTTTGGCAAATGTATGCAGACTGTTGTGTTTCCACCACTACAGTTGTAATTCACATTTCTGTCATCTTAAAAACTTCCCTTGTGTCCCTTTAAGTGTTTTTAATGAAACATAAGAGAGGGTGTGCTTCTTTATATAGCACTCTTATCATGCCATGAAATAGAAGAACAAAATGACCATTTTTCAACCATCACTTAAATCATAAAGTTTAACGCACAGAAAGGTACTTTTAACAGTGGCTGATTTCTTTTTTTTCTCTGGCATGGGGAAAGCCCTGACTCTGTGCTCTGTGAGTAGAAGAAAGAAAACCCATTTTCTTACTTAAGAAAGAAAAGTGCTTTGCTGTTGACATGCTGAAATAGCTATTAGATCATGTAGTTTGTATCTCAGAGTTAATGAATCTTTTATATCCTAAATGACAGGGATCAGGCCTGAGAAACTTCCCATGTCCTTCATATCTTATACACAGGAGAATGTTTAAGACGTATCTTTTGAAATTATATGGACGTCCTTATTATTTTTAAGTCTTGGCCATTGTGTGGCCTCATCCAGTATAGGGGACTAACAAGCTTAGTCTGTTATCTACAGCTGCTGTGTACATAGTACAGTTGCAATTTAAAAACAAAAATAAAAACCTGACATACAGGGAGATCTTGATATTCTTTCTTGCCCAGTTGCAGAAGGTCTCCAGCTCTGAGATTCCTGAGGAAGCAAATGCCTTACTGTTACTCACTCTGTGTTCAGATTGTGAGTGAGTACTGCTAATGGGCACCTCTATTTTTACCAAGATTTTAAACTTTTTGTTCTTAGGATGTCTTTGGCAGCTTGGTACAGCCTGCGGATCCCATTTCAGAATAATGTTTTCAGTTCGATGGAATAGAATACATAGGACTACCCATGGCTTAATTGTGTTGAATTAGTTATGAAGGATATTTTAAAAATTATAGATAATACACATGCTTAGTTAATAGCTCATTAAATAATCAGACAGTGGTTGGTCTGACACCTGCCAGTGTTTTGAAGTAGTGATGAGCATAAATCATGGTTTGAGATATTAGCAGCAACTAGAATGTGGTGTAAAAATAACTGATTTCTGGTTGTGACAAGGTCACAGACACACTGCTCATGTTGCTTCCGTTCATTAATAATTGAAGGAAATGCTACGTTTCAGTTACAGGTTAGTGAATACAAAAATTTCAGGCTTTTTCAGCATCCCAGTTCACAGACCCCTCAAATTATACCTATACATCCATGGTTTCCAATCTCTGCTTTTGGCCATTAAACTGGGTGAGATGTCATTCCAGGGCAGAGGGTTTCTGAACACACAATGTTCTGGATGCTTTTTGAGGTTTTACAGATATTTTATTTATCGACCCTTACTGTACAAGCATCAGACCACTCATGGCTAATTGGTTTCCATAACCCGCCTCCATTGTATTCCGATGGATGAGCGAAACTCAAAGATGTTTTAAGTCCTGTCCTGAAAAGTGACTCATTCACAGACAACTGTCCCAAAACATCTTATTCTCTGCCATTGTTTTGTGAAAAATTCTTGAGTTAGAAGATCAACAGTTATCAGTAAAAGTGTGTGCTGTAGTAGATTTATTTTGTGGGGCTGGGGATTCCTTTGCTTATGAAAAGCCATGAATAGTCAGTCCTCTGCTTACGTGCTTTGCTAATTATGGGCTTCCCTGGTAGCTCAGCTGGTAAAGAATCCACCTGCAATGCAGGAGACCCCAGTTCAATTCCCGAGTTGGGAAGATGACCTGGAGAAGCGAACAGCTACCCACTCCAGTATTCTGGCCTGGAGAATTCATGGACTGTATAAAGTTGGACATGACTGAGCGATTTTCACTTTCACTTGCTAATTATGTTTTAATATAAGCACTACCTGCTTGACTGCTTTTTCATGATTAGTTAATTATTGGGTCCAGTCTGTAGACTGATAATGAATATGGAGGAACTGGTGTTTTTGAAAACCCATAATTAAGTATGTTTTTCTTAAAAAGACAAATAGGAATAGAGTTTGCAACAACCCTGATCGATCGATCGATCAAATGATTCATCCAGCAAATATTTATTTAGCATTTATTATGTGCCTGGCACCATGCTAGCTTTTCTAGGCACGGAAATGCACAGAAAAATTTCTACTCTTTATGGAAAATGCATCCAAGTTTGTGAAGACAGATATAAAAACATATCAATATTTTTTAACAAAAACAGATAAATGGGTAGTATTTCCGGGGATATCCCGCTAGGTGCTGGGAAAGAAAAGGTTAGGATATAAATGGATAGAGAAAAATGGACATCTGAAAGTGATCATGCGGCTCCTTTTAGAAGTGATGTTTGAGCAGAGTGGTGAGTGAGGTGAGAAAGTGAGTCATAGAGGTATTCTGGAGGAATGTGTTCTAGGGTCAGGGAACAAAGCTGGGTAAGGCCTGGCAGGGGGAGAGGGGTGGTGGTGGAGGTGGTTTTCTCATGTTGGAGGAAGATCAGTGGTGAGGGTGAGTGGGGGCTGGCGAAGGGGTGTTGAATTCAGGAGGTGAGGGAGAAGGGGAGCAGGAGGTCTTGTCAGGCCCAAGTGAGAGGTGGAACCCCAAGAGACAAGGGCTTTATTTGACTCCTGTCTTAATAGGCTCACTGTGGCTAACGTGTGGCCCATGAGCTTTGGGGGAGGGCCTGGCAAAGCAGGCAGAAGGCTGGTGAGCTGTCTTTCAGGCAGTGCATGATGGTGGCTTGGACCAGGCACCCCAAGAAGACCTGGTAAGAAATGAATCTGGCATTCACTTGACAACTCAAGTTCTGGGGTAATCAGATCATTTCTTAACATCTGATGGTCTTTAATTTGGTTTTTGAAAAGAAAGAAAATAGGCACCATCATTGATTTAATAGCATAGGGAATGTGTGTGACACTTTTTGCTAAAAGATATGTTTAAACCTGTGGAATTTCAAAATTTCTGGTGTCAGATATTCTGATTGCATCGAAAATGTATTTTAAAGTGCAGATCCTTCTTGAAATTTTACGTACTTCAGAGATTTTAAAAAATCCAGTTTTTGTTCACCTGGCCTAAGGACCACAGTCAAGGGTCCAGTATTTTATGAAGTTACTGTCTGAGATTGGTGAAAAAACACAAAGGCTTTCACACAAATTACAAAGAAGAGTAGGAGGCAATATTATGAAAGAATAGGCAAGCTTATTTACAAAGCTAAATTCCCACTGGATCTATAGAAAAGCTGTTTGGAACTAAAACAAATGGTGATATACTGCCACCTAGCGGGAAGCGTTGGGCTTTCAAGGAAGTTGAAACTAAGGTTCCAAAGAAGTTGGAGGAATAATAATAAGTACATTTCATAACATTTTATTGAGCATTCCATGACATTGTAAAATATATTATAGCATTGATTATATTTGGTAATGTATAGTTTTGGTGACTGGATTTTCTGAACTAAAGATCAGTATTAGAACTGATGCCTTCTAAATGCAGAATGCATCAGTATGGAACTGTTTCTGAAGTATATAGACAGAAAATGATATTAAGTTATGCCCTCAGAACTTTGCATTTGGTGGAAGTTGCATTAAATTAGGATGTTCTAGAGGCTCTGGGCTTGTAAGGTCAACATTTCCAGCCACTCTCCCACCCCAGCCTCTTGGCTAAGCCTGTTTCCAGGTTCCTGATTCCTAAGCATTCAGCTCACCTCTCCTACCTGTCAACTGCCCTAAGAAAGTGAAGAGACAGAAACCTGCGTCTTTTTTTCATACTTGGCATGAAAAATTATCCCTGGACAAGTGACTAAGATGGGAGCAAGTTTAAATAATCACTGAGACTTCTATTCAGTGCCCAAGAAGAGCTTTCTCTTATTGACGTTGGCTCAAAAGAGATTTTCACTTTGAAATGAAATGACAGTTTAAAAATGCCGTATGCGCCTCTGACACATTTATTTGTTTTGGAACTTCTATCATAAATTTTCAGAGATGGCCTTTGGCTTACTTACCTCGGGATTGCCTGGTGGCTCAGATGGTAAAGAATCTGCCTGCAGTGCGGAGACCCAGGTTCGATCCCTGGGTTAGGAAGATCTCCTGGAGTAGGAAATGGCAACCCACTCCAGTATCTTTGCCTGGAGAGTTCCATGAACAGAGGAGCCTGGCGGGCTACAGTCCATGGGGTCACAGAGAGTCGGACACAACTGAGTGACTAGCATCACTACTACTTGCTTACCTAGATGTTTTTTAGAGGGGGTAGTATAATTGGTTTAGAACATTGTGTTGGTTTCTGTTCTACAACGAAGCAGATCAGCCATATGTATACACGTATTTCCACCCGCCTGGGTCATCAGAGAGCACTGAGCTGAATTCCTGTGCTGTACAGCAGCTTCCTGCCAGCTATCTGTTTTACACACAGTAGTGTATATATTTCAGAGCTACACGTGCAATAACGGGAGTAAGGCTTGTACCCTTGACTGTGGTACCCCTGAGTTCCACCAGGAGGCAGTCTGGGAGGCATTATAGTGTAGTGGGGAGACTTCAGCTCTGGAACCAGTGAAACCTGGATTCAAATCCCAGCTCTGCCTACGCTGGCTTTTTGATCTTAGGAAAGTACTTTTTCTGCAGCCTTTTTCTCTTCCTTTGTAAAATAGGGATCACATTTGTCCCATAGAAAGCCTGTAAAGGGTGAGAACACATGGTAAATAAAACCTTCATAAGTTAGGGTCCACGGTGATGCTAAGTCCAGATCGAAACGTGAAAGTAAAAGTCGCTCAGTTGTGCGACTCTTTGTGACCCCGTGGACTGTACAGTCTATGGGATTCTCCAGGCCAGAATACTGGAGTGGGTAGCTGTTCCCTTCTCCAGGGGATCTTCCCAAGCCAGAGATCAAACCCAGGTCTTCCACCTTGCGAATGGATTCTTTCCCATCTGAGCCACAAGGGAAGCCATTTATGATTTAGATAACCCTAAAGAAGGCAGCTGCTGCTGCTAAGTCACTTCGCCATGTCCGACTCTGTGCGACACCATAGACGGCGGCCCACCAGGCTCCCCCGTCCCTGGGATTCTCCAGGAAAGGACACTGGGGTGGGTTGCCATTTCCTTCTCCATAAAGAAGGCAGAGAGCCAAAGAATTGATGCCTTCAAACTGTGGTGCTGGAGAAGACTCCTGAGAGTCCCTTTGACAGCAAGGAGATCAAATCAGTCAGTCTTAAAAGAAGTGAAGTGAAAGTCACTCAGTTGTGCAACTCTTTACGACCCCATGGACTATAGTCCATGGAATTCTCCAGGCCAGAATACTGGAGTGGGTAGCCATTGCCTTCTCCAGGGGACCTTCCCAACTCAGGAATTGAACTCAGGTCTCCCACATTGCAGATGGATTCTTTACCAGCTGAGCCGCAGGGGAAGCCCATCGAAACGTGAAGTATCAATTAAATTAATTGAAATAAAATTTCTTTATAAACCACCAATTTCTCTTATCTCTTTTTCCATTTTTTTCTTGGGTTTCCGAGAGATTTGATTAATTTATGTACTTAAGTTTTCTCAATACTTTTGTATAATTCAATGACTAGAAGAGGATATTGTCATTTATATAATTTTTTGTTTGTTTCAGTGCTGTAATTTTTCTCTGCCTATTGTGGACTTCTTGAGCAAAAATGGTATATGAACAGAAGCACAGGGATTTCTCCTAGTTCTGTGGATCCCATATCACATATTATAGCCTCTTCTTGATGTTAGTGTTTTTCCCTAGTACTGGAGATTTTTGATGACCTTAGCATTATTTTTCAGGCCTGTGATAGATGTAGGGTGGGAAAAAATTTGTGTATACTAAGTATGCCAAGGAATCATTTAGCAACTAGAACTGTAGCTAAATTTGGGAATATAAGTTTTTAAAAGTTTCCACGTTAAGTTTTAATGGGGTCAATTCAAGAAAAACACTGGGATGTGATGAGAATTTGATTTCAAGTGTCAGTTGTGAAAAAATAGACTTACAAATTGATGACTGTTACTAATAAGTTATTTATAATGTAGTCCTAATTAGGTTTTTCTTTGTCATTTTCAGCTGTACAAAGAAATTGAAATTTGTCCAAAAGTCACTCAGAACATCCAGATTGAGAAGTCAGATACAGCTGGTGATAATTATGGTATGTTTATTTTCCTTTGATCTTTGGTGTTCTTCACGTGAAAACAATTCCTGCATAAACATGCACTTATTTACAATTCAATAAAACCTTTGGAGACCATTTAAAACAGATAACCCATCTGGCTTCTGTGCTTTGCAGCTCAGCCAAACTGAGGGGGGAAAAAAGGAAAAAAAGAAATTTACCCTTGGTATGATGAAGAGTTTAGCTTTAAATTTTGTAACTTTAATCTTCTTGATTTTCCTGTCATAAAAAAGGAGTGGATTTATTGAGAATAGATTATTTTAAATTATAATGTAGTAGTAATGAAGAAGGGCTTGCTTGGTGGCTCAGTGGTAAAAGAATCTGCTGTCTGCCAGTGCAGGAGACTTGAAGTTGATCCCTGGGTCAGGAAGATCCCCTGGAGATGGAAATGGCAATCCACTTGCAATTTTCTTGCCAGGAAAATCCCATGGACAGAGGAGCCTAGTGGGCAACAGTCCATGGGGTCTCAAAAGAGTCAGACATAACTGAGTAACTGGACAACAATAGCCAGGAATGGAGAAATTACCCTTTCGCACCTCTATCTCCCAGTATATATATTATTCTCCATCCTTCACAGATGATGTTAAAGGAACTTATTTTGATGTGAGTTGGGGCCCCCTGGACTACCCCTAGGTTTGCTGATTCACGAAGATGACTCATGTGCTTATGGTCGTGTTCATGGCCACGATTTATTACAGCAAAACTATACAAAATGACATCAGTAAAAGGGAGAAGCACATGAGGTGAGATGCTAGGACACCAGGCGCAAACTTCCAAAAGTCCAGCCCAGTCACACAGCAAGTCCCCAATTCCCTCAGCAGCAGGCTGTGACAATGCATGTGTCCAGTAGGAATTTTGTTAGTGATTCAGTGCCCAGGGTTTTGATTAGGAGGCTGGTCACATAGGCACCCTCTGCCTCGCATGTACCAGGACTCCAGCCTTCCAGGAGGAAAGCAGGTGTTCGGCGTAACCCACATTGTCTGTACAGATTTTTAGACACAATGAGCTCCATTAGGGTGTTGGGAACCCTCCCAAAATCCAAGTTCCCAGATTTCAGGCAAGAGCCAAACTTGTAAGCAGGCTTTTTTTCAAAAGCAGTCAGGCCCGCTCCGTAAGGGCTTTCCTACACAGTTGTCTGATTCTGGTGTTGTTAAAGATGTGGTATTTTCCAGGGATTCAACGCTGGTCTGCTTAGCATTACCCTTGATGACTTGGACACCAGAAGAGTTGCTGCTTGAGTTTAACATGTAGGGAAACCCGTACTCTATCGGGGTAGATTAGTCAGGAGGGGCGAGGTTAGCT
Source organism: Antilocapra americana (assembly GCA_007570785.1). Taxonomy (NCBI): domain Eukaryota; kingdom Metazoa; phylum Chordata; class Mammalia; order Artiodactyla; family Antilocapridae; genus Antilocapra; species Antilocapra americana. The sequence goes on along the minus strand of ML664172.1, from coordinate 814,990 downwards.
GAGGCAATGGCAGTCACCAAAGCTCCCTGGCTCTGAACAGTGGAATTCTTTCTCTTGTTCACTCCGCATCCTCTGTGGGTTGGCCGTGACCCTTGCTTCCTGTTGTCCTCACTCCAGGACCTAGGCCTGGGGCAGGTGCCACCTGGGACGCTGTCTGTTTCTTGGCAGGAGGCAAAGAGGGGAGCTGGTGAACCAGTCACTGACTCATTCCAATTATACCCGTCAAAGCAAGTGACTGGAGCTGGGGATTGGGTGGGTGGTCAGAGAAGTGTAGGCCTACTGGGTGCTGGAAAGAAGGAGGACTAGGGGACTCCCCTGCTGGTCCAGTGATTAGGAAACCTTGCCATGTAGGGGACCCTAGTCTGATCCTTGGTCGGGGAACTAAGATCCCACACATACAGGGCAATTAAACCTGTGTACCACTAGGGAGCCCACCTGCTGCAACAAAGACCCAATGCAGCCAAAGAAATACATACTTTTTCTTTAAAAAAAAAAAAAAAGAGAGAAGAACGAGAAAACCATAAAGAAGGCTGAGTGCTGAAGAATTGATGCTTTCAAATTGTGGTGCTGGAAAAGACTCTTGAGAGTCTCTTGGACAGCAGGGAGATCAAACCAGTCATTCCTAAAGGAGATCAACCCTGAATATTCATTAGAAGGATTGATGCTGAAGCTCCAGTACTTTTGGCCACATGATGCGAAGGGCTGACTCACTGGAAAAGACCTTGATGCTGGGAAAGACTGAGGCAGAAGGAAAAGGGGGGTAACAGAGGATGAGGCGGTTGAATGGCATCACCGACTCAGTGGACATGAATTTGAGCATCAGGCTCTGGGAGACAGTGGAGAGCGTAAGAGCCTGGTGTGCTGCAGTCCATGGGGTCTCAAAGAGTTGGACTTAGCAACTGCAGAACAGCAACAGAATATCTGGTGGAAAGATACAAAGTTTACTCCATATGCTTGCTTACTATTTCTCTCTGAAATAACTTATTGGGCTTTTTAGCATTTGAAAATCTACAGGCCCTTTACTAGGCAGCAACACTTTCAGTATTTCCTTCTGTAGCCTCTCTCACAGGCAGAGGCTTATTGGAACCTCCCAGACCGCTGTCACTGGAGTGCTTTGTCCTAATGAAGAAAACCTAACTTCCGACCCCTGGCCACTTGAGTTATACTTTGTTGCCATTTTACTTCTTGACCTTAAAAGGAAAGACATCATCAAGCTAGCAGATGTTTTTGATGGCAAGGGATAAATGTGTCTGAAAGGCTTATTATTGTAGCAGAAGCCTGACCTCAGTAATAAAAGCAGTAATTGGTAGCAGTATTACAAATTAATGTCTGGGTCCTCCGAACTGAAATGCACCATGTCAGTTACTCTTTTCTCTCTGGTTTATTTAATTTCCCTTAAATAAAAGGGAAACATAGCAAAAAGCAAGAGAGCTGAGTTTCAAAGTTCATGGAATCAAACTCCAAGATGGACTGGTTTGGGGGCCTCCAAAACAGAAGCTGGGCCTTAAAACTGCTATATTTTTGTGTTATTGTTCAGTTACTAAGTCATGTCTGACTCTTTGCTATCCCATGGATTACAGCCCATGAGACTCCTCTGTCTTTGAGATTTCCCAGGCAAGAATACTGGAGTGGGTTGCCATTTCCTTCTCTAGGGTATCTTCCCATAACAGGGATCAAACCATGTTTCTTGCGCTGGCAGACAGATTCTTTACCAGTGAGCCACCAGGGAAGCCCATGTTTTTATATTTTTAAAAATTTTATTTCTGTAAAGTTATTTCTTATTTTTTTTCGGCTGTGCTGCACAGCATGTTGGATCTCTGTTCCCTGACCAGGGATCAAACCCACGCCCCTTGTTGTCGGAATGCAGAGACTTATCCACTGGATTGCCTGGGGAGTACCTATGCTTTTTATTAAAGTGACTGAAGTAGTCACAGAACCTGTTTCCATTTCCACACTGAAGGGGATGCAGGGCATCAGAAATCAACCCAGAAGTATTGTCAGCTGTGATTCTCACATGACCTGACATGAAGAAGCAGGGGTCCTGTCAGGGCCCACCTCTGCTTTTGTAAGTGACAAAGTCCCATGCATGGAGGTTGTGGTGGTATGAAACGATGAGTTTCTTGATGCCTAGTCTTGCTTTCCATCCTTATATTGCCGTCAGTTGCATCCTGTCTGTTCTAGTTCCTGGACTTCACCTTGGACAGCCTCCAGTTCAACTCAGTCACTCAGTCGTGTCCGACATGGACTGCAGCACGCCAGGCCTCCCTGTCCATCACCAACTCCCGGACTTTACTCAGACTCATGTGCATCGAGTCGGTGATGCCATCCAACCATCTCATCCTCTCTTGTCCCCTTCTCCTCCTGCCCTCAGTCTTTCCCAGCATCAGGGTCTTTTCCAATGAATCAGTTCTTTGCATCAGGTGGCCAAAGTATTGGAGTTTCAGCGTCAGCATCAGTCCTTCCAATGAATATTCAGGAATGATTTCCTTTAGGATGGACCGGTTGGATCTCCTTGCCATCCGAGGGACTCTCAAGATGCATAGCTAATAAGCTCAGCTAAGCCACTTATTCTCAGTGTCCAGTTCATGTTGGCAGAGGTGTTTCCACGGAAGTTAGAGTCCCCCAGTCCTAAGAGACCTGAGAGTCTCTGACCTCAAGAGGTACTAACGAGTCTAAAGTCAGCCCATCTTTCTCCAACACTTGCACCTAAGAGCAGCTTCCTGCTATACATCCGTTTCAGTGTATGTAAGTTATTAGCACACATCAGCATACACACAAGATCTGACTACACACCAGATACTGCTTTCTATTGTAGAACACTTCAGGGAGGAAAATATGACTTAATAATCCCACTGACGAAACAAGTGGAAAGATTTAGCACTTGCTTAATTTTGCATCCTTCCCTCCACCTCGGCCCTCAGGAGAGCCCTCTCTCAGACCTTGTTGTTGAAGTCAGTTCACATAGTTTTGTAGCAGACTGAGCCTGATCATCTAGGCAGCCTTAACGTGGAAGAATGCATCATTTCAGCAACGGAGTATTTGTTTTTCTCTGGGGACTTCTTCGAACATTAGATTTTTGGTCTTGCATCCCCTCCATGTCAGCAGACATGTCTGCTCAGTTGCTAAGTCATGTCCAACTCTTTGTGACCCTGTGGACTGGAGCCCACCAGGCTCCTCTGCCCATGGAGTTTTCCAGTAAGAATACTGGAATGGGTTGCTGTTTCCTCCTCCAAGAGATCTTCACACCCAGAGGTCAAACCCACATCTCCTGCCTTGTCTGGCAGATTCTTTTACCACTGAGCCACCTGGGAAGCCCCCTTCTCTATGTCAGTGGTGTCTACATTTTTCTCACTTTCTCAATTTCACTGTGTCCTGGACTCTGGTTTTGAGTCCTTCTGTTTTGTTTACTGTGTTGTCATGATTTTTCTTTAGTCCTTAATTTCAGTATGAGGAAGCTTCTTGTTATTCGAGAAATGAGTCTGTCTTTTTGGTTTCTTCACTTAGTTTTAATCACTTCTTTCATTTCCATGATCACATGTCACTCATGGTGTTTCCTGGTCTCTGTAACTCTAAACTCCCTTTTGGAGGGGTGGGTGCTTTGGCTTTATATGGACTAACTCTTTCCATTTCCTGTGGTGGTCATTTTGGACTGTACTACATGTGTTTTCTTGGAATTAGATTGTTGCTATCCTTAAACAACTAAAAATGGAGCTAACTTGTGCTGGGCTTTGCTTGGTTGCTCAGTTGTGCCGGGCTCTTTGTGAGCCCATGGACTGTACCCTGCCAGGCTCCTCTGTCCGTGGGAATTCTCCAGGCAGAAATACTGGAGTGGGTTGCCACGTCCTCCTTTGTGGGATCTTCCCAACCTAGGAGTCGAACCTGGTCTCCCACATTGCGGGCAGATTCTTTACTGTCTGAACCATCAGGGAAGCCCAAGAATACTGAAGTGGGTAGCCTTTCCCTTCTCCAGGAGATCTTCCCGACCCAGGGATTGAACCAGGTTCTCCTGCATTACACGTGGATTCTTTACCAACTGAACTACAGGGATCCAGCAGTCCCACTCCTGGTTATATATATCTGGAAAAAATGAAAACTCTTATTCAAAAAGATAGATGCACTGCAGTGTTCATAGCAGCAGTATTTACAATAGGATATAGATACGGCGAAATAATATTCAGCCCTGAAAAAGAACAAAACATTGCCATTTGTAACAACATGCATGGGCCTGGAGAATATTATACTTAAGTGAAATGGCAGACAGAGAAAGACAAATACAATATGATATCACTTATATGTGGAATCTAAAAACTAATATAAATGAATACATATTTGTTACTGTAGGAAACAGTTATAATTCCCACCTGCCCCCCAGTGTGCAGACTGTTGTCATCTTGAAATAGAGGCTGCTCCTCAGGACTCTTGACAACCTTAGTGGTAAAGAAAGAAAGCAGCAAATGACTACCTCAGCCATCTGCTCAGACTCTGATTTAAGGTGACTTGCCATAGGCTCTCGACACATCACCTCTCCGGACAGTGTGTTCATTTTATATTTAATAGACTAAAATTTAAATTAGAAGTATAATTAAAAAATTTGGTCTCAGAATTTTATAAAAACGATAGCATTTTAGAAAGGAAATGCCTGTATTTTGATGAATTCTATTCATCCTTTCCCTGATATAGTCCTTGATTCTGTATCTATTCTAACAGATAAAAGAAAAAGAAAATCTCTCTTGAAATGCAGATGAACACCGCTGTGTTAAAGCTAATGTCATTTAAATGGCTCAGGTCTAAAATGATTTTTATTTGCGTGGAACTAGTTTTTTTAATATTCTTTTCTTTAATTTTGGCTGTGTTGAGTCTTTGTTGCTGTTCGGGTGCTTTCTGTAGTTTTGGAGAGTTGGGCTCCTTTCTAGTTGTGATAGACAGGCTTTTCATTGTGTGGCTTCTCTTGCTGTGAACACAGGCTCTAGGCAAGCAGCTTCCCACAGTTGTGGCTTCCAGGTTTAGCTCCTTGAGGCATGTGGGATCTTCCCAGACAAGAGCTTGAACCTGTGTCCCCTGCATTGTATGGTGGATTCTTTGGAACACTGGGGAAGCCCCGAGTGGGACTTCTTGAAGAGTCTTCTGAAAGTTAGAAGTTGCTATAAGAATGGAATTTAAAATAAGAGAATAAAATAAAGACTGGAAAGTCCTCAGGGGTGAGCTTGTCTTGTTCTCTTATCTGAGGGAGTTATGGTCCCTTAGTGGGTGATGACCTTTGGCAGTTTTGCCTACCTGTGAATATCTATTTCCTGGTTCTGTGAATGCTGCCAAAAAAAAAAAAAGAAAGTGTTCATTATGACACAGTCTGAGAAGTCTCAGTGAATCCCTGGGCCCCAATCCATTAATTAATTATTCTATCTTGTTCTTTGCTTTTTTTTTTAGACCACTATATTTTTCTCTGCCTAAGCCTCCTAGAGCAGAAAACTTGTCCGATATTTATAGTGGCATTAATTTCCATTGCCCCAAAGTATTTTATCCTGAGGGAAAGTAGGTTTTGGTTGTGGACATTCTGTTGATTGATCAGAAGGAGTTTTATAGGTGAAGCAGAAGTGACCCAGGGTTGTAGCCATGGGATTGGGAGCACTTAGAACTTCAGAGCCTTGTTCTGCCTTATTTTCTGAAGGAGGTGGCAAAGCCCAAGGTTAGTTAACTAACTGAGCTCTGGAAGCCTAGATGAGTGTAAGATAATCTTATGATCTGACACTAGGAGAATGTGTGATCCATCGATTTCAATATGAAAAGGATTTGTAAAATGTGTTGTTACTTATCCCCGTTTGCAGAATTTTACTAAATTAAAGCAGTGTCCACGCAGCACTATATAGGTAAACATACACTGTACAGGTATTCTGTTCTGACATGTCCTAGGACACAAATTGACTAAAAAAAAAGGTCAAGGGGACCCAAATGAGGTAAGATGTTTCTCTTTTGTGTTACGGAGAGAAGGGTGAAAAAAAGCAAAACTGTGGCATTAACTATCAGGCGAGGTAAAAAACAAGGTCGTTTTTTTCCATTTGAGTTGATAGGTGGTTATATGGAGATAGATGTACTTGGTAATATTAATTTTTATTGTGGCTTCATTTAACTTGTCTGCTGCTGCTGCTGCAGCTAAGTTGAGTCAGTCGTGTCCGACTCTGTGCGACCCCATAGATGGCAGCCCCCCAGGCTCCCGCATCCCTGGGATTCTCCAGGCAAGAACACTGGAGTGGGTTGCCATTTCCTTCTCCAGTGCATGAAAGTGAAAAGGGAAAGTGAAGTCACTCTGTTGTGTCCGACTCTTAGCGACCCCATGGACTGCAGCCCACCAGGCTCCTCCGTCCATGGTATTTTCCAAGCAAGAGTACTGGAGTGGGGTGCCATTGCCTTCTCCATTAAGTTGTCTAACAATATCTTTTTCTGCTTTGTGAAACAGTACAAACAAGGAAAGAGTATAACCCAAAACAGTGAACATACCAAGTTCACCCCGGATTTTTTCTGTTGTTTGTTCAACACTCAGAGGGTATGAGTGTTACCTGCTGTCTTACCCTGCTGTCTCTGTGTTTCCCAGGGTTTTCCCTTTCTTCTGTGGAAGAAGATGGTGTTCGAAGGCTCTACGTGAATAGTGTAAAAGAAACTGGCTTAGCTTCCAAGAAAGGTAAGTTATTAACCATCTTGTCTTGACTTGTGTGTCTTCAATTCCCTTTTGGATTTCTCTAGTTGGTGACTGAGAAAGATCAGCCCCAAATGTCCATCTCTGAAGAGTGTTGAAAGGTTGTCTCAGAGAAGACACTTCCAGGGAGTATGAGTATTTTTTCCATCAGCTCAGTTGTGCAAGGAATGTTGCCTTCTTGGATTTTAAATCTAATTCTGAGCCCATTTCCATGGGGTTGGTGGGAAATTCCCTTAGAATTAGAGGGATTGTCTTTCTCTGCAATCTGGGGTGGAAGACCTTCACCTTAGCTTGCAAAGCTCCTTCATGTTCTGTTGCTGCCGTTTACGGAGGGATCTTTGTAGAAGTTGAGAACCTTGGGGTTCAGGATCCAGACTTCTTGCCCTCCATAGAGAGCTCTTCTCTGCTACATTTGCCTGCCCCTCTACAAGAGCTCCTCGTACTGTCTGTCTAGGCTACTTGTGGAACCCCAGCACGCCATCCTTTTTCTACTGAGAAAATCTTTTCATCCTAGATTTCCTTTTTTTTTTTGGCTTCCCATGTTAGTTTCCTAGGGCTGCAGGAACAAATGACCACAAACTGGGTGATTCAAAACAACAGAAGTATATTCTCAGACAGATCAGGAGGCTAGAAGTTTGAAATAAGGTATTGGCAGCGTCGTTTCCTTCTGAGCCCCTGCAGGAAGAATCTCTTCCATGGTTCTCTCTAGATTCTGCTGGCTCCTAATAGCCCAGGGCATCCTTGGCTTGTAGCTGCATCACTCTGATTTCCTCTGTCCCTACAGGATGATCTTTCCTGTGTGTCCCTGTCTTTACGTGGCATTCACCAGTCATTGGGTTTAGGACACGCCCTGCTCTAGTATGGTTTCATCCTGACCTCATTACACCTGCAGAGGTCCTATTTCCAAATAAGGTCACATTCTGAGTGGACATGACTTTTTGGGGAGACATTCTTAGGCTTCCCTGGTGACTCAAATGGTAGAGAATCTGCCTGCAATGCAGAAGACCTGGGTTCAATCCCTGGGTCATGTAGATCCCCTGCAAAAGGAAATGGCAGCCCACTCCAGGATTCTTGCCTGGAGGATTCGTTGAACAAAGGAACCTGGCAGGCTACAGTCCAGGGGATTGCAAAGAGTCAGAAATGACAGAGTGACTAACTTTCTTCTTGCTTTTTCTTCAAGTCACTATTCTCATTGTAAATGAATTGGGCAGGTAGGTAGGGCTTAAGCTCTACCTTCATTTCATTCTTCTTGCTATGGAATTTTGGCTTCATTCAGGCAGTGGCAAAATCACACCCACTGAATGTACAAGTTAAATGTGTCTCCGTCAGTTCTGCTTGGACATGATGCCTGTGTCCAGTTCTGCTCAAGGACGGCTGAATGGAGCAGCTGGGAAAGGTTGGAAGGTGGACTGACCTTTTGCCCTCCGTCCGCGTGCTTAGTTCTGGGTGTTCAGCTGGCAGGCCCCCTGTGCTGCTGACCTAGCCCTGTGTTGTCAGCCTCAGAGAAGCGCTCCCTACAGCCTCGGCTCTGCACGGAGATGACAAAGGTGTGACCCGTGGGAAGTAAAGACCAAGTAATTTATCCGCTGCTAACTGCCACGGGTGTGACTGTTCCTTCATTTTCCTCCTGTGTTTTTGAGACCAGAGGCAGCCAGCTTGGTGCATTCACTGAGGGCACCTCAGCTAAGAGCAGAGGTGGCGGGGTTTATTCCCCTTTGAACCTGGAACTGATTTTTATCTCTTTCAGCCCTGCGGTGACTGTGCTGGGTGCGGGGGTGGGGAAATACGCTGCCCTGGTTTTAGTCACATCCTGTTTTAGTCCCTTGAATCCAAGAAACCCTTGTGTTAGATGAAAACAAACGGTTGAGTGCTGCAACCCCCTTGCCCCCTATGACACTCTTCTCTGCAGATGCAAGGGGGGTGTCCGTTCACCCACGTGGGTGGCAAACTCTCCCAGTACCTGGCCTGCAGAGGGCCGTGTCGGGAGAGAGATTTGGGATCGTGGTGGTTGTTCAGTTGCTATATCGTGTCCAACTCTTTGTGATCCCAGGGACTGCAGCCTGCCCGGCTCCTCTGTCTTTCACTGTCTCCTGGAGTTTGCTCAGATTTGTGTTCCCGTGAATCAGTGATGCTATTGCAGTACTCAGGGTATTTGATGTTAAAACGTAGCCTCTGTGTGAAGGTGATGGAGAGCTCCCGGTGGACCATACAGACTCTGATGATAGAGCATCCTTCTCCTTTAGCTTCCATTCTCCATTTAGCCTCCTTCTTTATAGCCAGCCATGGGAGTTCATGATATTCGTTGTATTACAGCTGCTAAGTCTTTTCCACATTTGACACTTGCAGATCCTTCAACAATTCATTATAACGTAGAGTAAACTCTGGTCATTGCCCTCCGGACACCATCCCAATGCCAGTGTTTCTTAAAATGGCCAGAAAGTGGTGTACACCAAAGGGAGTCTGGTGGCACACAGCCTAATTAGAACCGAATATTCTGTCATTCATTGAGCCTACACTTTATTATTGTTAGCCGCCATGGGCTTTTGGCCTGGAGTGGGCTGGTGATTAGTTCCCACATTCTTGCTATCTCTCTGTCTCTCTCTCACCCTCTGCTCTGTGTTGGACTCACGTTGACTGTCCTTGTAGAACTGACTTTTGAAACCAGAGTGTGTTTACACCTGTCTCTGTTCATCTTGGGCCTGTTGTTCTGCTCTTGGAATCCCCTGAGATTGGGATTTCAGGCATCTTCTTTGCTGCCATCTAAGTGTCTTTCTGATGGCTCCACAGGACAGAGCCTGGCTGAGAAGGCTAGAACTCTCTAGACAGATGGGATATTTCACAGCTTTTACTGTGGGCAAGTGGGGAGTATTTTTGAGTAGGCTCAAAATGAAAAACAAAGTTTTCCTCTTTCTGCTGCCAAACATTAATAATGAGAGTTAGTGTCTGTTGAATATCTTCAGCATGCCAAGTGCAACGTGAGGAGTTCTACATGGATTACTTTGTTTATCTCACTTAAAGTATTACCACCATTCCTTTCCTAGAGAATCCCCATGGACAGAGGAGCCTGGTGGGCTACAGTCCATGGGGTCAAAAAGAGTCCGACACGACTGAGCGACTAATACAACTTTCTTCAAGAAACAGAACTGTTTTCTGCCACAGTTCTGGAGCACAGTCTGAAGCCAGCGTGTCTGTAGGGCTGGGGTCCCCGGGAGGCTCTGGGAGGCAGTTGGTGGGTAAAGTCCTTTCTTGCCTCTTCCTTCATCTGGTGATTGCTGACTTGTGGCAGCATCGCTCGGTCTTACTCTCCACCCTCCCCTGACTTTCTCCTCTACTTTCTGTGTCTCTCTTCGGTGCCTGTCCCACAAGGATGGTTGTCACTGGGTTTAGGACCCATCAGATAATCCAGCATGGTCTGATCTCAAGAGCTTTTACTGAATTATAGCTGCAGAGATCCTGTTCCCAAATAAGTCCCATCCCCAGGTTCTGGAACACGGACATATCTTTTCAGGGGCTACCCTTTAACCCACTCTACACTCATATTCAACCAGTCATACAAACCTAGAAAGTCTTTTTTAAGTTATTTAAAGAAATCAATTTATATTTTGGCCGCATGGCTTGTGGGATTTAGTTCCTCAACCAGGGATTGAACCCAGGCCCTTGGCAGTGAGAGTGTGGCATCCTAGCCACTGGACCGCCAGGGAATTCCAGCCAACCTAGCGATTCATTTTAAAAAACAAAGCAACTTGCAGATGTTTTTAGTTTTTCTCTTTTCTTCTTTTTCTCCTTCTGTTGCGGCCTCTGATGCCTAACCAAAGGAGTTGTCTCCAGAAGACTTCAAAGATGTCAATGACCTTTCACACGTAGAAGTTTGGTGTTTTCAGTTCAAATGTTGTAATGCCAGAATCTTTTACCCCGAAGCGGAATGGTTCGCCTCCTACAATTCCACCTCTGACATGGAGAGAAACTTTCCTGTTTCTCTCCCGTTGCCTTCTCACCCGTGATGTTTCTTCAAGTATTTTTATGACAAAGAGTTGATTCAAGTGTTTGGGAAACCTGAGTAAAGCTGGCCTACTTTAGGTGTGACTCTGCAAAGCTGGGATGTGAGAACTTCTCTGCGGAATCACAGTGAGACTTGTGGACCCCTGAGGGGCTGTGTGGCTTCGCCCTGGGTGAAGATCATCCTTTGCCTTTGCCCTTTGGTTACTCCCTTTTTACAGATTTGTTTTTACACCTTAGTCTAGAAAATAGGGATCATCCTCTTTTCTTCTTCTTCCCTGAAAGGAACCCGTGTTCTGTCTCCTGTTCTTCCCTAACCTCTCCCTTTCTCACACTGCTGCAATGTTTTCTAAACGTCCCTGTTCTCCGAGGCTAGGCTGGTTCACAGCTGCTCCTCTGGGTCCCAAGCATTGGCAGCTCCCCAGAATGCTTTGCAAAAGTAGCAGAACCTTTGGGAACCTTCAAAAGGCCCCTCACCCCAAGGTCCTGGTGTAGTTTTTTATAAAAGGTGGTGGTGGTTCAGCCCCTCGGTCATGTCTGACTCTTTGCTACCCCATGGACTGTAGCCCGCCAGGCTCTTCTGCCCGTGGAATTCTCTAGGCAAGAATACTGGAACGGGTTGTCATTTCCTCTTCCAGGGGATCTACCCGACCCAGGAATCGAACCTGAGTCTCTTGCATCTCCTGCTCTGGCAGGTGGATTCTTTACCACTAGCACCACCTGAGAAGTCCATAGAAAAGGGGGGCGGGCAGGGGTTGGAGAGCAAATATGGTTGCATTTGGGCCTGTAAACTCTCATCCCTGAATGTGTTTGGGATGAGGTGATTGTGGCTGAGGAGACGCCTGCATTTTGTCTCCATAGGCACGAGTGATAGGCTTTAGCTGACTGTGCACACGTGTCCACTGTAGACAAGCGTGAACATGGCACATGCATTGCTGAAATCTGGGAGCATTGCCATGTGTCCCCCCGAAATAACAGGAGCACACGGGCGTTCCCAGTGGCTCATACAGTGAAGAATCCGCCTGCCGTATAGGAGACCCAGGTTCGATCCCTGGGTTGGGAAGATCCCCTGGAGAAGGGCATGGCAACCCATTCCAGTATTCTTGCCTGGAGAATCCCATGGACTGAGAAGCCTGGTGGGCCACAGTCCATGGGGTCTCAAAGAGACAGACAGGACTGAGTAACTAACAGTAGAGCACATAGATTCAGGAAGGGGCATGGTTGTTTGGACTGTGTATTCAGGGCAGCTCAGGCCTGCTGTGATATCCAGTCTAGAACCTTCCAGAACTGAAGCCCACGTGATTACCTGATGAGCCCCTTTGAGCACGCCAGCCTGCGTGCAGCAGCAGCATCTCTCACAGGCGAGCTCGGTGTGCCCTTTAGAAGCGGGGCTCCTCTGCTGCTGCGATCTGATTCGATGCTGCCACTGCTTTTATGTGTGT